>JAQISU010000134.1:4847500-5550000 GCA_029339505.1 Unio delphinus | reverse complement strand
TGTGTCTCGATGTCAAATATATGAGAATATTACTGTATTATTAGTTAAATAATAGCCTCCTCATTCAACTGAAGAAACTTATATTCTCAGAGAAGTAAAAAACCCGAAGAAACTTATATCCTCAGAGAACTATAAAATAGGTAAGTGTGTAGATTTCATTTGCATTTGCTTCAGTCAACTGTTCCTGGTCATAGTATTTAAAAAATAATGCGGTCACGTTAAAAGCAACGTCATGCGAATATGTAATGTTTAATACAATAAACGTGATGATTCTTATTAAACACAATTTTGTGCTGGATATTTATACTGCATGTCAGAAAGATGAATATGTTTTTTGAAAATGTGAGCTTTTGTGCATAAAATATATAGCAAAATGTAATATTAATTTGCATGATAAATGTTCATAAACTAGACTCTGCTATCAAGCATAATATGTTGCAATGTTATATTTCTACGTAATATGCTTTACTATACATAACTATACATTTGAATCAATGTACGTTAGTATGCAGCGTGCATAAAATCTGCCAAGCAATTCACATGTAATAGCAAAACACGCATTCTTATGTATATGCTTCAAAACACTTAAAAAGGACAGCCTTGTGTACCATTCACAAATTGAAAGATCATAATTTCTCATTACGTATGTAGTCATGATTACAACAAATGGATGTAAATTGCATCGTGGATAAATTTAAATACGAAATGTACCCCAAGTAACCCATCTTCAGAATGAAGACGAAACATTTCTCAAAAGTCATGGTACGTGCTAATTCGAGTTGAGATTATGTCAAGTAGCCGTTAAGTTAATAGGATCGTGAAAATACAACAAATGTCATTGTTTATAAACACAGCATTCAATATTCGAGATGTTTGTAATTTGTTTAAAATGATAGTTTCACACGTGATTGAAAACAAAATTATCTCATTCCTTTTTCTAGTTTTGCATATATCCACATATGTACTGACCCTGTTATGCAGATTGTGTCCGAATTTATCCATTGTTTTGTTATTATTTTGACCACGAAGCATTTGATTCAAGATGTATGATGCCATACTGGATTTACTCATGATGCTTTTACTGATACTAATTGTTGGAGCCAATAGTGTTTTGGTTGGCTTCTATAGATCATATCAATTGCATTTGTTTTTGTATCAATATATTTAATTTGCCCCTTAATAAGAACCACTGTGCAAAACTCGTATGTTGATTAGGACGTGCGTAGGACCGAGAACATCAAGGATTGGAGAAATGAAACAGTTTCAATAATGACATTTCGTTAGGAGGTCATATGTGAGAGCTGCTCAACAGCATTAGTCTTCATCAAATACTATACTTTATTAGATGACCTATGCGTGGAATGTTTTCAGTGGTACCTTGTAATATAAGTGGCTCTAGCATACATTTTATGGTAACAAAGTGTGGCTTGATTGCACTGTCTAAGTAATCATGCCAGACTTACACCCATATATATATATATATATATATATATATATATATATATATATATATATATATATATATATATATATATATATATATATATATATATATATATATATATATATATATATATATATATATGTGTGTGTGTGTGTTTTTGTGTGTGTGTGTGTGTGTGTGTGCTCCCACAAATTATCTTAAGTATGAGAAGGTTTTAACTTCATAAGAAACGTAACTTAAATATAGACATGGGTTAGTATCACTCATGATTCATGTTTAACATAAACGTATCAGTAGATCATTATGAAAGCAACGCCTAGGTAGTTAGATACTGTATGATTATGAATTTTGTTATTTTGACTATATCTAGTTAATATATGTTTCGATGGAAGCACACGCATATTTTACTTTTCAATTTGTTAACAAGCATACACTGCTTGCACGCTTATACGCGTAAATCGTTTCTCTAAACTCTAGTTTACATAATTATACCTTAACTCAGCTGACGTTGAAATAACAAAATAACGATGCATTTTGTTAAACGTCATATTTGCCTACAATTATCTATGGGTATTCTAGCAGGCAGGCAAAGAGTCTAAGGTGAATTGATAGCCTTTACATTTACATTAATGATAGTCTGATCAATTCATGTCGGAGGATGATGAACTCACTAAACTGAGCATTTAACAAATGCCACTTTGATATGTCGAGCATGAGAGAGGAGCTAAATGCAAAATATTATGAGAAGCAGCTCTATTACATTGAGATATTCGTGAACTGTATTAGCCATGTATTCCCCAAATGATTATGTTAGGACTGAACATAAATCCAGTGAAAATGTCGACCATCTACATATGTGAGTCTTAATGAAAGCTCATAACCTTTTTAAAGCTTTTTTATTGGTTCAACTAAAAGGGTTTAAAAAATACATGTCTAACCATTTTAAGGAACACTAAATAAAAGGGTTTATCTTACATACTTTGAAACATTACATGTAGACACGCATCTAGATGATGATATTTATGATAGGATTTATCCAGATGAGATTGCGCAGATTATCTATCCTACTGTCCTATTTTCAAATTGATACTTCTAAATTTAAAGATTGTTCAAATGGTCTAGTTAGTATTTAAAGTAGTCAATAGGTTAAGATTCGGAATGACAATTGCAATTTGAAAACTAACGTCTGGGTTCTTTTAGCTTGGGAATGATTTAAATAAGTGTTTATAATGAACATCTCTGATATTCAACCACTATTATTAATTTTATGTTCGATATTACAATATTTACCAGATAAAAACACTTTAAATATTCCATAAAATGAAGTACGTTCGCTTACCAGTTGGTGTTCCAAAGATAAGAATGTCGCTCTCAAATTCAAAAAACAATAATTAAAAGGAATATGAGAGAAGGGCGCTTTATTTGCTTCTCTAGTACGGTTTATATGTTCCGAACAATTTTTCTTATGTTGCAAAGATCTTTTAAATTAAATATAAAGAAATTCTGCTAGTGCAAATTATATAAATTAAACAAGTCTGCTTGTGTGACACATTTACATAACTAATATTACATTTAAAGAACGAAATGGTTTAAATTAAGATATAATTATTTATTTTAAGGTAGCAAATGATTTAAATATAAACTTTCGCGGCATAGTTCCAATAATTTACGAGGTTGTAAGTCTTTAATAAGATTGAAGTTTTACTGACATCTTTAGCACTGGTGAATTATTTCATTGGTTGGGTTGATTCATATCCCGACATGATTTTACTGCCCTATGTTTGCATCTCAATTGAACAATAATCGTTGCGTAGATTGTTATGTCGCTGATAATTAATTTTGAATATGCATGTTTCACTGCTTGTTTTTTTCTGCAAACGTACAGTAATGTAAGCTACGCTAATTTCAGTACACTGGACTCAAACAGGTATGTTACAGATTGCAATGTAAAGAACTCTTACATGGATTAAATCTGGCAGTCAGCGAAGGGGACATATACTAATTATATCGCCTCGCACAGGTTACGAGTCACGGTACGATAAGCACGGCTAAAATGTACTGAGATACTATTTGGAAATGAGGATAAAAAGCAGTGTAACAACACGACTTACCGTTGAGATTTCTCTGACCAATATTATGTTTGGAAGCAAATATCTTACATAAGAACTTAGGGATAAAATATGTTTTTATTTATATATTAAAAGCAAATTGGAATATCGAGCTGGAGAAAAGATGATTAGCATACGCAGACGAGTAACAAATCAAAAACGAAACTTTTCCGACTACCAGATAATCATTCCATCTACAAATCATTTCCAGAAATGTAATTTCTACAAAAGTAAATAACTTTTGTTTTAGCCATGATAGTTTAGTATAGTGGAACTAAGAGATAATCGTCAGTATATATTGTGTGTGCCGTTAAAGAAAATAGTTGGCGTATAGGCTTAGGCTTTCGTTATAATCTAATATTTTCTCGACACGTCAATTCTTCTCGACTTCATAATCTTCAGTATAAAGAGTGTGTGATTAAATAAAAATAGTTGGCGTATATGCCTAGGCTTCCCTTATAAACTAATATTTTTAGATGCGTCAAATCTTCTGAACGAGTGTAAATTTGCAACAGCGTATTGCTTAACGGCCAGAAGGACTAAAACCTAATCAATGTATGATCAAATGAGGTCATGGTATTTATTTCAGAATTAGTATGTTACGAGACAAAGTTACAAATCCAGCAGTATTACTCCCGACATATCTCCTACGAGTGATAGTCTATTAGGCACCATGTAATGACCTGTATTTAGTATTTCCCCCTTCCTTTGTAATTCTGTTGAGAACCAATTTCCTAAGCTGCACATATTGTGAATGATTCGGGAATCTTACGTAATGTATCGCAATAGCAACTGTCGTAAGAACGCTTATCAAATTAACCGAATTTTCTATATATAGATATATATTTACTACCAGATTTAACCCATGCAAAAGTTCTTTACATGACAGTCGGTAACAAACCTGTTTCAGTCCAGGGCACTGATATTATTAGCGTACCTTTCCCTATTGTAAGATGTCAGAATAAGTAAGAGGTGAAATATACATATAAGATAATTACATGATATGCGAGATAACTCTCTACGCAATGGTCAATTGGTTAATTGATTTGCAAATACAGGGCAGTAACATCAAGGCAGGATAGGAATTCCCCTATTAGAAGACGGTAATAGCAACATTTTCCCTCATAATTGCCTGATCGGCTTCAAGATACATTTACAGTATTGTCATATTCTCTCAATTAAGCACGTAACGTATCCTGGCAAATCATATTATCTTTTCCTCAAATACACTCTTCCCGCAATATAATCGATGCAGTTTTGTTTCGTTTATATAATGTACAGTAAAGCCACTCTAGAAGGAACATTTTATATATGTCTGTTGTTAATGGGTAGACTTGGAAATACTATGTTTCAGTACGACACCGGCTACGAAATAGCTACAGAAAAAGACTTAAGAGTAATTATATGTGGTGAGAACCAGACGTGGGCAAGAGCAAATGTGCAGACAATGTACAATATTATCTTTTTCAATCAGACTTATACACCAGACGTTGACATTGCCATCCTTGCCATGTGTGATCACATAATCATGTCAATTGGTAGTTACATCTGGTGGGCGGCTTATTTGAATGCAGGAGAAATTGTTTACTACAAAGATTGGATCATATCAGGATCATATTATCCAAAGGATACAAACATGATGACTAGTTCCCACCAGAATGGTTACCAAAGTGACAAATTCAAGATAACATTTTTAAACGACTGACTAGACAACGAGTTGAGGAAAGCAGCGATTGCGCTCAACACGAGTTTCTTCTTATTTATGTTGGCAGATGCTAATTTGTTTTGTACATTGGATACACCTTTTAATTCAATGTTATAAGGCTTTAAGTCTTTTGCATTAAGTTATCTTTGAGCGTATAGCTAGTACTTGACACTGTCAGGTCTATCGTTGTTCGTACTAGGTAATTATGCCAGGAATGAGCATTACCTGCAAAATGTCATTTATTAAAGACGAAATATTGACATCATCAGCTACTGCTTATTATTCATAGAGACAGTGCAATTTTAATTGCATTTTGCAGCAGTAGTTACACTAATATCTGTTTCTCAAACTAGCCTTAGTTTCATGTAGACTGATCCAAATGTTAACTCACAAATTTAATTTTCTGCACAAAGACCAACCGGAAACATCCTTCATTTGTTTGATGCATTAAAAGGTGTTCATCCAATCACTGCCATTTAGTGCAAACCAACACGAGATTTGCACATATCTGGTCCAAAAGTGTGCAAATAACAAGGATGATTCGCAAGAGAGCATTCGTTTCTTGATTTGCTTCTCTGTTTCATTGCCTCTTAGTAAATGTTCAATGTTGAAACTCAACGTCATAAAAGTGTAACACAGCACCTCATTCCACGTTACAAATGTATTACTGTGATTCTTTCTGATAAGATGTTAATGGATGGCACAGATGTCTGATGAGAGTCACTGACGCGCCACTAGAAACATCGTAGTTTTTGCTCAAAATAGTTAAATGTCGTACGAGATATTCTAAATGAATCGAATGAATAATAACTGAAAACTAGTAGCCTATGATCAACTAAAGTAATTTAACTTTGCGAAGGACAGTATTACCCTCTATGAGAATTTAACATCAAGGATTAAACTGTTACCCAGTATATCAAGTACTCATCATAGATGACACTATGTCCATTATTGAAAAACTACATTACGAATCAGATGCAGCGGCTATCAGTTGAAATTTCACATTATGGGTCAATACAGCCTTGTACTGGAATATAACCTGCCACTATAGAGATCTGTACACAATTAAATATGGATGGGACGTGACGGCTTGATCATACATTCACCTTTCTAAAAGAAATGGATCAGTATTTGGATGCATATTAAGTGCACATTAACTGACATATACACAGTGAGAAGTATACGAGCACACTGAATGACAAACACAGCAGCCTCACTACATATCAAGTAATGAAGGATTGGGGATTGTTTGGACTAGAGGACTAAAGGACACAATCTAATAACTCGATCACCTACACCAATAAAAAAATTAAAGAACGAAAACAAGTTTTAAAAAAATATACTTACAGTTCATTTTGAACACCATTACAGGCACATGAACATGCCATGACATACATTTGCAGACAACCTAACGCACCTACTGAATAATAATCACATTTACGAGCACATGGATGAGGGGATTGGATAATATCGTATTGACAATAAATCATACATTCATTGATCAACACACACGTACAAATGCAGCTGCAAAGAGATGTATGATATAGGGTATGATTACTTTGTGTACCTCCCACACTTACTAACTCAGGTAAGCCTGAAAAACATATATTAAGATTAAACGGATGAAAAAGGATAAGTAAGGTGACGAGCATCAAAATGCACATTTTACCATCTAACACCAAACCTTTAAAACACATGTAACAACGTAAATGTGATTTATATTGTAGTGATTTTGACATATATATATATATATATATATATATATATATATATATATATATATATATATATATATATATATATATACAATCTAGCATCCATTTTTACCAACATACCTTTTATAGTTGTTTGCCAAACCGTTGTACCCACAGCAATACACAAAAGACGTGGGAAAGAGGTTGAAGAGTTAGTAATTTTCAGCATCGAGAATGGTTAAAATTAAAAATCAACCATTTCTATCCAGGACCTTCTCCTACCACCGAATGGCATCATCAGAACGGACACAATTGTAAGATCACCAACACTGATATTTACCGTCCCAAATCATACCATTACAAATAACACGGACGAGGTAAAAGAGTATTATTTTTACACATCTTTTTACATTCCAACATCCACTCATAAACTGTATGATATGATGAAATAAATCAAACAATTCAATTTTCTTGCGTTTTCAGTAACCAAAATCATTACGGAAGGGATTTTGTTTTCTTCTTTTTTACTTCGTTATGTCTTTGAATGCAAACACACATACATAAAGTCACATATAACCTAGATAAGATTCAGGTATTTTTTTCCTTTTGGGTATGACTCGAAATATTTTAACAGGCTCGAAAGATATACAAACGTAAGCACAAACAACAACAAATAGGATTTAAGACTACATTACGCTCTTAAAAAGAACCATCGTTACAGTTGCGTAATAACATTTTGTGAAGGCGTTTCGTATCTAATTGCTCTTCACCTTCTCAAATGTTGTAGTATATGAAAGGAAACCGTTGAATAATACTCCAAACTGTCAGCAACATCTACAACAAGAACAACAACAAAGACAATAATATCCTGAAGAGTTTGACAAGGGCGATGGAATTTATTATCGACGCTAGCGTTATTGGTATGGAAACTATCCATTGTAGACTATTTTCAAACGGCCGCACTAGGAAGACCCATCTTGCTCTGAAATGATAATCTGATTATTAACTGACAATTTACAAGTCAAAAAAAAATTGAATGTGAGTATGCTGGCGTATCTTCAGGCAAAAAAGATATTGGTCAGCTAGCCAAAACGCGTGTTGATAATAGCAGGTGCTGCTAAAGCAAAATACGTGTTAGACATACATAATGGAATACCTCTCAAAAAGTGTTTGCCAATCAAAGCGAGTGATGGTCAGTCAAATTGTGTTCTACACTCATTTAGCTGATCCAGCCAAATGTATTCCATTTAGATCAAAGTGGATATTACTGCTGAAAACCTTTTGCAGCTTTCTCGAAAGTATGAGCATGTTCAGATTAATAGCTGACTCGCGTCTACCAGTTATATGGTGTTGCTCTTCACAAAACAATACCGTATGACGCATTAATCCGTTTAATTTTTTATGCCTGTACTCACTCAAGAGCTTTCAATATACTAATCCAGTCAATCAACGCAATAATATTAGTTTTGTTTCTTTGTTAATGTTTCCTAAGGGTAATTTGAAGAATTCAGTAAAGATAACATTCACTAAGAATTCCCGTTAATAGTTTTTAAAAGATTCCTCATAAATTATCATGCTGAAATCGAAGTTGTCTATTACCATAATTTAAATAGTTTGATAACACGACCCTAAACATTCTAAAATTGATCCCATTTAAGTATTCGGATATATGAACATATATACAAATATTAATTACTGCTTTAATACATATCAAGAAGTGCCATTGTCAACAAATATAATTTTGAAATATTTAGAATTCAGATGTGAAACATTTGGAGACATTTCATTTTTAAATGTACAAGCCTATGTTCATAATAAAGAATCAATAATGAGAACCCATTAGGTCCAAACGTAAACCTTATTTCACATTAAGTATTAGGATATTAGGTTCATCTCCATGTCACTATATCAAGCGAAAGCTATCTACATTAAATACGTTTTAAGTGGACCTTCTCTTTGAACAGAGTTGTTCATCTTTGTCCATAACTAGAAATGCAAGATGAATAAAATATATTATATCGTTATTTTCGCCAGCATTCCTGACACCATATGTAAATATTAATTTATTCACGCGTTAAGTGCCTCATCTATTTATGGATTTGCTTATCTATCTATCTATCTATCTATCTATCTATCTATCTATCTATCTATCTATCTATCTATCTATCTATCTATCTATCTATCTATCTATCTATCTAACTATCTATCTATCTATCTATATATCTATCTATCTATCTATCTATCTATCTATCTATCTATCTATCTATCTATCTATCTATCTATATATCTATCTATCTATCTATCTATCTATCTATCTATCAACCTATCTATCTATCTATCTATCTATCTATCTATCTATCTATCTATCTATCTATCTATCTATCTATCTATCTATCTATCTATATATCTGTCTGTCTGTCTGTCTATCTATCTGTCTGTTTATCTATCTATCTATCTATCTATCTATCTATCTATCTATATATCTATCTGTCTGTCTGTCTGTCTATCTATCTATCTATCTATCTATCTATCTATCTATCTATATATCTATCTATCTATCTATCTTCTATCTCTCTCTCTCTCTCTCTCTCTCTCTCTCTCTCTCTCTCTATATATATATATATATATATATATATATATATATATATATATAAAGCATTTGAATTATGTCATAACTAGGAAATGAGAAAACTGTTGTTTGTTTTTGCCAAGAACAAACAGATGCTCTTGATTTGTATATATATATATTCCACAATACTTCCATTACAAGTCACATTGTCGCTCTATAAATTGAGCTATTTGTGTGCAGCAAACAATATGTTATATTCTGAGTGGGCAAAACAGCGTTTCATTCATAAACAGTTTAACGTTTACCGTCTAGTTCATTAAATCGCACAGATGTATATTAATGTAAGACAAAATATTGACTTCTATTTGTTTCTCTTGTATATAATAATAATTATTATACATCTCAGCAAGGGAAAATAACGCATCTTACCACATCTTTGACACATTGCTTGAATTCATCTATGTTGTTTGTTTTTTATTAGTGTTGATGTTCTTTCATTCTGTTATCAGGTGGCATGCAACTACTTGGTATATGCCGATTCATTTAAGTCACTCTAAGAAAATAGAGAATACATTGTGTGAGCTAACACAAACATTTATAAAGCGCATGAATATCTCAAAGACTGATAATTGCTCCGCAACAGTAAGCAGCAGTTGCATTGCGAATTATTCAATCAGCTTTGCATTCATTAGTAAACGATATAATAAAATGTTACATTAGAAAAGAAAACAAAAGCACATTACTTGTCATAGTGTTCAGTGAATCGGATGGAATAGTAATACTCAAGCATCATATGGTTATGCCATTAGAGATGCATATCAACCAGATGTATATGTACTATTCAACATAGCTATATATAATAACTAGACTTCGAATAACATATTAAATTGATTACAAACACTTCTGTAGATATAATTTCTTTTCTTGTATATGATTTGTATCATTTAATCCCTGCATGATTATCTAAATATTAATCTCTGTGGACGTTTTATATCAAGACAACATAAAATTAAGCTTAGTGGCGGATTCCATCTAGAAAATTCTTTAGAGACTACATTTTTAGTGAATAGTCGCATGCTACTTAGCGGAGGGTCATTTAACCTGTAAATTGTAGTTGAAACCAATTGATCACATCTCGTCTACT
This sequence comes from Unio delphinus, assembly GCA_029339505.1. Lineage (NCBI taxonomy): Eukaryota > Metazoa > Mollusca > Bivalvia > Unionida > Unionidae > Unio > Unio delphinus. The sequence goes on along the minus strand of JAQISU010000134.1, from coordinate 5,539,336 downwards.
TTCGCCTGGTTTAATAAATAAAATTTGACAATCCTACATATTCAATTTTATTTTGAGAATCCACAAACATTCTGATATTGATTCGTGATTGCTTCGGAAACAACCCAGACTACCTGAGTACAAAAGAGAAACTCACATGGACACCGGACGTCAAATTGTTTCCAAATAACTGGCCAACTGCTCATAGAAATTGCATGAGAAAATAATAAGCTAGTGGACGTCAAACTTGTATATCAAAGCACAAGCTGGGATATTGTTCCTAACAAAGATAATGAATAAAATGTGAGCCACTGGTTGACAGTAAACTACCAATTCCACACAGAGATTTAAACGTTTACATAATCACATGGGCATCACCTCCGATTAAACAACAAAAGACATGTTATAATAAAATAGCATCCCGTATCCCATTTGTATCTGTTTAAAATGATATATGAAGTCAATCCATAAAACTGTCATACAATTTTGCGAAATTTGCAAATTTCTTATCTTACCTGTGGATATACAAATAAAAGATAGATGAAAATCTACGCATAATTAGGTCTCATGCCAGAATATTCAAGACAATAAATTACTAGCTTGTTGCTAATGTCTTATTTTTCTTACACGAAGTACTGTTTCAGTGGTATATGGAGTGAATATTTAGTGAATATTTAGTTGAAAAAGGTATCATTTTGACCTTAGCAACCGCATAAAATAATGCATGTGCTACTTTCATAATTGCTTGGGGCTCTAAAAAATAGTTTGCACCAGCGCCAAAGTTTCTTTCATATTGTTCAATCAATTATATTTACAAACGTATGCTCCTAATAATTACTTTTTTTACAGGTTTTACTTTTCATTTTCATGTTTTCGAACTCTAAAGATCTTTAAACAACACTTATGCTTCTTTTGTTTCACATATATTTCACCAGCCTGGCATATCACACATGTCTTGGTGGAACCAAAGAATAGTGTTGGTTCTACGTGGAAGAATGTGATGAATAAAGCTTTTATTTATCTGTAAATAAGTTCCATTAATAATCTGATTGCAATAGTTTTATGCATACTGTTAGGTTCAATCATGACGCAAAATTAGATTAACATAAAAAGGAGTTTAGCCAACGGAAGTTTCATAATTTAATAAATATATTTATAAATTTAATCATGGCTGTATGGAGATTAATCTCTCACAATCTTGCAATCCGCTGATGAAAAATGTTTTGATGTAACGTAAAGCAGTTCAATACCAGTTTGAGAAAAAAGGCTGGACATATATTTCGATGGATGGAACAATTTACATTTATAACCTTTAATTCAAAGGAGACTGTATGGTCATAAAATTTCCATAATTGTTATTTGTTGATTTTGTAAGTCTGTTATGTATATGTAATTTTCCTCGTTTTCTAGTTTCTTTTAATTTCATTAGATTGCTATGGGAATGTAACATTAATCTTTTTTCTGCTTGACCTGAAGTGACTTTGTATTTTATTTTATGCTAACAATACATTTATAGCTAAATTATTATCTGTGTATATCGATTTAAAATCATAATAATTATTAATTGAAGTAAATCTATTGTTGGTCAAGGTACTGTCTTTCATGATTCCTATGTGTTCTCGACATAGTTCAGAGTCTGGTTTATAATGAAAAATAATGTTGATTATTTTGTAAACATCAGGACCAGTCTCCACATTGGTAAAAGGTTTCTTTACAAAATGCTAATTGTGACCATAGATAAAGTAGAGAATGTATCGAAGACGTATCGTTCTTGCTTTAACGATGTGCACAAACTATTTGTACTATGTGTTGTGTCCAGTTTTATTTCGGTCTGAAGCTCATTTCCATCAAATTATTGAATTCCAGTGATTAATTTCTCGTAAAATAGAAAAGTTCATTCATACAAACATGGATTAATACATTCACTGGAATGTATAGTGAACTCAAACCTGGAATTATATTGCTATGATTTTTAGAAAATATTGCTGTCATATCAACAGTCCTTGAGCTGCTATAGACACATCACCTTTAGGTTTAGATTTTCTTCGGATTTCTACTGAATTGTATTCTCGGAGTTTACATAATGCAAAGTCTGTAAATTTATGATAATTTGAGATTTTATAGGGATGTACAGTACTTGTTAAATTTAAAATCGTGTCGTCAATCTCAGGAGCATAGACTCCTCACATATTATATTATCATATTTTAAAATCTTTGTTTACTCGTTTTTTAAAATTATGTCTATAATTTCAAATACGAATATACAATGCTTCCATCATGCCATGTTTGTATGGACTAAACATAATTAAACAAACAGCAAGGAAAGGAAATGATTGTCTTAGTTTGAGCAATAAATTGAAACATCAATATGTCCTATGTATGGACATTACTGTTGTCCGAGGACTTTAAACTCGTCCACGTTAGCTGTTTTAATCATTTAATTAAATTGGCAATAACGAGGAAACTTACGAGGACAAATTTGGCAGCTCTTAATTGGGAAGTAGCCATATATAAGTCTAATAAATTTAAAATGCGATCACCCATACACCACATCTTGAAAGGACATTCATTGTGATAACGCTTTTTGTGATTGCATTCCGATTAATGTTTTTGTTATATTAGTTTTTGAGACGGCATTTGGAATGAATTTTTATATTCCTACCTCTTGAAACAGCATTTAAAAGCTGTTCTTTTTATGCTACGTCTCGTTTGAAATTCGAAATATGTCACATTGGCACCAGTTGGGTCAAGCATCATATAAAGAATCGAGAAACACACAAGCTGTTCATTAATCGTAAACGTCCTAACATACCAACATAACTTAGCGTATCAGAAACAATTCATATCGTAAAATTATGCGGTCAGCAGGTTTTATGTTTATTAAAAATTATAATTTTTTAAATTACAGCCTCGTGTAAAAGGAAGGTGCTAATATGAATTTGTTTGTGCTCGTAAATATATGAAAGGTGTATCAGAAATGCAATAATATCTATCTAATAAGAGCGCAAAGATACTTATTTCGTATTATATGAAACATTTAGAGTATAGATACGTGACAAATACATTCGTATAAACAAACACTAGAATGATATGCAAATGTATGCAAACATGTCCTACATACTTTCTATTATAAATGCAAACATGGTTGAATCGATCAATTTGTAAAGGTGATAATGGAAAACTCGATGGATTATGTTTTGTGAAAAACAGCATTTGTCGCCCTCGGGCCGCATTGTGGCAAAACAGTGATTTTGACTGAGCTTATTAAAGAACGTTTGTCAATTTCATTAATTTACTCTCAACCATAATCCAGCTGAGTCCCAATATAACTGAGCCTAAACAATGACTTTCAATATATTACATTACTGATTTTCGTAATTAGTGTCTCCATAACTCAGTTAATCCGTATTCCAAAACGGAATTCATAATCGGCTGATCAATTATAATTATTTTGAAGCAAATACAAAGATGATTTTTTATTGCAAACAGTCAATTTAAGTAGTGATTTATTTGGTAAACATAAATATTAAATAGTTCTCTGTTTGAAATTAAGTCATGTAAACATGCTCTGGAAAGTAACTCCTGCGCGTAATTTGTATCAATCACCATTGTTTACGTTAGCTAGGTATTATGGATTTCTAAATTGTCATTCCATTAACTGCAAACTTTGCAGATCCATTTGATCATGATTAGTAGCTTGAACATACTATACTCAGACTGAAAGCGTCACATTACGTCGTCTGTTAAACTGTTTAGTAATGTACTGGAACCATGTATACACGTAACATAGCAACATGACGTTCTTGTACATGTAGAAAATGTAACTACATTGACTGTCAAATGTAGAAAAATAGAAATGAAATCAAAGAATCCTTACGAATATATATATATATATATATATATATATATATATATATATATATATACGCGACAATAACAATAATGTGTTGGACAGACGTAGTAATACATACATACATATATATATATATATATATATATATATATATATATATATATATATATATTCACCAATCATGAATTTCATTTCAATGGTACTGAAATACATATTTAATCAGGACCCAACATACAGTTCTGAAATAGATATAGTTAATGCAATCTCTTCTTAAATTTTGTCAAGTCATTTACAAAGCATAAACATTTATATAAACGAATTTTAACATCAAGTAATCTGTTGTTACATTATTAAACTGAAGATATATCCGCTGTGCATCTCGTTTTGATGTATTTACGTCAAAACCACATTTGCTGTATCAAGTGAAATTTACATTAGATATACCACGAATGAAATATATATTATATATAACTTTCTAAGTCCACAAGGTACATTTAATTGTTTCTTCTTGTATAGTATTTTCATTTGATTGATGAGTACATTTTTATTTTTGGCAATCCTAGTTAATCACATGAAATTTAACTTGATCCTTAGCCCATGTTGGCCTCATGTTTCATCGTAAGCTTCTGAACCCTAAGAAAGTTAGAAGACTAGCAACAAAAGAACAATTACTTTAAAATCCTATTGTAGAAACACAGATCCTTTGAAAAAAGTTTTTTGGGAACATCAGACTTCTTAAGATATGCAAATGAGTAAGGATCTAAACTTTATAAATGAATCAAAGTCATGCTTCACAACGCTGTATGCAATAAGCACTATTTTGCATGAAAATGGATACAATTTACTTTAACTGAATATACAGTTTCAAAATCATAAAATGTGTCAGTTGATGTAAAGGCTGACGAGAAACGTTCTTGCTTTCTTTTTTTTAAAACTTGTCCAAATTTTGTAACTTATATATGTAGAATGCGTCGTGTCAAATGAGAGAATAATAAAACATAAATGATATAACTTATTGTATTGCAAACTCTTAGAAAGGATTTTGGTCGAGCGCAGCTCTCCGATCGTTAAATAAACTGATGAAATGTTTTATGAATAGTTTAAAATAATGTTGTATCAAGCAGAATGAAACTAATTTTAATTAAGTTTTAAATTTGTGCGTTAGAGAATAACAGTATTTTAACAACAGATCAAAATAATACGTTGCAATATTTGTTATTTTGCGGCACAAAGTAACTATATCATCAAGTGTAAATGTTGTATCAAATTTGGACTAGAACCCATATCAATTGAAATAAACAAAGTAGCAATTTATAGCTTGTTTCACGTTGTTTAACATCTGCCTTCTGTGCACATTGAAAGCATTTAGTCACACATAAACTAAAAGAACAATAATTCAAACAAGTTATTCTTAGTAAGGGTACCCTTTGTGAATAACTTTGTGAGCAAATGTACGAGATATTAAAAGAAATATAAATAAAATTGAAATTATAATTATACTGCATGAGTAAAAACGTTTATTTATTGTATGTGGTTTAAAATTATCATTAAAGCCCGACCATGTCGAAACGAAATGAAAATGTTGAATGTTGATTTTAAAAATAAATGCTTGTTTGAAGCCCAGAGAAAGTCATTATTGTTTAGTAAGTGTACACTTTCTCCATGATCAGCTAATTTAAATATATACTTAGTCTTTTCATTAGCAGGTGCGCGTAAAATGTTCAGGCTAAACGCATCTGAAAGGAGAAGAGAAATACAGCTGAAATATAATATTTTATTTCGATCAGACCCTTCGTAATTAATTTGTTTGATTAGTTTATAACCCTAATCGGATGACTTTTCGTTTTATCAGTGAGTTAAAGCGTGGATGTACTGGTATAAAATGGATCTTAATGTATCGCGACCCAAGATAGAAAACGTGATTGTATTGGGTTTTAACATCTCCCTAATCAAAGTTTTGTTTGGAAAAAGGATTATGAATTACAGCTATGATGGTTGAGATATTTAGCAATTTTAAAAATTAAATTAAAGATTATAATGTCAAACATTAGAACCATAACTGCACTGCTGCATTAGAAAGGGGAAGGTAGTGTTGTTCAAGTTTTAAGGAAGATTGTCTTCAAAAACTTTCTGAGAAATGAAAACGACCTTTCTATAGTTGCCTCGCACCGACCCATTCCAAATTACACATGAAATCATTGATGAAAGCTATTTGTATGTCATGAAGTGTTTAGGCAAAGGAATTGTCGAAGCCTCTACAAACAAATTACTCGATCAGAACCTTACAGTATTGTAATTATTTTCGAACATGGCGTTTGAATTGTGTGAAACGGCACACTACAATCCCTCCCTTAGATGAGTTTAACAGGTCAATAACATAACAATGCAATTTGCCGCTAATAGCAATCTATATAAAATGTTTGTGTTAAGCATACGTATCTGAACAAAAATATACCCCTAATAAGTTGCATAAAATCAAAATCAACCAGATATTAAACTGAGTCTTTTCTGCGCTTGAGTTTATTTACAGATGACTCAATTCCAAATGACATCTGTAATTTGACATTATATATATAACACACTTCGTTAAAAGCAGTGATGTGTAACAAATTTCGTTTTTACAGCAAAAATTATCATTTTTTCCAGTTCACATAATTTCAATTGAATTCGATTATTTTAATTTGTTTGCAAATTGTAATATTGGGTTATTCCACACCCTTCATATCTCTTCAAATGGTAATGCAAAGCAAAATGCTACCGAATCGTGCGTTTAGAGGCTAAATAACAGCATACTATTGCAACTGTCTGACGCTCAATCAAATAATATATAAAAGGATTGTTGTTAAATTGGTATCATATCGTTATTAATGTGCCGAGGAACTAAGAAAACACTCATACGAAGTAAAGGATATAGTCGCCTTTATGAAAATTATTTCTGAAAATGCCGAATGGAATTTCATTCAGTGATGACAGTTAACGGGTGTTTATTTTTTGTATAGATTACGTGCATATATTGTTGTCAAAAGAGCAACACACACACACATATATATATATATATATATATATATATATATATATATATATATATATATATATACATATATATATATGTAAGTATGTATGTATGTATGTATGTATGTATGTATGTATGTATGTATGTATGTATGTATGTATGTATGTGTGTGTGTGTGTGTGTGTGTGTGTGTGTGTGTGCGTGTGTGTGTGTGTGCGTGCGTGCGTGCGTGTATGTGTGTGTGCATGTTTGGTAGTTGCTAACTATTGGCAGGATGTCAGTGTTGTCGTTGTTGTGTAATGTATTGTGCGGAATAATCAAATAATCGATAAATATGTTTTCAAGACTGCAGCTCATAAAGCATCTCAATGCATCTCAATGAATCATGAATGCTTCACATAAAGAATCTTTAAAATTTAAATTAGAAATATAAAATGGAAAATATAAATAGCAGCTTTTTTAAAATCTTACATATTCTAATCTCAAAATCGTATTTAGCGTTGTTCATTTTAACTAACAAAGTACGAAAAACAGTCTCCCTAAAATGAATTAAGCTGATGTGCGTTGTTTCTTCTTCACGTTGAACATTTTCTGGCGAGAGGTAGCAACTGATCTGTTTGTCATGTGTTCTTGAGCGGAAAAAACGATAAAAAACACAATAATGCTACTTTAGAAATGCTTGAAATAACATTAATAACCTCTTTTTACATTCACAGCAAGTATGTTGAAATACCGCGAATAAATTATTTTGTAAATCACTTGCTAATGTTAGACCCCTTAATCATCGACCAGAGAAAGGTTGTTTTACATCAAATGTATGGTATATTGCTTATTGCTACATCACTACAATTTCAATCTTCTACAATAAAGGTATGACTTCATTCACTGATGTGCCAAACGGAGGTAAAAATTCACATTTAGTCATCGTGTGTTTAATACCGATCGGAAATAACAGGAACTATCAATATTTTAACGGCGTATATTCATCTGCATTTTGTTGAATGATCCATGATTGTATAACTCATACGTTTTTTAGTATGTATGGCTACACGATGTGCAAATTAACCTTGTTAACTTTAGGAATCTATGCTCACGTTGCAATAATCTTTATCATATTCACGAAAAACAGTTATTACGTTTTAGTTTACGTGCGAAATATAATTCCAAGCTTCGATGTAATATATGGGTACTACCCTCGAACGAACATTACCTTAATGTTTAGTTGCAAATGCCTGCTCTTCTCATAACTGCATTTGTTTTTGCTTTCTTTTTCAGGATTGAAACATTGAATAGTAATAAATATAAGGTACTTAATTTATACGTAAATGTGTCATAAATTCGGTACCTATAAGGTGCAGAAAAGGCCGTCCCGATTCTATATTAGGTTTTTGTGTGTGCAATCTATACTTTTAACTTTAAAAATGTTGAAGTCATATAGCTACGATGAATGCATTGTGGCAGTTTAGAGCAATGTCTAGCAGTGGGACAACATGGCGCGGCCATGTACTTTGATGTCCCACCCATTAACATTATCCTTACCTCAGACCAATCAGTCCGAATACTAATCCTTTAAAGCTGAGAGCCAAGCAAGGCAGATGTTAGTACCATTTTTATACGTCTTTGGCATGGGACGGTCGGGGTTCGAACCCACGACATCCCTCATCCCGGACTCTCTAAGGACTGGTTGAGTATTTATTAGCCGTTTTGGGATAACTGATCAAGTTTTCATATCAGTGCAACATAATTTGTTTAAGAAACAAATTAAAAATGACTTATTTCGGGCATGTACGGGAAAAATGTAACACATATTTAGGCCCAAACATGACCTTTATTATGGCACAAAATAGAAATGCAAAATCTAATTTGAGATTTTGAAGATATGTTGTGGATACTTTGACATTAAAATGATACTTGACGATGATTGGAAGAATGACACTTATCGGATATAGTGTGATTGCTAATTTAATTATCGAATGTGGACAATAAACACTTATGTTATGAACTATATCATTCATAATTACTGCTTTTACGAGAAGATGAATATTCAAACGGGCTACATCAGGAGGTTGTTCTGTTAAGTTTTCGAGTTTTAATTTGAGCTTTTGTGACGCAGAAGTTAATTTATATCAATATTAATTCATAACAAATCGTTTATATTATGATTACAAAATGGGGGAAAGATCATTAATTATATTTTAAATAATATTTTACTTGATTTGAGAATAATTCCTAAGCCTGTTTAGTAGAATATATTGTTTGAATATAGTGTTTGTTCTTACTGAAATTAATACAATTGTATATATGAATAAAACTCACACATGTAAATGTTGTTAGACGTTGCATATACGATTCTAGTTGCATATTAGTCTCCTAGAAGTGTATGAAAATAATTATATTTATTAGGATTGTAAGCTTTAGATTTTGCAGATACAATGTGTCTTATTACATTCGCCACGGTAGAGAGACGAAAATGCATAGGTTGTGTGGCCTGGAAGAAAAGCAGAGAGAGTGGAAATAAAAGAGACAAGAGAGACAGAGAGAGATTCGTCTTATTAAACGATAACATCTGAATATTAGCTTCAAGGATTATAACTTGATGGCGCACTTGTGAGACTTTGTGCACTAAGATATATGTATTGTTGTTTGTTTCGCATCAAAAGTCGAATTTTTTAAACATCCTACAAAAGGTTGTATATTTTGAAAGAGATGTTACTCTTCATGGAGGTTATGTGCAAATATATGGAATTTAAAGCAAAAAATATAGCCAAAACGTTTGTTTTATGTTATTTAACATAACAATATAAACGTTTCCATGATTCAATTTTTCAGAAATGCATTGCAAAAGGCCGTTATTATGGATAAAACGTAAAACATTAAAATACAAATATTTCACGCATACTATTTCTTCCACACGCGATGACGATTTTGCTGATTACTCACCCTAATTACTTCCTTCAATCCATTTAATTTTGTTATATCCTTAAGCGTCAGATTGGCGCTGATACCTGACTCCAGTCACGTTGAGAACCTTCATGTATATTATCTCACATCCTCAGTTTAAGACTAATGTAATATTTTCTCATAAAAGTTTTGAGATGTGTATCGGCTTTGGTTTCCTAACTTTAATCCATCCATAGACTGTAATCCAAAATCAAAACATGTTTGATAATGAAACTAAATATACGGTCACTAAGCATTTATTTCAAAGATAAAATGCTTTATTTCGGATATGACTCAATCATCATTACAGTTTTGGGTTTCAATCCTCATATTAGACAGTGTTTGTTTAATATGAAAGATATTTAAGAAACTTCAAGTAGTCATTTTCATTTCATGCTATCATCTGCAAATGTCACATTCGTCAATGTTTTTTGCAATTATGTATCATAAATAAAATGTAACGTATATGATTCAGAAAGACATTTCGACAGTGATAATTTGAATTGGACAGGGTATTTCAAAATTATTTTAGTTATTATCTTTAGAACTTGAATATTCAAAGTAATCACACATTATTCGAGACTTTTCAAAATGTATCTCAAGTGTGCAATGAATCCAGAATGTTCATAAAGTAATTGAGTTGAAATCATGATTACGTTTTGTTTAAATATTCAGGTCGTGATTCATTATAAACATGTCATGCCGTGATTACCCAAAACAAACATGGAAATTAAGCATGATGTTACGATAACTTGTATTTCTTTATAAAGCATGACGTAATGATTCCATTTCTTTCTTTATAAATAACTGTAAACATGCGTGTGTCTTTTCTAAGCTAATACAGCATCATAGTGAACGATGCGCATGAAAACATAACTTGATTTCAATCAGGCAAATAAGAAAAGGAGTGATCCTTGACAGTAGAAGAGCTACCGTACGCTTCCAAATCATCAAACTATTAAGTGAGTGAGTTCTAATTTGAAATTAAAGGAACTTCCAATTAAAAAAACAACAAGAAGTTATCAAGCAATGATAAATGCGATTCGTCTTCTCCAAACCATTTTGCAACATGAAATGATATTATTTAAAATTCTAAACAAATCTTAATTAAAAATTACTTGTTTTATAAAAAAAAGAGACAAACTTACAACTATATTTCATTCTAACATTTTCATGAAACAAGTAAAATGTTTGGGTGAAATAATATAAAGGTTATTTTTTTAATTTCACAATCAATTACCTTCTACTATTTGACGAAGGGTGTATAACTGTTTGAACCTTGAATGAAGGTGACAATTCGCTTTTATGTGAGCTCAAGTAATCATCTGATCAAACGTCGGATGAAACAACATACAAATAACCAGAACAAATTAAGCGATCACATACATGATTTAACAAGAGAATCGGTCGACGATGACATAAGTGTTACAATGATGTATCTACAAGCGATGTATAAGTAAGAATTTTTTGTGAACAGAAATACTTTTGCATCATTAATCTGAAATTAGATTTTAGGATTACACTTTGATTTTCAATAATTACTTTGTTGGAGTAGGGGGAGTGGCTGCCTGTTCCAATTTAAATCATTACTCGTCTTAATCAATGATCAAGTGGTAAAGGTTATAACAACATGAAGGCAGAGACACTTCGATCATTGTAAGGCGAGGTGTGTTTAAACCCATATGGGACATGCAAATAGCGTAAGACTAGGACCGTAATAGCCTTGATACTTGGATAAGTTACCATGCAACCTTCCCCACCTCTCCATCTTTATGTAGTATCGTCTTTACACGTTATATTCACAAAACCACGCTACGTCTAGTTAAAGAAGTTTTTATTCATATTATTCTTATGGTTAATTACCGCCACTAATGGTAAATCAAGTTTCATGATCTGGTTATATTTAGTTAAGACATCTTTCTCTCTATGTTAGACATCATATCCCAGTCGTATTTCTGACGCTATTCAAGTAGCATACAGCATCGATGTCGTCTGCGAAAACCAAAGCTTACACCCCTAGTCCTAAATATGTGTACTTTATATATTTTCCGAAGCTTTAAATATAAATTGAAAGCTACATATATATTGCACAACTAAAAACAGAATGAATAGTTTATTTAAGAAACTATTAGGTGACATATTTAAGTTTAGAGCACAATCTTCCTGCTGAATCAATCATCAAAGTAATATCGTTTTAAAATTAATTGATTTGAACATCAATTTTGGCATTGTTCCCATGGTGTACGGCTACATTTTGAGACGTTTTATCCAATCAGATCTACGCAGAACGTCCTTAATATGTCCATACATCTCCCTCATGAACGTGGTACACGCAATGAAACCTGATTTGGATCTTGCAAAACAAAAAGGTGTGCGTCACATTGCATCAGAGGCCCATTTGTAAATTTATAAGACATAAGCAGTTTCAGAATGCGCGTTTTAATTTAACAGACGCGAATTAAAGAACTTTCAATAATAAATGAAAACAAGAAATTATCAAATAATGATGATGGCACTTCAAAACTTACCGTTAGATAAATTTCCATGATATTGTACATTCTTAATAATGACTGTACAAAATGAGGCTTAGATTAATGTTAGTTTCGGGCTGATATATTTATGTTTGAGATTTGTTATTAAGTAATTTAACTTTTGTTTTATCTGAAAGAAAAGTCTTTGTTCGGAAAAAAATGCTTTTAAACAATACTTTTTAATTCCTGGTTCAAATTCGTTCCACGTGATGGAATTGTACTTACAATTCTACAGATAGATTCAGTTCAAAACAAAATAGTTGTCGCAAAACATTTAACAAAATATTCCAGTCTAGTACGATATCATATAATTAAGACACATGAACATATTAAAATTAAATTTATTTAAAATGATATCGGACATATAATTATCATGACTCAAGTATTTAATTGCCTGGCAACGTGCCTAATTGAGCATCCTTATTATAGATAACATATATGCGAAGAATAAAAAACCTTGAAATAACGTAACAGCATACAATTCAACAAAAACATTTTTTATACAATCTAATAGTTTTATCTTATCCTTTCGAAACAATAGCTACAGAAATGCAAATATATCTAGATAAAGATATATTCATGCCCGTAGTTAATCATACAGAGAGAACGGAAGTCATAACAACATGCGTAAGTTCAAAGTTTGTTCTTTAATCACAATTGTAAATCTCATTCTGGATACATACTATACTTCAGATATTTTAGTTTAAAAGTCAGGAGAGAATGTGTAAATATTTCTTAATATCCAAATTTTAATGATAAAAACATCTTACGTAATTAAGGTATTTATATTAATTATGAAATAACAACTTCAGAATCAATAGACCAAACGATGAATGCTACAAATAGAAAAATATAGATTTTTCTACCAAGTACCTTATGGAGAATGAATCGTGGCAATAGTTGCCAATGAATTCGTGCAACAGTATTCAAGTATAAATGTTTCAGGTTTAAGCCTAATACATTGAATTTGTATGAAAGCCACAATTCATAGCAAAGAAAAAGATAAATAATTGCGGTAAGACTTTTTACATGATTTAAGATCAAGGTTATTTAATACATTACTTAGGTAAAATCATGATTCCTTAAAAATGAGGAATTCGGATGACTTATTCTGTGAAAACAAATAAAACATACGAAGTGTACCTTCAATATAGTCCTTCTAGCATACGGTGGATTTACCAAAACAATATCATCGGGATGATAATTCAAGATTGGTTAATATCAGTCATATCTCTAACATTAATAGAAATATAATTTGGATACAGTTGTCTAATTAGTGTTACACTATTTCTAAGGTTTTTGTCTCTTCCTTAAATATTTTGATGAGATGTAAATGCAGTTAGTTATTACATCAAACATCATTTTTATATAAAGGTAATCAGTTTTGCATTTGGTAAATCAATTTGAGGATGATAATTTTATCACATCTATGCAGATCACATGAATTAATACTACAAACTGTTTTTGCTTTTAAGGAGAATCGAAAACATTCGAACCATAAATACGTTAAATGCAATATTTATCTCTGTATGTATGACATTATCAGGACTGTGTATCTTACGTTGTGCATGTTGTATTCCAAAAATTTGTAAGCATTTCTGAAGAAACTTCGTGTGAAGTAATTAAATTATCTCCCTTGTATAGACATGGATCAAAAGGTGGTCTGCCAGAGTTAAATCCTGGAATTGGATGCAAATTGTATCCAAGTTTGCTTATGCAAATCGCAACAAATACGTCTTCTAAATGGAAAAAAGGTACATCTTTCGATATTTCAAACACTTCTCTAACAACATTGATACTGGTGACGTATCCAGTTCCAGAACAATATCCCGGATATGATTCATTCGGATAACTTTGAAATGATGCGTACCATTTTGACGCTGGGTTTCGAATGGGATAGGCGACTCGATGGCATGCACCACCGACGGCCGTTTGCAAAGTTGTATTCTCTCGTTGCAAAACTTTTAATAGTCCTGGAATGTTAATCCACATGTCATCTGTTTTGAGCACAAATTTGGCATGATAACATTTTGTAATGGCTAACGTAAAGGCCATCATTGTTTTAAATGTTAAATTCTTATATGTATCAATGAAATCCCCTTTAAATATATCACTGTGGATGTTACTTTCAACTTCAACAAGTTTTCTTAAATTTATGTCTGGTACTTCTCCCAAGAGAAACGAATATCTTACATTTCCTTTGTTTTTGTTGGTATAATTCAGCCACGTCTTCCGAATGGCGTTCCTTTCCTCTTGACGCTGGTGTGTAGTAAAAATAAAAATTACTAAATCTATTTCCTGCAAATCATTATAAAGCTTGCAAATTGCGTCGTTGTTTATAACATAGTTAAATTTGTGAGTGATGCAAGTTTCACAGACTTTGTCAAACGCATGCTTAGTTTCACTAAATAAATCCAGCATTTTTCTCCTTACGGCAGAGTGGATGGAAGCTACATTTATTAGTCTCAATGATGTAGCATACATTGTAATAAGTGCGATGGCAACAGATATTAGCAATACCATCATCAACACTTTTCTTCTACGAAAATACTTTGTCTTTGCCTTATCGGCCATGATTTTGCTTCAAGCACGATATACCATTTGCTACATACATAATAGATACACCTGTTACTGTTCGTGTAATTACCTATACTACTATATGTTGCGATAGTTACAACCTATTAGACAAACACAAATAAGTGGCAGTGGTAAATGAAAGGTTACTTTTTACCTGGCAGGGAATTGAAACCTCCTTTCAAACTACGACTCAAGGAACCCAAATATGATAGGTATATCATAATACACCATGTGTAGCACAGATATACAATCCAAAATGTTTAGCCAATAATAATAATAATAATAATAATAATAATAATAATAATATAATAATAAGAAGAAGAAGAAGAATGTAATAACAACAATAATAATAACAACAACAACAATAACGCATCGGTGGAATGTTGAACATAGAACTGTTCTTACAAAGAGATGCAATATTTTGAAATATAAATCTTCGTAATATGGACTGTACAATACGTGAACTTAATTAGTCAGTATTATCGACATGTATATACTCGTTAAACTGTATGGCATGAACTATTCTTTGTCGATATTCGATTCTAGTTTACGCATCCTCTCCTTTGGCCTTTGCCAATGATGGTATTACAAACTTTTCAAACGCTTTTCGTTTTCTTGTTTTGTTCTCAGCAAATTTATATTGAGCCAAGAATACGACCAGGTGTTTTGCATAAGGTATGTATTAGCTTATAGGATAAAGTAGAACCCAAATGAAAAACAATGATTTATATAGCCTAGCGGATGTCACTCTTCCTCACGGGTTTATGCTTGGTTTATGCTTGACTATAGTAAGAATATTGTTTTAAAGAATATTATCAATGACTGAACAAAGGGTTAAACTATTGTCTAATTTGCAAGAGTTTCACGTGCTTTTCTCAACACACAAAAATGAATGATGTTTCATCAAATTCGAGTGTGTCAATTAAATTGTTGTAATCTAAATAATATTTTGTTAATAGAAAACCTTTTTTCATCCATGTAAAGGTTTCTGGTCAATCTGGTTTAGCAATGCCGTTTCAATATCAACAACATTCAACCATTCATACTGTGAATTTCACACAGAAGGTAAGTAACTACTACATTGCTGTGGAGTGTCATATTTTATATTGCGAATATCGGTATAATACAAGTGTATGTTGAATTAATATTCAAAGATTATTTTTGAAAATTCATTGAATTGACATTATCGCCTTTTTTCATTGTCCTTTCTTTCTTAGTTCTCATATATTCGAAACCTTTTACTGCCTTTTTGTCTCTTAAGCATGATACCAAATTATTTTGATTAAACCATCGTTATTCAAAGTCCTACCTTAGAAACTTAACGTCATCATACAATCATTTAATTATTTTCAAAGTACTATGTATTGTATTTATAATTCTCGTGATAGTGCTATAAAATCGTTGTAGTTAATTAGCACAAACGTCATCATTATTTGTATGTCGTATTACTTGTTTTATTTTCTAAATATGAACGTGCTTAAGCCTCAATTACTACATATTACAACCTATGTCCTCATTGCAGAAGAAGTCCTTAAATGATTTTGCATTGTTATCTAAACTAAACATTAAATTATAACGTTCAAAAGTATGATAATATTCCCTAATATACTACTTATCATAATCATTATATTCTACATATTTCGATCTGACAATCATGTCAACAACTTCTCTCGCTTGCATTAATAGCCTCATTAGCCAGAGATTAAACATTATCCAGACTGGAACATAGAACGTATCAGCTGCATTATAACCGGTTTACATTGTATATAGTCTATGAATATTTGGATTATCAATGCATTCATTACCTGGTGGAGGAATGCTAAAGATACTTTATCATAATAAACAACCATAATCCCTTATTAAATAAATCCTCAATTGTAGTATAGTTAAGTATGTTCTAGTGTTGCCATCGTTCCATGACAATGAATGATGATAAGTTCCTACTCAGTATATTAAATACATATAAACCTCAAATGCACCAGTTTCGAGTTGATGAGAACTTTGTTATCTGTGTAGGCTATGTCCAATAATTCAATTGCTATTCGTTTAAATTGGAAATATAATGCTCACTGAAATTTTTTTAGTGTTATTCGAATCGTGACCATTTTTGTGTTGGAACTACAGCCATTCCAGTTTACATTTATCTTTTCCCTTCATTAAATGACTCGTGGAACATTAGCTGCAACATTGCATGCATACAATAGCTATGTAATAATTGGTAAAATAAATTTTAAAAATTTATTCTTATTCACATTACAAAACTTTGTTGACTTTCCGTTACACATTATGGTTTTGAATCACTAGATGTTATATACATTTCTTAGGTAAACATTTCATGATTAAAGAGATAGAAGACAGACAAATAAACTGCCACATACAAATACATAACACCGAACCATCACAATATGCGTTAATTAATGAAACAATATAGACAACCATGCATGTTCCATATAGAGAGATGTACAACCTGTCACTAACTGACACATACTTATTCATAAATCTAACTGTTAAATTTTATTTAAAATTGTTAAATACCGACCTGTACGCTTTTTGATCAATCATCTTTGGGTCTTAGGAATTCTTTACGTAAAACACTAACCGAGTGGGTAAACTTCAGCATGCATTCTTACTTTATTTTAATACTGTATCAACTCACTAGTTTGTAAGCCTGCCTAGCTACGGTAAAAGAATATGTAATCGCTTATTAATAAATTATTAAGTTGATAATATTTGTTCAAACTTGTTTTATGCATTTTCTTGTTGTTGAATTACTGTCTTACCAATATATTTAGCTATTAAATTTACCAACTTTATTTATGTAATGTCCGTTGAAATACCGTAGCTTTGTTTAAATGTGAACTTTGTTTTCTGTGGATCAAAAATGTATTTTAATGCATTTGCCCTTGGTTATTAACCGAAGTACTACTTTCTTCGGACTAATCTAGTGAGACATTAAAATTTGTATAGGTAATGATATTACCTTTTGATCAAAGTCAAACTGTTTAATCACTTTTATGTCCAACACAATTTGTCAGTGTTTTAAATGTCATTGAATTAACATTTTTTCCTACTTGCATATCAATTTGCTCGTTGCCAATGGATATTGTCACATCATACGTATATCATATGTCTTTTGAGTTATCAAAATTTTATATGACTTTACGTCCGTCAAAACTCCTTTAATTAAAACACTAACTGATGAAGTTAGAGTCAGCAAGAATCTACTACTTAATATATACAACATTTGAAAAATACTGTATTTTTCTCTTGTACGTAATGCTGTTGGTTTTTCTTGACGTAAGAATCAATATCTTTAAATTTTACATCTTATTTCGATTAGATACTGTTAAAACCTTTGGTTCCTCGATTGATCCTTTTGATACTAACGATATTTCATATTACAACACTTTTGTCGTATCCGCTTTATGTTTTTTAAAAGTGCCAATATTCTTTGAGCTCATACATATAGTAATCAATATTAGCTTCACTACCATGTATATTAAAAAAAATATATGATGATGATATACTATCACTTTTGTTTTTGCTTTCTATTGCATTCGTTGATTCCCAATTATGGAATTCCGCTTGAATATGGCGGTGAAGATATGAGCATCATAAAACCAGAATATTATATGAACTATAGATAAAATGGAGCATCATTATGATAGGTACTGCTATTGTAAAGTTTAGTAGAGAAATACACCCCAACACCTTTTAAGTGGAGCACTCGACTTTATATCTGGAGACGATGCATCATAAAGGTCTCAGAGTCCTACTATGAATATAAAACCAGATAATTTAAGAAAAAAGAATCCAGCAAGGACCGGTTCAAAAACGCCGTGGAGGAAGTTTTTTTTATTTGCCTCATTGATTGTCACAGCATCGTACGCTTTGTGGGCATCTTAGATAATTTCTGCTTTCATCCGATGTCAATGTGCAACTGTAGAATATATATACCTCTTTTGAGATCCGAATGTTTGGTGTGTTATAGTATTCAGTCTGGCCTCCACTTGCACGTAAATCTCGTTCTTAATTTTAGCTTTACTGGATTATGAACTTACGTGCAATATCAGCAATTTCGATTACGAAGACGCTTATCCTAAGCTTCATAAGAACTGGGGCTGCACTAATCATAGGAAGTAGGTCGACACCACAGGTTGCCATAGTATATCAAGATGTAAGGAACTGCCCTTGCCTCTCATTCAAGCAAAAGACTCTGTCGGAGCTCTTCGCTTGCTGCATTCTACACCTCCAAATTGCAGTTCTATCAAAAGATATGATTGGACCAGTGCCCGTCTTTTGAATGTCATAGTTTAACAGCTTCATTATGAAATGTTAAGGAATAATCTAAATGATTACCAGTTATCATACATGGTCATGCTTAAAAGGGTATAATCATTTCCCAAATAAGCAAAGCCGCCTTAAAGAAGACAGACACCATCCCGTGATTTGGTTAACGATAAATTATGTCAGTAGATTTAGATTCTTCGTTTGTGCTGAATATACCAATCAGATATTAGTGTGCATTCCTTTGATATAAGTATAATGTCTGAATACATGAGGGTTAAACCACTACCATCGATCACCTCAATAGTAAACGATGTGTATTGCTTGTATAGGGCATGAACTCGTTTTCTATCTCGGGGCTTGGCGGTCTGTTTGCGTAGTTCCCTCGTTAGAGAACGTTGTAACGCCAAACTCCCCCTCTTAATTTTATAGATATGCAATGTAGGCAATGTAAATGCTTTCGTCTCATAATTGTATGCATATCCTTTAGAACTGTGCCAATGATAATGTATTGTATATGAAAAGAATCCGGATTTGCTTGTCTTGAACAGTGCTTGCGGTCAGCATCTGGTTGATCGATACGCGAATACAATTGTTTTGAAAGCTGAATGCCCCCCACTCTGGACATAGTGCTTCGCGTCTGAGTGGTATTTCTGCGTCTTTGTTTAAGGCCTGTTTTAGTTTTCTTTTCCCGTATTCTTTATGGTACTTATAATCTGTAGACCATAGCATATTGTACACAAACTCTAGTGGGTATGGAGTACCTCACTGAATTTGAGGAATAGATGACTTACTTCTTTGTTTGTTTTGTTTGTGTTTTAAGGTTTAACACCATTTTTAAGCACAATATAGGTTATACATGGCGGCTAGTAATAATGGTGGAGGAAGAACGCGGCAAACACCCGGAAAGAACCACCGATCCATGATAAGATACTGTTAAGCTTTCTCAGATGATTACATTAGCCGAATCTTAAACTAGAACCCACGCAGACAGAGGTGAGATGGCAGTGATCCGTAACGGACAGCGATTTAGTCCACTCAGCCACTCGGGGGCCCCACTTAAATCTTTAAACACTCATTAGTTCAGGAACATCTTAATTTTATGTTAAGGTCTTAACTGTCTTATCAGTCGTATTGCGTCTTTACGCGTTTCCGTTTCCAATTTGCTCCCCGTCTCATTCTGTTCCTGTATATAATTTCGGAAGTGCACCACGACGTACTGCTTGGTCCAATGTTTATTTCTTTATGTATTATTTCACCGGCATACTCTCAATCTCTGAGTGCCATCAAACACACTAATTCTACTGATAGACGCTATTGGGCAAAACAGTAGACGATATTTTACTTAAGACCCTCGCTTTGGAGCATGTGGTAATGATTTTGTGATCCAAATTTGAAAAAGTAGGATCCATTTACTTGTTGTCCCAATTGTCGATGGCCATATTTAAAACATTGTGATAAATATCCACAACCTCAAGTCTGCGAGTTACGGGCTTAATCTAGTTTGACTCTTTGCACGTCACCTTGACTTTGCTTCGTTGTGTCAACTACATTTAACACAATTGGGTTATAAGCTTTTTCGTCATCATGCATAGTATTAAAGTCTGCTCCCCCTTCTTTATCTTCGTCCACCTTCGTCACCCCCTCAGCTTTGGGCACCCACATTTGTCCATCTGTATATTATATCGTTCTTCTCCCATTAAGTGCAAAACAACGTCGACATAAAACCACATAGTTTAAAACAATAAATAGTTTAAAAAACAATAGGCATGACAATAATGAAAAAAGGTTAGTTTATATGGGGAATCATTTAGGCTGGAAAACCCGTGTCATTTGATCATCGTAACTAACTACAATCAAACAACGATTGGCCACAACTAGAATCTGTTGATACGAAACCCTAACCTATACACGCATGATGTTATCGTTCCCTTGACAACCAGCCTGGTATGCACGATAACAATACAATTAACATATGCAAACCGTACTCTCCAGGCACAATGAGGCTGCGTTATCGTTATAAAGATGACGATCAAGATCTTCGGCAAAGAAGTTTTGTCTGTCGACGACTTTAATAACTACAGCCACAATAGCAACACACTCATTGCGACCTGAGAATAGACTACTATGTAGCAACTAAGAAGCTGGGCGTAATATGTTGGTCCTGACAGTGGCACTGGATATGGCGATGAATTAACGCTTATTAAGGATAAGGAAACCAGCTAAACTGGCCATGACATCTTAATGAAATAAGATATGGTTATAAACCGTAACCTCACGAGCACAATCAGATATAATTTCAAGCGTCTCATCATCATGCAGGACCGGGAACACTGACACTGAAAGAACACACTTGACAAAATGCAAAGCGATTGAAACGTAAATTTCAACAATACAATTTAGTCTCCAAAGTTATACTAAATTATGCCGGTGATGGTATATAATTGTTACCTCGTAATATGGTGATAAGAATAGGTAGATGTTCTGTTTAAATCAACTACAAACAAACTTTAGACCAGAAATATTCACAATCAAAGTGGTACATGCGTTTGATACGTGCGGTTGATATACATTCTGTAACATTTTTATAAAAGATAAGTCAACGAAATAAACGAAATGAACATTGCTGACAGGAACGTCGAATGGCTAAAGTTTCAAGAATGCAAACTACCCATGAGTATTATTATATAGAAGCAAACAAATAATCGCTCTTAATCACGATGACTGTCTTAGACGTTGGTGAAATTTGCATTTTAAATAAATTATTTCTTGTAACGATTCCTTAGCGCTGGATAAACCTCTGCATAGGTATATGCCATTTGTCAACGTAATGAAATAAAATGATAACATAATACAGGAAATGAATCAACAAAGGAGAACAACCTACGATTGTGGCAAGATTAATCCTGTAAGATGAATGTACAATTACTTGGATAAAAATCATACCACTTGTATTCTGAAGAAAAATAGGGAAGAATTGTATTCTTTGGATGGTCTCAACATACTGAAAGATGATATTACAACAGCCTTTTTTGCTTTTCAAAAAGAAAAGAGCTGACATAGTTATAAAAAGTAAACAACAAAACTAACCATTAGTGCAGATTTATTCTAGGACTCTTTATATAATATAACATAAGAGAAAACAATCAGCATAGGTTAGTTCATGTTGTACGTAACAATAATCAGGATTGATTTTTTTTCGATTTTGTTCAACCATATAGAAACAAATAAGTAGGAAATTAAAGCTTCGTTCTGCGGGTTTAAAGTCTAATTTACCGATTATAGTCTAAGGAAATATCCGCTTTGATATATGAAAATAATTAATATAACCTCACAATAATCCTAAAGAACTACTAACAATTTCTAAATGCAAAGGGTTCTTGAACGATATTCGAATTGTCTATAGCGAAATACGGTCATGGAAAAACGTTTTTTTATTAGGATAAGCATTGAACCCTAGGAAGGTTATACAATCTATCAGGAATTGTAAATCTTACACTTGAAACTCAATAATATGATTTGCACCAAAACAATAATATTTCAATTTTCATCGTGTAAAACAGACTGAAGATAATATGGTGATACCAGATTATTTGTATGTATGTGGATTAAAAATGCTCCTAATCAAATATTATATGGTTCATTCCAGGGTGAAACGGGAAGCAAGTTCCATCAAAATAAATTGCAAATCATACAGCCAAATTGCTTCCCTTGTATTTGAGAAAACTGTGCTATATCGTGTGCATCAAATATTTAATATAAAATTGTGTTTGAACCTCGTCGGCAAAACAGAATCTGTCAAGAAAGGTTTGTGATGTCTGTCTTCATTTAAATGCTATTTCAGCAAACAAAATTAGACAATAATCCTTTCAAAATATTATACCCGGGTCGCCATCGTAAAAAAAACCTACGTACAGAAACAAGTACAAATATCATTCTTAATTGGTTGCTGCTAAAGACAATATAAGTAACATGCATGTTGGAAATTGAATAGTGATTCTGTTCGTTATGAAGGTAGGTATTATTCGCAACATTTTAGGACTTATATTGTAATAAGTTGAAACTAACCTTGAAATCTGTCAATTTTACTCTTTCAAGCTCATATTTCGAACTTGTGTTTATTTTGCCGACTGAAAAAGGCAAACGTTTCACACACACATATATATATATATATATATATATATATATATATATATATATATATATATATATATATATATATATATATATATATATATATATATATACTTAACATGACACACTGAACAAAGTAAATTCCTGCTTGATACACATTACTTCGGTCCATAATGGCCAAACTAAATCCTATCCAATAAATACCCTTGAAGATGTAACGTTCATTAAAAGTAATTGCTGCTCATTCATCTAAACGTAATACATCACCACAATATACCACCACGCCAATTAAGCTACTCATACATTTTGTTTAGGTTTTCACGTTTAGTAAAGTCCAATGCATTAATTTTAACAACTGTGATATCTTGAATATGCTTGGGTCCAGCTAACGTAGCAGAGGCAATAATGCTTTTAAGGGAACATACTTGCATTAGAAAGAAAAAAAACATGTTTGATTGGTGCACAATTGGTGATTGCTGGAATAGGGCTAGGATTCCAATCAAGCACATGTTTTGATAAACAAAACACCTCGCTGAAAACGAATAGATGTCGCAAATCTCAACTCTGTGTAAACATGAATCTCTTGATTAGATGATTCTTATTCTGTTGCTGATGCGATCTATGACGACCCTAACTTTCCGCTATCAAAAAGCAGATCTGAAGTTGAGTACAGTTGGCCATGTGTTAGATGATGATGTTGAAGTGCGTTGCATCCAAAAAGCTCTGTCAGAATATCGTGCAGTATATAAAACATTATCAGCTTTGAGACTTGTAAATGATACAGCTGAAACTTACTTCAGACTATTCACAGATT
This sequence comes from Unio delphinus, assembly GCA_029339505.1. Taxonomy (NCBI): domain Eukaryota; kingdom Metazoa; phylum Mollusca; class Bivalvia; order Unionida; family Unionidae; genus Unio; species Unio delphinus. The sequence goes on along the minus strand of JAQISU010000134.1, from coordinate 5,515,208 downwards.
CTTGCAAGCGATAAGAGTGCTTCAGTTTATATTATAAATAGTTGGTCATCACAATGCATTCCCCAATATGCAGAAAAGCAAAAATATTACAGGACGTCTAGCAAGGGGTCGCAGAAAATAATATAGTGACAAAGCGTTTTAAACTAATTAATTATTTCCAGAGAGTTATTTCCAGCTCGTTTACCCCCATGAGATTTTCTAATCGTGCTATATCAGAAAGAATAATATTTGGAAAAGCAACAAAACCACTCTCCCGAGTTCTACTCAGAGCACCATTTGGAGTTCCACTTGGAGGAAATCCACTACCAGTAGCATCAGGAGCAACGTGAAATTATTTCTGCACCTTTCAAGAAGATATTTATTTTTATGTTGTTTTATTTGCTGCTGCGGTGGAGGAAGTTGATAGGAAAGAACATGTTTTAAAGATATTTTTTCTTTATTTTCTTGTTTTTCCTGTGTTTGTTTCCCTATTTGTTTTTATTTTTCTTGCTCTTTTAGTTTTTCATATTGATCATTTGTTTTATCTATCGTATTGAGATTTCCGACTGAAGATCTACTTTTTGTTTCGATTTGGTTTGTGTTAGTTTTAATTTTATAAAGTACATCAGCCCAGTGTTGAAAAACTCTAATATATTTTTTATCTACCGGTTTCAATATTAATTTTCTATCTTCGTAACGCGTAGCAAAAAATTCGATACAATAATCTGAATTACTTTTATTGATTGTTGTTAAAGTATCTTTAGTAAATGTATTACACAATTCTTCGACTATTTCTTCATCGGTATTTGTTGACCAGATTGAAGTCATCACGAAGGTATTTCAGAAATATTTTGTAAAAGTCACGACGTTTCTTAAGTTTTCTCAGTAATTTCTTTCAAGTTCATCAAGAACACCTTTTATTACTTTTCTTTTTCTGGCAGTCATTGTAACAGGTTTGAATAATTGTTCAGCACTTGTTGCAAAATTAACTTGCCACGCTTGTAACTTTTGTCTAACAGAATCACGTACGGGTATACATTTCTTAATCGCCGCTGGTCTTTTTCGAGCTAATCCAGTTATCAACGATTATCCAACCATTAGTGTTAATATTATGATATGATTAATTCATGGCAGAAGGGGGTGTGACTTCGAATGGAGCATTACCGTGTAAATAATCACGTCCGTAATAATTTAAACAAATGACAAAGAAGAAACACGCTGTTATACAGGGGATTTGAGTTTGTGATTTGATCTTATTTTGTTTCTTTTTTCGTAGGAGGCCTTAAGTTAGAAAATCAAAATTGATATAAACATGCGTAAATATAATTGAGATAACCCACTTGTTTTACTAACAATATTGAAAACATATATTTGGATCATATGTCTTATAATAGCGGATTTACACACATATTCTGCTACATGTCTAATCGAGGGTACGCAGATATCAAAATATTTGCCGGCTTCATTCCTCCATTGAAATATCCTTTTTTTCACCAGTAGGAAGCAGTAAATCCAATATTTTTCAAAAACCTCTCGAAATAGAAAGTAAACAATTGAAAGACATTATCCAAGGTGATTTTATTGATGATTATCATAACCTCACTCATAAGGGAATTCTTGGTTATAGATGGATAGCTACATATTGTGAAAATGCAATTTTTTTTTTAAATTGACGATGATATTTTTGTTAATATCTTTCTAGTTATTCAAGAACTGTTACCGAAAAAAGAAGCGGAACAAAGGATAGTTGCTTGCCGATTACTTACAAACGAGACTATTGCTCGAGACGGAAAATTTGCCGTAGATTCAGATTACTTTCCAGGATACCAACGTAGTCCACTACAATATAGCGCTGGTCCGTTCGTTCTGATGCCTAGAGACATTGTGCCCGAAATGTACGAAGCAGCAAAGTCTACACCGTTTTACTGGATAGACGATTTCTATTTATTTGGTGTTCTTCCAAATCAAATACGTAACGTTGCTTTTCATTTTGTTGCAAACGTTGATAATGAAGAAATGGCTCTAAAATGTTTCCAGGCGGAAAAACCAAGTACATATTTGGCGGCTTACACTTGGACACAAGGACTCATGTATAAATTTTGGGAGGCTTTATTATTCATGTACAAAGATTTAGTACAAAGATATGCCTTTAAAGTGTAACAGAACGGAAGGTTTATATAAGTGAATATATTAATTGCAGATTACTTTAATGCCACTATTCATTAGTCATAATGCTTTTGTAATATATTACACATCGTTTATAAATAAAGAGTTTCTTCATAACACTGCATTAAGACCATTTCGTAATCTTTGTTTAAGAATGCATGTCTAAATTGATGTTTAAGTTGTTTCTGAAATATGTATGATTAGATGTATTTTTCAAATTTAATAACCCGAAAGTGATGCACGAATATTATTGCTTTAAAACGTAGCTCTGATTTAAAAATATTAAGCGAACAGTTCTTCTAGATACTGAGAGATAGCTATAATTCCAATGTTCTCACGCTGCCTCCCATGACTATTAATGTTGGTATTAGCTAGTGAGTTACTTTATTTGCGAGAATGTTGAAAAATATTGTTTTAGAGCATGCAATAACATATAAAGATATAATTCAGAAAAATGTATACATTGTCGGGCGCACATATGTATGTATGTATGTATGGATGGATGTATGTATGTATGTATGTATGTATGTATGTATGTATGTATGTATGTATGTATGTATGTATGTATGTATGTATGTATGTATGTATGTATGTACGTGCGTACGTACGTATGTATGTATATATGTGGGGTGTGTGTATGTGTGTATGTATGTATGTATGTATGCATGCATGCATGCATGTATTTATGTATGGCTTTCTTTTTTTAATCTTCAAGTCAGATTACGTTCAATTCACTATTGCATCACTGAACACTTAAAGTTACAATAGTGAATATTCTGCGCATGAAAATGAATATTTTTGAGCACATCCAGTATTTCACAATTCAGTACAGTATGTATGTAAGTATGTATGCATGTATGTATGTATGTATGTATGTATGCATGCATGCATGCATGTATGTATGTATGTATGTATGTATGTATGTATGTATGTATGTATGTATGTATGTATGTATGTATGTATGTATGTATGTGTGTATGTATGTATGTATGTATGTATGTATGTATGTATGTATGTGTGTGGGGTGTGTGTATGTGTGTATGTATGTATGCATGCATGCATGCATGTATTTATTATGGTTTTCTTTTTTTAATCTTCAAGTCAGATTACGTTCAATTCACTCTTGCATCACTGAACACTTAAAGTTACAATAGTGAATATTCTGCGCATGAAAATGAATATTTTTGAGCACATCCAGTATTTTACAATTCAGTACATTATAAATTACATTGCAGTTGATCTTGAACTTGATGTTAAATATAACTATAAGTATGAGATAACTGCAGATTTCCAGTCTAAAACAAATGTGAACTCAACTTAGATTTACATATTACCACTTTTATAATATAGAGAAGTACGTGTGTGAACTCTGCTTTAAGAATACAATATAGAAAAATACATACAAGCTCTCGGTTTATACAGTAAAATATAGAGAAGTACATGCATGCTCTCTGTTAATAAAATACAATATAGAAAAATACATACAAGCTCTCGGTTTATAAAGTACAATATAGAGAAGTACATGCATGCTCTCTGTTAATAATATACAATATAGAAAAATACATACAAGCTCTCGGTTTATACAGTAAAATATAGAGAAGTACATGCATGCTCTCTGTTAATAAAATACAATATAGAAAAATACATACAAGCTCTCGGTTTATACAGTACAATATAGAGAAGTACATGCATGCTCTCTGTTAATAGAATACAATATAGAAAAATACATACAAGCTCTCGGTTTATACAGTACAATATAGAGAAGTACATGCATGCTCTCTGTTAATAAAATACAATATAGAAAAATACATACAAGCTCTCGGTTTATACAGTAAAATATAGAGAAGTACATGCATGCTCTCTGTTAATAAAATTCAATATAGAAAAATACATACAAGCTCTCGGTTTATACAGTACAATATAGAGAAGTACATGCATGCTCTCTGTTAATAAAATACAATATAGAAAAATACACACAAGCTCTCGGTTTATACAGTAAAATATAGAGAAGTACATGCATGCTCTCTGTTAATAAAATACAATATAGAAAAATACATACAAGCTCTCGGTTTATACAGTAAAATATAGAGAAGTACATGCATGCTCTCTATTAATAAAATACAATATAGAAGAGCATATGCATGCTCTCTGTTCATAAAGTATAATACTGAAAATAACGTGAAGGCTCTATGTATACAATACAATATAGAAAGAAACGTGAGCAATCTCTTTTTTAACACTACAAGAAAAATAAGTACGTATAGTCTCAATCTCTGTGGTGCAATGTAAATCAGTAGGTGCATATTCCACATAACCGAGAGTTAGAGATAGAGCGAGAGAGAGAGGGAGGGAGAGACATAGACAGACAGACAGAGAGACAGACAGAGACAGTGTGTGTGTGTGTGTGTTGCAGGTGCATGTAAAGTTCAAATATGAGGCTGTCAGATCTGAAGAACAATAACGGTCTTATACGATTCAAAATTATTGTATGAAAATATAACGTTCCTTTAACAAACATACAACTTCGTTCGCCACTGCAGTTCGAGATGTTATCATATTGTAGGGACTGTTCCTGTCATGATATTTCGTCGGTTATTATCGTAACTCAATTAACCATTTATCTAATCTTTAGGGTTCATTTTTAAATTCACTCGAAACTGAACGTATGATAAAATAATTATTGAACTTTTAATAGTAAGTTGTTTATATCCTTTGTGTGTAAAAGTTCACATTCACTAAAATGTTGCTAATGTTGACATCGCTTGTCTAAAATTGCTTTAAACTCGTTATTTATTCTGCATGTTCCCATTTTTTTAGAAAGCAGTTAATAATATGTTACAATAAATAATGTCTAAAATGTTAAATATCTCTCTCTCTCTCTCTCTCTCTCTCTCTCTCTCTCTCTCTCTCTCTCTCTCTCTCTCTCTCTCTCTCTCTCTCTCTCTCTCTCTCTCTCTATGCAAGTGTGAAATTAGCTTTAAGTATTATTCGGTTTAATTTCTACTTTAAAATTAGTCACGAATGTATGATTTGCTCTTTATTTTCATTTCTTCTATTTACATTATTTGTTTGTGATTGTGTCTGTTTCCATACAATCATATTTCATTGTTGAAAATGTTGTAGGCCTCAGACAAGTATGATCTCTTATTGATTAATTTATGACTCAGTGATGCCGTGCCTATCTACAAGGCAACGATTTTTGTTGAATTAATTTCCACTTCGCCAATGCAGTCAATCAGCTCATTAATACATTTCGTGAAGGTAGATTTCATTGTTCGTTTCATTGTCTATTTCCCTGTTTTAAGGTGCTGATGAAACAATATGACATGAGATTTAATAATACACACCATCAAGGCATAAAACTAATTGGTATTATTTCCAGCGTCGCGTCTTTTGCGTGGGATGACACATTTTAACACGTGTTATTGAAAGTGTTTGGAAAGGTAATACTAACAATTCAATATCAATTTTGTGAAAATAAATCAGTATCCTTATTTAAAAATGTGATTTAGACAATCATTTTATATTGATGGCGTCTCCTATATTAATGTTGCCAATGCAGACGGAAACCTTAGAAGCCATTTCAATGCAGGATCTAAATTATACCCTTACTGCCCATAGTAACGCAGAGCCACAATCCTATCCTAGCATATATCAAGAGCAGACAAACCTTATTCAAACATGTAGTGGCATCTATGCTGTAGCTATAGTTATTCCTCTTTGAGCATAGCTTATATTGCAACATACATACAAAACGGATTTACCGAAAGGTGCGTTACTGAGATTATCTGTTATGAATTGTACTTGACTGCAAATAAGTTCATCACTCTAACTATATATCCAACCGAAAAATAAGTTTCAATTTGTACTAGCTACTTTGATTTATTATTTACATTGTTATCATTCATTGCGCCTGCATTGTTTACTAAATTACATTTAAGTTGTTAATTTATAAAGTCTGACAGATGAGAAACGTTGTCAAAGAATTTCAAATTATAAGGGATAATAACCCCGTCGTGCCTACAGTGCATATCATCGTGATTTCATGGTTGGATAGCTTTAAACTGAATTAACTAAACATTTTGGAATATATCATAGCGAGAAATTGAAGATCTATGAAAGTAACCATCTCATGGACACAAGAAGGCAGCATATTTTGGATACCATGGGTGTGTATCGATCTCGAGACCTTTAAAAAAATTATCTTGATTGTCATACTAACACCAGAAATGCATGCAAGCTGATTTGATTAAAGGTTTATTACAGGAAATATAAATGACAAATTTGATATTGGTTTATTTTTATGATCTTTTGTGATTATTCATTTTAGTTACCAACTTCGGCGGAATATAGAAAAGCTGGTAAGAAAATTGCATTGTATTAGAGGATGAAATCCTCTTCAAGAACTTTATTTGTAAACTAGAGACGATTGTCTAAAAATGCTACAATATCGTTCCCTTAAAATATCTTCATTAAAATACTATCTGTGATGTTAACCTTACCTTATATTCAATATCTCACCAGGGCAGCAAAGTAATGCAATGCATTACCCCTGTCAAATTCGTTTGGTTTGGGTATGCAGACTTATCTGTTTCTGATGTGTATTTGTTTCAGTTTATTCAGAAACGCAGACGTTCTTAGCTAAGAATCAAACGCACTTGAGCTGCCATGGAGATATAACCTTTAAATGACTTTGCTATTCGTATAAAAGACAGGCATAGTTTTCTAAACACCATTTTGTTTACTTAAACTATGTATGTTTCTGGTTGTAGATATCAAACTCCAAAGTTTTTCTTGTCCATTCTTATTTTTCTTTGATCGTGGCAAAATAATCATTTGTGTTCCACACATTGTCTATTGTTTTCTTTTACTGGTACAAGAGAGCTGTTGTATCATTTAAAATTGTAATGTTATGATCTCACTTTATTGTAAATTTATATTTTAATTGTTTTTTTTTCTTTAAAACAAAACAGCTGAACCAACTTTGTCTGCAATAAACACACACACACACACACACACACACACACATCAATATATATATATATATATATATATATATATATATATATATATATATGGTTATATTGTTGTGTTTCGATAAGGAAACATAAAATTGCCATTTTTCTTCCTATAGCTCCAGGATCCGTGTACACGAAGTTAATGTACCCACCCTTTTCTCTCTTGCTCATCTATGACGACTTTATAGAATCTTTATTGTGACACGTCCCATTTTGATTTAGGTTGTGCTGATATATACGCAGTTTCATCTAAAACTATTTTTGTCGTAACATAAGTTATTCAGAACCGTTTACTGTAATGTTCTCATAAATTGCATTAGCTTTTTAATTTGTTAAAATTATCTTATTAAATCGACAAGCTTTTTTAAACGGGCATTAAACGTGGAAATCTATTTTCAATTCCTCCCTAGCAACAATTATATTTTTTCAAAAGAGATCAATTGATTTTTGAAGGGAAAGCTTCCTTAAACTAAACAAATAAAAATATGTATTTTGGTTGAGTATTTGGTAAAAAAAATGTTGTGGATAAAATGTTTTGGTTTCGAACAGATTCTGATATAAAACTAAACGAATTAAAATTAAAATGCAAAATGGAATTGGAGTTGAGTAAACTCAAACTTCAGGAAAGTGAGAAAGAATAACAATTACAATTAGATAAAGAAGAAAAAGAGAAACGAAAACAAATTCAGTTACAAGAAAAACAAATTCAACTACATGTAAGTTAATTTTAAGTTTTGTTCTCACAAGGAACATTAGGTTAGTGCCACCATTCTGAGAAAGAGAGCTGCTGAAATGGCCAAAGAAATATTTAATGAAATAATTACAATGTGAACTCACTGGTAAGGCTAGTGATATTTACACTTCGCTTTCGGTTGATCAGAGTGATGCATATGATGCGATTAAAGAATGCATATTAAGGGGTTATGAATTAGTCCGTAAAGAGTTTCGACAACAAATCGGAAACTATATATACAAAAGCTGGACAAACTCATGTCAAACTTATAGGAGAAAAAGAGCAGTTATTTTATAGATTTTGTTTAGAAAAGTAAAAGCTGAAAACCATTATGAAAGTCTCAAACAACCTTTTGTATTTGAAACGTTCACAAGCTGTGTCCATAATGACATTAAGACTTATCGTGACGAGCACAAAATCGAAACCTTGGAAAATGCACGCCACGCTGATGAGTATGTTTTAACGCATTAAGTTTCTTATGTAAAGAAGACTTCTACTCAACAGTCTTATGGCAGAAAAGTATTTCAGCCTAATGCAAGCCCTTCTAAAACTCAAACTGGTATATTCTAAAAGTCAAACACCAGAGAAGATTGATTATATATCCGTGTTTCTCCCTAGGTGTACTTATTGCAAAAAGTAATTACACATAATTTATGATCGCTACAAATTGAGATCTAGGCATCACAATTAAGACAATGCAATTCCGAATGATTGTATGTGTAAGAGGACAAGTATTGAAAGCATAGTTTCTTTAGTCTGATAAACTGATTTTAATATGGTGAACTTAAAACCATTCAAATGGAATGGTTTTATATCACTCGTTGGTGGGTCAGCCAATTCAACCCCTATACAAATATTAAGGGGCACAGGAGCTTCCCAGAGTTTTTTTTTATTGTCAAGCACTGTCACACGAAAATGTGATCTTCAGGGACATTCAAAACTGCTTTGTAGATTAAAGTATATCCTTTGTTTATAGAGATATTTGGTCAATCTGCGATGGAACTTTGCATACCTTTCGAGTTTTGTTAATTTTCCTCTTGATGTGATAACCTATAATAAACCTTGATTAATAGTATAGCTATTCTATGGCGAGACTACTATGCATTCCTGCAAGGGATACATATACAGCTTTAAAAATAGCAGCTCATCTTTAACAGAGTTTCCTTTTCAATATAGAAGCACGGCTTTCTTCATAGATGTATCCTGTAGTTGGGAAAGCTCATATGAGAGTAAATGTAAAAAAGATTGTCCTTGCGTAACTACACTATCAAGTAAGATGCAAAGATTTAACATACATGAGATTAATCTGTCTGTCTGTTAAAGTTATACAGATTACATGCAGAGTGTTAATGCAGTTCAGATGCTTATTTAAATAGATTAATGCAGCTGCACGCCAATTAAATGGTATTTTCTAAACTACGGAGTTCATGACCGTCAAACAGTAATTAATAATTAATAAAATCATCTCATACAATGCAATCATCTTATGTGGAAAACACATGAAACATCCGCGTCTTAAACATTCAACTTTTTATGTAATGCTTTATATAGTAATTTTACATATAAATCTCAGAAATTATTAGTAATTAAATGAGTTTTAATGAAATGATGCAACATTTGGAACGATGAACACAACTGTTGCTGTAATCACATTTTTCTTGTGCAAACAAAAATCAGAGAAAATATATTAAACCTAAATTGCAATATAAAAATGACAAATCGAACGAGATAATAAATCATTTATTGTGAAAAAGTTAATTATCAAGCTGTCAGAAATGAAACGAAGGAAATATTTAGTCACCGTATATTCTGTTTTAAAAAAGCCTAATTTTTTTTATTTTAGATCTGTGAATCTCTTTTGCAAATAATATAACAAAGGAATTGTGATGCATAATAATCTTATTCATATGTCAGTACGAACTGGTTCAATGAATCAGTGTACATGTTTTCTTAATAAGCTAGAATAGTTAAGAAATGAACGCAAAGTAGCATAAGTCAATTGTGGTTCTTTTCCCACTGATCATCTTTAGGATGTACCTTGAGTTGTCTTCAACCATTTGATTGATTCGTGGTCCTTTTCGTGCTGTGTTCTTTTCATAGGAGCCATCACTGTTTCAAAAAACGGTGATACTCTCAATCGTGCTGGGATTTGGTTCAGAGAAAGTAACTTGTTTACAAAATGTAAAGTCATAAAGCTCTGAAATGCTTACCTTTATTAAAAACCTACTTAGATCTCAAATTTATAGCCTTGATTTATTATTGGAATATCAGCAGGCCATCGGTTTATAATTGCACAGATCTCAAGGCAGTAATTTATTATTTAATTCAGGAAACTAACCCGAACTTGAATAGTGCAATTTATTTAGTGGGGCAAACACTTTGTCTTTATATGGGCTACGCCGTTAAAGAATGTTAATGGCTTAGAAGTATTTAATTATTTACTCAGGAGTTCGTTATTTGTAAAAATACAAAGGTAATTAGTTACAAAGTGTTTCCTGTTACTCTTGGTATAATGAATAGTACTTGTTAATAAAGGAAAATAAAAATTAACAGCTAACGAAATCTAATATAGTGCCTTTCTAATCTAAACGATGTATATTTTGTATGCAGAAACAGCAATAACGTTATTTAGTGATTTGCTTGATTAACAATACACGCCAACAACGATTTATACTTTATTTTCTTGACCTTTAATGAGCTCACGTTTGCCTTATATGCATGCATCTGTCATAGGATAGAAAAATATTGTGTACATTCTTTAATTAGTGAAATTGGATATATGTCCGAAGAGAAGTAAAGGACACAAACCGTGAGTAATTTTGCATTTATTGATTGCATGATCAATATTTTGCTTAGAGAAAGAATTAATTTACAAAAGGTAAATACATTTTGTGAGCATGACAAGTTTCAAACTTATTTTTGTCGATATTTATTGAAATGTTTTCCCCATTGATAGAACAATTTAGGTTGTAGATTTCACGTCGATAGGAGAGATGTGACAACATGTAGTACATGTATAAACTACTGATTTTTTTGCGTTGAATGATGGTGACTACCCATCATTTTGTGAAGAAATCCTCTCAAAGAAATTATTTCTTTTTCATCAGCATACAATATATGTAAATATCGATAAAATTGGCTAATTATTTTTTTCTCACATTGGACAATAACGCAACGGATTCAAACAGTATTATCGATGGAAAAATTGGGACTTTGTAAATTCGATATCTATTAGTACCTTACTTGATAATGAAAAACAAAAAGATCAAATTTAATACTGAATCCACCTAAAGATGAATTAATCCAAATATTTTAGTACTTATTACACAAATTATGGAAAAAGATGATAATAATTTCTTTTATATATCCACTGACAATGACACAAATCAGTTTCTCAACTCCAAAATATTAGACCACGAAGCATTGGAAATGTCAAATTTACTTAAAAGATTGGCTTCCTGTAATATGTTTCAAATATATTTGATATTTATTTCTATTTTCGTGTATTAAAATGAGTTATTATCAATGATGAATGCAATGGCGGAACTTAAATCTTTGTTGGCAAATAATTGCATATTATGACACTTTTGCTTTAAGTTGGTGCTCTTTTTTTCTTAAAATTGGGTCTAAAATTAAGCATCGATAAGACAAATACCAATGCTTTTTTAAACGGTTGTAGATTTAGACATTCGATTTTTCATAATGCCTTGAAACGATGCTCTTTTTTTCTTAAAATTGGGTCTAAATTTAAGCATCGATAAGACGAATACCAATGCTTTTTTAAACGGTTGTATATTTAGACATTGGATGTTTCATAAATAGAATACAACTATTTGGGATTATTTTTTTGGTAACATATTGAATTGGTCAAAATCCGATGTAAGATTTGTTATGTATGCCTATACAACTTTATTCACATTCGATAAATTACAAAGACAACTCGGATTTATATTACCCAATACTGCGTTCATGTTGTGAGATGGTCAAAATAATACTCTTTTGATTTATTCGTGTGAGACGTGGATATTAGAATATAAATTTGCAGAGAAATTATATCAACAGTTCTGTAACTTTTATTCTGGGGAAAATCTTCAAAGCCGTAACTCATGATGACAGTAAACGTTATAACATGTATATTAGCTGTTATATTATATGTGTAAAATTTTAATGTAAATTGTTGCCGAAGCCTGACTACAGATACCCCATGTAATGATACATGACTTTAAAGGCACCTGATGAAAGTGAGAAAATAATTGGGCAGCTTATATTAAACCGTTCATTTGTACATGAGATACAGAACTTTCCTGAATATCACATGACAATTTCAGAAGTTGATGTATTTATTGCGCAATTTAAAAAAAAACAATTAATGATTTCTAACCTCAAATAATGGTACGAAGAAGCAAATGGATCAACCGTGTTAACGAAATATTGGAATTCAGAAAGTCTCATTAAATGTGAAAAATTAATTGTATTCTATTAAAAAGGAAATAAGACGGTTTAACATACTCCTTAAAATTAGATACCTTAGTTGCAAGCCGACATGAAAAGAGAGCACATTGATTTATGTCATTAAGGTCAGAGTGGATAAATTGAAAATGCGTTCCTATTTTTATTAGGATGGCAAAAATGTTAAAAATAAGATCTTAGGTTCTTCCGAAGCACTATTTTGAATTTCCAACTTATGAAATATTTTGCTATTTAATATCATAAATCTGATGAGATAATTGGACAAAACAGCACACTTAAAGACATTATGTATTTTGATCATGTATTTTGTGTCATATCTATGTGATGATATGACTTATCATCATCCTGCAGACTCATAAGACATTGTTTCCACCCGATTTATATATTTTCCTCATTGTATAATTTTGTACTTGGATTAGTTTTCTTACAAACTTGATTTAGTTTGTTAGGTTCAGATAGAACAATATATAGGAAACTAATGTTTGGTCTTTGCTGTTTTGCAACAATTCTTAGGTATTAATCGTAACTGAACAATCGTAAGAAGTACATAGTTCTCATTTTCGTTCTAATTATGTCTGTACGGTCATTTATATTTGAATGAAAATACTTTTTTTCATACTCGTTCTCTATAACGAATGGAAGAAACTTTGGATGAATCTATATATAAGGTTAATCAAGCATAGCACTTGCTACATAATGAAATTAATTGTGATACGCAATAACATTATTCAATATTGAAACAAAACAACACATTTACAAGACCTATATTTTGTTAAACGGTTTTTCTCTCTAGTTCTGTTTAACAAATTATATTTTACTGCCAGCAGGCACACTAGTGATCGCAATTATGCCATCTATTTATTAAACATCAAGCAGCATGTGATTCCGAACTTGAGGAGAAAGTGTATATGAATGTGTATGTCACACCCATAATATGCAATATATAATGAACTGAACAAACAGGAATTAGAAACGTTAATGCGTCCATGTACAAGCTAAATCATTATTTACAAATATCAGATGCATCGAGGAAATTAATAAAACTGTGCTAATACTATTTTCGTCAGATAACGTTCATCATGTTCATCCGTTTAAGTGTCTTTTTATAATTAAGATAAATTAACAAACATTATGTTTTTTTTTTCTTTTAACTCATTGTAATGGAAATGGAAATAAATACAGTCACGACTGTTTACAAGTAATCAGCTCATGTACTATCGTTTAATGTATATATATATATATATATATATATATATATATATATATATATATACCTTTAGTCTGTGTGCAGGTTTTAGAATACATTTGGAAGATAAGTGCCGAGTAGACAAATCTGATAACAATGAGTGGCATACAAATCTCAACCACTGAATAAAGTTAGAGGACAGGAACTTGAAAAAGTGGGTTAATTCAAATATCTTGGTTCCATAATCACGCAAGATGGACCAAGAGCAGACATTTTAGCACGAGCAGCACAAACAATTCAGCTATGTCAAATCTAAGACCCATCTGTATTCATGTGAGGCCTTGACCCTGACAGCAGAATTACAACTGGGAATCCAGGCGCTTGAAATGATGTATATGCATAACAACGTGCCGGAGTTCATAAATGTCAAGTGTACACGAGATAATAGTAATGATGCGGACTTTGTATAGCTCCTAATCTTTAGAATGTCTAAGCAATTAACACCATCTATAATAATATGACTACAAGAAACAAAACTATATGAAATTAGAAATTTTAAAAAATCTGAAAATATATAATTTAAACAAGATTAGTATTTTTAAAGTCTGTTGTTGCAGTCGAAAAAGGTGAGTTTTACGAGCACTCTTGAAAGGGATCACTGAGTCAATGTGTCTAATTTTAATGAGCATGATTTGCCACGTTGTTGTGCTCTGGTATGCATAAGAAGGTTATCCATATGACCTAGTTTTCATTGTAAGAATGATGAGTATACGATTGTCAGAAGAGGAGCTTACGTATCTTGCTGGTGTATACACATAGGTGAGGCCAGGTAAACATGTTGAACTGGAGTATGTCAGTGAAATTTAGTAAAGAGATAAAACTTGTGTTTGATTCTGGAACGAATGGTTAGCAACTGAATGGTATTGAGCAGTGGGAAAGAGTGCACTATATTTGCGAATGGATCTGATGCGTCTCAGCTCAAGATGTGCAGCCTTGCATTTGTTAATGACATGTTGGTGCAGTGTGAGATTACTTTCCAGAGTAACACCTAGATTTCGTACTGACTGTATGAATGTAATGGTGGTATTGCTGATATGCAATGCTTGAGGTAACGGATGCAAATGAGAACTTCTTTGTGCTATGGTCATTAGTGTCATTATTCATCTCCAGGTTGTTCATATCCTCCATTATTTCACATCAGAATGCACCTCTCTACACCTTCGATGGTAGCATCAACATCAGTTGGTTGGCTAGATATATCAAAAAGATTATTCATTTAAAACTCTAACTTCAAATAATCTAACTAAGACACTCCATGTTGTCATCTCAACATCTGTTGACTATCATCTTGAAGATTTAATGTATGGAAACACATATACAGGTGTGGTCTAATTAAAATCATTCTCAACATATGTTTGTTTGTTATTTGTATTATCTGTGCGTGATTGTATGTGTTACCCCCTCCCATTTACATGGCTTCTATAATGACAACTACTGTTAGTGGGTTAGTAGCATTCAATTCAACTGAAGATAGCAGACCTACGTTCCTCTGGTTAAGACTATTTCTTTAAAGACAGCCATGAAAAACATCCATATATTTCAAACGTATAAATAGCTTCACATTTAATTACAGGGTTAATGTAAATATATTTGCAAGTCTTCAGTTCATCAACGCAAAGGCATTACTTTGAAATTTAATTAACGATGAGTAATAATTCTCTATGCTGTTCATTCCAATTCACTTCATTGTTTTCGTGTATATATATATATATATATATATATATATATATATATATATATATATATATATATATATATAAATATATATATATATATATATATATATATATATATATATATATATATACACATTATAAAGAGTATCTCGTAAAAATATATCAATCAACACATAAGCAAAGAATCGTAATACTGACTGGTATAGTTTGTTAATTGTTTTGATTATTTAATTTTATTTTTGTATACACTGTCTGATTTCAGTTTTACCCATCACGACTATACTGCATATGCTGAATAAAAGATCACTCCTGGAAATAGACGTACATAGCATTGTTTCAAATCGCTCTTGACCTTGTTTGTAAGATGTGATTACTCTGAAAATTCCATTGAGTGTTTCTATCTTAGCACTAAAGTAGGAAATATTATATCCAATTGCAGCTTTATTCCACCGGCTAACATGAAAGTATACAACATTTGCTAAATGTAAATCGTCTATAACAACAGGATTTCAGTCTTGTAAAAGTGCAACTATTTATGTTTTTTCATGCCAGGGAAGTGTATTCAAATTGCATGACTTAAAAATATTCATAAGCTTCATGCTGTCAATCCTTCGAACACTAGCTTTTTCAGTGTCGTCTAAGTCTTACTGAATGACAAAGTTATAGATGATAGTTTAATGCCATAACATCGAACAGTATAGGTTTTCAGTGAATTCGTTTTCTAATTAATTTGATCTCAACGTAAACCACGACGTTAGTTAGGTCTTCAGCTTTTACATATAAAACAAAGATACATAAACCGTTATGTATTGAAATTAAGTCCATATTTCTCTGGAACTATCGAGTAACTAAGCGCTCATATTTGCTCCTAACATACTATCATAATTGAAAGGATAACAGGTTTGCAATTTCTTCTGTCTGTCACTTTGCTATGAATTCTAATCGAAAGCTCGGTCTCACTACTCTCTCATTACTTCTCTAACAACGTCTATTCTTTCTGTAGCATATACACGTTGTAGCCGAGTGGCTTCAACCGCTCTCTTTTACTGATCATAGCAATTTCACCTCTGTCGAGGTGGGTTTAAGTCTCAGGCTAGGTCAATGTGTGTGTGTGTGTGTATGTGTGTGTGTGTGTGTGTGTGTGTGTGTGTGTGTGTGTGTGTGTGTGTGTGTGTGTGAATAAGCTGCAATTAATTTCCGGTATCTCGGTGGTTCGTGTTGTTTTTTTATCGCGTTCTTATTCTATCATGTCTAGCCGCTCATGCTCATAGTAAAGGCGTTAATTCCAAAATAACAACACAACAAAACATGATATTTAGCCACCTGAAAAAAGTTTAATATATTTTAATGGGAACATTAAATGAAACAGACGCACCTTTTCAAAATAATATCAACAACTGTACAATTAAATGTTAAAACGATATATACAGTTGTGTGCTGTTTATACATACAGAGTCACTGTTTATTAACATATGGTAAATATTATTCGCAAATCAGAATATTGAATAATCATCTATTACAATACTAATAACATTTACTTTACTTATGTGTGTTTGTGAGATTTTCTTTAAACTGTACCTTTTACAACTTGTATTCTAATCGCTACGATGTATGCAGTGTTAATATTCATGTGTAGCACTGACGTATTAAACTGCATATGTAGCGTGGCCGTCCAGTCCTAATAGTAACCTCCTTATGCTGAAAGCCAAGTGAGATAGGAGCTAGTACCATTTTAATAGTCTCTGATATGCCTCGGCCGGGATTCCAACCTGTTAACACGCGCATTCGAACTGGACGTCTTAACCACTTTGGTCATAGTGACACTAATTATTATACTCGGCTAATATAACAACGGTTTCTCAGCGTTTCGAGCTAAGCAGGCATTTCGTCAGGAGAAAGACAATTTACATATATAAACATTTAGCG
Organism: Unio delphinus; assembly: GCA_029339505.1. Taxonomy (NCBI): domain Eukaryota; kingdom Metazoa; phylum Mollusca; class Bivalvia; order Unionida; family Unionidae; genus Unio; species Unio delphinus. Next base: position 5,497,994 of record JAQISU010000134.1, on the reverse strand, counting down.
AAAATTCAACGAACACTGGACACCTATACTTCAAAATCATATGGAGCAATTTAAACCATACTTTATACTAATAAAGAGTTATGCATAACAATTAAACGAGCGTGCACATCTGTCTATCACATATCAGACCAGTTTATTTTGACGGAATTATAACTTGTGAACCACGACGGAAACATAATGTGTTAAAGTTCCCATTGAGTAGGTTGGTGAGGGGTGCTTCCAGTATTGTTTTAAATTATTACAGCAAACCCACACTGGCTCGGTTCCGTTCGAAATTTAAGTAGTGAGAGAGAAATGCAAATCTCGGAGCCCTCAGTCAGCGATGCCGACAGTTTAATTATTGAATACACAAGGTGAATTCTAAAGAAACATCAATTTAATATAAGCCAATAACAGACAGTCATTTCTCAATGAAATTAATATTTAAAACCCTACCACTCGTCTTTCACTCGACTAAGTTATGGTTTATTTCATCATCTGACTAAGTGTGATAGATTTTCGCCCTGTCCTGTGTACCTACTCATTTGTTATAATGCCTTATCCAGTTCCCTTCCAATCCATCAACGTCTGTCTTCCGTCTCTACGTTTCTCGTCTCTCAGAGACTCAATACGAACTGCACTAGGGTATTTCCCTCTGTCTCCTAAAGCTCATCTGATCTCTCAAAGACCTGTTCGCAAACACAAGGACATTAGCAAGTTCCTTGAGCTATCTAGACTCACACTTAGCAACTTAAACATCATACATATCCACAACCTTACCGAAAAATCAGCGTACGCTTCTGGACTCTGGAGCGATTTAAATCATAACTTATACTAATAAAGATATGCTTAAACAATAAACGAGCGGGTACCTCTATATATCACATAGCAGACCAGTATATTTTGACCTAATTCAAATTTGTGAACGAGGACGGAAACATAATTTGTAAAGGTTCCCGTTGGCTATATTGGGGTGGGATGCACCCATTATTTCTTAAACACTATGATCGAAGGCACACCCTCGCTCGGTTTTGTTAGAAATTAAAGTCGTGATAGTAAGATGCAAAGCCCTGAGCCCCAAGTCAGCGATGCTGACAGTTAAAATACTGAATACAAAATGTTTAATTTAAGGAAACAGCAATTTAATATCAGTCAATAACAGATTTATATTATGAAACCTGTGACGGCCTATTTCATTATCCCACTTAGTGTGATAGATTTTCCTCCTGTAATTTGTTCCTACTCATCTGTATTGATGCTTTTTCTGGACTTCTACTCCAGTTTCTCTCCAGTCCATCAACTTCTGCGTCTGTTCGCTACGTCTTTCGCCTCTCAGAGACTTAGTACCAACTGTACTAGGGTGCTTCCCTCTGGATTGAAACGATCTTCTGGTCTCTAAACGCTTCCTCTACTACGCATTAACCAAATAGCGAATTACAATATTACATCGTTACATAAAACCTGCACGTATCTCAAAATTTTCATGTATATCAAACAATTCAAAAATAAAACACAACAACGGAAACAAACGGTAAGTCTACGTACTAACGATTCTAGTAATGAATTATACACACTGCACATGTTCGAAGCTCCTTTGTAATTGCCAGGAAAACAAAGTTTCCCGCCAATTTTGAATGACATCTGTTTGTACAGAGACCATTGCATCAAGCTTCCGTTCAACAATTTCGCCTGTGCGAGATAGGTGAGGGTAATACGAACTTGCAACCGTACATGTACTACTCGAACCGTGAAATAACGAACGCAATTCTGAGGCATTCCCTCCCCGATACGGAGTAGTTCTTCTCAGTAGCAAACAATTTCCGACTGCCGTGTGCGACAGTGAAAACCGTCACTTCGTTTTATTTTAATATTAATGATCCCAGACTTGTGTCGTATTTGTCAGTGCGGAGCGAAAAGTTTTTGGACGGATCTGTTAGGCAGACAACCGCGTAATACGTGAGCCTATCCTTTAGTGTATGGGAACATGCTCTCACGCATCCGTCCAAATAACTTTACCCGGTGCCCGTTTATTGACCAATTAAGATGACAGCCTTGCAATCACAAGGAAATTGGCCACATACCTGCGGTAATACCCGGAGAATATCAGGAATGATCTCACCTCAGGTTTCGTGTTGGGTCGTGCAGAGTTTTCCAAGTGCTCCATTTTTGATTGTTTGTGGATAGCGTGCCTTGACTATGAGTGTGTCCCAAATAGTGCTAGTTTAGAAACTCCAAGTAACGGTTGGAACAGCGAGCGGTCAATCCCTCCTAACTGAGCCGTTCAAAAACTGGAACTAGCAGAGTGATGTGTTCACCACATTCCTCTCTCGCTAGCAAGAGATAATCCATGAAGTTGTTGGGCTCAAGGGCTCCATAACTGCTTCATCATTCTAGTAAATATTCTGGACTCTAAATGACATGATCAACAATTGGTAGGCTTCATCAGGAGTAGGAAATACGAGCTTTGTCCTCTTTTCCTCTATCACCTTGAATTGCCAATATTCCTTGAACAAATGCAACTTTGAGAAAACTTCGCCTTCGAGACAGAAGTGAAATCATTTTATGGGTCAGGTAGCATCTCCGCATGAACATTCGTTATCACTTCAGCTTCCGGCTGTCGACACAAAACCGATGTGAGCATACCTTCTTCTGCACTGCGACTAACTTAGATATGTATGGGTTGTGCACGGGCTTGATCACTCCCAGATCAATATTCTGGTCGATCTCCTCCGGTCGTTTTGCGTGAGGCAAGGGGTAGGGTTTCCGCTGCACTGACCGGTCGTCCATCAGCTTTACCCTAAACTCGACAAGAGACATTCACGCGGGAATTTTCATAGGCACTTTGGAATACCCGGCCAGTAGCGTCTATATCTCTTCCCGCTGTACCGTGGTATACATTGGGTTGCACTCCACGTCCAATGGTCTCTCAGCCATCATTAACGGAAAATTTGGGACAGTATTTGCCATTTCCTTTGGTGTCCTCGATGTCGATCGTGGCGACGACAGAATTACTCATGGTCGCCTTTTCAAGGTATCGCTTAAGGAGATTGACCTGGTATTGGTTCTCATCGTATGCTATAGGTTTGACTTCCGTGTTTCCCATTGCAAAGTATGAAACCCTCCAAGAAACTTGCAACTTGTGTTCAAGGGTCAACGGCATCAACATCTTGTAGCCTACATTATACTGGCGTGGTTTCGATCCCATCATGTACTTCTTCGCTTGACGTGTCTTCGCTCGCTTGAGGTTCTCGTGTGCGAATGCACACACTTCCTCCAGTCTGTTTCGCAACTCTGCGAGATACTGATAGGTGGAACGTACCTCTTCGACAGCGTGATCGTCTGTCCACAGCTGTCTGAGTATGGCGATAGGGTCACTTACGGTCCTTAGGGCGAGTAAAATTTTTTGATAAGAAGGTCACACGTTATTTCAAATCTCATGTGCCCTCATATGATACTTTTGTTCGAGAGTTTTAACACTTCGTCTCGCTTCTCTTTAGGCGCGACAACTTGCTTAAAAAGTGTTCGCAACCTTTCGTTGCTTGGCGGTACAAGATCCGCTTCTTGATCGCAAACTTCGTCGCGTCATTCCAAATTTCCTTCTCCGTTTCCGTAGCAGTGTATTGCGCCAGAGTTGTGAAGTTTTGCTTAAGCTTCATCATTTTAGCCTGAAATATGTTACAGCCCGGTGTCGACGTATCATCCATTGGAGTCCGTTTCGTCCGTCGACTCTTGGATCTGGTTTCCACAGCATTCAGCGGCATTGGTTTGCAGGTTTCAGGACTCGGTTGTGTCAACACATAACAACATCCCACTATGATGTCATATGACAGTCCAGTCAAGCACGCAGGTTCAATTTTCCCCTTTCAGGTACAGTGAATCGAGGTCAAAGAAAGGCTGGAACGCTAGATCCAGTGTCCTACAAGATGGTAGGACCCTCTCGTTTGACACTTGCTGAAGCAAAGTTTGATGGTGTACAGGTTGCCTCCGGCTCGCACTCCTTTCTAGCTACGTCATTCACCAGGGTCTGGCTAGACTTCAAACAGTCTCTGGCAAAATGCCTCAGGCTTTTTTAGTAGAAACATGTCGACGTGCAAGTCCGTTTTTCTTGGGTGAGGTATGTCCAGGTCTATGGATGGATTCTTTACCTGAGGATCCCCTCCAACCTTCCCGTTGCCTTGAGCGTTACGGACAGCCGGCTCTCCTTCTCTCACACGGAGTGACTCAGTGAATCAGAGTCGGTTTGCGACCCGATAACCTCCAATCTTCGTGTGTGTCTTGCTCCTACCTCTCCGCCATGCTAGAGATTTGTTCTAGCATCAGGTGTTCTCTATCTTTATTCAAGGAAGATTGCCAACTCGCGAAGGTACGTTCCTTGAGTATGAAAATCGGGCAGCCAGTCGTACGATCGTTTGACGTCGGCCATCATCTTACCCATCTAAAAAATGCCTCGAACACGGGTTTGGCATTAACAGTGGGAAATCGTTGGCTCTTTCGTCGAGTCTCTAGAAAGTGTATATATGTGTATGCAGTCAGTCGATAAGGGCAGAGAAGTGCCGCTTGAGCACTTCTTAGTCATCAGCAACTGCGACAGCTAAGTTATGGAAAAAATCGCGACCTTCAACATGCAAAACGTTTTTGAGCGTTCGCGAGTTTCTCCAATTACACGTGAAAATCGACAATTGACCCGTCTTTGTGAATAAATCGCGGCATACCTATCTGCACTTATCTGTATGATTTTCCATTTCGAGTGCATGACTGATGTCATCGTTTGTAACCAATACTAATATCTCTATTTTCCTTGTCTGCCAGAAGTCTCGGTAACAACTACACTAGGGTATGTCCCTCTCTCTCCGACAGCGCCTCCGGTCTTTAAAACATTCATGTATTAACAAACAAGGACATTTGCATTTTTCTCTAGCTATATAGACTCGCACTAGACAGCAATAAATCATCAGATAATCCATTACCTTCTTTGGTTACGCATTCGTAGACATCGAAATACCAATACCTTCTGATATAATGTACATAGTAAATATATATTATCAATCTTACTATACAGACAAATATCATATTACCAGACGCATTTATGGATATTGCACTTCTACAAAGTGTACATAGATATCGACATATCCATGCGCTGTCATATCCTTACAAATGATACCCATACAAAGTATACACAAATAATTAAATCCCTATTAACTAATTTTGCACACTGCAACCATTATACAAAGTTATAATTCAGTTCAACATTTGCAAAACTAGAATATCACATGAATAAATTCCCAATATTATTACGCATTAACCATACGGCAAATTACAATATTAATTCTTTATATAAATATTTCTCATATCTCAAAATATACATGCAGATCAAATACTACAAATAAATCAAAACACCCCAAAAGGAACAAACCCTATAAACGGTAAGTTTCCTCACTAACGATTATAGTAATGAAGGTCACATACTGTACATAATTAAAGTACAATTCGAGCGAATAGTCACTGACATGTTCGAAGCTCCTTTGTAATTTCCATGATCTCAAGGTTTCCCGCGATTTTCGAATGACGTCAGAGTATATTATCTTCCGTTTTAATTCAGCAGGATTGTTTAGCGACTACTGCCGTTTACCTCTCAAGCTACTAGATTTAAGAATGCGATTCCAATGGTGGTCATGTATTGCTCATCTCCGAGTGGATGTCTATTCACCAATGGTTTACATGCTTATCAGACACTGTCCCATTCCTGACAATTTGTCAAGGGTGGAAGATCGACCCCCACTTGATGTTCCTTTGATCCAAATACATAAAATTTCATGTTACTTAACAGTGAATCGTGCGCACCTAAAGTAAGGTAAAAGCCACGAATTTGTTTTGCCATGTTACACAAATGGATTCGACACCTCATTTTTCCCAGGGTTAACATCATAACCTTTATGACGCAGATTTATTAACCTCAGAGTCTAGCATATACCCGGTTGCCATCTGGTTATTGTTACTAACAACGTAACAGAATATTGCGAGCTATCAAGACGAGTACAGGATTTTGCTATAGAAATTATATCCAGATAGTGTAATGCAAAAAGATCAGTTGCAAAGACTATAAGACAATTTTGTGTACGAATATAGGGAACTATAATAATAATGTAAAAATGGAGGAGGAAGAACTGTTGAATAACTGTACGAACAATGACCCACGAGAAGTTGCAGGCAAGCTAACTCACATGGTCACACTGGTTGAGCCTTAAACCACTCTGTCACTCGTTATCCCAACAACAATAATAATAATAATAATAATAATAATAATAATAATAATAATAATAATAATAATAATAATGATAATAATAACAATATCAATAATGACCCCAAACATCGAAATAATAATAATAATAATAATAATAATAATAATAATAATAATAATAATAATAATAAAAATAATAATAATAATAATAATAATATAATAATATTAATAATAACATTAATAAGAATAAGAATAAGAATACTAATTCGGATCATATATTTCATGCCCAACGATATATTATATTATTGACTGGATATAATAAATGTTGATTGATCAGGTCCTTAGGCAAAAACATCTTGGTCCGTTTAGTTTCTATTGCTATCACTCCCATTATATGCTATAATTTCAATTGTCTTTTGCACCGGAAATGTTAAAAATTTCAATCCTTATTCGGGATAAACAAAGACGCAGCCTATTTCACTTGATACGGTATGCAGGGGAAGCATCGGGGTTATTATGCTATATATATATATATATATATATATATATATATATATATATATATATATATATATATATATATATGGTCCCGGCACCAACCCCGAATCACAATCCTACCAAAAAAAGATTTGTTACATTATGTCGTTTAGAACACAATATTGAAACACATCTTGTCCCCGCTGATAATATATCCATTACAATATATTTGTCAACGTTGATACATATAAATGGAGCTGATTTTATTCTGTGAGATATACACCATTACTGCCAGGACTACTCTAACAGCGACAAATAAATTCGCTGAACACAAATTTTTCATCCATAATATTGAATATATTTTCTCAGGATATATAATAAAGTCAAAATATGTTTTCAACGGATATATACACGTCCACTTCTAAAATAAAAACAGTTTAAAATCAAAGAATTGTTCTTGATGATTAAACAAAAATGAATGAATGAATAATAAATCTACTAATCACATTACATTGGACAACTTACAAGTTTACATATTCCTATGTACAGCTGGACTAGATTTTGTCTTGGTTTTCCTTTATGACTATGTTCATATATATATATATATATATATATATATATATATATATATATATATATATATATATATATATATGTCTGTGTGTGTGGGTGTGGGAGTGGGAGTGGGAGTTGGTGTGTATACATATACATTCGATTATACAAACTGACTTACTTACACTACCTCTTAAGAACATCATGTTTGGCTTCCTGTTATTGTGGTACAAAGTGTTTCGATTTTATCACGTTGAGCACATTCACGAACTGCAATTGATCAAATCGATTTAAAACTTCAGTTTTAAGCAGAATGCAGTTTGAAAAATATTCTTACACGCTTTGCTCTCTGTATATGTGTATTCGGAGTTCCGAAACCAGGAAACAAAAGGAATCTTACTGGATACGACGCCTTCAAACATTGAAACCATGCGGTTTAAACCAAGAAAACTAGAAAAAGACAGCCATGCACAAATGTAATTATTTTTTTCCAGCTGACACATTTTCTTTAAAATAATTCTCTAAATTTGCTTAATAACCTCTAACCACTAATATAAAATATCCGGGATGTAATTTGCGCGTACATAAATTTACATACAAAAACATGTGTCGCTTTGGATCATCGATTTCTAAGTCAACACATTTTACAGCATCCGCAACAAGTTGTTAGAAACTAGTTGCAACAATAAATTTCAAGGTTTAATTCCTGTAAAAACAGGCATGCAAAGTTTTGTAAACACGGTTTTTGTATTTTACTTGTTTGTCTTGTCTATGTTCTGTATTTGCCTTTGATAAAGACTCATTAAGAGTCGTAAGCGCTTAGGCTAGAGTGATTCTAGTTTTGTACTGTTGCGTGTCAGTTTATTGCATTTATCTTAACCAATCCCTGACAAACGTGATCCATTGCTGGATCCAGTGCATTTATATATATATAAAGAATACAAATTATATGGCATATAACAGTCCTTTCAAATGCACTTGATATCTAAATTTAGATATCTACCGTACAATCACTCGTCGTCTCATCCTGGCTACTAATTTGAATCCAAAAAAACTCATTTAATTCTTGCAAAATGGAAACGACTTGTGTTATAATGACACAAGAGCTGTGTATTTCATTTGGACAAATACCAAATAGTCGCAAAACCACTTTATGTTTGGATGAATTAAAAGGGTCTAACAAATGCATTTTCAAATAGTGTGATCCAATTTGATTCCTTTTCTCTTATTAATACTTGTAAAGAAAGACATCCGCAGCTAAATAATGATAATTATTAACGATTCCAACTACCTCCCATTACGACAAAAGCTAATGTTTCTCAGTACTTAAAAAATGTATATTGACTAAATTATTTTTCTTGAATTTTATCTCACGACAAGGAAACTTACTTTCATTCAAAACAAAAAACGACTAAATATCCAATTTTGCAATGAATTTATAGCAACAATATGAAAATGGCTATGTAAAAGCCTGAATCTCTTTAAATGGTTTCAATCGTTTTGTCTGAGGAAAACCCCATCTTTAAACTTGGATAAGAAAAAGGTTGGAAACACTTGACACACAAAAACAGATATCAAATTAGCCAACCATGAATAAATCACTTTACTTTCGATCACGCGACGCTACGGAAAGTAAGCTGATGGAGGATGGTCGATGTGATTCACTGAAGAACATTTCGATAAAGCGTCATAAAAAGAAAGATCTTTAACTAACTTAACAGGATGTGCAGCATGATCCTTTTCAGATGCGGTTTATTTATCACGAGAAACTGGCCGTCATCGTGCATCGTCGAGACAGTAGTTACAATGTCAGACAGATACAGAAAATGATTTTAAATAAATAAGTTACAGTTAGTATAATGAACTTATGCTTTTCGCCTTTTTTATTTCATCAAAAAATGTTTCTTACTAGAAGACTTTATACCTTTCAATCTACTTATAGATACAAGCGAGAAGAAAAATTCGTATGCTGACTATTTTGACGAATGACAATCCACATCACAAACAAAATGTTTTATTTCTTCTTGAAGACGCGTTGTTACTTTGCATTTTTTTAATTATTCCTTTTCTCTTTTTGTTGTAGCAATTACTTTTTTTCTTTTCTATTTTTTTCTTTCTTCGCTACTCGAGGATTTGTTTTAGCAATTTCTTTGAAAAGAAACAACGCGTATGAACTCGACTTGATATATAAACCATAACATGCATATTGTCTCCTGATGAAACTATATCGACTATGGACAAATGAGTAAAATATGTTTACTACTTGCAGAAGTTATTTTACTTGCTTTGGAAATCATGTGAATCATCATTTGTTTAGTTATTTTTTTACTTGATACTAGGATGATGAGCTGCAATTATAATTTAGAATAATTTGAATCATGCATTATTAGCATGCTTTTCTTCTAGTGATACGACATCATCTGGATTATGATGTGAAGAAATGCAATACGTATCACCCGATACATTTTGTAAACACAGACGACTGACGAGTAAAATGTATTGGTTACTTGTAATCTTTATAGTCTTCCAAATAACTTTCGTGCGACTTATTGTTAGAGACAGTCTTTCGCAAGATTGAACTGTTCGAAAGACGCGTTTTGCTTACTGTTGGATGGAAAGTTGCATTTCAAAGACACTCAATCTTGTCCTCAAACCATGTATTAAATCTTTATTTCAAAACTGATTGTATTAGAAGTACTCATTCCATATCTTAACATCAATCTTGAAGTAATTAAGTAAGTGAAGTAATTAAAGTTTGTTTTCTTAGAATTATTTTTTGAGATAACGTGTTTATTTCAATTAGTCACTAGAATAACAAAGAGTTCAATAATGTTTTAAAAATAAATCATTCAAAAACATTTTGTATTAGCTGATGGTGATTCATCAAGGCTGTTAAAAATATTCAAAAGACACGTTTCTCAAATTTTCTGTTGCGACCCAATGTAACACCATTACAGGCTATTGCAACCTTAGGTTTAAATTCATTCAGAATATTGTATACTTATAGACTATTTGTGATTTAACTCACAATTTTGACAATTCTTTTAAATTTAAACAGAGTACGTGTTCCATTTTCTAAACTTGTTACTTTTCGCTCTTTTATTATACTTACTTTATAACCATTGAGTCGCAACAGAAAATTCGGAAAACTCGTGCAAGATACAAATTTCTTTAAATATTTAAGAAAACATAAATGTGTCCAGCACACTAAAAATCATTTAACGTGGTGTCAACGTCTTCATCAACGAGTAAGAGTAACGCTTAATCCTGACTGGCACATTTCACATTAATGAAAGATTAAAAATTAAATTCTGATATGCAATGCGGGATTCTGTTCATTGAAAATATATACTTATCTTTTAAGATATTTAGTCCTGCGCAGTCAAGCAAAATGACGTAATCTTACTGTAATTAAATGTTATGAACATCCCTAAAACTTTGTTGCTATGGTGTAGAACCAAATTGAAGATGTTATATCCAAAAAATTCTGTATTTTCTGGCTTTAGTATAAGAAAAATGATACAGAAACAAATGAGACAATACACCTGGAACCTACAAAAAAGCTACACCGAACGTGGTGGAGAACATCATCAAAGCTATCGATATTTCAGATAAACGGTCGTGCATATTATTGATCACGTACTATAATTGCTGATGATTATCTTTATATATATATATATATATATATATATATATATATATATATATATATATATATATATATATAAACATATACGAGCTCAATGTTAATCACAAAAATACTAGCATTGTCTTTACTTATGAAATCAAGATTCTTCTTTAGTTAAGAAAACTTTTTTAAAATCGTGCATAATCTTTTTGTTTCTATTGAAAGTCAAATATAAAATCATTTTCAACTTAGATTTAAATGAACTGGCACCGAAAATATGTATACAAAATCATGTTATCTTCTTGATATACTGTGCTTCTGGTTCTAAACTGATCCACTCCACATACAGCCTACCTCTCCATTTTCGTAACCCAGGCATTATTAATGTAACAAAGGTTTTATCGGGAGAACCCTGCAATGCAATCCAAAAACTAAGAATATTTCTATCTATTTACATTAAAACAAAAACCAAAATAGATTTGAAACATGTTAATTACTCTATACTAATATTCAAAACACGATGTTATGTTTTTTATATTTTTTTTAATATGCACCCAAATGTAACACTTAAATGTTTAATGGATGAGACAGAAATCACTTAATCAACATGAAAAAAACAATACTTCTCATCACTTGATTCAATTATTTTCACATGCATTCCTTTACATGGCCAGTTTCAATAATGTGGAATGATTCAGTCTAAAAGAATCATATACACATTCACATACTGCCTGTTGAAAATAATATCGTTCAATATTCCACTTCACCTGTAGTACAAAAAAAGCATTCCGTATTTATATATTACATATTTCTAAAATACCTGATTTGACACGGGCTTGGCTTAGAGCTAAATTAGCAGATCGTATACCCTACTTTTTCACCCGACCTAGATTTAAGCCACAAGATGCATATCAACAATTGTCATCCGAATAAACCTAACTGGAGTATTCAATAAAGCAGGCTTTTATGCTATTTCACACAAGAGAGGTGCATATAATTGTCAAAGACTTCTGCCTCATTTCAGCCATTAAACATAGATTTATTCTGAACCAGTCAACTTTATCAGGTGTCAGATCTGTGACAAACAAACAAGACAATAAGAACCTATTTATGTTCATATTTAATGCAATATATTTCTACTGACTAACCTATACCTATGTGCATAGTGTATGGCGTAATTTATTCCATTTAATTTTATGTCAACGCAATCATCGATGATGTCTATATATATATTATGATACTGATAACGCCTTGTATTGATAATAGTACCACATTATTTGGGGGCTACCAGGTACCAACGCGTTTTCGTACATCAAGCTTATCGTTCAATAAATGAAAGTTTGAAAATTAATATCTCTTTCTGACTCTCTCTCTCTCATTCTTTCTCTATGTATCTATCTCACTCTTTCTCTCTGTATATCTTCCTGCCTGTCTGTCTGTCCGTCTATCTCTCTCTCTGTCTCTGTCTGTCTGTGTGTCTCTCTGTATGTCTGTCTGTCTCTCTCTCTCTCTCTTTCTCTCTGTCTTTCTCTCTTATTCGTTCTGAAGGGACCCCTTGTTGCCGTGTGTCAATACTTCTCGCTTTTACGTATCATTGCCATCTCACCTCTCTTTTCCATGGTTCGGTATATATCTGGGCCAGTCTGGCCTTGTGAGCTTCCTTTGTTTGACTGATTCTTACTGGTGTATTTCCTGGTTCAACGCGTAATCCTGGCTTCAGATTATAGCCTATCGTGCGCTGAGTTGACGTTAATACCAAATTAACAACGCAAACAAACATTTTATGCAGCCCCCTAAACTTCCGTTCCCACGGTTTCATATATATTAATGGGAATATCAAGTGAAAGAGACGTATATGTTTACACGAATCTTGTCAACACTTTACATTTTAACTTTAAAACGATATGGACTGTTGTCTGCTACTAGTACATATAGAAGAATACCATAAAACATTGGGCAAGAAATTGTTCGTTAAACAGCATATAACATAATCAACATATTGCAGAATTGTCTATCACTTGAAAATGATTTTCATTTTACATAGAGGTGTTTTGAAGATTTCTTTTTATCTTAGTACCAAGACGTTTGTCATGTCGCTACGAATGTTAAAGTTTGATAGTCTATCGAGATGTCTTGCATTTGTACATTATGTTGTAGATATGAAGCAATATCTCCCACCCAGTTTATTTTCCTGTCATCAGTCCGACTAATCGTAAATATAACCTCTTACTGCTGCCCGCCAAGAGTGGTAGGGGCTAGTACAATTTTTAAAGTCTCTGGTATGACTCAGCCGGTATTCAAACCTGCAACATACCCACATCCTAGATGGATGCTAGAAGAAACTTAAGTCGCTAAAACCGTCGACACATTGACATAAAAAATTACATCTTCCATCTTTCTAAACGGTTTCTCAGCGTTCAAAAATAACCCCTTTACTAGAGTAAAAATGAAAAAACATCAATGAAAACAATGAACACAATAGCTGCACAAAATGCTGAACTCTTATAAGTTATAATCATTCGGTAATATTTCCATCAAGAAATATAATAATACAAAGTTCTACACACGCACTTATACATGAGGATTTATGTTGTGTATATCATAGCTAAGCGGTATGTTTCGACATATTTCTATGTTGCAAGCAAAGGACGGAAACAGCGTTTCAAGAGATAAGTCAAATACAAGATTTGGAATATAAATTATATTGACGTTGAGATATGCAAGGAGGTTTAGAAGCACTTAAAATAATATTGCGTTTGGATAATGGATTTGATATTAAAAATATAATAAAAGAATAATAATAATAATAATAATAATAATAATAATAATAATAATGATAATAATAATAACAATACTAATAATAACAATAATAAAAATGATAATAATACTATTATTAATGATAATAATATTTCGCAACTTACTTTTCTCGTGCTTGTGTGTTTTTCATTTTTATGTCAAGAAAACGTTTACAATTTTGTTCATATCAATAGGATATCAAGAGGTTTTTTTTTCATCCCTAGTACAGGTGAAAACTTCTTCAGACAGGCAGCTGAATCTACATCCAAAGTTAAAGTGGATACATAATTCCTAAGATGCCATGCATAACGGTGCATCTACTAGCTCATATAATTAATTTCGAATGAGATTCATCCTGTTTATATGGTTTAAAGTAATTTTGAAGATGTTATATTCAATAACAGATACGTTTTCTAGACTTCGTATATCCATAAAGAATATTAGGAAATAGGGTGCAGGAAAACGATTGTACTCTTGAAAACGAGCATCCCTTGTATATCATTAGACTAGAGTGAACTACATACATTTGGATGACAAAACACATCACATTAACAAAATCATTTAAATGGTTCGACTAACGCATTTATAAAACTAACATTGCATTTCTCCACATCATGATCCAGAGGATGTTATATGTCCAGAAGAAAATATACTAATTATTAACGATCCTAAATAAAATAGCAGCTCATGATACTTAGCAAGACAGCGATGAACTTAATTATGTCTAAAATTATTCGCAAAGCAGATAAAGTATTTTCGGCAAATGATAAACAACACTTTCTCATTTATCTAGCTTCAATACAGTTGTATGCGATGACATTATATATGTTACATTCGATATATCTATTCGAGTTCATACCCGTTACTTTCTGTGCACGGAAATCACCACAAACCTGGAGTGACAAACAAAATAGAAACGAAAGTGTGTAACTACGACACAAAATTAGTACATTAATAACCGAATCAAAGAAACGCGTCTTCTAGAAGAAAAACAAAACACTTTTCGTGATTCTTCCAAAGTATCATTCGTCTACAAATATGAAAAGATTTTATCTTCCAACTTATATGTATATGTACATTAAAACGTAGCTACTATTATGTAGGAAAGATGTATTTTGATGAAATAAAATAAATAAACAAAATAACGAATGTGCATAATACTAGCTGACAATGATTTAATTGAATTGTTTTTTCCATATCCTGTTAAACAGCGCCACATGTTTCCTTGCAGTGCACGATATAATAATCAATTTCTGTCATTTTCTCGTTCATTCTATTATGCGACCTGACATTCTTGCACTACCTCTTAAGAAGGTGTTTCAATTTTGTTGTTGGGGATTAAAGTGTTTCGATTTTATCACGTTCAGCACTCTCACGAACTGCAATTCATAAAATCGATTTAAAACCTCAGTTTTAAGCAGAATGCTGTTTGAAAAATATTCTTTATTGCTTTCCTCTATATATATATATATATATATATATATATATATATATATATATATATATATATGCAGAAAGAGTGAGAGAGAGAGATATGGAAAACGTAAATCAATACTACATTGTTTCCATGGGTTATATCTAAATTTAGGTATCTAACGTACAATCATTCGTCGTGACAAAGGTCTTGGTAAAATCATGTAACGTCTTGGTTACTAATTTGAATCCAAACCATCCTAATTTAATTCTTGCAAAATAGAAACCACTTTTGTTATACTGACATGAGAGCTGTGTATTTCAATTTGGACAAACACCAAATAATCGCAATACCAGTTTATGTTTGCATGAATTAAAAAAGTCTAACAAATGCATTTTCAAATAGTGTGATCTAATTTGATTCTTTTTCTCTTATTAATACTTGTTAAGAAAGACATCGGCAGATAAATAATAATAATTATTAACGATTCCACATACGTCCTATTAAGACAAATCCTAATGTTTCTTATTAATAAAAAAAATGTATATTGACTATATTATTTTTTCTTTCTCCTGATGAAACTATATCGACTATGGACAAATGAATAAGATATGCTTAGTACTTACAGAGGATATTTTACTTGCTTTGGAAATCATGTGAATCATCATTTGTTTAGTTATTTTTTACTTGATACTAGGATGATGAGCTGCAATTATAATTTAGAATAATTTGAATCATGCATTATTAGCATGCTTTTCTTCTATTGATACGTCATCATCTGGATTATGATGTGGAGAAATGCAATACGTATCAACCGATACATTTTAAAAACACAAACGATTGACGATTACAATGTATTAGATATATGTAATCTTTATAGTCTTCCAAATAACTCTCGTCCGACTTATTATTAGAGACAGTCTCTCGCAAGATTGAACGTTTCGACAGACACGTTTTGCTTACTGTTGGAAGGAAAGTTGCATTTCAAAGACACTCAATCATGTCCTCAAACCATGTATTAAATCTTTATTTCAAAACTGATTGTATTATAATTACTCGTTCCATATCTTAACATCAATCTGTGTTACATTTTCTAAACATATTGCTTTTCGCTCTTTTATTATACTTACTTTATAACCATTTAGTCGCAACAGAAAATTCGGGTACCTCGTGCAAGATACGAATTTCTTTAAATATTTAAGAAAACATATATGTGTCTAGGACACTAAAAATCATTTAACGTGGTGTCAATGTCTTTATCAACGCGTAAGAGTAACGCTTAATACTGATCGGCACCTTTCACATTAATGAAAGATTAAAAATTAAATTCTGATATGCAATGCGGAATTCTGTTCATTGTAAATATATATTTATCTTCGAAGACGTTTAGGCCATCGCAGTTAATCAAATTGACGAAATCTTTCTGTAATTAAATGTTATGAACATCCAGATTACTTTGTTGCTATAGTGTAGAACCAAATTTGAAAATGTTATATCCGACAAATTCTGTATTTTCTGGCTTTAGTATAAGAAAAATGATACAGAAACAAATGAGACAATACACCTGGACCCTACCCAAAACCAACACCGAATGTGGTGGAGAACATCTTCAAAGTGATCGATATTTCAGATAAACGGTCTTGCATATTATTGATCATGTACTATAATTGCTGATGATTATCTTGATATATATATATATATATATATATATATATATATATATATATATATATATATATATATATATATATATATATATATATATATATATGTACATACATACATACATACATATATTTATATATATATAGATATAATCATGCCTAGAAACGTATCCGAGACCAGTATTAAACACAAAAATAATAGCATTGTCTTTAATTATAAAATCAAGATTCTTCTTTAGTGCAGAAAACATTTTTAAAATCGTGCACAATATTTTTGTTTCTATCTGAAAGTAAAAATATAAAATCATTTCCAACTTAGATTTAAATGAACTGACACCGAAAATATGTATATAGAATCATGTTATCTTCTTGATATACTGTGCTTCTAGTTCTAAACTGATCCACTCCACATACAACGTACCTCTCCATTTTCGTAACCCAGGCATGATTAATGTAACAAAGATTTTATCGGGAGAAACACTTCAATCCCACTCCAAACACTAAGAATATTTATATCCATTTACATTAAAACGAAAACGAAAATAGATTTGAAACATATTAATTACTCTATACTTAAATTCAAAACACAATGTTGAGTTTTTTGTATCTTTGTTTTAAATATGCGCCCAAATGTAACACTCAAATGTTTAATGGATAAGACAGAGATCACTTAATCAACAAGTAAGAAACAATATTCCTCATCACTTGATTCAATTATTTTCACATGCATTCCTTTACATGGCCAGTTTCAATAATGTGGAATGATTCAGTCTAAAAGAATCATATAAACATTCACATACTGCCTGTTGAAAATAATATCGTTTAATATTCCACTTCACCTGTAATACAAAAAAGCATTCCGTATTTATAAAGTACATATTTCTAAAATACCTAATTTGACATGGGCATGGCTTAGAGCTATATTATCAGATCATATACCCAATCATACTTTTTCACCCGACCTAGATTTAAGCCACATGATGCATATCAACGATTGGCATCCGAATAAACCTAACTGGAATATTCATTAAAGCAGGATTTTATGCTATTTCACACAAGAGAGGTGCATATAATTGTCAAAGACTTCTGCCTCATTTCAGCCATTAAACATAGATTTATTCTGAACCAGTCAACTTTATCAGGTGTCAGATCTGTGACAAACAAACAAGACAATAAGAACCTATTCATGTTCATATTTAATGCAATATATTTCTACTGACTAACCTATATCTATGGACATAGTGTATGACGTAATTTATTCCATTTAATTTTATGTCCACGTAATCATCGATGTCGTCAATAGTTTAGCTGCTTGATAGATATATATATATAGATAGATAGATAGATAGATAGATAGATAGATAGATAGATAGATAGATAGATAGATAGATAGATATATAGATAGATAGATAGATAGATAGATAGATAGATAGATAGATAGATATATAGA
This sequence comes from Unio delphinus, assembly GCA_029339505.1. Lineage (NCBI taxonomy): Eukaryota > Metazoa > Mollusca > Bivalvia > Unionida > Unionidae > Unio > Unio delphinus. The sequence goes on along the minus strand of JAQISU010000134.1, from coordinate 5,479,796 downwards.
TAGATACATAGATATGTAGATAGATAGATAGATAGATAGATAGATATATTATGATACTGATAAAGCCTTGTATCGATGTTAATACCACTTTATTAGGGAGCTATCAAGTACCAAAGCGTTTTCATACATCTAGCTTATCGTTCAGTAAATGAAAGTTTGAAAATAAATTTCTTTTTCTGACTCTCTCTCACTCTTTTTCTATTTATCTATCTCACTCTTTCTCTCTGTATATCTTTCTGCTTGTCTGTCTGTCTGTCTCTCTATTTCTCTCTCTCTCTCTCTCTCTCTCTCTCTCTCTCTCTCTCTCTCTCTCTCTCTCTCTCTCTCTCTCCCTTATTCGTTCGGAAGTGATCATGTGTTGCCTTGTGTCAATACCTCTCGCTTTTACCTATCATTGCCATCTCACATCTCTTCTCCTTGGTTCGTTACATATCTGGTCCAGTCTGGCCTTGTGAACTTCCTTTGGGTGACTGATTCGTACTGGTGTATTTTCTGGTTCAATGCGTAATCCTGGCTTCAGATTATAGGCTATCTTGTGCTGAGTTGACGTTAATACCAAATTCACAATGCAAACAAACATTATCTGCAGCCCGCTAAACTTCCGTTCCCACGGTTTCATATATATTAATGGGAACATCAAGTGAAAGAGACGTATACTTTTACACGCATCTTGTCAACACTTTACATTTTAACTTTAAAACGATATGGAATGTATTCTGCTACTAGTGCATATAGAGGAATACCATAAAACATTGGGCAAGACTTGTTCGTTAAACAGCATATAACATAATCAACATATTGCAGAATTGTCTATCTCTTGAAAATGATTTTCATTTTACATAGGGGTGTTTTTAAATATTTATTTTTATCTTAGTACCAATACGTTTGTCATGTCGCTACAAATGTTAAAGTTTGACAGTCTATCGAGATGTCTAGCATTTGTATATTATGTTGTAGATATGAAGCAATATGTCCCACCCAGTCTATTTTCCTGTCACCAGGCCGACCAATCGTAAATATAACCTTTTACTGCTGCCCGCCAAGAGTGGTAGGAGCTAGTACAATTTTTAAAGTCTCTGGTATGACTCAGCCGGTATTCAAACCTGCAACATCCCCAGATCCTAGATGGACGCGAGAAGAAACTTAAGTCGCTAAAACCGTCGACACATTTGAAATAAAATTTACATCTTCCATCTTTCTAAACGATTTCTCAACGTTCCAAAATAACCCCTTTACTAGAGTAAAAATGAAAAAACATCAATGAAAACGATGAACACAATAGTTGCACAAAATGCAGAACTCTTATAAGTTATAATCAAATTTACATCAATAAATATAATAATACAAAGTTCTACACACGAACTTATACTTGGGGTTTTATGTTGTCTATATCATAGCGAAGCGGTATATTTCGACATATTTCTATGTTGCAAGCAAAGGACGGAAACAGCGTTTCAAGAGATAAGTCAAATACAAGATTTGGAATATAAATTATATTGACGTTGAGTAATGCAAGGAGTTTTAGAAGCACTTAAAACAATCTTGCGTATGGATAACGGATTTGATATTAAAAATAAAATAAATAATAATACTAATACTACTACTACTACTACTAATAATAATAATAATAACAATAATAATAATGATAATACTAATATTAATAATAATAATAATATTTAGCACCTTACTTACTTGTTTATATGGTTTAAAGTAAGTTTGAAGATGTTATATTCAATAACAGATACGTTTTCTAGACTTCGTATATCCATAAAGAATATTGGGGAATAAGGTGCAGGAAAACGATTGTACTCTTGAAAACGAGCATCCCTTGTATATCATTAGACTAGAGTGAACTACATACATTTGGATGACAAAACACATCACATTAACAAAATCATTTAAATGGTTCGACTAACGCATTTATAAAACTAACATTGCATTTCTCCACATCATGATCCAGAGGATGTTATATGTCCAGAAGAAAATATACTAATTATTAACGATCCTAAATAAAATAGCAGCTCATGATATTTAGCAAAAACACGATGAACTTAATTATGTTTAAAATTATTCGCATAGCAGATAAGATATTTTCGGCAAATGATAAACAACACTTTCTCATTTATCTAGCGTCAATACAGTTGTATACGATGACATTATATATGTTACATTCGATATATCTATTCGAGTTCATACCCGTTACTTTTTGTGCACGGAAATCACCACAAACCTGGATTGACAAACAAAATGGAAACAAAAGTATGTAACTACGACAAAAAAATTAATACATTAATAACCGAATCAAAGCAACGCGTCTTCTAGAAGAAAAAAAAATACTTTGCGTGATTCTTCCAAAGTATCATTCATCTACAAATATGAAAAGATTTTATCTTCCAGCTTATATGTATATGTACATTAAAAAGTAGACACTATTATGTAGGAAAGATGTATTTTGATGAAATAAAATAAATAAACAAAATAACACATGTGCATAATACTAGCTGACAATGATTTAATTGAATTGTTTTTTCCATATCCGTTTAACAGCGCCACGTGTTTCTTTGCAGTGCACGATATAATAATCAATTTCTGTCAGATTCTCGTTCATTATATTATGCGACCTGACATTCTTTCACTACCTCTTAAGAAGATGGTGTTTTCGTTTTTGTTGCTGGGTATTAGAGTGTTTCGATTTTATCACGTTCAGCACTCTCACGAATTGCAATTGCTAAAATCGATTTAAAACCTCAGTTTTAAGCAGAATGCTGTTTGAAAAATATTCTTAATTGCTTTCCTCTATATATAGAAATATATATATATCTATATATCTATATATATATATATATATATATATATATATATATATATATTTATGAAGAAAGAGAGAATGAGAGAAAGAGATATAGATACCGTATATCACTACTAATGTCTTTCCATGGGTTATATCTAAATTTAGATATCTAAAGTTCAATCACTCGTCGTGACAAAGGTCTTGGTAAAATCATGTAACATATTGGCTACTAATTTGAATCCAAACCATCCTCATTTAATTCTTGCAAAATAGAAACCACTTTTGTTATACTGACATGAGTGCTGTGCATTTCAATTTGGACAAACACCAAATAATCGCAATACCAGTTTATGTTTGCATGAATTAAAAAAGGTCTAACAAATGCATTTTCAAATAGTGTGATCTAATTTGATTATTTTTCTCTTATTAATACTTGTTAAGAACGACATCGGCAGATAAATAATGATAATTATAAACGATTCCATATACGTTCTATTACGACAAAACCCAAGGTTTCTTAGTGCTAAACAAATGTATATTGACTAAAATTTTTTTCTCGAATGTTATCTCACAACAAGGAAACTTACTTTTATTCAGAGCAACTAAGCGACTAAATATCCAATTTTGCAATGAATGTATAGCAACTATAGGAAAATGGCTATGTAACTGTCTGAATCTCTTTAAAATGTTTAAATCGTTTTGTCTGGCCAAAAACCCGTCTTAAAACTTGGATAAAAAAAGGTTCGAAACACTTGACACACAAAAACAGATATCATATTAGGCAACCCTGGATACACCACTTTACTTTCGATAAAACGACGCTACGGAAAGTAGGTTGATGGAGGATGGTCGATGTGATTCGCTGAAGAACACTACGATAAAGTGTTTAAAGTCATAAAAAGTAAGATCTTTAACTAACCTAACAGGATGTGCAACATGATCCTTTTCAGATGTGGTTTATTTATCACGAGAAACTGGCCGTCATCGTGCATCGTCGAGACAGTAGTTACAATGTCGGACAGATACAGAAAATGAATTTAAATAAATAAGTGACAGTTAGAATAATGAACTTGTTTTTCGCCTTATTTATTTCATCAAAATATATGTTTCTTACTAGAAGACTTTATACCTTTCAATCTACTTATATATACAAGCGAGAAGAAAAATTCTTATGCTGACTTTTTCGATGAATGACAATCCATATCACAAATAGAATGTTTTATTTCTTCTTGAAGACGCATTGTTACTTTGCATTTCTTTAATTATTTCTTTTTTTGTTGTATCCGTTACGTTTTTTCTTTTCTGTTTTGTGTCTTTCTTTGATACTCGAGGATTAGTTTTAGTGATTTCTTTGAACAGAAACAACGCGTATGAACTCGACTTGATATATAGACCAAAAAATACGTATTGTCTCCTGATGAAACTATATCGACTATGGACAAATTAGTAACATATGTTTACTACTTGCAGAGGATATTTTACATGCTTTGGAAATAATGTGAATCATCATTTGTTTAATTATTTTTTTACTTGATACTAGTATGATGAGCTGCAATTATAATTTAGAATAATTTGAATCATGCATTATTAGCATGCTTTTCTTCTAGTGATACGACATCATCTGGATTATGATGTGAAGAAATGCAATACGTATTACCCGATACATTTTGTAAACACAAACGACTGACGATTAAATTGTATTAGTTACTTGTAGTATTTATAATCTCCCAAATAACACTCGTGCGACTTATCGTTAGAGAGAGTCTTTCGCAAGATTGAACTTTTCGACAGACGCGTTTTGCTTACTGTTGGAAGAAAAGTTGCATTTCAAAGACACTCAATATTGTCATCAAACCATGTATTAAATCTTTATTTCAAAACTGATTGTATTATAATTTCCTATTCCATATCTTAACATCAATCTTAGTGAAGTAATTTAAGTTATCCTAGAGTTATTTTTTTTGAGATAACGTGTTTATTTCAATTAGTCACTAGAATAACAAAAAGCTCAATAATATTTTCAAAATAAATCATTCAAAAACATTTTGTATTAGCTGATGGTGATACATCAAGGCTGTTAGAAATATTCAAAATACACGTTTCTCAAATTTTCTGTTGCGACCCAGTGTAACACCATTACAGGCTATTGCAACCTTAGGTTTAAAATCATTCAGAATATTCTATACTTGTGGACTATTTGTGATTTAATTCAAAATCCTTACAATTCTTTTAAATTTAATCAGAGTATGTGTTCCATTTTCTAAACTCAATCAAATTTACGAAACATTTCTGTAATAAATTTTATGAACATCCCGATTACTTTCTTGCTATAGTGTAGAACCAAATTGGAAGATGTTATATCCAACGAATTCTGTATTTTCTGGGTTTTAGTATCAGAAAAATTATACAGAAACAAATGAGACAATACACCTTGAACCTACCCAAACCCTACACCGAACGTGGTGGAGAAGATCATCAAAGCTATCGATATCTCAGATAAACCATTGAAACTGACTTGCATAGTTTTATAGATTTAAAGGTATAAACTATTCTAGTGAGAAAGATGTATTTTTATGAAATAAAATACAATAACTAAAAGCATAAGTTGATTATACTGTCACTTATTTATTTAAATTCTTTTTTCTTTTTTCTCTATTTTCCGACATTGTAACTTCTGTCTTGACGATAAACGATGACGGCCAGCTTCTCGTGATAAATAAACCGCCTCTGTAGAGAATCATGTTACACATCGTGTTAATTTAGTTACAGAGCTTTCGTTTCATTACTTTAGACACTCTAACGAATAGTTCTTCAGTGAATCATATCATACACAAACCGCCATCTATCTATTTTCCGTAGCGTTAAGTAATCTAAAGTAAAGTGGTGTATCCATGGTTTCCGAATATGATATCTGTTTTTGTGCTTCAATTGTTTCTTACCTTGTTGATAGGCCAGTTTTTAAGATGGGGAATTTGGGCCGACACAATGATTTTCACCTTTTAAAGAGATTCAGACTGTTATATAGCCATTTTCCCATTGTCTCTCTACATTTATTGCAAAATTGGATTATGAGTCGTTTACTTCTTTTTAATACAAGTAATTTGCCTTCTTTTGAGATCTGATTCAAGTATAATTAATTTAGTCAATATTTGTGTCTTTTTTCGTGCTAAGAAACGTTAGCTTTTGTCGAAACGAGACGTCTGTGGTATCGTTAATAATTATCAATGTAGATCTGCCAATGTCTTCTTTTACAATTGTTAAAAAGAGAAAAGGAATCAAATTAGATGTAACTAGCTCAAAATGCAGTACCCTAATAGTCAAAAGACATTTACGGGCATGTAAATATAAAACACAGCTATATTTATGTGTTACTTAATAAAATAGGCGAACTTACCTTAAATTTCCAAATATTTAACCTTTAGTTAGTCACATTTGAGAAGAAAAAAAATGAATCTTCCAAAAGCCGTATATATTTACTTCTTCTTGAAATAGCTACCTTTGGGATACATTTGATTTTTAACATTTTTTGTTATATAATCTATATATAATATGGTTAGAATTTTGTATCTTAGTGCAGAAAGATGACCTATATTCAATTCCAAAGTGACAACAGTAAAATCTTCATCGTAAAGGAACTGTTCAAAATATGTTTTTTTGAAGCTGTAAAAAACACGGTCTTAGTTAAAATGACTATTCGTCTTCCATTGTTAAAGATTGCACACATGCGTCCTAGGTTAGCTCAGCTATAAATCAAGATGGCGGAAAACGGTAATTAAGATCTTGTGCTCCCGTGGGTGTAGATTTTGGCTTTAGCGAATGAATATAGTATCCACTGAAAGTAACATGCATCTTCGAACTTAATTTCGTTAAATTTTGATTGTTAACAGTAATGGTTTCATTGCAATGTATGTCTTTTACACAGACGCGCTTTAGTCTTAGCGTTACGGGCTATCCATTTAGCACGTTGGCAAAAATCTGGCAAAACTTGATCACTTTACCCTCCCTGTATACATGCGTATTATTTTTGCACACACAAACCACCTGCTTACGTACACTTGACGCACCCACCCCCACCTCCCGCGAATTATAAAGATAAAATATTGAGCAAGCGGTAGTCCGCAGGGAGGCCAGATTGAAGGATGTGTAATCCATGGGACATTCATATAGTTGACAGTTATCATAATAATTATAAGTTTTGTATATAAATATAATTGGTATCGCTGGTGTCAAAAAGTACTTTTTTCTTCTTTACACCCTTTGTAATCTATCATACATTAAACATACTTTAGAGAGAAATAAATATGAATCATATTTTTAAAAGTTGCAGAATCCATAAACATTTATTTATAATTTTAAAAAAAATAATGATACTTTAAATTTCACATTTTTATACTCAGTCTCTTAACTTGTACCTGCCATTTATAATGGTTCATTGGTACATTGATGAACTGAATCAGACAAATAACAGAATCACAGAAAACTCAGAAACATGGTGGCTGTGCCCACACATGGAAAGAGAATGGTAAGAAAGATTGCTATTTCTGTCATGCATGAATGAACCATCAATACCTATGGGTTTGAAATTATATTGCAGTCCGTTAATTAGTTGTTAATTATTTTACTTAGTACTAATACCATGTCCAGATTCATGATCTTTGCCAGTTGAAAGAAATCTCTGGACAAGGTGCACATTGACGATGTTTGTAGAAAGAAAAGTTGCATCTATTTTCTTGTCCTTCAGTATAGACAAATCAAGATTAATTGATTTTAAATTTATATTTCACAAAATCACTCACAAAATGAACATAAAGTCCAGACTTTCTCTTATCTTTATGGGTGAATATGTACAATTTTTTTACACATTGAAAATACCTAGTACCGATAATTATTTAATTATATAGTATTTCTAAAAGAAATCTAAAATCAGTCTTGATTTGTTTTTACTGAAAGACAAGAAAATCCAATTTGTTTTCAATTCCCCTACATTCTATCATCAAATCTCTGAATTATATCAACAAAACATTTAAACATGAGGCTCATCTTTGCAAATGAAGGGTCATTGATCCTGTCAATTCTACGTCAATGTAGATCTAATGTATCAGTAAACCTTGGTTAGTGAATATGACCCAGCAAGTAGGGCTTTACAGATCCACCTTCCTTACACTCAAGACAAGCTCAAATTTGGCCTGGGCAAGCTCAAGTTTCCATGGTAAAATATTTAGAAATAGTAGTCATGTTCAAATAGTATTGCTTTGTAATACTAGCTTTAAACTCTGCAATCTCTCCACAGTTAAAGTATATAGATCAACACCTGTTTTGCAACATGTACCTCATTTCTCAAGAATATAACTGCCCGCAGTTTCTTTCATCTATTGATTGTTTTTTTTCACACGATATACTGTGACAGTCCGTCATTTCCATCTTGCAGTCAGTGTTAAGGTCAGCCTCACATTTTATGATGCAGACATGATGTGAATATTTACTATTTAAGGCAAGTTTTGAAAATAGGAAATAACATTGATATTTAACTTGTCAGTTATATATTCCAGTTTTAATATCTGTTAATATACATATTTTCCGACTTTTAAGTTCTAACCTAGCCATGGGTAGTTTGGGAGTTCTAAGTGCCGAGATTACTGGCTATAACAGTCAGGTTGTCAAACATTGTTTTGATGCCTGTCACTATTTCCAAAACCGTTCTCTACCCATCCATTTATCTGTCTGTTTATATAATACATGTGTATGTTTGTCTTTGCTCTTCTAACTATATCTGGATTCTCTTCCTTCTTTCTTCATTTACATGTCCATCTACATGTTCTATTTTTCTGGATAACTCTAATTATTGACATATGGTTTTACTGTGCAAGCAAAGACAAAAGGTAAGCAACGTTTTATGTTGGTGGGGAAGGGGCAAACAATACCGGTAGTCTGGGATTGGGGAACTGATAGGTTCCTTTCAATTGAATATATCATTATCAGTTACAGATGCCAGCAGCATACAACTTAGTTATCTAAAGAACACTCAGCTCTTGTTATAATGTTGTTTTTTTTATAAAAGTAATAACTAATTATATCTAGTTATTTTTAACTTTTTATTTTTGTGGCTATGACTTTTTTCCTTTCTATTTCTTCAGTTTAGAGCCAGCCTCAAGAAACAAGAGGAAAATAATGATCGTGCACCACAGTTACATAACTTTACTTTATGTCATTAAATGCTGTTATATGGTGCTCTTCAAATATAAGGGTGTAATGTTTGTAGTTTGGGATCCAAGGAAATTACCACTTAATGGAAGCACAGGAATTTTCTTTTAATATAGTTTGTATTATTATTACGGCAAGACATGATGAAGGAAAAAGTCATGATAAATTAGAGAAGACTGTTATATCATATAATTGGAAATCTATTTTATAACTCTTCAGTTTAAGAGTCTAAGTTCAAGTAAGCATCATCTTCTGTGAGTTTAACAGAGTAAAGCTGGTATTTCCAAGTTATCTAGTTGGCTGTCAAGCATTTATAATTTGCTTTTTTTCTGTCAGTTAGGTTTTGCATCTGTAATAGAATCTAGATGATTACAGAAATGTATACGTACGATTTTATGAGAAATATATGTACATGGGAATCAATGATAAAAGAATTTATGTTATAAGCAGTGCATTTTAGATGAGTTTAACAGAATGGACAGCGCCTGCAACAATCCAAAGTGAAGGCTTTGTCACATGTTTAAATTATTTTGATGTGAAAACTTATTTGCAGCTGAAAAGGATCAAGTCAGGTATTTCGTAAATACGTTCAAGCCATTTTAAGTAATATATATTTATTTATTTTTTCTTCAATTTTGTCGACATCCAGTTCATTAATTCTAACTTCGAATGCACCAATACTAATTTGCCTATGTTGGGCACTAACTCGGATCATGCATGTATGTTTTGGAAGTAGTTGGATTTTAATTAAATACCTAGAAATTTTAATGCAAGTGATATTTACAGAATGGCCCAAATCATAACTGTTTTCATTGACATCCTATACAAAGGCGAACAATCTGAATTTAAAAAATATTTTATTTTCTATTTAGGCTTTAATGCTGCATTCTGCTATATATAGGTAATATTCCTGACTAGTCAGCAAATATTGAGGACAAATCAAAGGAAAAATATTAATGATTTTCGTTTGGACTATGATGCAAACAACAGTTCCATGTCTCAATTACAAGTAATGTAGTACAGTAAAAGCTGCTATGAGCTACCACCTGTCATTTCCAACCACAATTGTAATGTATGGATCGCTTTTGTTATATAAGCACTCTCCTATGAACAGCAACCTGCTGAACGCGACCAACGACTGCAGAATCTTGGCAAAATATGAATTTTGACACTGCTATGAATGAATGCATCGCACAAATAATGACAAACTCCACCAATCTTTATTTAATCCCTGTAAAAAAAAATCACTTATACCATTCTAAATCGTTTCAACCAAATGAAAACATAGACTGGTTACCGATGTTTGACTTTTTGGTTTGCTATGTATATAGTGTTTTATAGCTTTTTGTCGTAAACTAGACTAAAGTATATGTAGATTGGTTCGCTGCTTCGTATGCTCCCTGCATTGTTCTCTGCTATTTTTATAGGGGTGAACAACGCAGGAAGCATAAAATGCATGAGACCAGGCTAATTATTTCCGCACTTAGCCTGCTATCCTGCCTTATCGTAGAACTGAGCATCCCTATCAACGACTATCGTGAGAACAGACACCACTGACCTATTTGTATACAATTGTTACAATGATAACTTGATTAGCAACTATTGTTCTGATAAAAACAAACAAAAAAAGAATCGTTAAAAAAAGTATTGTAGCCACCGAAGATAGATGCTTCAGTCCATAAACCATGTAAATGTAAATCTCACAAATTGCCATTCTACTGCCAAAGTTGACATATTGGTCGCATATATTGTTTGCCTTTAGAGTTAATCCATATTACTTCTTATGATATCTAGCTGGTCCTAAATGAAAATGGTGATGATATTATTATCAATATGGCCACTGTGACAGAGAATTTGAACCACTTGTTATTGCTCAAGAGTAGCAGAGATGGTTTCATAACACTTAAATGGGAAAAATGGATTTATCCTGGATTCCTGGAAATTCCTTTTGGTCAGTAGAGTGTCAGTTTCTTTGAGGACTCTTGCTTACTTTGGATGCACCCTTAACTCATTTTGAAACCTACATATGAAGGTTTCAGAAAGCCCATTTGCTACAGAATGAAGCATGCAACCACATGGAAATACCAACATTGAGTATGACATACACAATGCAAATGCCTAGTATTCATAACACAGTTGCAATGCTTAGTGTAAGCTGTTCAATATGGCACCAGGGAAGCCATCTTCAACATCTTGATTACTCCTTGGACTGTGGATTGGTTTATTAACATAAGGTTTTCAGTGCAAGCATTGTTAGTATGCCAATGATAAATAAGTATGCGAGTCTTTGTATTGAGACTGCACCTAGCAGACATTGATAGAGTAATGAAAAACAGTGTATATTCAACATTTGCTATAGTTTGTTTTTATGTTTTATAATAATAAAGTTTTGATTGTAGAAAAGAATCAAACGTGTGGACCCAGGAAAAGATGCAGAATGGTGGTGCCAAGTGGGATTGGACAAAGATGGCTTTAACCTCAAATATAATTATGACTACAAAGATAATTGTGCATAATTAAGATTTAGGTATATTTGTTTGTTATTTGATTTGCTCAAGAAGATCAGGCTCTCTTAAATCTCAGCATTTGTTAGTGGTGTCAGGTAGTTCAAAGGTTTTGATTGGCATATTCTGAGAGTAATCATACATTGGTTGCAGAATATTCTCAAAAATTCATATCAAACTATCTTTAATTTGTTTGACTATGAAACTTACAAAAATACCATAAAAAATAAATTTGAATGTCATTATGACTAGTTTACAGATTGTTTCTTTGGCAAACAAACATGAAAGGTGTTGCCAAATAAACTAAATTTAGAGGTGAATAGGTTCTTTGTTGCGGAATTTTTCGAGGAGACATAGATGACATGTCTGGGTGGGACATCATGCTGCATAAAACTGCCACATTGCAGACATCTTAGCTATATGACAGAAATTGTTTTAAAGCTATGTTAAAAATCCAAATCACTTCACAGATCACAAAAATGTGCCCTAGTGCTAGATATCACTATAAACGGCAACAATGCAGACATTGTTCCAATATGACGGAAAAGTGTTAAAGCTATGTTAAAATTCTAAATCGCATCACATCACACTAAACGTTTTGCAAATATGTCTTTAAAAAGAAGATGACAATTTTGAATAGGGTTAAACATGTGGAAAAAATGTAAGTAATACGAGAGAGGGTAGGCAAACCATGGATTGGGTATAAATTTGAGTGAAATGCATATCTGACACCACCATTGGTGGCCAAACAGTCAAAAGAGATAGTCACTGGGATACAAAGAATGCCATCTATGGTACTCCTACTAGGTGTATTATATTTGCACAACTGTAGATGAAGGAAGCTTTGGATTATTGAAGGTCCCACAGTATGTTTGAAATTTGAGTCTTTTTAAATTTTAGTCTTTTTGCAACTTGCTTTTTATTGCATTCCTATTGCTGACAATGCACAGTATTGTTTTACTGAATTCTGGAAATGAAAATAAAATTTATTAGATTTACAAATTACCAAATTATAGCAGTCTATAAGCTTTTTGTAGCGAAAACAGGATGCAATCTAAATCCATATATGGTATTTTTCAGGTTATGGTGTTTTCACTGATGAGAAATGGAAAAGAGGGGGCTAGAGTATTTTGGAGAGAGCATAAATATCCATGAGGCAGAAAAACGTGAGAGGAAATATGTTCAAGATGGGATGAAAATCTTCTATATCTTTTTATACAGATTTAATGGGAAACGAGTGGTATGTTTATTAATATATATGTTTATTAATATATTGTTTGTATGTTTAGAAATAAGATTCAATAGCCAAAGTCTTTGAGATTTAACCACATTGTGCAATGTTTGAACTTCATATTTCTCCTTGGGCACACTTTTTTTAACATGCTTTCAAATCTTCTGTGTACAACATTATACATTAAACACCCAAAACCTAATTTTGAAGAGTATATGCGCAAATTAGGGTATTTTAATGTTTGTACTTGCATACTATATTTAAAATTACAATCAAAATTGTTCAGCAATGAAAACATGTAGTGTTGAAACAAAAAACCACATTTTCCCATTTGAATATTCATTGAAGTGTTTGGATATGATTTGAATATATGCTGGTATTTATAGATACCCTGACAAACCTAATTCCCCATTAAGCTGCATTGAAAAGAATGTTAACTATGCCATCTAAATCTAATTACAATGTAACCTCGGGTTACGAACGCCTTGGAGTACGAACAATTCAGGTCGTAAAAAACGATTTTGAATATTTTTTGTCTTGGTTCACGAACAGTGCCTCGAGTCACAAACCAAAGCCACGCATTGATTTCAATGTTTCGATTCGCGAACCGAGTTCTGGAAAGAATTAAGTTTTTGACCCAAGGTTCCACTGGAAACGACACTGTAGACATAGTAGACATAGTGGACATTTTAGCGGATTCAATGTAAAAGTCAAATCTGTGGGTTTTTTTCCAGTTTATCTTCAAACTCGTTGCAACCATGAATGTTCCTTTTGTGCTGAAGACAGGAGGTAAAGGGACGAAACTTAATTACATGCTATGTTAAATGCTGTAACTATCTAACAAAAATTCTTAATGACATGATTCGTACTAATGTACATCAGAACTGAGTTACATTCTTTAATTATAATAGCAACCTTGTATAAGTTGTTCTGTTTCAAAGTCATATCACTTGACCCATGTACGTTTTAATGATACAAAGCTGATTTGCATTACTGAATTTTAAGTAAATAATTAAAATAATGGTGTCAGATTTTAAGCATATTAATTCCATAGCCATGTAATGACTTCAGAAATGTAAGAAGAAAAAAACAAATGTAAAAATATATTGGAGTTAACTTTCCAAAGCAATATGATCAAGTAGTGGTGCTGATGGTTTGTGGGATGGACTACAACTTGTCTGACAGAATGAATGGCCGAAGAAGAAACAAATATTGGGGCAGGGGTAGTTTGATTAATGCATACAAGCTTTTGTAAACTCTATTCTTTACCATGTTCTTCAGCAACTTGCATTATTACATGATTTGTTTCAAAAGTACAATTAATATACGTGGTGATGTTGTGAGTAATATGAATGTTCAGAATTTTGACATGATTATCTTGCACGTTTGAATTCTTTGTGATTTGGAAGGTTTTAAGTTAATCTCTTGTAAATTAATTCAATATGCATCATTTACATTTCACCTTGCTTTGTACAATATGGTGATAAACTTTTTAACTTGATCTTGAAATTTAATCCACATTAAAGTTTTGACACTCTGAGAAAAATTGCAAACAAAATCCTTGTTTATTACTGATATATTCTAAAAACATTGGAAAGATAGGATCTTGAATGGAACCTTTATTATTGGATGAAATAAAGTGGTATTTTGTGAATTTAGTCTCTGCTTTTTTTATTATAGCATAGACGCTACATGCACACAGGGCAGACTCTGTCAGTATGTAAATGATGCTTATCCGGAACCACCAAACTGTGTCATGAAGTTGAAAAAGTTTCAGAATCAGAAGAAACCATGATTATGTCTTTTTGCTCTAAGGGATATAAAGAAAGGGGAAGAATTGGTTTATGACTATGGGGATCAAACAAGAAATCTGCGGTGCAGGAAGAACGTATGTTTTGAGATTATCATGGATATTTTATATACAGGACAACAGTTTCTCCTCTGAATACGTTCCCCGATCACATTATTTTCGGTATGTAAGCCTGCCACCTTGCGAATCCAGCCCTACCAAAAGACGAAAATTCGTCATTTCCACGGCTGTTTCCGAATCTTTTGGGGAAGGTTCCTTCACTTTTAGGCTGCCCAGTGCGCGTAAGTCCTTCCAAAGGTCCGAGCATGGTTTTCGGGCCTGTATGTCCGGACGCATGGGGTTTATACCGGATCAATTGGATCCGTTTTATTACGCACTCTCGTCGTCACCGTCCGTCCAGCCGACACCGTCCGTCCAGCCAGCACCGTCGGTCCAACCGGCACCAGCCGGTACTAGCCGTCCAGCCCAGCCGACACCGACCGTTCAGCCGACCTTCCAGCCGGCACCAGCCTTCCAGCCTAGCCGACACTAGCCGTCCTGCCGACACTAGCCGGCACCGACCGTCCAGCCGGCTCCGGCCGTCCAGCCCAGCAGGCACCAGGCCAGCAGGCACAGGCCGTCCAGCCGTACGGAGATTTTAGTGACATATCAGTCCGTCCCACTGTACCGCTGTACCAGCATGGAGACTTTTATCATACCGCATCCGACCAGATCAGATTTACGGAGATTTTGTATCCGTCGGTGAATCTGTACTACCGGTTACATATCACTACCATGACAGAGATGTTATCGATGAATCTCTCCGTCCAACCCGACCATTTGAGAGGCCGGTGTCGTTCATAGCCGGTGCCGGTCATAGCCGGACCGTCGTCGACATTCAGGCCGATCATATGGCAGTCAAATCAGTCGGCATTGCCGGCCGTCCATAGGCTCACGGCTTATCCACAAGGGAGAGTTAGTGACCTTATCAGAGATGACGAAATTGAGTCATCTATGCCATTTGGTAAGCATTACCCCAATATGGAAGCTTTACCAGAACAAGAATATACACACAGTGAGTGTGACGAATCGCAGGCAAATCAGCTGTACACAAATCCAACCATGGAACGGACTGAGTTCAGCTTCGAGGCCGCAGTGCAGGAAATTTATAGGGTGTTAGCTCCTTCAGAATGCCCCCACCTCCTTCTGCCACTCACGACTATAAGGTTAGAGAGTCTGTTGATCTGGACGAGGTGGAAGAGACTCCGTCCATCCGTCTTCTTCCCCAGTCGGCAAAAATTAAGGCGATTAATGATCATCTGCCGGCACGTATCGGGGATCCAGGAAATATTAAGGCGTTCTTTTCCGAAAGCCATGTACAAGCGTCGTTTTCAGGTCGCTGGTACAAAACTCACTCCGATGCTTTCAGTACTGAGTTCCCGGCTCTGGATAAAAATATGGCCGCAGTTCACATGTCTGCTCCATTGTCTTATAAAGTGGACAAAAAATGTGTTCCATGCCACGTCCAAGCTGGTCCGAAATGTGGTCACTGCGTCTTCACTGTTAAACCTAGCCTCCCTAGCCATTTTCCAGATCGCTGAAAAATCTGGCAATGAACACGCTTTGGAATCGACGGCCCGGATAGCTAGGGTTCTTAACAGGGCAGTTCACCATTCCATGGCCAATGCGCTGACTGCTTCTGCAAACCTAGACCTGGTACGACGTGACGCATGTCTGCGGTTCACGTCGCTCAAGCCCCATCATACTCTGGCTTTAAGGACGACTCCATTTGGGTCACTTTTACTCTTTGGGGGCAAAATTTAAGAAATTCGGAGGCCGGCAGCTCAGGAATTGCCCCTCCAACTGGCCGCACAGCCCTCGCAGGCGTTTCGAAAAAATCAGCCCCTTCCACAGCGGAGGGATGTTAGGCGGACTGGGGACAAGATATTCTTTCCAACAAATATGCATTATGCCTGGAGACAACTGTCTAAACAAGCTAGAAGGCGACCATACAGAGGCAACAAGAAACCAAGTTTCTCCGCCTTCAAGCCTCCTAACCCTAGACGTTGACTTACCCTCCCCACCGCCCGCGGACAGCCTCCTGCATTTTCGGGACCAATGGATCACCTTATTTACTCAGAACAAGTGGATGATCCAGGTCATTTTGGAGGGGCTTCGGATTTAATTTATCCAGCCCCCTCCCCTGTCATCCTCTCTCCTCTTTACAGACGTACCGTCAGAGAGGGAAAAGGATACCTTTCTATAGCTGGAGATACGGTTGCTCATAGCAAAACGGGCGGTGGAGATTGTGGAAAAGCCACAATCCCCGGGGTTTTATTCCAGGCTGTTTATTATCCGGAAGGAGACCGGCAAGTTGCGACCGATAATCGACCTGAGTCGCCTCAAACAATACATTTTACCACCAAAATTCAAGATGGAGACGGCGCGATCAATCCGTTTTTCCATTCGACGGGACGTGTATCCCGTCAGTCTAGATCTGACCGACGCATATTTTCACGTCCCTATCCACCGTGCATCACGGAAATTTCTCAGGTTTGCTTACCGCGACACGGTTTATCAGTTCAAGGTCCTACCCTTTGGCCTCAATATCAGCCCTTAGGCTTTAACCAAGGTTATGGGTTGCGTCGCTACCTTGTTCCGCTCGACGTCATCTACAGGGACGGCAGTGTACCTGGACGACGATCTCCAGAAACATATGGTAAGTTCTACACTGCTCAAAGGCAGAAGCGATCTTCTATCTCTTTTAGATCATCTCGGCTTTCTCGTGAACTGGGAAAAGTCCGATCTCTGCCACTCCCAGCATTTCGTAGATCTGGGTATGGAGTTTATCACCGATCTGAATCTAGTACGGCTTCCCCGAGTTCGAGTTCTCCGGATCATCGAATTCGTAGAGTCCATTTCAAACTGGATGTGGGTTTCAGCAAGTGAGTTCTTGCAACTCCTCGGATTATTCAGTGCAGCCGCGGACTTAACCCCGCTCGGCCGTCTTTGTATGCACCCTTACAAATGACGTTACTATCACAATGGCGCACCTTTGCAAGTCCCCTCAATCAAGCAATAATGATCACGACCGAGATACAATCATTCCTGCGTCAGTGGCACAACCCCAGTTGGCTGTCCAAGAGGATTCCTCTGGAGATTCCCCAAGCAGAGATAACGGCATGTACAGATGCCAGTACCTACGGTTGGGGTGCACACATGTTGCCGGACTTCGCTATCGTCAGCGGCACGTGGGAGACAGGGAAGAGGCCTCTCCCCATAAACTTTTAGAAATGAAGGCTGTCATCAATGCATTTCATTTCTGGAAGGATCAACTCGTAGGGAAAACTGTCCTCATTATGTCAGAGAACTATGTGGTGGTGTCATACTTCCTCAAACAAGGGGGCACCAAATCCCCAGACTTGTACATTCTGATCTGGCAGTTTCTCCGTTCGTGCGAAAACCTCCACATCAACGTACAAACCAGACACATTCCCGGCAGACTCAATGTCTTGGCTGACACTTTATCCAGGAAAGGTCAAGTCATTCACACGGTATGGTCACTTCATCATTCGGTCTTTCTTCGGATTTGTACACTTTGGAGGCGTCCGATGATCGATCTTTTGCGACAAGGTGGAATCGCAAATCGCCTACCTTCGTCTCCCCGGTTCCAGACCCAGAGGCTTGGGCCGTGGACGCTCTGTCAATCAGCTGTGAGGGATTGTGGGCATACGCCTACTTTCTCACGGTCTTGGTACCGAAAATAATACAGTGGTCAAGGGGGTCAGAACTGTCAGATGAATCTGATTGCCCATCTCAGCTGGAACAAGTCGTGGGTCACCGATCAGCTCGATCTAGCGATAGATCTACCCATGAAGATCCCAGCGACCCCAAATCTTCTCTAGCAACCATGATCACGGGTGTTCCACCCCTGCCCGGACCGTCTTTTTCTTCACGCTTGGCTCTTGTCCGGACAGCCTTGCGAGACAAACAATTTAAAAGTTCGATTGTGGAGAGAATCTCAAGAGCAAGACGGCCCTCCACTCTGAAAGCTAAGGAGGGAAAGTGGAGAGATTTTAGGGACTGGTGCCGTGTCAATAGCATTGTCCATTTGAGTGTCTCAATCCCTCAGCTGGCCGACTTTTTTCTCTGGCTTTTCGAGGAGAAACAGTTGGCTCCAATTACTATCAAAGGCTACCGCTCTATGATATCAGACACACTCCGCCATCATGGTCGATTTGATATAGAGCAGAACAAAGATCTGTCAGATCTTTTAGCCAATTTTGATTTAAATCGCCCCAAATCACTCACCCTGTTTCCAAAATGGAATCTGTCCTGGGTTTTAACATGGCTCAATTCAGACAAATTTGAGCCTTTAGCCTACACTTCGTTAAAGCTTCTATCATACAAACCATGTTTCTTGATAGCCTTACCTTCAGATTGCAGGGTGAGCGAGTTACATGCCCTGTCCTGTGACCCGAACTATACCAAGAACCTTTGTGGACGCTCTGTCAATCAGCTGGGAGGGATTGTGGGCATACGCCTACTTTCTCACGGTCTTGGTACCGAAAAAAATACAGTGGTCAAGGGGGTCAGAACTGTCAGATGAATGTGATTGCCCATCTCAGCTGGAACAAGTCCTGGGTCACCGATCAGCTCGATCTAGCGATTGATCTACCCATGAAGATCCCAGCGACCCCAAATCTTCTCTAGCAACCATGATCACGGGTGTTCCACCCCTGTATACACAAGGTTCAGATCAGATGGTTTGGTGGTTCTCCTGACGCAACCAGGATTTGTAGCCAAAAATTGGTTGCCGTCCATGGGCAATCAGAGAGTCGTCATTCACTCGCTCTCTTCTATAGATAAGTCGAGAACAGCGGCCATGCAAGACCATGTTCGGGCACTCAAGCACTATTTAAAACGCACAGAGGCAAGTAGGGACACACGCACGCCAAAATGTCATATATATTCAAGAAGAAAAGAGAAAATTGTCAAAGTGGCCTTTATTGTGAGGCAGACAAGTTGGTGATTTACAGCATGTGCTATCATACACATATAAAATCACACTGGCTAAAATGAGGCACTGCAGAATGGGAAAACAAGGCATCAAGTGTATGCTATGATTTGACCCCTAAGTATCAATTTGATATAATCTGTCCAAGCTAAAACCAGTTCTGCCTTGAAAAATGTAACAGTCATATTCCAAAGTGAGAGTACAGTGCATGTTTGCAATCAGAGAAAAGAGAGTCTTCCTTTTTTAAAATCTACTTGTAACTGAGCATAATCAACACTATTTTAGGCTACATTGGTCATTCTAGGTGGATTTAGGTATTTAGGCAGTCACTTTATATAGTAATGAGCAACATGGTCATGTTAGCGTAAAACGTTATGTTCCACTAGAGAAAATCATGGTCTTTAGGGGAAATGCAGTTTTTATAGCACATTTTGATTCTATATTGAAAACATTTGATACATTTTACCTTCATTTGTTATTGTATGTATATGCTTTACAAAGTTTTAACAATACCTTTTTATTGTTTATATTGTTGACATGTTTTTGGACAAGTTGGTCTGAGTTAATTTTTTATTTGCAGGTCTTTATTATTGTTACATAATTTGTATAGGCACCAAGTAATCAATATTGTGTTTACATGCCCTAATCTGTAAACAATGCATACATAATACCTGACCAATGAGATTAATCTATACCATTAATGAAATTTGACCTTTGAATTGCTAGGCACATGACTACCCAAATCTCACAGCCAACATGTCCATTGCATCAAAATTGATTATGGTCATCTCAATACATACAGACATACCTACTAATTTTTTTTTGTATATCTTAAGTAGGTTATGCATGAGCTAATCAGTATATTATATCCCTAATTTAGAATTTAAAAGATATTTATCTAGTGAGATGGATACCTCTTTTCAAAGTCTTTTGTTTTATAAAAATAGATTCATCAGATAATTTGTGTGCTGAGCTTGATGACCAAAATACTGAGAATATTTTTTTAAAGCGATCTATTTAGAGATCTTTAAAGTTCAGATAAAATGTTTAGCTTGGTAATGAGATTTGATATTGCACACAAGTGAATATTTTATAAATTTCCTTTAACTGCTTAAACAGATAGTGTTTGTTATAAACATTTTGATCACTTGTAATTGGCTGATTTCTTTTGGGAATTTCAGTCTCTGATGATGACCTATTTGATCTAGACAGAACGTATATTCCTGATGCATGTAGTGGTAAGTTGATTCTTCAGAGACAAGATATGTTCAGTCTTCTAGTTTCTATATCATTTCAATATAAATAACTACTAAAATTTATTCTCAGCTTTTGTTGAAACTATTTATACTGCAGTACAACCAGTTTTAGTGTAGGAACATCTTTAAAGAGCTGAAGTCACAACCTTTCATCTTGAAACTTGTAATCACATCGTCATTATCAAGGCTTTTTATACTACAAGACTGAATATGTCAGGTATGTCAGCCATTTTAATGTACATAAACACATGCCAGCTACACTGTACTTCACAAGGTATTACACTCACGGGAGAGTTTGAGGTATTCTAGATTTAAGAAGGCCTAGCTGATTTGGTTAAAGTTATTGTATACATTTGCCATAAAGCAGAATGTAAAATGTTATGATGTTATTCACCTGTTAAAAGTTTAGTTTCTGTACAATAAGTTTTCTTTTCCATCGTCAAGAGTTGCCAAATTTTGTGGATAGCTTGTAGGAGGAAACCCTATTGATATCAGGTTCAAAAGCTTAATGCCAAGATTACTGACGGAAAGAAGGAAAATGGTTCTGAACAATTAGCCAAGTTCTGCAGTTACCATACTCTATAGATAACGTGTGTTTGGGATAAGGAAGAACTAACTGTATCGGTTTCATGGTCCAAAAGTCATGGTCATTTTGACTAACACAATAAAAAAATGGTTTCTGAACAGTAACCTAGATCTCCATCATCTATGTTTACCAAACATTGTTTATAGCTTCCACTTATTCATTTTCAAATAAAAAGGACAAACTCAATGTTACAGTGACAATAAGAAGAAAATTAGTTTCTTCATAGTAGCATTAGTTCTACATGACATACCTTAAAAGAATGGGGTAATGAAGAAGGCTATTGATTTTGGGTCAGAAATTCAAAGGCTAGCGTCACTCAAATAGAAAAGTGGTTTCTGCACAAATATTTAAGTTATCGATATAGTCTATGAAACATGGAGTGAGTACATAATGTGTTGTTCAAAGTGCTCTTTTTAAATACTGTCATTGAGCATATAGTGCTATTCTTTTTTATCCCAAAGTATGTATGTCCCAAATTTAATTTCAATAATTAGGGTTGAAATACATTTAGTTTGTGATGATATATGGTGTAAAGTTTTTTGTATACAGGTTTTGTTTAATAAATGATTTCTTAAACATTTCAGATTATGTTTCTGACAGCATTACATCAAGCAACCAATCAACATGTATCAACATACTAAGTAGTAAGTATAAAACTATTGCATAATTGATTAACATCTGGAAACATTTTTAAAGTTTTTTTCTCCACTTTAAGATCTATAAGAATGTACACTTTATTTCAGGACATACAATTTTACTATCTCAAACTCAAAACACTATACTGGTGCACACCTTATAAATATATGGCAAACCACAGGGTCGTTCTAGGATGTACATTTGTAAGATTTATACAAATTACAATGCCTCATGCCAAAAAAAATGAATACGCAAAAATTTTCATTTTGTTTTGCAATGCATACCTTGTTTGCTTCAATAAATATCTTTAATATTAAGAAAATTCCTCCATTTAAATCAGGATGGGTGGGATTGTTGAAACCAAACTTTTCAGTTATATAACATTTAGAAACTACAGTCATCCCTCGTTTATCGCGGTTAATCAGTCCGAGACTCTACCGCGAAAAGCGAATTTCCGCCAAGTTGGATTTGGTAGTTAGAGCATAGAAAACCTGTTCATGACCCTCTAAATAACTTTGTACATATAAAGCAGATTGACCTGTGGACTTTGAAAGAAAATAACTTTGCCGATTTAAAGATATCTTTCTGTATTTGGTATCAAAATAAGGCTAGAAGTCAACTCCAAACCTTTTCTGGAGCCATCTAACACTTCGGTGGGTCCAACTCTCTCATAAAACTGAAATAAATAACTTTGGTTCGTCGAAAACAAACACATGTGGAGTTCCCACTTCGTGCGGTTCAAAACCTTTAAAGTTCTCTTTATCGTAATCAGTTTGTCCCAAAAGCACATTCAAATGAATCTCCAGATGTTTTCTCTCATTTTCAATCAACTGTGTTAAGTCACAACAGCTAAATATTTTGATAATTCATAATTTGACACTTCATTCTCATCTTGCGTCAAAGTCTGCCATTTTGAATAGAAATTCTCCATTCGGAAAACAAGCTTAGAATGTGCCTGCTTGCCTCAAGATTTCTAGCTGAATTCAAGCTTAACTCGTGAGATAATCCATGTATAATATTTACATTAAAATAAGGAACTTCTTAGAGATATCCCAAAACGTATGTAGTCTGGTACTACGACGTTAAATAAGCACACTGCCCCAGACCAGTAAAGCGGTCTGCAGGGTTATAGACATGCTTCCCATGACTAGAAAACAGGTCTGTAGTGATGAAAGGGTTAAAATAACACCCCTTTAAAAAAAGCGCGATAGAGTGAAGCCGCGAAAGTCGAAGCGCGAAGTGGTGAGGCACGACTGTATTTTACTTTTCAGTTTCCCTATTTCTCAAACACTTATTTCATATATAAAATATACAGGGTTACAAAATGTATCTAGGCATATCTTTGTATTTATCTGAATAAGATGTTGTAGTGATGCTTTCAGTCAGAATGAGTGTGCAAATCATACAAAAATGACCTTATATCATGCAGATTGAATTTAGGTATGTATAAGTATCCATTATTAAAACACAAAACAACTCTTATTAGCCAATAATTTAAAAATGGTCATAAACATGAATTCATTACATGACGTGGCAGTTTGAGATAATTTGCTGAACCAAAAATCTATAAAAGAATAAACAGTTGGCTTTTGGCATTTCATAAGCCAAATGAGCAAAGCTGAATAAATAGTGGATCTTTAACATTTATTTACAGCTGACTGTCTAGATATGTATGATGAAATCAGCATTTCCTCTCATTGGATCCCCAAAAGCGAAATAATCAGGGATATAGCCAACATACATACAAGGAATACACCAGTTGCCATTGCTCCACCATGTGACTTTACCAGCACTCCCCCAGAGAACATGGACATAGCTGTATCACTGGACACCAAACAAGCTGGTATGTTTTAGCTTTAAATAACATTGTAACATCCTGGACTTTATGCACTTTTTTTGGTATTGGAGTTGATAAGACAATTTTCAGTTTTTCCAACTGTCCATAGGGACCATTTCTAACGTACCCTCAGTGAACCTGGGGTATGCGGACAATCTTGAATAAGTTCAAGGCCACTAAGCGAGTAGTCACATGTTTTTTTAATCCTGTTGCCTTGGATGATAAAAAATTTATTTATCAATGGTAGTTTTATCTTTGCCAGTTAAATTAAAATTACCTGTCAAATTTAATGCAGGGCATTTTGTGTTGCGCTTGTAAAAACATATATAAATTGTATCGTATACTCATTATTCTCACTATGGACAGCGTTCTTTTGCATACCAGGGCTCAGCAACGTGGAATAAATTGCCCATTAAAATTAAACACAAATACAGTGATTACATTCAAAATAGGCCGATAAATCAGCCCTTCACCTGTTACGATTTTGATGTTGGGGTTAGGGGCTGATTTCACCTATTCATTAAAAGCTGCAATTATCCGCAGACACTTTTGTCTGCACGTAAATTTCACACACTTACCGGTATTTTTCGCGGCTGTTGAGCTCCCGTCGGCTGAAGGGTACCTGTTGCGATATGTACAGCACATTTCCGAATCAAATCCTACCTTTGTGAACTTGTAAATTCAAGCAGAATAACTCAACCCTAAAATACTGATGACATTTAAGTTTCGTGATCACCATTACACAGAGCAACCAGTCCGATGCTACTTCCGCTCGTTCACTCGAAACACTCGGTACGCCTGGTCATGTGACTTGGTTGTTATGCTTGAAAGTACCAAAGTATGATGGACGAATTGATTGTGGATGTTCTCGACGATTTGTGCTATGACGTGAGATTAAAGGTGGAACAACAAGAAGCATTGTTAAAATTAGTTGAGGGAAAGCATGTTATTGCTTTTTACAGACCGGCTTCTGGAAATACCTGATATAAACTCTTTTCCCTATCATCAACAAAAAGGACTGTTGAAAAATGATATTGCTCTTTATTGACGTGGGAGTTATTTGTGACTTTGTTTGTGACAATACTGATTGGGCAGGTTTTGTTGGTGATAATAATAATATTTATTTGTAATTTAGGCCACTGGCCCAAGATACATATCCATACATCATGTGGTACAAAAAAGATGTCATCGTGCGTACCAAAAGAACATTGTATTTATAAAAGTAATCTACATAAAAGTAATAATTATTGCTTTTTACAGTTATATAAATATATACTGCAGAGTATTCAAACAAGAGGATCTAAGGATGATCATAAAACATGTGGAACAAGATTTGTGATGATCTAATTTCTAAAGTCTTATGTAGCAGGAGTCGTTGATAAAATTATTATTATTATTATTATTATTATTATTATTATTATTATTATTATTATTATCCGCTGTATGATATTACTATTATCAGCTTTTGGATTATTAGGATTAATATGAATATTATGATGTTATAATAATTTCGTTTGTAGTTTTTTTGTTTTTGTTTTCATATTTAAATCTTCGCCAATTTTCACTAGAAAGTGTTGGATGGATACACTAATTTTTAACATGTCAGACAGAATCTTACTGATTTCTCATGTTGACTTAATATGGGATGTTTTGATTCATATGAAATTTGCTATCAGCTATTAACGGCTAAATTCATCTATTTTATTAGTGTTTTGAATTTTAATTAATGTACCCATTATTTTAAAGCTTCGGTTAAAGTGCTTCTGAACTAAGAATATTCAGAAGGAAAGAAATTGCAATTTACTGTGTCATTTTTCTCTTAATTATATTTTAATTAAATTCTAAATTTATCTTTACGGGGGCTCGTTTGTTGTCTTTGTTTAAGATACCGTCTCAGATTACCATATCCATTCTAACCGGGCAAATCACACCGTGGAGGTATTCCTCTAGCTAACGGGTATTAGCGGGAGACGATTTCGAGTGTTGTTTTTCCGAGGTGCGCAATACCTCTGACCAGGTCTTGTGCGATATTGTACTAATAGCGCTTGATACCGAACGCCCCGTTACAAACCAGAACTCTACAACCGGTCAATGACATTCACACGTTTTCCTGCACATGCACATCTGTACATACAGTTAACACAACACATGCAAGCTTTACATTCACAGCAATCACAATCCTCTTGAGTACACATTCTGACGATGTTAAAGATGATTGGTCCATGTTAGAGTGAAAGAATTGTTACAGCACAAAACTTCTCAGACAGTCAGATGTATTACAAAGCTTCTTCATATATTCATCTGAACAGCGGCTAAGAGACCTAGGAAATATGTAACTTAAGTCCTTTACGCCGATCCCGAGAACATCTTCCAACTTCTTGCCAATATGATAGAACTGAATTTTCACACCCCCCCCCACCAATGTACTACAACATCTATATCCTCAACCTGAATTCCTATACCAAAGGCAACGATAGATATAAGAACTCGGATGCAGTTTCGCAAAATCTTCCAGAATTCTAGCCACTGATTCCTTATCGGTTCTGCTGTGGAAAATCTCAAGTAGATGATTATCGATTATTGGAAGCTTGCTTGTTTATCTTTGTATGCATTCTCTGCCAAGTCTTCCATGAGCCACATAAAAATATTCTGGCAATCCCTCATGCTTTGGCAATAGACAACTATCTTAAATGTCATCGGTATTTTAGGGTTGAGTTATTCTGCTTGAATTTACAAGTTCACAAACGTAGGATTTGATTCGGAAATGTGCTGTACATATCGCAACAGGTACCCTTCAGCCGACGGGAGCTCAACAGCCGCGAAAAATACCGGTAAGTGTGTGAAATTTACGTGCAGACAAAAGTGTCTGCGGATAATTGCAGGTTTTAACGAATAGGTGAAATCAGCCCCTAACCCCAACATCAAAATCGTAACAGGTGAAGGGCTGATTTATCGGCCTATTTTGAATGTAATCACTGTATTTGTGTTTAATTTTAATGGGCAATTTATTCCACGTTGCTGAGCCCTGGTATGCAAAAGAACGCTGTCCATAGTGAGAATAATGAGTATACGATACAATTTATATATGTTTTTACAAGCGCAACACAAAATGTCCTGCATTAAATTTGACAGGTAATTTTAATTTAACTGGCAAAGATAAAACTACCATTGATAAATAAATTTTTTATCATCCAAGGCAACAGGATTAAAAAAACATGTGACTACTCGCTTAGTGGCCTTGAACTTATTCAAGATTGTCCGCATACCCCAGGTTCACTGAGGGTACGTTAGAAATGGTCCCTATGGACAGTTGGAAAAACTGAAAATTGTCTTATCAACTCCAATACCAAAAAAAGTGCATAAAGTCTAGGATGTTACAATGTTATTTAAAGCTAAAACATACCAGCTTGTTTGGTGTCCAGTGATACAGCTATGTCCATGTTCTCTGGGGGAGTGCTGGTAAAGTCACATGGTGGAGCAATGGCAACTGGTGTATTCCTTGTATGTATGTTGGCTATATCCCTGATTATTTCGCTTTTGGGGATCCAATGAGAGGAAATGCTGATTTCATCATGCATATCTAGACAGTCAGCTGTAAATAAATGTTAAAGATCCACTATTTATTCAGCTTTGCTCATTTGGCTTATGAAAGGCCAAAAGCCAACTGTTTATTCTTTTATAGATTTTTGGTTCAGCAAATTATCTCAAACTGCCACGTCATGTAATGAATTCATGTTTATGACCATTTTTAAATTATTGGCTAATAAAAGTTGTTTTGTGTTTTAATAATGGATACTTATACATACCTAAATTCAATCTGCATGATATAAGGTCATTTTTGTATGATTTGCACACTCATTCTGACTGAAAGCATCACTGCAACATTTTATTCAGATAAATACAAATATATGTCTAGATACATTTTGTAACCCTGTATATTTTATATATGAAACAAGTGTTTGAGAAATAGGGAAACTGAAAAGTAAAATACAGTCGTGCCTCACCACTTCGCGCTTCGACTTTCGCGGCTTCACTCTATCGCGCTTTTTTTAAAGGGGTGTTATTTTAACCCTTTCATCACTACAGACCTGTTTTCTAGTCATGGGAAGCATGTCTATAACCCTGCAGACCGCTTTACCGGTCTGGGGCAGTGTGCTTATTTAACGTCGTAGTACCAGACTACATACGTTTTGGGATATCTCTAAGAAGTTCCTTATTTTAATGTAGATATTATACATGGATTATCTCACGAGTTAAGCTTGAATTCTGCTAGAAATCTTGAGGCAAGCAGGCACATTCTAAGCTTGTTTTCCGAAAGGAGAATTTCTATTCAAAATGGCAGACTTTGACGCAAGATGAGAATGAAGTGTCAAATTATGAATTATCAAAATATTTAGCTGTTGTGACTTAACACAGTTGATTGAAAATGAGAGAAAACATCTGGAGATTCATTTGAATGTGCTTTTGGGACAAACTGATTACGATAAAGAGAACTTTAAAGGTTTTGAACCGCACGAAGTGGGAACTCCACATGTGTTTGTTTTCGACGAACCAAAGTTATTTATTTCAGTTTTATGAGAGAGTTGGACCCACCGAAGTGTTAGATGGCTCCAGAAAAGGTTTGGAGTTGACTTCTAGCCTTATTTTGATACCAAATACAGAAAGATATCTTTAAATCGGCAAAGTTATTTTCTTTCAAAGTCCACAGGTCAATCTGCTTTATATGTACAAAGTTATTTAGAGGGTCATGAACAGGTTTTCTATGCTCTAACTACCAAATCCAACTTGGCGGAAATTCGCTTTTCGCGGTAGAGTCTCGGACTGATTAACCGCGATAAACGAGGGATGACTGTAGTTTCTAAATATTCTATAACTGAAAAGTTTGGTTTCAACAATCCCACCCATCCTGATTTAAATGGAGGAATTTTCTTAATATTAAAGATATTTATTGAAGCAAACAAGGTATGCATTGCAAAACAAAATGAAAATTTTTGCGTATTCATTTTTTTGGCATGAGGCATTGTAATTTGTATAAATCTTACAAATGTACATCCTAGAACGACCCTGTGGTTTGCCATATATTTATAAGGTGTGCACCAGTATAGTGTTTTGAGTTTGAGATAGTAAAATTGTATGTCCTGAAATAAAGTGTACATTCTTATAGATCTTAAAGTGGAGAAAAAAACTTTAAAAATGTTTCCAGATGTCAATCAATTATGCAATAGTTTTATACTTACTACTTAGTATGTTGATACATGTTGATTGGTTGCTTGATGTAATGCTGTCAGAAACATAATCTGAAATGTTTAAGAAATCATTTATTAAACAAAACCTGTATACAAAAACTTTACACCATATATTATCACAAACTAAATGTATTTCAACCCTAATTATTGAAATTAAATTTGGGACATACATACTTTGGGATAAAAAGGAATAGCACTATATGCTCAATGACAGTATTTAAAAAGAGCACTTTGAACAACACATTATGTACTCACTCCATGTTTAATAGACTATATCGATAACTTAAATATTTGTGCAGAAACCACTTTTCTATTTGAGTGACGCTAACCTTTGAATTTCTGACCCCAAAATCAATAACCTTCTTCATTACCCCATTCTTTTAAGGTATGTCATGTAGAACTAATGCTACTATGAAGAAACTAATTTTCTTCTTATTGTCACTGTAACATTGAGTTTGTCCTTTTTATTTGAAAATGAATAAGTGGAAGCTATAAACAATGTTTGGTAAACATAGACGATGGAGATCTAGGTTACTGTTCAGAAACCATTTTTTTATTGTGTTAGTCAAAATGACCATGACTTTTGGACCATGAAACCGATACAGTTAGTTCTTCCTTATCCCAAACACACGTTATCTATAGAGTATGGTAACTGCAGAACTTGGCTAATTGTTCAGAACCATTTTCCTTCTTTCCGTCAGTAATCTTGGCATTAAGCTTTTGAACCTGATATCAATAGGGTTTCCTCCTACAAGCTATCCACAAAATTTGGCAACTCTTGATGATGGAAAAGAAAACTTATTGTACAGAAACTAAACTTTTAACAGGTGAATAACA
This sequence comes from Unio delphinus, assembly GCA_029339505.1. Classification (NCBI taxonomy): domain Eukaryota; kingdom Metazoa; phylum Mollusca; class Bivalvia; order Unionida; family Unionidae; genus Unio; species Unio delphinus. The sequence goes on along the minus strand of JAQISU010000134.1, from coordinate 5,449,865 downwards.
TCATAACATTTTACATTCTGCCTTATGGCAAATGTATACAATAACTTTAACCAAATCAGCTAGGCCTTCTTAAATCTAGAATAGCTCAAACTCTCCCGTGAGTGTAATACTATGTGAAGTACAGTGTAGCTGGCATGTGTTTATGTACATTAAAATGGCTGACATACCTGACATATTCAGTCTTGTAGTATAAAAAAGCCTTGATAATGACGATGTGATTACAAGTTTCAAGATGAAAGGTTGTGACTTCAGCTCTTTAAAGATGTTCCTACACTAAACCTGGTTGTACTGCAGTATAAATAGTTTCAACAAAAGCTGAGAATAAATTTTAGTAGTTATTTATATTGAAATGATATAGAATCTAGAAGACTGAACATATCTTGTCTCTGAAGAATCAACTTACCACTACATGCATCAGGAATATACGTTCTGTCTAGATCAAATAGGTCATCATCAGAGACTGAAATTCCCAAAAGAAATCAGCCAATTACAAGTGATCAAAATGTTTATAACAAACACTATCTGTTTAAGCAGTTAAAGGAAATTTATAAAATATTCACTTGTGTGCAATATCAAATCTCATTACCAAGCTAAACATTTTATCTGAACTTTAAAGAGCTCTAAATGGATCGCTTTAAAAAATATTCTCAGTTTTTTTGGTCATCAAGCTCAGCACACAAATTATCTGATGAATCTATTTTTATAAAACAAAAGACTTTGAAAAGAGGTATCCATCTCACTAGATAAATATCTTTTAAATTCTAAATTAGGGATATAATATACTGATTAGCTCATGCATAACCTACTTAAGATATACAAAAAAAAATTGGTAGGTATGTCTGTATGTATTGAGATGACCATAATCAATTTTGATGCAATGGACATGTTGGCTGTGAGATTTGGGTAGTCATGTGCCTAGCAATTCAAAGGTCAAATTTCATTAATGGTATAGATTAATCTCATTGGTCAGGTATTATGTATGCATTGTTTACAGATTAGGGCATGTAAACACAATATTGATTACTTGGTGCCTATACAAATTATATAACAATAATAAAGACCTGCAAATAAAAAATTAACTCAGACCAACTTGTCCAAAAACATGTCAACAATATAAACAATAAAAGGTATTGTTAAAACTTTGTAAAACATATACATACAATAACAAATGAAGGTAAAATGTATCAAATGTTTTCAATATAGAATCAAAATGTGCTATAAAAACTGCATTTCCCCTAAAGACCATGATTTTCTCTAGTGGAACATAACGTTTTACACTAACATGACCATGTTGCTCATTACTATATAAAGTGACTGCCTAAATACCTAAATCCACCTAGAATGACCAATGTAGCCTAAAATAGTGTTGATTATGCTCAGTTACAAGTAGATTTTAAAAAAGGAAGACTCTCTTTTCTCTGATTGCAAACATGCACTGTACTCTCACTTTGGAATATGACTGTTACATTTTTCAAGGCAGAACTGGTTTTAGCTTGGACAGATTATATCAAATTGATACTTAGGGGTCAAATCATAGCATACACTTGATGCCTTGTTTTCCCATTCTGCAGTGCCTCATTTTAGCCAGTGTGATTTTATATGTGTATGATAGCACATGCTGTAAATCACCAACTTGTCTGCCTCACAAAAAAGGCCACTTTGACAATTTTCTCTTTTCTTCTTGAATATATATGACATTTTGGCGTGCGTGTGTCCCTCCTTGCCTCTGTGCGTTTTAAATAGTGCTTGAGTGCCCGAACATGGTCTTGCATGGCCGCTGTTCTCGACTTATCTATAGAAGAGAGCGAGTGAATGACGACTCTCTGATTGCCCATGGACGGCAACCAATTTTTGGCTACAAATCCTGGTTGCGTCAGGAGAACCACCGAACCATCTGATCTGAACCTTGTGTATACAGGGGTGGAACACCCGTGATCATGGTTGCTAGAGAAGATTTGGGGTCGCTGGGATCTTCATGGGTAGATCAATCGCTAGATCGAGCTGATCGGTGACCCAGGACTTGTTCCAGCTGAGATGGGCAATCACATTCATCTGACAGTTCTGACCCCCTTGACCACTGTATTATTTTCGGTACCAAGACCGTGAGAAAGTAGGCGTATGCCCACAATCCCTCCCAGCTGATTGACAGAGCGTCCAAAAAGGTTCTTGGTATAGTTCGGATCACAGGACAGGGCATGTAACTCGCTCACCCTGCAATCTGAAGGTAAGGCTATCAAGAAACATGGTTTGTATGATAGTAGCTTTAACGAAGTGTAGGCTAAAGGCTCAAATTTGTCTGAATTGAGCCATGTTAAAACCCAGGACAAATTCCATTTTGGAAACAGGGTGAGTGATTTGGGGCGATTTAAATCAAAATTGGCTAAAAGATCTGACAGATCTTTGTTCTGCTCTATATCAAATCGACCATGATGGCGGAGTGTGTCTGATATCATAGAGCGGTAGCCTTTGATAGTAATTGGAGCCAACTGTTTCTCCTCGAAAAGCCAGAGAAAAAAGTCGGCCAGCTGAGGGATTGAGACACTCAAATGGACAATGCTATTGACACGGCACCAGTCCCTAAAATCTCTCCACTTTCCCTCCTTAGCTTTCAGAGTGGAGGGCCGTCTTGCTCTTGAGATTCTCTCCACAATCGAACTTTTAAATTGTTTGTCTCGCAAGGCTGTCCGGACAAGAGCCAAGCGTGAAGAAAAAGACGGTCCGGGCAGGGGTGGAACACCCGTGATCATGGTTGCTAGAGAAGATTTGGGGTCGCTGGGATCTTCATGGGTAGATCTATCGCTAGATCGAGCTGATCGGTGACCCACGACTTGTTCCAGCTGAGATGGGCAATCAGATTCATCTGACAGTTCTGACCCCCTTGACCACTGTATTATTTTCGGTACCAAGACCGTGAGAAAGTAGGCGTATGCCCACAATCCCTCACAGCTGATTGACAGAGCGTCCACGGCCCAAGCCTCTGGGTCTGGAACCGGGGAGACGAAGGTAGGCGATTTGCGATTCCACCTTGTCGCAAAAGATCGATCATCGGACGCCTCCAAAGTGTACAAATCCGAAGAAAGACCGAATGATGAAGTGACCATACCGTGTGAATGACTTGACCTTTCCTGGATAAAGTGTCAGCCAAGACATTGAGTCTGCCGGGAATGTGTCTGTGTTGATGTGGAGGTTTTCGCACGAACGGAGAAACTGCCAGATCAGAATGTACAAGTCTGGGGATTTGGTGCCCCCTTGTTTGAGGAAGTATGACACCACCACATAGTTCTCTGACATAATGAGGACAGTTTTCCCTACCAGTTGATCCTTCCAGAAATGAAATGCATTGATGACAACCTTCATTTCTAAAAGTTTATGGGGAGAGGCCTCTTCCCTGTCTCCCACGTGCCGCTGACGATAGCGAAGTCCGGCAACATGTGTGCACCCCAACCGTAGGTACTGGCATCTGTACATACCGTTATCTCTACTTGGGGAATCTCCAGAGGAATCCTCTTGGACAGCCAACTGGGGTTGTGCCACTGACGCAGGAATGATTGTATCTCGGGCGTAATCATTATTGCTTGATTGAGGGGACTTGCAAAGGTGCGCCATTGTGATAGTAACGTCATTTGTAAGGGTGCATACAAAGACGGCCGAGCGGGGTTAAGTCCGCGGCTGCACTGAATAATCCGAGGAGTTGCAAGAACTCACTTGCTGAAACCCACATCCAGTTTGAAATGGACTCTACGAATTCGATGATCCGGAGAATTCGAACTCGGGGAAGCCGTACTAGATTCAGATCGGTGATAAACTCCATACCCAGATCTACGAAATGCTGGGAGTGGCAGAGATCGGACTTTTCCCAGTTCACGAGAAAGCCGAGATGATCTAAAAGAGATAGAAGATCGCTTTTGCCTTTGAGCAGTGTAGAACTTACCATATGTTTCTGGAGATCGTCGTCCAGGTACACTGCCGTCCCTGTAGATGACGTCGAGCGGAACAAGGTAGCGACGCAACCCATAACCTTGGTTAAAGCCTAAGGGCTGATATTGAGGCCAAAGGGTAGGACCTTGAACTGATAAACCGTGTCGCGGTAAGCAAACCTGAGAAATTTCCGTGATGCACGGTGGATAGGGACGTGAAAATATGCGTCGGTCAGATCTAGACTGACGGGATACACGTCCCGTCAAATGGAAAGACGGATTGATCGCGCCGTCTCCATCTTGAATTTTGGTGGTAAAATGTATCGTTTGAGGCGACTCAGGTCGATTATCGGTCGCAACTTGCCGGTCTCCTTCCGGATAATAAACAGCCTGGAATAAAACCCCGGGGATTGTGGATTTTCCACAATCTCCACCGCCCGTTTTGCTATGAGCAACCGTATCTCCAGCTATAGAAAGGTATCCTTTTTCCTCTCTGACGGTACGTCTGTAAAGAGGAGAGAGGATGACAGGGGAGGGGGCTGGATAAATTAAATCCGAAGCCCCTCCAAAATGACCTGGATCATCCACTTGTTCTGAGTAAATAAGGTGATCCATTGGTCCCGAAAATGCAGGAGGCTGTCCGCGGGCGGTGGGGAGGGTAAGTCAACGTCTAGGGTTAGGAGGCTTGAAGGCGGAGAAACTTGGTTTCTTGTTGCCTCTGTATGGTCGCCTTCTAGCTTGTTTAGACAGTTGTCTCCAGGCATAATGCATATTTGTTGGAAAGTATATCTTGTCCCCAGTCCGCCTAACATCCCTCCGCTGTGGAAGGGGCTGATTTTTTCGAAACGCCTGCGAGGGCTGTGCGGCCAGTTGGAGGGGCAATTCCTGAGCTGCCGGCCTCCGAATTTCTTAAATTTTGCCCCCAAAGAGTAAAGGTGACCCAAATGGAGTCGTCCTTAAAGCCAGAGTATGATGGGGCTTGAGCGACGTGAACCGCAGACATGCGTCACGTCGTACCAGGTCTAGGTTGGCAGAAGCAGTCAGCGCATTGGCCATGGAATGGTGAACTGCCCTGTTAAGAACCCTAGCTATCCGGGCCGTCGATTCCAAAGCGTGTTCATTGCCAGATTTTTCAGCGATCTGGAAAATGGCTAGGGAGGCTAGGTTTAACAGTGAAGACGCGGTGACCACATTTCGGACCAGCTTGGACGTGGCATGGAACACATTTTTTGTCCACTTTATAAGACAATGGAGCAGACATGTGAACTGCGGCCTTATTTTTATCCAGAGCCGGGAACTCAGTACTGAAAGCATCGGAGTGAGTTTTGTACCAGCGACCTGAAAACGACGCTGGTACATGGCTTTCGGAAAAGAACGCCTTAATATTTCCTGGATCCCCGATACGTGCCGGCAGATGATCATTAATCGCCTTAATTTTTGCCGACTGGGGAAGAAGACGGATGGACGGAGTCTCTTCCACCTCGTCCAGATCAACAGACTCTCTAACCTTATAGTCGTGAGTGGCAGAAGGAGGTGGGGGCATTCTGAAGGAGCCAACACCCTATAAATTTCCTCCACTGCGGCCTTGAAGCTGAACTCAGTCCGTTCCATGGTTGGATCTGTGTACAGCTGATTTGCCTGCGATTCGTCACACTCACTGTGTGTATATTCTTGTTCTGGTAAAGCTTCCATATTGGGGTAATGCTTACCAAATGGCATAGATGACTCAATTTCGTCATCTCTGATAAGGTCACTAACTCTCCCTTGTGGATAAGCAGTGAGCCTATGGACGGCCGGCAATGCCGACTGATTTGACTGCCATATGATCGGCCTGAATGTCGACGACGGTCCGGCTATGACCGGCACCGGCTATGAACGACACCGGCCTCTCAAATGGTCGGGTTGGACGGAGAGATTCATCGATAACATCTCTGTCATGGTAGTGATATGTAACCGGTAGTACAGATTGACCGACGGATACAAAATCTCCGTAAATCCGATCTGGTCGGATGCGGTATGATAAAAGTTTCCATGCTGGTACAGCGGTACAGTGGGACGGACTGATATGTCACTAAAATCTCCGTACGGCTGGACGGCCTGTGCCTGCTGGCCTGGTGCCTGCTGGGCTGGACGGCCGGAGCCGGCTGGACGGTCGGTGCCGGCTAGTGCCGGCTGGACGGCTAGTGTCGGCTAGGCTGGAAGGCTGGTGCCGGCTGGAAGGTCGGCTGAACGGTCGGTGTCGGCTGGGCTGGACGGCTAGTACCGGCTGGTGCCGGCTGGACGGACGGTGCCAGCTGGACGGACGGTGTCGGCTGGACGGACGGTGACGACGAGAGTGCGTAATAAAATGGATCCAATTGATCCGGTATAAACCCCATGCGTCCGGACATACAGGCCCGAAAACCATGCTCGGACCTTTGGAAGGACTTACGCGCACTGGGCAGCCTAAAAGTGAAGGAACCTTCCCCAAAAGATTCGGAAACAGCCGTGGAAATGACGAATTTTCGTCTTTTGGTAGGGCTGGATTCGCAAGGTGGCAGGCTTACATACCGAAAATAATGTGATCGGGGAACGTATTCAGAGGAGAAACTGTTGTCCTGTATATAAAATATCCATGATAATCTCAAAACATACGTTCTTCCTGCACCACAGATTTCTTGTTTGATCCTTATAGTCATAAACCAATTCTTCCCCTTTCTTTATATCCCTTAGAGCAAAAAGACATAATCATGGTTTCTTCTGATTCTGAAACTTTTTCAACTTCATGACACAGTTTGGTGGTTCCGGATAAGCATCATTTACATACTGACAGAGTATGCCCTGTGTGCATGTAGCGTCTATGCTATAATATAAAAAGCAGAGACTAAATTCACAAAATACCACTTTATTTCATCCAATAATATAGGTTCCATTCAAGATCCTATCTTTCCAATGTTTTTAGAATATATCAGTAATAAACAAGGATTATGTTTGCAAATTTTCTCAGAGTGTCAAAACTTTAATGTGGATTAAATTTCAAGATCAAGTTAAAAAGTTTATCACCATATTGTACAAAGCAAGGTGAAATGTAAATGATGCATATTGAATTAATTTACAAGAGATTAACTTAAAACCTTCCAAAACACAAAGAATTCAAACGTGCAAGATAATCATGTCAAAATTCTGAACATTCATATTACTCACAACATCACCACGTATATTAATTGTACTTTTGAAACAAATCATGTAATAATGCAAGTTGCTGAAGAACATGGTAAAGAATAGAGTTTACAAAAGCTTGTATGCATTAATCAAACTACCCCTGCCCCAATATTTGTTTCTTCTTCGGCCATTCATTCTGTCAGACAAGTTGTAGTCCATCCCACAAACCATCAACACCACTACTTGATCATATTGCTTTGGAAAGTTAACTCCAATATATTTTTACATTTGTTTTTTTCTTCTTACATTTCTGAAGTCATTACATGGCTATGGAATTAATATGCTTAAAATCTGACACCATTATTTTAATTATTTACTTAAAATTCAGTAATGCAAATCAGCTTTGTATCATTAAAACGTACATGGGTCAAGTGATATGACTTTGAAACAGAACAACTTATACAAGGTTGCTATTATAATTAAAGAATGTAACTCAGTTCTGATGTACATTAGTACGAATCATGTCATTAAGAATTTTTGTTAGATAGTTACAGCATTTAACATAACATGTAATTAAGTTTCGTCCCTTTACCTCCTGTCTTCAGCACAAAAGGAACATTCATGGTTGCAACGAGTTTGAAGATAAACTGGAAAAAAAAACACAGATTTGACTTTTACATTGAATCCTCTAAAATGTCCACTATGTCTACTATGTCTACAGTGTCGTTTCCAGTGGAACCTTGGGTCACAAACTTAATTCTTTCCAGAACTCGGTTCGTGAATCGAAACATTGAAATCAATGCGTGGCTTTGGTTTGTGACTCGAGGCACTGTTCGTGAACCAAGACAAAAAATATTCAAAATTGTTTTTTACGACCTGAATTGTTCGTACTCCAAGGCGTTCGTAACCCGAGGTTACATTGTAATTAGATTTAGATGGCATAGTTAACATTCTTTTCAATGCAGCTTAATGGGGAATTAGGTTTGTCAGGGTATTTATAAATACCAGCATATATTCAAATCATATCCAAACACTTCAATGAATATTCAAATGGGAAAATGTGGTTTTTTGTTTCAACACTACATGTTTTCATTGCTGAACAATTTTGATTGTAATTTTAAATATAGTATGCAAGTACAAACATTAAAATACCCCAATTTGCGCATATACTCTTCAAAATTAGGTTTTGGGTGTTTAATTTATAATGTTGTACACAGAAGATTTGAAAGCATGTTAAAAAAGTGTGCCCAAGGAGAAATATGAAGTTCAAACATTGCACAATGTGGTTAAATCTCAAAGACTTTGGCTATTGAATCTTATTTCTAAACATACAAACAATATATTAATAAACATATATATTAATAAACATACCACTCGTTTCCCATTAAATCTGTATAAAAAGATATAGAAGATTTTCATCCCATCTTGAACATATTTCCTCTCACGTTTTTCTGCCTCTTGGATATTTATGCGCTCTCCAAAATACTCTAGCCCCCTCTTTTCCATTTCTCATCAGTGAAAACACCATAACCTGAAAAATACCATATATGGATTTAGATTGCATCCTGTTTTCGCTACAAAAAGCTTATAGACTGCTATAATTTGGTAATTTGTAAATCTAATAAATTTTATTTTCATTTCCAGAATTCAGTAAAACAATACTGTGCATTGTCAGCAATAGGAATGCAATAAAAAGCAAGTTGCGAAAAGACTAAAATTTAAAAAGACTCAAATTTCAAACATACTGTGGGACCTTCAATAATCCAAATCTTCCTTCATCTACAGTTGTGCAAATATAATACACCTAGTAGGAGTACCATAGATGGCATTCTTTGTATCCCAGTGACTATCTCTTTTGACTGTTTGGCCACCAATGGTGGTGTCAGATATGCATTTCACTCAAATTTATACCCAATCCATGGTTTGCCTACCCTCTCTCGTATTACTTACATTTTTTCCACATGTTTAACCCTATTCAAAATTGTCATCTTTTTTTTAAAGACATATTTGCAAAACGTTTAGTGTGATGTGATGCGATTTAGAATTTTAACATAGCTTTAACACTTTTCCGTCATATTGGAACAATGTCTGCATTGTTGCCGTTTATAGTGATATCTAGCACTAGGGCACATTTTTGTGATCTGTGAAGTGATTTGGATTTTTAACATAGCTTTAAAACAATTTCTGTCATATAGCTAAGATGTCTGCAATGTGGCAGTTTTATGCAGCATGATGTCCCACCCAGACATGTTATCTATGTCTCCTCGAAAAATTCCGCAACAAAGAACCTATTCACCTCTAAATTTAGTTTATTTGGCAACACCTTTCATGTTTGTTTGACAAAGAAACAATCTGTAAACTAGTCATAATGACATTCAAATTTATTTTTTATGGTATTTTTGTAAGTTTCATAGTCAAACAAATTAAAGATAGTTTGATATGAATTTTTGAGAATATTCTGCAACCAATGTATGATTACTCTCAGAATATGCCAATCAAAACCTTTGAACTACCTGACACCACTAACAAATGCTGAGATTTAAGAGAGCCTGATCTTCTTGAGCAAATCAAATAACAAACAAATATACCTAAATCTTAATTATGCACAATTATCTTTGTAGTCATAATTATATTTGAGGTTAAAGCCATCTTTGTCCAATCCCACATGGCACCACCATTCTGCATCTTTTCCTGGGTCAACACGTTTGATTCTTTTCTACAATCAAAACTTTATTATTATAGATCATAAAAACAAACTATAGCAAATGTTGAATATACACTGTTTTTCATTACTCTATCAATGTCTGCTAGGTGCAGTCTCAATACAAAGACTCGCATACTTATTTATCATTGGCATACTAACAATGCTTGCACTGAAAACCTTATGTTAATAAACCAATCCACAGTCCAAGGAGTAATCAAGATGTTGAAGATGGCTTCCCTGGTGCCATATTGAACAGCTTACACTAAGCATTGCAACTGTGTTATGAATACTAGGCATTTGCATTGTGTATGTCATACTCAATGTTGGTATTTCCATGTGGTTGCATGCTTCATTCTGTAGCAAATGGGCTTTCTGAAACCTTCATATGTAGGTTTCAAAATGAGTTAAGGGTGCATCCAAAGTAAGCAAGAGTCCTGAAAGAAACTGACACTCTACTGACCAAAAGGAATTTCCAGGAATCCAGGATAAATCCATTTTTCCCATTTAAGTGTTATGAAACCATCTCTGCTACTCTTGAGCAATAACAAGTGGTTCAAATTCTCTGTCACAGTGGCCATATTGATAATAATATCATCACCATTTTCATTTAGGACCAGCTAGATATCATAAGAAGTAATATGGATTAACTCTAAAGACAAATAATATATGCGACCAATATGTCAACTTTGGCAGTAGAATGGCAATTTGTGAGATTTACATTTACATGGTTTATGGACTGAAGCATCTATCTTCGGTGGCTACAATACTTTTTTTAACGATTCTTTTTTTGTTTGTTTTTATCAGAACAATAGTTGCTAATCAAGTTATCATTGTAACAATTGTATACAAATAGGTCAGTGGTGTCTGTTCTCACGATAGTCGTTGATAGGGATGCTCAGTTCTACGATAAGGCAGGATAGCAGGCTAAGTGCGGAAATAATTAGCCTGGTCTCATGCATTTTATGCTTCCTGCGTTGTTCACCCCTATAAAAATAGCAGAGAACAATGCAGGGAGCATACGAAGCAGCGAACCAATCTACATATACTTCAGTCTAGTTTACGACAAAAAGCTATAAAACACTATATGCATAGCAAACCAAAAAGTCAGACATCGGTAGCCAGTCTATGTTTTCATTTGGTTGAAACGATTTAGAATGGTATAAGTGATTTTTTTTTACAGGGATTAAATAAAGATTGGTGGAGTTTGTCATTATTTGTGCGATGCATTCATTCATAGCAGTGTCAAAATTCATATTTTGCCAAGATTCTGCAGTCGTTGGTCGCGTTCAGCAGATGGCTGTTCATAGGAGAGTGCTTATATAACAAAAGCGATCCATACATTACAATTGTGGTTGGAAATGACAGGTGGTAGCTCATGGCAGCTTTTACTGTACTACATTACTTGTAATTGAGACATGGAACTGTTGTTTGCATCATAGTCCAAACGAAAATCATTAATATTTTTCCTTTGATTTGTCCTCAATATTTGCTGACTAGTCAGGAATATTACCTATATATAGCAGAATGCAGCATTAAAGCCTAAATAGAAAATAAAATATTTTTTAAATTCAGATTGTTCGCCTTTGTATAGGATGTCAATGAAAACAGTTATGATTTGGGCCATTCTGTAAATATCACTTGCATTAAAATTTCTAGGTATTTAATTAAAATCCAACTACTTCCAAAACATACATGCATGATCCGAGTTAGTGCCCAACATAGGCAAAATAGTATTGGTGCATTCGAAGTTAGAATTAATGAACTGGATGTCGACAAAATTGAAGGAAAAATAAGTAAATATATATTACTTAAAATGGCTTGAACGTATTTACGAAATACCTGACTTGATCCTTTTCAGCTGCAAATAAGTTTTCACATCAAAATAATTTAAACATGTGACAAAGCCTTCACTTTGGATTGTTGCAGGCGCTGTCCATTCTGTTAAACTCATCTAAAATGCACTGCTTATAACATAAATTCTTTTATCATTGATTCCCATGTACATATATTTCTCATAAAATCGTACGTATACATTTCTGTAATCATCTAGATTCTATTACAGATGCAAAACCTAACTGACAGAAAAAAAGCAAATTATAAATGCTTGACAGCCAACTAGATAACTTGGAAATACCAGCTTTACTCTGTTAAACTCACAGAAGATGATGCTTACTTGAACTTAGACTCTTAAACTGAAGAGTTATAAAATAGATTTCCAATTATATGATATAACAGTCTTCTCTAATTTATCATGACTTTTTCCTTCATCATGTCTTGCCGTAATAATAATACAAACTATATTAAAAGAAAATTCCTGTGCTTTCATTAAGTGGTAATTTCCTTGGATCCCAAACTACAAACATTACACCCTTATATTTGAAGAGCACCATATAACAGCATTTAATGACATAAAGTAAAGTTATGTAACTGTGGTGCACGATCATTATTTTCCTCTTGTTTCTTGAGGCTGGCTCTAAACTGAAGAAATAGAAAGGAAAAAAGTCATAGCCACAAAAATAAAAAGTTAAAAATAACTAGATATAATTAGTTATTACTTTTATAAAAAAACAACATTATAACAAGAGCTGAGTGTTCTTTAGATAACTATGTTGTATGCTGCTGGCATCTGTAACTGATAATGATATATTCAATTGAAAGGAACCTATCAGTTCCCCAATCCCAGACTACCGGTATTGTTTGCCCCTTCCCCACCAACATAAAACGTTGCTTACCTTTTGTCGTTGCTTGCACAGTAAAACCATATGTCAATAATTAAAGTTATCCAGAAAAATAGAACATGTAGATGGACATGTAAATAAAGAAAGAAGGAAGAGAATTCAGATATAGTTAGAAGAGCAAAGACAAACACACACATGTATTATATAAATAGACAGATAAATGGATGGGTAGAGAACGGTTTTGGAAATAGTGACAGGCATCAAAACAATGTTTGACAACCTGACTGTTATAGCCAGTAATCTCGGCACTTAGAACTCCCAAACTACCCATGGCTAGGTTAGAACTTAAAAGTCGGAAAATATGTATATTAACAGATATTAAAACTGGAATATATAACTGACAAGTTAAATATCAATGTTATTTCCTATTTTCAAAACTTGCCTTAAATAGTAAATATTCACATCATGTCTGCATCATAAAATGTGAGGCTGACCTTAACACTGACTGCAAGATGGAAATGACGGACTGTCACAGTATATCGTGTGAAAAAAAGACAATCAATAGATGAAAGAAACTGCGGGCAGTTATATTCTTGAGAAATGAGGTACATGTTGCAAAACAGGTGTTGATCTATATACTTTGACTGTGGAGAGATTGCAGAGTTTAAAGCTAGTATTACAAAGCAATACTATTTGAACATGACTACTATTTCTAAATATTTTACCATGGAAACTTGAGCTTGCCCAGGCCAAATTTGAGCTTGTCTTGAGTGTAAGGAAGGTGGATCTGTAAAGCCCTACTTGCTGGGTCATATTCACTAACCAAGGTTTACTGATACATTAGATCTACATTGACGTAGAATTAACAGGATCAATGACCCTTCATTTGCAAAGATGAGCCTCATGTTTAAATGTTTTGTTGATATAATTCAGAGATTTGATGATAGAATGTAGGGGAATTGAAAACAAATTGGATTTTCTTGTCTTTCAGTAAAAACAAATCAAGACTGATTTTAGATTTCTTTTAGAAATACTATATAATTAAATAATTATCGGTACTAGGTATTTTCAATGTGTAAAAAAATTGTACATATTCACCCATAAAGATAAGAGAAAGTCTGGACTTTATGTTCATTTTGTGAGTGATTTTGTGAAATATAAATTTAAAATCAATTAATCTTGATTTGTCTATACTGAAGGACAAGAAAATAGATGCAACTTTTCTTTCTACAAACATCGTCAATGTGCACCTTGTCCAGAGATTTCTTTCAACTGGCAAAGATCATGAATCTGGACATGGTATTAGTACTAAGTAAAATAATTAACAACTAATTAACGGACTGCAATATAATTTCAAACCCATAGGTATTGATGGTTCATTCATGCATGACAGAAATAGCAATCTTTCTTACCATTCTCTTTCCATGTGTGGGCACAGCCACCATGTTTCTGAGTTTTCTGTGATTCTGTTATTTGTCTGATTCAGTTCATCAATGTACCAATGAACCATTATAAATGGCAGGTACAAGTTAAGAGACTGAGTATAAAAATGTGAAATTTAAAGTATCATTATTTTTTTTAAAATTATAAATAAATGTTTATGGATTCTGCAACTTTTAAAAATATGATTCATATTTATTTCTCTCTAAAGTATGTTTAATGTATGATAGATTACAAATGGTGTAAAGAAGAAAAAAATACTTTTTGACACCAGCGATACCAATTATATTTATATACAAAACTTATAATTATTATGATAACTGTCAACTATATGAATGTCCCATGGATTACACATCCTTCAATCTGGCCTCCCTGCGGACTACCGCTTGCTCAATATTTTATCTTTATAATTCGCGGGAGGTGGGGGTGGGTGCGTCAAGTGTACGTAAGCAGGTGGTTTGTGTGTGCAAAAATAATACGCATGTATACAGGGAGGGTAAAGTGATCAAGTTTTGCCAGATTTTTGCCAACGTGCTAAATGGATAGCCCGTAACGCTAAGACTAAAGCGCGTCTGTGTAAAAGACATACATTGCAATGAAACCATTACTGTTAACAATCAAAATTTAACAAAATTAAGTTCGAAGATGCATGTTACTTTCAGTGGATACTATATTCATTCGCTAAAGCCAAAATCTACACCCACGGGAGCACAAGATCTTAATTACCGTTTTCCGCCATCTTGATTTATAGCTGAGCTAACCTAGGACGCATGTGTGCAATCTTTAACAATGGAAGACGAATAGTCATTTTAACTAAGACCGTGTTTTTTACAGCTTCAAAAAAATATATTTTGAACAGTTCCTTTACGATGAAGATTTTACTGTTGTCACTTTGGAATTGAATATAGGTCATCTTTCTGCACTAAGATACAAAATTCTAACCATATTATATATAGATTATATAACAGAAAATGTTAAAAATCAAATGTATCCCAAAGGTAGCTATTTCAAGAAGAAGTAAATATATACGGCTTTTGGAAGATTCATTTTTTTTCTTCTCAAATGTGACTAACTAAAGGTTAAATATTTGGAAATGTAAGGTAAGTTCGCCTATTTTATTAAGTAACACATAAATATAGCTGTGTTTTATATTTGCATGCCCGTAAATGTCTTTTGACTATTAGGGTACTGCATTTTGAGCTAGTTACATCTAATTTGATTCCTTTTTTCTTTTTAACAATTGTAAAAGAAGACATTGGCAGATCTACATTGATAATTATTAACGATACCACATACGTCTCGTTTCGACAAAAGCTAACGTTTCTTAGCACGAAAAAAGACACAAATATTGACTAAATTAATTATACTTGAATCAGATCTCAAAAGAAGGCAAATTACTTGTATTAAAAAGAAGTAAACGACTCATAATCCAATTTTACAATAAATGTAGAGAGACAATGGGATAATGGCTATATAACAGTCTGATTCTCTTTAAGAGGTAAATATCATTTTGTCATCCCAAAATCTAAATCTTATAACTGGCATAAGAAAACGTTTGGAAACACTTGACACACAAAAACAGATGTAATATTAGGCAACCATGGATACACCACTTTATTTTCGATCACACGACGCTACGGAAAGCAAATAGATGGAGGATGGTCGATGTAATTCACTGATAAATTCTTCGCTATTGCAGTTGTAATAGTACATTTATAACTGTCTGACAGATATCTGCTTTTTTTAATCTAATAAAAATAGGTTCCTTTATAAAAACTACATTCACCTATATGATGTAATGGATATATCAAGAACGGGAATAAGATGTGTCAGTTGATTTAGAATATCCATATTAAGTTCTAAAAGATAGAAAGATCACAAATCGGTTTTGGGGGAATCGGTGCTGATGCCGATAAATATGGTATAATACCCGAATGCGTTCGTCCGTAAAAGGTCAAGAGCAATATTTATATGAATTGGATATATACAGTGCTCCTTTATGGACCGCGAGTTAAGATCTAATTTTTCAACGTTTCCGATGCAAAATAAGATTAAAAATTGAATATAGTATAGGTATGACGCAAATGACAGCGATTGAACTAAGTAATAAAATGCTGAACAGCACACAAACACCTTACTAGTGCTGACTGGCGTCAGACAAGGCTGCTTGCTGTCATCATTTCTTGTTCTTCTCGTCTTCGACTGGACAATGGGCAGATAAATGTGATCCAGTAGACATTGTGGAGTCAACTTGAGGACCTGGACTTTATCCGATGATTTAGCGCTCTTGTCCCATAGTCAGCAGGAAATGCAGAAGACCGATATACTGACAGCGACATATGCACAGGTTGGCCTCAACATCCACAAAGAGAAGACCAAGATCCTCAGGATCAATTATATCAGTAACAACCCAGTCACACTGCAGGGAAGTCCCCTGTAAGAAGTGGAGTCCCTCCCGTACCTAGGCAGCATTATCAATCAGCAGAGTGGCATAGACGCAGTTTTCAAGGCAATGATTGGAAAGGCCAGAGCAGCTTTCATACAGATCAAGAATATCTGGAGGTCCAAACAAATTTCCTTGACTGCCAGGATCAGACTGTTTAACTCCAACGTGAAGTCAGTCCCAAAGAGACCTGGATAACCATCAAGTACACAGTAAAGAGAGTTAAGACGTTCATTAACAGCTACCTAAGAAGAATTTTCCAGATCCGTTGGCCAGACACCATCAGGAACAACAGACTGTGGCAAAGAACCTCCCAGCTTCATGTAGAGGGTGAGATCAAGAAGACAAGGTGGGTTTAATTGGGACACACGATACGTAAGTCGCCAACCAACATTATCAGACAGGCATTGAAGTGGGACCCTCAAGGCAAGAGAAGGAAACGAACAAGAAACACCTGGCGACAGCTTGAGGGGATGGCATAGGACAGAAGCCTCTGGCGACCTTTTATGGGCGGCCAATACCCCGGCAGGGGTAAAGGGCAAACCTAACGCGATCGTTTATGTTCTGTGAATAACCTTATATTATAATATCTCGTGCTGTAAATTGCGTTTAGAGAATCTAAGATATAGGAGTCGGGAATTGTTTGTAGATTTTGTGTTAAGTGTTTTATCGATATTTCAATTGTTTTTTTTCCCCGACAAAGAGCTTGTTTAGCTCAAAACGCTAACAAACTGTTTTGAAAATATTCCGTATAAATTTTTGTGTCATTGTTTCAATTGCTACTTTGGCTCAAGTGGGTAGAACGTGCACATCGAATACGGGAGATTGTGGGGTTCGAATCTCTGCCGAGTCATATCAGACACTAATAAAAAGGTAGTACTCCTACATAAATTGGCGTTCAAGGGGACTTGCCGACACAATGATTTTCACCTTTTAAAGAGATTCAGACTGTTATATAGCCATTTTCCCATTGTCGCCCTACATTTATTGCAAAATTGGATTATGAGTCGTTTAGCTGTTTTTAATAACAGTTAGTTCCCTTATTGTCAGATAACATTCAAGAATAATTCAGTTAGTCAATCTACTGCAGATAAATCGTCCGTTATTAGAGAAGGAATAGTAGTGACGACCATATTGAGACTGAGACGTCGTGAAGAATTGATAGGAAACATTTAGGCAGACGGACATACATGCAAACGGACAGAGAAGAAATTTAGAGACTTTCATTCATTAAATGATGATGTATACGTTAGAAACAAATGTGAGCCTTACGTTAAAAACAAATGTGAGCCTTTGTTAGCTCCAGATAAATGTAGAATTAAATGAATACAAGACGATTTATGACTATTTTTATATGCAATAGCTGAAGCTCTGACTCGTAGTGTTGTTGACGTTGAGATAAAATTAAGTGGAACATAAATTATATGTCAGCCTTTACTGTACGAATGTACGTAATTAAATTAGACATTATTAAGTTTCAATATTTAGGAAATTATTGAAACAATCAGGAGAAGTATATCCATTCTGTAATATTTCTTGAGGAAGTGTCGATTTATCATGAAAAACATTACACTGCGTCTTTCACACGTTTGACTATATTAAATTAAAACGGCTCCTTTTGACCAATCTGTTTGACAAAATAAAATATTTTACTCGGTGTTCATCTACGCGTTAGAATTGGTGTTTTGTTATCAGTCTAATCAAAATTAATTTACATGTCTTTTGGTTTGTAGTCCGTACGACTAAAGTTGAAAATTAAATCCTATTTATTAACTCATGTACTTAGTTTCGGAGTGCAATCCTTTCGCCAAGCAAGAAAGCATCATCTTACTGTAAATATTTGTTGTAAACATCTCTTTTACTCTATTTCTTTTGTTTGTAACGAAATTTGGAGAAGCGAAATTAATTTTAAAAAACATGCATTGTCCGTCCTTAGGATATCCATACAATCTACTGTGAAATGGGTTGGGTGGGTGGTGGCATGAAATTAAACCTCATTGCAATCTTGTTAGAGTATCTCCAACATTAAGTTGCATGAGAGTTATTTGGAAGACAATACAGATTACATGTAACTAATAGATTTTAATCGCCAGTCGTTTGTTTTTACAAAATGTCTCGGCTAATACTTATTACATTTCTCCATATTATAATCCTGATGAGGACTTATCAATAGAAGAAAAATAGTCTAAAAATGCATGATTAAAAATATTCTAAATTATCATCGCAGCTCATCGTCTTATTATCAAGTAAAATAATTAACTGCAACAAATATTATCAAAATTATTTCAAAAACAAGTAAAATATCCTCTGTAAATAATAAGCATATCGTTCTCATTTTTCCATAGTCGATATAGTTTTATCAGGAGACAATATATATGTTGTAGTCTATATATCAATTTGAGTTCATACGCGTTGTTTCTATGCAAAAAAATCATTAAAAGAATCTTCGAGTAGAGAAAAAAATAGAAAAGATAAAAGTACCTGCTAAAATAAAAAATAAAGAAATAATTAAAGAAAAGCAAAGCAGCGACGCGTCATCAAGAAGAAATAAAACGATGTGTTTGTGATATGGATTCTTCCAGAAAGATCATTCACCAAATAATCAGCATAAGAGTTTTTCTTCTTCTCGCTTGGATCGATAAGTAGATTTAAAGGTATAAACTATTCTAGTGAGAAAGATGTATTTTTATGAAATAAAATACAATAACTAAAAGCTTAAGTTGATTATACTGTCACTTATTTATTTAAATTCTTTTTTCTTTTTTCTGTATTTTCCGACATTGTAACTTCTGTCTTGACGATAAACGATGACGGCCAGCTTCTCGTGATAAATAAACCGCCTCTGTAGAGAATCATGTTACACATCGTGTTAATTTAGTTACAGAGCTTTCGTTTCATTACTTTAGACACTCTAACGAATAGTTCTTCAGTGAATCATATCATACACAAACCGCCATCTATCTCTTTTCCGTAGCGTTAAGTAATCTAAAGTAAAGTGGTGTATCCATGGTTTCCGAATATGATATCTGTTTTTGTGCTTCAATTGTTTCTTACCTTGTTGATAGGCCAGTTTTTAAGATGGGGAATTTGGGCCGACACAATGATTTTCACCTTTTAAAGAGATTCAGACTGTTATATAGCCATTTTCCCATTGTCGCCCTACATTTATTGCAAAATTGGATTATGAGTCGTTTAGCTGTTTTTAATAACAGTTAGTTCCCTTATTGTCAGATAACATTCAAGAATAATTCAGTTAGTCAATCTACTGTTTTAGTACTAAGAAACATTTGCTTTTGTCGTACGGGAACGCATATGGAATCGTTAATAATTGTGATAAGCTAGAAGTAAGATAGGGGTATATGTGAACGCTTTGGTACTTTTTAGCTCCCGAAAAAAGTGGTATTAACTTCGATACAAGGCGTAATCAGGATCATAATATATCTATCTATCTATCTATCTATCTATCTATCTATCTATCTATCTATCTATCTATCTATCTATCTATCTATCTATCTATCTATCAATCTATCCATCCATCCATCCATCCATCCATCCATCCATCCATCCATCCATCCATCTATCTATCTATCTACATATATATATATAACAGTTAAACGATTGACAACATCGATGATTACGTGGACGTAATATTAAATGGATTAAATTACGTCATACACTATGTATATAGATTTAGATTAGTCAGTAGAAATAAATTGCATTCAATATTAACATGAAGAGGTTCTTATTGTCTGTTTTGTTTGTCATATATCTGACACTTGATATAGTTGACTGTTTCAGTATAAATCTGTTTAATGGATGAAATGAGGCAAGTGTTTGACAATTATTTGCACGTCTGTTGTGTGAAATAGCATAAAAGCCTGCTTTATTGAATATTCCGGTTAAGTTTATTCGCATGCCGATTGTTGATATAGATCTTGTGGCTTAAATCTAGGTTGGGTGAAAAAGTATGATTGGGTATACGATCTGCAAGTTTAGCTCTAAGCCAAGCCCATGTCAAATCAGGTATTTTAGAAATATGTACTATATAAATACGGAATGCTTTTTTGTATTACAGGTGAAGTGGAATATTGAACGATATTATTTTCAACAGTTAATATGTGAATGTTTATATGATTCTTTTAGACTGAATCATTCCACATTATTTAAACTGGCCATGTATAGGAATACATGTGAAAATAATTGAATCAAGTGATGAGGATTATTGTTTCTTACTTGTTGATTAAGTGATCTCTGTCTTATCCATTAAACATTTGAGTGTTACATTTGGGTGCATATTAAAAAAGAATATTAAAAACTCAACATTGTGTTTTGAATTTAAGTATAGAATAATTATCATGTTTCAAATCTTTTTTGGTTTTAGTTTTAATGTAAATAGATAGAAATATTCTTAATTTTTGGAGTGAGATTGCAGGGTTCTCCCTATAAAACCTTTGTTATATTAATAATACCTAGGTTACGAAAATGGAGAGGTACATTGTATATGTTGTGGATCTGTTTAGAACTGCAAGCACAGTATATCAAGAATATAACATGATTTTATATACATATTTTCAGTGTCAGTTCATTTAAATCTAATTTGGAAATGATTTTTTATCTTGACTTTCAGATAGAAACAAAAATATTATGCACGATTATAAAACAGTTTGCTTAACTAACGATGAATCTTGATTTTATAATTAAAGACATTGCTAGTATTTTTGTGATTAACATTGGGCTCGGATATGTTACTAGGTATGCTTATATATATGCACCCCGAAGCAATGATAGTACATGATCAATAATATGCATGTCAGTTTCAATGGTTTATCTGAGATATCGATAGCTTTGATGATCTTCTCCACCACGTTCGGTGTAGGGTTTGGGTAGGTTCAAGGTGTATTGTCTCATTTGTTTCTGTATAATTTTTCTAATACTAAACCCAGAAAATACAGAATTCGTTGGATATAACATCTTCCAATTTGGTTCTACACTATAGCAAGAAAGTAATCGGGATGTTCATAAAATTTATTACAGAAATATTTCGTGAATTTGATTGACTGTGATGGACTAAACGTCTTCCAAGATGAGTACGGTATATATTTACAATGAATAGAATTCCGCATTGCATATCAGAATTTAATTTTTAATCTTTCATTAATGTGAAATGTGCCAATCAGTATTAAGCGTAACTCCTACGCGTTCATGAAGACGTTGACACCACGTTGAATGATTTTTAGTGTCCTAGACACATTTATGTTTTCTTAAATATTTAAAGAAATTTGTATCTTGCACGAGTTTCCCGAATTTTCTGTTGCGACTAAATGGTTATAGAGTAAGTATAATAAAAGAGCGGAAAGCAATAAGTTTAGAAAATGGAACACATACTCTGATTAAATTTTAAAGAATTGTAAGGATTTTGAATTAAATCACAAATAGTCCACAAGTATAGAATATTCTGAATGATTTTAAACCTAAGGTTGCAATAGCCTGTAATGGTGTTACACTGGGTCGCAACAGAAAATTTGAGAAACGTGTATTTTGAATATTTCTAACAGCCTTGATGTATCACCATCAGCTAATACAAAATGTTTTTGAATGATTTATTTTGAAAATATTATTGAGTTTTTTGTTATTCTAGTGACTAATTGAAATAAACACGTTATCTCAAAAAAATAACTCTAAGATAACTTAAATTACTTCACTAAGATTGATGTTAAGATATGGAATAGGTAATTATAATACAATCAGTTTTGAAATAAAGATTTAATACATGGTTTGATGACAATATTGAGTGTCTTTGAAATGCAACTTTTCTTCCACATGCTCATTGTAATCTATAGGTGATGTAATGTTCTGGTTTTGTTATGCTCATATGTTCACAGCCCTTTTCATGCAGAATTCCTTAAGTGTGAATGAATGAAAGAAATAGAAAGCAAGAAAAAGGTAATAGTATATCATTATCATATATTTATTAAATATACATAATAGATAAGCTGAAACTGATTTACACTATGTATGAGTCAAAGAATATATGCAAAAAATAAACATATAGTGGATACGACATATGTGTTGTGGAACAATTTAGGAACCAAACGTTTCGACAGTATCCAATCGAAATAAGATATAAATGTTAAAGCAGTTTCTGGTCTTAAATGATTCTTACGTCAACATAAACATTACATACTAGAGAAAGACTATAGCATATTTCAAATACTGGATATATTAAACAGTAAATTCATGATAACGCTAACTACATCAAGTAATTTCGATATAAAAAATGTATAGCTGAAAAGACATGATAAGTGACGTACGATATTACAGTATCGATTAGCAACGAGCAAATAGATATGCAAATCGGAAATAATGTTATTTTCATGAAGATTTAAAACACGGAGCAAATGTGTTATAAATAACAATCATTAAATATTTTGACTTTTGATTAAGAGGTAGTATTAAATACATATGAAACTTACCAGATTTTAATGTCTCAGTACACTAGTCTGAAACATGTATTACTTTGGTTATAGACCAAGAGTAAAGTCACTCAAACACATTTTTCTTATCAACAGAAAGCACTGTTAACATTTAAAACAGCTACCGTAGTTCAAAATGCCATAAATAAATTGAGCTGGTAACTGGAATAATGAATATATTGGCTAGACAGTAATTCAACATCAAGAAAATGCATAAAACAAGCTGGAACAAATATTACCAAATTATTGATTTCTTGATAAACGATTACATCATGTTTTACCTCAGCTGGACTAGCTTAAAAACTAGGAGTACATACAGTATTTAACAACCTTTAATACTGCATGGTAAAGTTTACAAACTCGGTTACTGTTTTAGGTAAAGGGTTCCTAACACCTGAAGATTATTGATCGAGAAGCATACAGATCGGTATTTAACAATTTTAAATAAACTTTAACAGTCAGTTGTCATGAATACGTATCTGTCAGTTTGTGTCAGGTTGTATATTTCTCTATATTGAACATGCAGGGTTGTCTATATTTGTCCAATTGACGCATGTTGTGATGGCTCAGTTTTATGGTCATGTATGTGTCAGTTTATTTGTCTGTCTTCTATATTTTTATTCTAATCATGACATGTTTTCCTATGCAATATATTTTATCCAGTGCTTCAAACACAAAATATGTATCGGAAAGGCAACACAGTTTTGTAATGTGAATAATAATACTAAAACTAAATTTTGTTTGTTTTACCAATCATTACATAGTTATTGTATACATAGAATGTTCCAGCTAATGTTCCTTTACACATTTAAGGAAGAAAAAAGATGCAAGAATTGTAAACTACTGTAGTTCCAACATAAAAATGGTCATGATTCAAATAGCACTAATTTATTCCAGTGGAAGTTATATTTCTATTTAAAACGAATAGCAATTGCATTATTGTACATTGCCTCTACATATAACAAAGTTCTCATCAACCCCAAACTGGTGCATTTGAGGGTAATATGTTAATAAATCAAGAAAATTAATACATTGAGTAGGAACTTATCAACATTAATTGTGATGAAACGATGGCACCTCAAAAACATAAATAACAATACTAAGACCGGGGATTTATTTAATAAGTGAGTATGTTTGTTTATTATTATAAATTATATTTAGCATTCCTCCACCAGGTTTTGAATGCATTTATGCTCCAAATTTTAATAAACTGTCTTCAATGTAAACAGATTATAATGCAGCTGAGACGTTTGATGTTCCAGTTTGAAATTAATGTTATAATGAGCAAAGTAAGAATTCCACTTGTCATGAAACACCTGATAATGTTTCATCTCTGGCTAATGAGGATAGAATTGTAAGAAGTTGTTTACATGACTGTCAGATCAAAAGATGTGGATACAATGATTATGATAAGTACTATACTAAGGAATTATTATCATACTTTTGAAAATCATATTTCATGTCTATTTTAGATAACAAGGCAAAATCAGTTAAGGATTTCTTCTGCAATGAGGACGTAGGTTGTATTAAGTAGTAACCGAGGCATTAACATTTTCATATTCAGAATAAATAATTCTAGAACATGCAAAGAATGGTGATGTTTGTGATGAAAAGCAAAGGAAAAGAACAAAATCGACGAGAATGTCAATTCAATGAATTTGAAGAAAAATCTTTGAGTAATATTTGAACATACACTTGTATTATACCGATGTTTGCAATATAAAAATATGACAGTCTATAGGATTGATTTTATTGCAAATTAATTGAGGCAAATTTGATGTTACATAGTTCAGTTAATAGAAGCGCTCGACAGCATAGTATTAGCTGTTCAACTTCTGTGGAGAAATTAAAAGTAATAACGGTTACATATTCTTGATATTGAAACGGCAATGCAAAATCAATCAGATTGACCAGAACCCTGTGTATGAATGAAATAAGGATTTTATTAACGAATCTGTTCTACATTACAACAATTCAATTGACACCCTTGAATTTGATCAAACATCAGACATGTATATGTGTGTTGAGAAAACGCACGTGGAACGCTTGCAAATTAGACAATAATTTTACCCTATGTTCAATCTATGATAATGTTCTTTGAAACAATATTTGTTACTATAGTCAAGCATGTGCCCGTGAGGAGGAGTGACAATTGCTAGACAATAAGAATCCTTGGTTTTCATTTGGTTTCACTCCATCCCACAAGCTGATTAATGCCTTCTGCACCACACTTGGAAGTAACTTTGTCCCAATACAAATTTTGCTGAGAAGAAACAAAAAAAAGAAGAAAGGTGTTTGTAAAGATTGTAACACGAATATTGACAAAGGATAACGGTAAGGATGCGCAAACTAGAATAGAAATTTAGATTTGAGACATTTCGAGCAATAAAGTATTACGGCTTCAATTTTGGCAAGATATTATTGTCAGAAAAGTAACGCAAATATCTCAATCATGAAATAATATACATTGTTTGGTGTGACTATTGTTTTTGAAGTAAAGGAAATGTTTGGAAATTCTTTAATGCACAAATTATTAAAAATATAATTAAAATGAAGGAGTTTTCTAGTAATTTTCTTGTTACCAATCTGCTAGGACAATTTATAAACATATCACTATATGGTACGTATAAATGATTGATTAATGGAAGGTGAAGTTACAGTTATAAGTTAGCGGTTTAAAAAACCTTTTCAAGACGAATGCAAAACATTAATTGGTCATTAAAAAATACGGTAATGTAGAAGAACGCCCATGACATAAAACAAATGTTAATATAATGATACGAGAATATAAAATGTGAAAGCTCAATTTGATGTATTTAATGTAATTTAACACTGAAAGCAAACATTGTTCCTTTTTATAATTCTCTCAATAATTAGAACAATGAACAGAAGAATACGAAACCTGTTAAAGAGAGAGAGAGAGAGAGAGAGAGAGAGAGAGAGAGAGAGAGAGAGAGAGAGAGAGAGAGAGAGAGAGAGAAAGAGAGAGAGAGAGAGAGAGAGAGAGAGAGAGAGAGAGAGAGAGAGAGAGAAGATTGATAGAGCGACAGAGGCAGACAGAGAGTGCGAAGTCTACAAAAAGAAAGAAGGAACTTCTTTTCGACAAATAATAGTTTATTCCATACATATAAATGTAGATAATACTAATTGAATGTAGTTTACATATTGTACTGTCCTTATTGCGATGATTTATATTTTAAAAAATCGCATCTCTGTATGAGAAAAGTTGTTGGTTCAACACTGCACCGATACGTGATTCATGTTATTATTATTATTATTATTATTATTATTATTATTATTATTATTATTATTGGCTAAACATTTTAGATTGTATAACTGTGCTACACATGTTGTATTATTATATACCTATAATATTTGGGTTCCTTGAGTCGTAGTTTGAAAGGGGGTTTTAATTCATTGCCAGGTAAAAAGTAGCCTTTCATTTACCACTGCCACTTATTTGTGTTTGTCTAATCAGCTGTAACTATCGCGACAGATATTAGCATAGGAAATAACACGAACAGTCTCAAATGTGCTATCAAGTACCCCATGTAACATGTGTATCTATTATTTATGAACCAAATGGTATATTGTACTCGAAGCTAAATCATGGCCGATATGGCAATGGCAAAGTATTTCGGAAGAAGAAAAGTGTTGATGACGGTATTGCTAATTTCTATTGTCATACTATTCTAATGTATGCTACATCATATAGACTAATACATGTAGCTTCTATCCACTCTGCCGTAAGGAGAAAAATGCTGGATTTATTTAGTGAAACTAAGCATGTTTTAGACAATAATGTCTATGAAACTGGCTTCACTCACAAATTTAACTATGTTATAAATAATGACGCAATTTGCAAGCTTTATCATGACTTTCAGGAACTAGATTTAGTAATTTTTATTTTTACAACACATCAGCGTCAAAAAGAAAGGGACGCCATTAGGAAGACGTGGCTGAATTATACCAACAAAAACAAAGCGAATATAAGATATTCGTTTCTTGGGAGAAGTTCCGGACACAAATTTAAGAAAACTTGTTGAAGTTGAAAGTAACGATCACAGTGATATAAATAAAGGGAATTTCATTGATACGTATCAAAATTTAACATATAAAACAATGATGGCCTTTAATCTAGCCATTACAGAATGTTCTCATGCAAAATTTGTGCTCAAAACAGATGACGACATGTGGGTTAATATTCCAGGACTATTAAAAGTTCTGCAACGAGAGAATACGACTTTGCAGACAGCCGTCGGTGGTGCATGCCATCGAGTCGCCTATCCCATTCGGGACCCAGCGTCGAAATGGTACGCATCATTTCAAAGTTATCCGCATGAATCATATCCTGGATATTGTTCTGGAACTGGATACGTCACTAGTATCAATGTTGTTAGAGATGTGTTTGAAATATCTCAACATATACCCTTTTTCTATTTAGAAGATGTATATGTTGCGATTTGCATAAGCAAACTTGGATACAATTTGCATCCAATTCCAGGATTTAACTCTGGCAGACCACCTTTTGATCCATGTCTATACAAGGGAGATACAATAATTACTTCCCACGAAGTTAATTCAGAAATGCTTACAATCGTTTGGAATACAACATGCACAAAATAAGAAACCCTGCTAATGTCATTCATACATAAATAAATAATACATTTAATGTATTTATGGTATTCGTGTTTTTGAGTCTCATTTTACAACAAATATAATTTGTATTATTAATTCATGTGATCTGCAGAGATGTTATACAATTATCACCCTCGAATTCATTCACAAAATGAAAACTGATTTCTTTTACATAAATATGATGGTTGATGCTATAACGTGCTGTACTTACATCTCATCAAAATTCGGAAGGAAAATACAAGCACCTGTGAAACAATGTAACTTTGAGTATACAACTGTATCAAAATTCATTATTAGCAATATCTAAAGATATCACTGATATTAAAAAAAAATCTTAAATTATTTTCCGAGGATGTAGTTTTGGCCAATTTACCGTTTGCCAGAGGGACTATATTTTTCGTACACATCGTCTGTTTTATTTGTTTTCACATAATTCTGCAAACCACATTTCTTGATCGTTAAAGAAGCATTATTTTAAATGATTAATGTATTCAATAACTTTGAGATTAAAATGTAAATGTCCTACAGCAATTATGTATCCGTTTATTTTTCTATGCTATACATTCTGGCTTTCATACAAAGTCCAAGTATTAGGTTTAAACATGAAACATGTATACCTAATTACTGTTGCACGAACTTGTTTGAAAATTCGATATGTGTCTATTTGTAGCATTCATCATTCATCTATTGATTTTGAAGTTGTTGTTGCACAATGGACACAAAAATCTTCATTATTTAGGATGTTTTCCTGATATAACTTGCGATCTATTGGCTAGAATTAAAGTATATCTAAGCAATGTTGAGAAAGAGATATTAGATATATTTCACATTTCACAATGGTATGTTATCTAATCAAATCTCTTACAATACGAACCTACAAGTAATGCGTCTTCACCAACCTTTTATACATTAGCTGCCCGCAATCTCAATGTAAGGTTTCAGATGAAGAATCTATTCAAGTGTTTTTTAATTATATCATTATTATTTTTAATTCTAGATCCATATCTGGTATAAATATATTCTAAAAATAAATGTCACCATATCCAACAGTTGCATTTTAACACTTCAGCTTTTGAGCTGCTTTGTATGTTTCAGTATATTCAGTTTTGATTTTACACAGGCAAGATCTGACCGCACTTATGCCAATCTTTTCTTTTCTAGCAACTGTTTTAGTCTAAATACATTAATGTTGTTTCACTTGTTACGATATTTATCTGCAATACTTCTAAACAAAAAGAAATTTAAATTATATCTCCTTCGCATTTAGACAATTTATCAGATTTTGCTATATAAGATTGTGTCTCCTTTCTGCTTCTGCTTTTAACTTAAGAGCTGTTTTAATTACTACAACATTAAAACTTGCTTGTTTATTTCTTTGTCTATATCTTCACCAGCATCTTGTATAACGTATTTTTATATATTTTTCCTTATTTAATATAATAAATTTCATATATTTAGCATTTTATTTTGTAATAATTGTTGATCTCATGTAATTGTTTACAATATATCTTTACATTCATTAATTCTTTATTCTTTTTGCATTTTTTTTTGTTTTATTACATGTCTTAGTAATTTATGATGAAGCTGTACCAAGTTTGATCTATTAATTTCAAAAGGTTTCATTGAAGACTGAGCTGTTGTCTTAGTAGACGATCTTTGCAGGTCAACTTCTGATTCACTACTTTGGACGGTTTCATCTTCTTGAACTATTGTTTTGGCATTTTATATAGTTGAAGTAGCTATGACATGAAATTCAATACATAAAATAGTTACCGTATTTTTAATACCTTTAATCTTATAACTTAATATTTAACCAAACATTGTATAAACAGACATAGAAGTTGTAACTTTGCGATGTATTTTGGTTTTTAAGTCTAATTTACTGCTTTCAGGACCCGAGTTTGTACCTTCTATGCTCTGAATTTTATCTACGCAGAAAACACAATTCAGCACTGCGGAGATGCTAACACTTAAACATTGTTTAGGTTATAGCTTTTTGGTGTCAGTAAATGGTTATTTACGGTAATATATTAAATTATGTTTTCAGTTAGAATAGATAGCAAGACAGAATACAATTTTGCATTATCACATACCGATCCAGCCAATCAACTCCCTTACAAAGTTCCTATTCCTATTCAGAAATGGTTGCACTAAAAGCAAATTTCCTACATGGTCAAGTCAATACCAAAATTTTCTCTACTATAATATTTTGATCATATAGTTGCTTCAGAATGTAAGAATGTAAGAATGTCTTTAGATCAAATTACGAGGGTAAAATTACCAGAGGCAACATTTCGTCTGCAATTTGTGTCACTAATATTATGTTAAGAATTCGTGTTTTTCGAACAAAATCAAAATGTATAAGCATAATAAATATTGAAAAGGTTGATTTGTATATCAAACAACAGACTGATGCATTTAATCAAGTCATTTACCAATATATTATTTGTCATTAAACTTTGAAAAATAAAAGCCTATGTTTTATAAAGCCCCTGCAATGCTAATCATAATAATTCAGATAATAACTTCTATATTTGCGTTGACACATTAGTACACAATCTAATGTGCGTCTTAATTAATATTTTATCAATAAATGATTTACCAAGTTGCTTGTTTGCATGTTTCATTCCGTATCGATTGGAGTAATCTTTTTCTATTTCCTATACTTGGTAAGGGGGCACTAAAAGGTCCAAATTACCTTTCCAAAATAAATATTTTTACCTTATTTTCTTCCAAAATTTCTTGATAATGGTTATGCTTTAATTCCTTTTTTAAATAACGTTGGAGCATTTAATTGGTAGAAAATAAATAAAATATTTCCTTTTGCTTCATTTAGTAAAAAATGCACTAATTTAAATCTTCATTTGAGAACTCTGACAATAAAACAGAAGATATTTGTTTACAACAAACTGTACCGGCTATACAAAAAATGGACATCACTGATAAATGTTAGTGGTGTAGATTTTATATCATAATTTTCAAATATATTAATGCAGAGTAAGACATTATATATTCAAAACCTGAAGTATTTAAAATTCAGTTTAAGATAGAAACGGTAAATTAAGTTACATTGTTTAACATTATTTTACGGAAGTCTGATGGAAGTGAATCCTTACGATAAACAGGTTAGAAAAGACGATGTAACATCTGGATAAGGTATATCCGATATTATTCGTATTGTTGGCGGTGGAAAAAGGGTGTAACTGTTATTATTATATACCCTTAGCATATTATTGGATAATTCAAAATGGCTGCAATCGTATGACAGATTTCAGACAGCTGCTCTGGATGATGTGCCGTTTTTCATGTCATCTGTGTTTGTTGACTTTTCATCTACATTGGTGGTTTTGTCATTCATCGGGTGTTCTGTTGGAGTGTTTATATACTTTCTTGTTTTAGGGGCAGAATTGTTAGACCTTATCGCAATAATTGTTCCTCAAATGTACTACGACGGTCTTCTGTTTTAAACATAATGTCATAAATTTCGCCAGTTGACACGTTTACGCTACGATGAACCCGCATTAACTGCAATAAATAACAAATCATTTGCGTTCGATATAACATGGTGGTCTCGACTTGACAACATGGGACTATAATCATCTCTAATATAAATTGCAGCGTAAAAAGAAAAGTTGTCAGACTATGAGCCGCAATGTATGGATCTAACACCATTTGGTTGCTACATCACGCCACAGAACAGAATTGCTATCATCGCAAAATGCTCATAAATCACTGTATTGGTTATACTATAACTTTCAAATCAAACACACATGGTCCACTCCTCATTCACAACGGAACAAAGGTCAGTCCATTTATTCTGCCTCTACGGCTCTCTTCCTAGTCACAATCAAAAGCTGACTGACTCTTATTTGTTGGGAACCGTTTTCGATTAAAAGTCGATATATGGCAACCTGATATTTTTCTCTGTTTGATAATATACTCTTTAAATATTCTGGAAGTTCATACATATAAACGAAATCTTACATTCTAATCAAAATTTCAACCTCAAACAGTCAGTTAGCAACCACAGCAACAAAAATGGTCACATTTTAGACTAGATTCTTCATCTATCTATCTATCTATCTATCTATCTATCTATCTATCTATCTATCTATCTATCTATCTATCTATCCATCCATCCATCCATCCATCCATCCATCCATCCATCCATCCATCCATCCACCCACCCACCCATCCATCCATCCATCCATCCATCCATCCATCCATCTATCTATCTATCTATCTATCTATCTATCTATCTATCTATCTATCTATCTACCATCCTACCTACCTACCTGTCTGTCTGTCTGTCTTTTTGCCTGTCTTTCTGTCCATCCGTCCGTCCGTCCGTCCATCCATCCATCCATCGATCTATCTATCCATCCATCAATCCATCTATCTACACATCCATCCATCCATCCAGCCGTAAGTCCGGTTTTTGGTTTTGAAAATAAACCATAGGTTCCCTCTTCACTCAACAAAATGAATAGGCTTGTCCTTAAGCAGATAGTATTTTGTCTTAGTAAAATAATTCTTCAAAATCTTAAGGAAAGTCATTCCAGTTTTTATGCAAAAACTAGTTCCTTTCTTTTGTGTTAGATTATATATATATATATATATATATATATATATATATATATATATATATATATATATATATATAACCCGGAAATACAACTAAGAGAGAGCAACGAAAAATAATTTTCAGTCTTAAATACACCGTGGTTTTATGACACCCAAAACCTGGTCTCCTAAAATTTTCAAACGTTCTTATGCAAACAGCTATGGATTAATTTGATTCTCTTGTGCTTCTGCTTTATATTCGGTAAAGACATGTTAATATTACAGTTGTTGCGACATTTACCTAAAACTTG
Organism: Unio delphinus; assembly: GCA_029339505.1. Classification (NCBI taxonomy): domain Eukaryota; kingdom Metazoa; phylum Mollusca; class Bivalvia; order Unionida; family Unionidae; genus Unio; species Unio delphinus. The sequence continues at coordinate 5,417,557 of JAQISU010000134.1, read as the reverse complement.
ACCTCTCTTTTCGTACTTAAGTTTGGCAATATATATCAGAGAGTGCCGATAAACCAGCCTTACGAGCCCGCGTATACAATACTTATTTGGAGCAAAACGTTTGTATATACTTGCAACTTGCAAACCGATTTAGAATATACTTATTAGTTGTCATTTCTTGATAATATATGAAAAGCAAACGATTAAGAGCTGGTGTATTAAACTTTGTTCAATAAATGTATGCCACAAACATCTCAATATGGACATCAGCCGCAGTGTCAGTTCAGACTACCGTCGTGGCAGAATCCACATCGTGCATGCGCAGATATGTTAAAGGAAATGTCGGCTAAAAGAACGTATTGGCGTTGCAGTGACATGAAGATGCTTGACCTATTTTATCTGGTAAGTGGATTAAACTTTACAAGGAATTTTCTTACTTTTGTATATTTGTATGTAATGTTACTTGTTACTCAATGTCTATTTGCGTACACATGGTTAAAATAAATGGCTGAAACGTGGCACAGGGGCTAGTTACAAAGCAAATTAATAGTTTCCGTCCATGAATCAGGGTTTAACCTGTAACAATATAGGGGATCGTATCGTTGTTTACAATTGACCTTTCATTCATGTACTATATAATAAGTACATAGTATATGTATGATAGGTCATATTTTAACAAAACATTCCATCTCATAAACAGAATATACAACTTAATTATTATGTACAACAGTAAACTTCTAAAAGGTAATTATTTATAATTCTGTTCCATATTTAATTCATTTGCTTCCAGGACAGCATATACAAATTAGTTAAAAGTAGTAAAGATAAGGCTGTATTAAAAAACATTAACATCTGTAAACGTGAACTTCCTTTTAAATCTGTTTGGTTTACAGAGCAGCAGGGAGTGTGAACAGAATAATCCGCCCCAAAGATATACTAACCACCCTCATTTATCATTGTGAATTCCCTTTGGATTTTTCATCGATAGCTCTCATCGATAACCTTATCAACGATAAGATAATCAACGAAAAAAAAAGCTATGTGTGAATCCATAGAAAATTCTTTAGAAATTTTTCACGTATAGACTAATTTGTAGGGTTTCACCTCGTAGATCGATTAGGTTATTAGCTCGATCAACGAGTTTAAAATTAATTTTTGTTAACGTTTTATTATAACATTTTATAAAAACTAGATTAACAGGATTCTCAATTAATAATGATGGTGCAAATGAATATAAAATATAACCTTGTTGAGCTTGGTTTGATTGATCGATATTTATTTGATAACTTCCTTCGATAACATAACACACTAAATTTATCGCAATTACATCTGATATATTTACGTTATGTGGAGCTACATGTTTTCCTCCACCTTCTGGATCATTATTATGTTTGAGGGTTTTTATTTCTGGTGATGTTTTTTTTTCCATTCATCATGAATTTTTTTAAAGCCAATATCGATGGCTTCATTGAGAAGTTTTTTTAGTTCTGGAACGTTATATCCCGGGAGTTTAAACGTAGAAATATCTTCAACTTTAATTTTAAAATGTGATGCAAAATTAGTTCTTATTTTTAGATCGAGATTTAATATTTCTTGAATAGATTCTCTATTTAATGTTTCCGCATAATCAATAATTTTGTTGCATGTTTCTACAACGCTGATAAATTCATCTTTGGTAAGATTACTGGATTTAAGAGAAATTAACAATAGTGAAAGATCATTATTTATTTTTTCAAAGTTTTGAATAATTATATATTTTTATTTTTTGTTAAATACTTCTGTTATTCTATTAACAATCTCTGGATTTACTTCTAATCTTATTGTTACCCAAAAAGAATTTAACACTTTAGGATCTTTTAACTCATTAAGTTTTTTATAAGCTTTTATTAGAATATAAGGTTTTATCCTGTTTTTGATATAATCAGATTTTTTCGTTCTGGTATAACAACAGGTTTTTGTTGTGGTGGTAGTTCAGGCCATCCTAGTACGGTTCTGATAGAACTTTGATAAATATCCACGACATAATCTGGTGAATTTATTTCAATTGTAGATGATAGCGTTGGTTGGTGAACCGTTATAGCGATTTTTGATTCTTTTTCTCCGGTAAGAGATTTTATTCTACGTTGAAATTCATCATTAATACCTTCGATTTCATATCATCCTGTTGGAATTGAGATAACATTCCAGTCTGGAGATCCGTCTGGTTTATTTTTCCAAGCTACCACCAAAGAATTATTTGGTTGTTGATCACCGAATGGTTTTGACCGAATATTAAGCCAGCTATTATAAACTCGTAATTTTGCTAGCGCAATTTCATTTACGGGAATCGGTGTTGGAAAGTTTACACTAAATTCAGGATTTGTCGATGTTATTGATATCATACTTGTTTTCGGTGGTATTGTATTTGTTGCTATTTGTTGAAGTACTTCTTGTGACAACATTTTTATTATTATTATCACGCTCCAATTTTGAAATTGTTGATTCATACAACCTAACCATCTTTGAAAATTCTTCATCAGATATTATCTGATCATCAATTGATGACGAGATTAACATTGATAATTCCGAATAAGCGTTTGACGCAGTAATAAGTTTAACAGCGTAATCGTGTACTTTCTGTTGAGAACACGATGACAATTCTTTTGTTATTCCGGTGAATATTCCGGCGATTGTTGCAGCTGCAGATATTACAACGGGTACAACAATCGGAGCTATCATTGTCACCGAAGATAATATTATTCCAGCGACCGTAATCACACCTGATACCGAGTATATAGATACATCTAACGCGGTGATTCTACGTTGGTATTTTTTCTTTTTATTTTTATATTCTTCAATTAATGCTTCAAAATTACTTTGAAAATCTTTAACAGTGTTATAACGATACTGTGATGATGTTGACATTATTTTAAAAACATTAGTGTTTTTAATTTATTTCTGATATAAATTCCAAATACCATCTTACTGAGGCTCTAACTATAGTTGAATCAACTGCTGTAATATAAAATGTTATAGAATTATTAGTAGAGTTTTCAGTGAATGATACTGTGTTATTAACTCCTTTTCCAACTGTGATATCTCTAACTATACCATCATTCTGTCTTATGAGTGACCTAACATTAATAACATTAATATTAAATTGACTCTCAGAAACTATTGTATATCGATAAATACCTTTAATAGTTATATTACTTATACTAAGAGGCTCTCGGCTAATCCAATCAAATGATCCTTGTCAAACTACACGTAGAGTATTAATAAGTTTAACTGCATCATAAGATGATTTTAATTTATCGATTTCTGTTTGAATGTTAGTTTTATTTTCCGCATTAGATATTTTTAAATTATCGATTTCTGTTTTAAAATTATCGATGGAATTTTTTATCTCTCGAAGTTTAATACTGATATCACTAGGTCAACTTCCTAAAAATTTATCAATGATATTTCTACGAAAACTTTTTTATTTCATTGTCAGCATCTTTTTTAATTTCATATATTTTATAATCAAGTTCAATTAATCTACCCATGGATTTTTTTATTGATGGTAAATCCCGTGGGTTTTCATTTGGTACACCAAACCAATTCGCAATTGGTATTAATTTATCTGTGATTGTTGAAATAAACACAACAGGTTTGAGCTTACCATTGTCAGAATATAACGCTATAGCGTTTTCTGTTGCGCTACGATTTTTAACTAAAATATCATCTATGGAAACATTACTAGTTTTTAGTTTACCTATACGATCCTCAAATGTAAATATTTCTCCAGAATCAATATTTGCTAAATTTAATATATCAGCCATTTCATCTTCGATTATTTTTTTTATCTCGTCTGGTTTAATCTTTCTTTTGGATTCTTTCTTTAAAGTAGATCTCCCCCAAATATCAACCATTATTTATAATCGTTATATACTTCTCTAAAAATTAAGAATTTTTACCGCTGGTATATTCATTCACAGTAATATATGGTGGTTTCTTTGACTTTGAAATTTCATCAAGAACATTTAATACTTCATTACGGCATATTGGTGGATCATTTAACGTTTATGTAGGTAGCGTAGAATACCAAATCGGAATTTTAGAGAAAATTTTAGTTTTGGATATGTATTTATAAAATTCTTTAGGTGGTGGTAAACCATATGAATCAAAATAAACAATTCCATGTGGATCAATCGCGTGATAAAACCCAATGAGTGCCAGGTCCATCACCATCATCAAGATTAATAATACAGGTTTCTGGTATTTGTGGTTGTGTTAGTAATTGATCTTTCATAAAAAAATCATCGGAAATATTTTATTTGAAATTTTTTAACAGCTTCTAATAGATCAAAATTTGACATGGGAAATCCTTCAGATTTCATCATTAAATTGGTCGTCCTAATCGTAGGCCGGCTCCGTACATTGGAGGTCTTCCAAGTCTTAGTCCTCGTCCTTTTTTTACGTGAAATATTTCCACCTGATTTTACCCCTTTACCTAATATTTTATTCAACACGGCTCTACCTGCCCCGCTAGCAAGTCCTCCTACTGCCGCCTTAGCCAATGCTGGAGCTACCGCTGCTAACAATCCAGGAATCGCGGCAAATAACGGAAATATTCCTCCGGTTTTTGCCATATTTTTATCGCTGCTGCAGATAGATTAATCTGAACTCCTTTCTTTTCTCTAAAGGCTTTATTAAAATGATTAACTTGAGTTTTTGTCAACGATAACTTATTTGATCCACCGGTCATCTGATTTTGTTTTAGCGTAATCGTAGTTCCACATTGTTGGGCTGAACCTGATTTTTTTTTATCTGACCGGGTGTTAATGTAACATCAATAGTGTTATATGACATTATATAACACCGATTGATTTAATTACTAAAAAAATCCTCTGGTAAATCTCTGAAAATTCTTTCAGAATGTTTCGGTGAAATTCTCTAAAAATTCTTTTTGAAATTCTTTAGAATTTCCATCTTCAATCAAAGAGATTCAATAAAAGGTTTTCCACTGGTGCATCAATAACTCTCATTCGTCCTCCAACTCCTTCAAACATCATTGATTTATCGCTAAGAATAACAGCAACTGCTCTGTAATTATTAATTTCAGCGGGACGTGTGAACCGAGCTTTGAAAAATATATCAAAAACGGATTGCCTTGTTAGATCGAGATGTTCCAGTGAAAAGTAATATATCGGATATAAATTCTTAAAATCTAGCTGGGATATTTGTAGACGGGTGTCTACGTTTTGGTTCCGCGCCATAAACGACAGTAATCTGTGATATGCTAGTGCAATATGGTTTTGACCATATTCGAGTTGTACTTCTTCACTTGGTTCCTGTTGACCGTTTATTCTTAACGTTGCTTCCCTGACATCTAATTGATTAAATATCATATGACTCCGTTCTTGATTACCAACTCTAGCATTATCCTTCAGCGCTATAAATATATGTCTTAGAGCTGAAATACCATGTTTAGATGCTAAATGCCACGTAAATACATCGTTGATGTTATTGATTTAGAATCCGTAGATACGGATAACCAGCTTATCAATCTCTTTCCTCCTTGATGCATAAAATCCAGTAACCGAGCTTCCTATGTTATTGATGGTGTCAACACAGGCATCCATAATGCTATTTTTGACAAATTAACCTTACCATCCGCAATTCCAGTACTTCTCCAGATTGCATTATTATCATCACTTTTTCTCATTAACACTATTGTATGCTTAGCTCCATAAATAACTTTTCTGACGTTTCTACAAAATCCAAATATATGATGTAGTGGAATCGCGCATGAAAATTGTCTGCGTTGTCCTTGTAATGTTGCTACTCGTGTTGCAAATCCAAGGTTATATTTTGGATTGGGTCTTTTTATAATATCGAATTTATCAGTTGTTGGTTTTGTTTCATGTTCTGGGTCAACTGGTTGATCACCATCAATTGTTTTTTTTACCTGTATTTAAATATATTGATTATGATCAGCGTTATCTGTAATATCCTTCGAGAACATCATCGATGGTCCTGCAGATCTTGTATAATCGTCGGAGTATCTCGCTAATCCAATTATTCCAGTGGCAATATCAAGATCGTTTGATATAACTTCAATCTCTTTTGCATCAATAAGATACCTAGCACTTTCGAACAACGCCATAATCCCATTATTGATAAATCCAACTAGGATATTTGGATCATTATTATACGGTGTATTCGCTGCAACATCCTCCTTGATTAGGGTTATTTCTTGATAAGAATAAAATTGATAATTTTGTAAAGAATCGTCTTTATCTATTGGAGCATCCATATCAAAAGCTGGATCAGGTCTTTGTTTAAACACTTTTTATTATTTATAATCGTTATGGTCTAAATTGTCTTCGTTATCGTCAACGACGACGACGATAAAAATTCTTTGTGAAATTCTTTGAATTTCCATTTCCATTTCCAAATCCACTTCCCGCTATCATATTTGCGGTTATACTATCTTGAAGATCTTTCGGTGAAAATCCTTCGGGAGACACCAGCGGCGAAGTCGCCAGCGGCGAAGTCGTCAGCGTGTCTAATTTTTGTTGTACCGCTTCACTTATTGCTTCGCTAACTTGCGCTGGCATTACTGTCGTAGACGGTAGCGGCTTCTTATTTCGTTTAGCTAATGAAGTTACCTTATCCTTTGCAAAAGATAATGCTTTTCCGCCAAGATCTACAACCGCTGAAGGGATTTTATCACGAATAACCTCAATAGCTTTCATCCCCATCTGTTTTACAAACGGTGCAACCTTTGGAGCCATCATCGAAAATAATCCTTTTATTGAACTACCGAGACCATCACCATAATAAATACTATAAACCGGGTGTCTTGAATTTATCACGTAGACGCTAGCTGGTTTATCATTATTGTAGTGTATAATCATTCTTGATACTGTTAACGTTTTAATTATTTGTGAAAATCTCTCTTGAGATTTGAAGAAGTTTCACTGAAAATCTCAATCGCTGAGATATCCTGGATAATCTTCAACGAGTTCACTAATAAACTATCGATATGTTTCTGTATCTATAATTCCACCTTGAAATAACCGTCTACAAATATCAGCGATTTCATTAATTATTTCGTGGGAATTATTTCCAACTCGTTTTCCTCCGATGAGAACTTCTAACCGTGATATATCATTAAGAATATTACCAGGGCAGAAATGATCTTGAAAATTTCTTGAGATTTTCCATGGAGAATTTCCATTTACAAATCCCTGTCCGGTTACTTCTTTTGAAATTTTTTGTGAAGAATCTCCACTTGCCTCTATTTTTATCTCATCGGGTATTGGATCGGCCGAATACGGTGGTGGTTTTTGTTTTACTTGTACTATTCCTTTTAATATACCATCATATATTTTATAACTATCGTTTAATTTTTCTGTAAGTTTGGTTCCACCACTATTCGCCAAAAACACCTTTTTGCCCATTTTTCCTTAGTTGTTATGGCTTTTTCATATTCGTTTTTTAAATAATTATTTCTATTTCTAAAAGTATCGGCAGTAAACTTAGCTAAATCTTGTATTTTTTCAATATTTCTAATTTCATTTAGCGCTTCACTCGTAAATATATTTTCCGGTGTATATTCCCGTTGAATGTCAGCAATGGCACCTTCTGCCGAATCTCCTTGAGATTCCATTTCAGGTTCAACTTGTTGTTGAAGATCTTCTTGAAAATCCGTAAGATTTTCGCGTTCACGTTGCTGAACGGCGGTTACAATATCAGCAGGAAGTGCCCTCGTTGATTTTTTTATTTGTTTGGATCGTGATGCTATTTTTTCAAATACGGGAAGTACATCCCGCTGTTGAAACCCTGTAAGAGATTCCACTGCGGTTTTCACATCTTTGGTAGCACTGGTTATCGGTGAAAATAATTGTTGTGTATCAGCGGAAAATTCTGTTTGAAGTTGCTGTCGTTGTTGTAGTTGCTTTCTGACAGCGTCTCTCAACGGGATATATTTTTTAAGTGCCGCTAGTCTCTCTCTGGCTAGTCTAGTTGTTAGTGATTTGTTTGCCATTATTGAAAGGTTATCTCTTTTTTCTAAAATGGAATGGAAATTGCTTTGAAAATCTTGGATTTTTATGTGGAAAAATTTTGATTTTTAAAGATATTTTTCAGTGAAGAATTTTCGATTTTCAAATTTTAAATTTGTAAAAACCTTGGATTTTTTCCTACTGACTATAATTTTTGACCATAATTCTCCATCATGATTTCTTTATTATCATGATTACTAAGTCGAATTTCTGATTATAATTTTCGATTATAATTTTTTTGCGTGAATTATATTAAATGCGAACACCAACATATTTAACGGATGATGATGAAGAAAGAATACTCTCACTGAGAGGTGTAAACGACCAATAGAAGTATCTAAAGAATTTAAAACCGGATTATCCCGATTATACAAAATATGGTCGAAAACACCTTATAATGCTACAACTGAAGGTAGTTCTGACTCGTATAAAGAGGCTAAACAGCGTCAACTGGAACAGCAGCGTTTTCTCGCAGAAGAGATTTCTGCGTTACGAAAAAAAAATGCTGAAAACGACATGGAACTGAGTTAAGAAAAAAAATATCTTTATACAACAGCGTAATGATGAACGAAATCAAATTAAGGGATTAAATCTCAACATCGAAAATATTGAAGAAAAAAAAAAAACACGTACACAAAAAAAAATTGATGATTTATCAGCGAAGTATGATAATCTTAAAAGGTATTACAGCGAATTATCGGAGCAGTGTAATAAAATTCAAGAAGATATCGATTACAAAAAAGTTTGTATGGCTACTCCAATACCAAGTAAAAAACCTGATCCTGGTAGAAAAGTATTAGGATTTGATAAATCCGGTCATTTAACTTTTATTGTAAAAAAATCTGGAGGGTTTTCACGTTGAATTGGAAATGGAAAATTCTTTAGAATGGAAATCCAAAGAATTTCACTACGAATTTTCAACAACAACAGAAATCAAAATTGAAGAGTTTTCTGATTTTAATGATTTATCATATTGTTCTGCTACGCTTTTGATGAGTTCTTCTCTGTTAAATACATCTCCGATAGATTTTAACAGCAAATACATCTCCGATAGATTTTAACAGCGATTTTAACAATTTTGATACAGTCGCAAATTCTTTAAGAGACTCAGAATTAGATTGTTTTAATTGATAAAGAATTTCATTTCGTGCTCGAATTAGTGTCTTTGCGACACGATACTCTGAGTGGTAAGTTGGGTATTGTTTATCCCGTGCAGAGGATATTTTTTGATATTCCCGTTGAATATACTCCGACGTGAATAATTTATTGTTGTGGAACTCTCTTAAACGGTCAAGTTCAGTTCATAATTGTTTAACAGTTTCGTCGTTGAAATCCGTTGGATTTTCATTCGAATCCATTTTATCATATATGTTAAGAATTTTTAAATTTAATTGTGAAAATCTCTGAAAATTCTTTCAGAATTTTTCGGTGAAAATTCTTCCTGAAATTCTCCGTGAAATTCTTTGAATTTTCATTTCCATTTTCATTTTCTTTCTTTCTTTAGTCTTTATTCTAAGTCTTTTAGTTCTTTGATAGTTTTTCTGCTATATATATATGTATTTCATCTTTATAGTCTTGTAAATGTTTACGATTCCACTAAACTACGTTAAACTACGATTTTTTATGTCAAGATAATCATTGATACCCGGTCGTATAAATTGATTAAAATAATAAGTATTTATAAAATTATCTATTCTATAAAGTGATTCACTACATCTCTTAAAACCTAATTTATTAGAATAAAACGCATTAATCTATTTAAGATATTTTTCATTAGTAGCTAACAGCTGAAGATATTTGATGGTGTATTCGATCGTCGTCGCTCGGTTTTCTGTCATTGTAATATATAAAAACTATACGTCTAAATGTTATATCAGATATTAAACAAATTCATTCAAATATTATACTAGATATTGAAAAAAAATGAAAATGGAAATTCAAAGAATTTTCCATTTTCAACAAGGAATTTTTTCAGGAATTTCAGAGGATTTCTATTTCCATTTCCCGATAATTTTCTATTTCTTCTTCGTCTTCGGATGGAATTTCTTCAGAATAACCAAATTCCCACATCGTATATTTCTCCTTTTCGTCTTGTCTTTGGCGTTCTTCTTTTTCTATTGCTCTTCTATAATTTCCCTCTCTTTCCCAGTCGTTTAAATATTCATTATGATTCTTAACTAAATTAAAAAGATTTTTTATATCGGGATAATTATTAATAATCGTATAAATTTATTAAAATCATAACTACCTATAAAGTCATTCATTTTATAAAATGATTTACTAGCGTCAATATCACCGTATTTATCAAAATGAATCTTAGTAATCACGTTAAGACATTTTTCATTAGTAGCTAACAGCTGAAGATATTCGATGATTTTTTTGATATTCGTCTCTCGGTTATGTGTCATTATATAATATGTAAAAAAATTATACGTCTAAATGATATTCAGATAATGAAAAAAAATACGAATATACGAATGAGACTCTACAGTTGAACTTTCTTGAGTATGTCGTTGAAATAATTCCTTCAGCGACGTGTCTCACAGAAGCCCTATGGATGTTAAAGTATTTAGCCGCTGATGACATCGATGGGAAGTTTTCGATGGCGGTATTATAAAACGCCGTTACAGGTCTTGGTGAACTATTTTTACTCCGTAGAGGATTTTTATTAAGACAATTTTCTCGTTGAGTAACAATCCTTAAATTATCGACGCGGTTATCTAATTTATTTTGGTTAATATGATCAACTGTGAACCGTTTTGGGATAACTCAAATGAAAATTTCAGCGATAAATCTATGGGCGTAATATCTTTTTTCTTGTTTTCCTAAATAAACTGTAACCTTTAAATATCCGGTGTTGCTGACAGCACCAAGAAGAATTCTTCGTCGTCTATGTCTGATAGTTCCATCTCGTAATGCTTCATAATTAATGTAAATCGGATGTGAAACGTATTCGTCGTTAACTTCGTTGCTAACTTCGTTAGTATTCATTAATTTTATATAAGATTTTATTCGTTTAAATGTTATTATCATTTTTCCGATTTACATAATCCTGCGGAGATCTTACAACTGGAACACGATGATTAATATTTGTATGCGAATCATAGTAACGTTTAAGATCTCTATATTTTTTAGCGCCGTGACTAGAACACAATTGAGATTTTCCTCTTACTCCTACGCCACACACAAGACAAGGTTGTGGTCCGGTACTTCCTTGTCGAATACGTTGCATGTGAGAGAAACAGTATTGTTTTTTACATATAATTTGCCGATAGGTAGCCAATTACATATATTTGTTGCCATATATAACAATTAATTAATTAAATTTTATTTAAATGTTCGTTATAATTATATAGATTAAAAATATTACTGATGATTACCGAGGTAAAACACATTCGAGGACTTATTTTAATCTCGATGCAGTTTCAGGGTTATCAATACGAAAAATAAAAAATAAATCGCTTATTAAAAAAATTAAGACAGGTATTTATCAGTTTTACAGAGATGGTGCAGCCTGTATGCATACAACCTATCGGATCATATCCTGGGATGTTAATGAACCAACAATTGATGGAACTATGGATGATGGAAGAGCGGCGGTGATATTATTATTGTTGTCGCCGGGAATATCCTATCTAATAAGGATTAAATATATAACATACGATGATAAGAATCAACGATGGATCATCAGTGATAATTTAACCCGGTGATGAGAAATAAGAAACATGTTATCGTGAGTCGAAATTCTAAATTTGGGATGTTAACTGGAATTGATAGTCATTTTTATAAAAGAGCCTATCCTGTAACGGTGGTTATTTATAGATTATACGCGATAAATAATAATCCCGACATTAGAAAAGTATCTCCGATGAGAGGATCAACGTCGTTGAACTGTGTAGCAGAACGTGTAATGGAGCATTTTAAGAATGCATCACGAGGAAATAAACTAACTGAACAGCGACGTAGCAAAATAATATCCTGGGGAGAAAAGGTAAAAACCACCGGAGCTACAATTGCAGATGTTGCAAAATTAGAACAATTATTATTATTTCCAATATCTGTAAAAACTATAACCGGAGATGTATTACACGGCGGAAAATATACGTCGAGGGGAGCTCCAATTGAAATTATTGACCATAATTCCCACGCGTGGAGTTCAGCGGTGTTAATATTTCCACGAGAAAAGATTGATGAAGAATTACGAGAACTAAAAAAACAAATCAGACTGCATCCTGATTATATTCAAAGTAAAATATTCAGAGAAACAATACCAGAAACTCCATTGGACAAATTTTTACAAACATGGAAACCATCTGATTTGATAATCGTAAGTAGGAAAGTAATCCGAGATAGACTTCAACAGGAACTATTTCAAATACACAAAAAAAATTATTCTAATGAATTAGTACCAATTTGCTATAGACCGTTGGATACACGAAAACAGAATATTCTCGTTGATATTCCATGACAACAACAACAACAAAAAATAGTGTTAAATGATATTATACACGTTGATATCAACGTCGTTGAAGACGCAATAAACGCTAACAAATCCCCGTGGAGGTTAGGTTATGCGTCAACGATACACCCCTCACAAGGATTAACCATCACAGACACAACAGTTTACATCGTAGATAACCGTATCGAGTGGTCAAATTTAGTCTATCTTGCAGTGTCTCGAGTACGAAGAATAAATCAATTACGAAGAATCATCATTGAAAATCCTTCTGAAATTCAATTAATTTCCATTTAAATGATATCTCTAGTTTGGGCCACGCGGCGGTAATTGAATATCCTCGGGAATTACCTGTAGTTGTTGCCGAGTAAACCCTCGTTGAGGAGCAGTTGAATCTAGTTTATAGATTGCTGGTCTAACCGTAGATAGTGTTATACTAGATATTTTATGTACAGAGACACTCCAAATAGGATCAGTTGCTCTTTTTCTACCACCTTCAAGCTCTCCTGGTTCGTATAAGTACCTTACAGTGACATTACCAAGAATTTGTTCTTTGAAATCTTTTTGTGGTTCTACGGGTATATACTTCTTTTTAATAGCGTTATTAGGTTTCATGTTGATTGTTCTAGTAATCTCATTATTCAGCGCGGTAACTACACCTGGTAATCTCTTAACCCATTCACGGGATCGTTTATCCTGGATGAATTCTTTCGCGTATTGATATCCAAATAACCGCTCAGCAAGTGTCCGATTAAACCGTTCAACAATTGCCTGATCGCGATGTATCGCAGTGTGTCCTCGTCTGATAGATACAGTATGATTCTTCATTGTTAATAATAATACACCCGGAAATTCCTTACCAGGATCAACCTGCAATAGATTTGGCCAACGCAGAGGACTTCTTCGATAAATCCTTTCAAATGCAGAAGCAACTTCAGTTGATGATTTAGTTTTTAATGGTTCTACTTCTTTGTATCGACTCGCAATATCAACTACTGTTAACGCGTATTTGTAACCGCTATCATGCGGTAGAAATAATATATCAGCTTGATGAACTTCATTAGGAACTGTAACATCAAAATGCGAGAAATTAATTTGTTTAGGCGGTGGTAGATACATTTGCCATATTGCCTGTTTAGATAACCAATCAGCTGCAGTAGTACTTTTTACTTTAGCGGAGTTAGCAAGTTTATTTATAGCAGATTTACCTTTCCAGTATCCTTTTGGAGAATAATAAATTTTTTCCATGTTATTGAAAATCATTCAGATTTAAATACTTGCACCAAACAATATTTTTCCCTTCATGGCAGATTTTATTAACCACGAAGCTAAATTTTCTTTAATAGATTTATCAGAAATAGCATTTAACGCATGATTTAATTTTATATCTGCGAGATGTCGCTGTTGTAAATCCCGACAAGGGTAAGCTATATCATGCAAACGACATGCTTCATCGATAGAGTTTATCGGATTTTCTCCTGGACGTGGACGATTTTGATCATCGAGTCGTATGTCTAATCGTGTTCCTGTACCACAATAACTATATCCCGGAAGGTGTTTTTCTCCTGGATATTTTGACCATGGTAACCCGGGAAGTTTATTTAACTTGGCGGTGATATCACCTCCTCCTTTGTGTTTGAAATCTAAATTTTTTTTGTACCACATATTTCACAATTACCAACAAGGGCACTTCGATTATTTTTCATAGTAGTATTTGTCAAGTTTAGCGTTGGTGTACGCGTTTTACATTTAACACAATATAAATCCATAATATTATTATTGGTATATAAACAAATGGAAGTAATTGATTTCTCCGCGTTAAAGAAAAAAACAATCATCAAAACACCACCCGATGCTACCAAACTCAATAAGAATGATTATCATTGGACCTTCCGGAAGTGGTAAAACCCAGTTGTTACTCAATTTAATAATAAAATATTTTAACTGGGATAAACTATATTTGATTGCCCCTTCAAGTGTTAAAGGATTTCAACGAAACTGTTTCAGAAGCTTACGGTGGAAGTGTAATTGAGTTTATCACAGATATTGAAGAAGCGACATCCGTGGAAGACCTAGATGGATCAGTTAATAATCTTGTCGTGTACGACGATGTGATGTTGGAACGACAAAAAAAAACAGCCATGATATTTTCCAGAAGTAGACATAAGAACACGGACGTGATATACGTAACGCAACGTTATACACAAATACCAAAGGTTATCAGAGACAACTGCAATTTTTTATTTGTATTTAACGGTGTTGATAATCATACTCTTAGAAATATTTGGCACACGTGATGTTCTGACATGGATTACAATAAATTTTAAAATTTCTTTAGTTATGCAAGAGCAAAACCACATGAATTCATCACGATAAACATACACGATCCTCTGACACGATATATAATTAGATTGGATAAAATTTATGGTTAATTTAATCGATCTACGAGGTGAAACCCTACAGATTAGTCTATACGTGAAAAATTTCTAAAGAATTTTCTATGGATTCACACATAGCTTTTTTTGTTGATTATCTTATCGTTGATAAGGTTATCGATGAGAGCTATCGATGAAAAATCCAAAGGGAATTCACAATGATAAATGAGGGTGGTTAGTATATCTTTGGGGCGGATTATTCTGTTCACACTCCCTGCTGCTTACAGAAAGCTTTAAAACTGAGATTTTATTATTTACTAAACTAAAACATAGGTCATTACCATACAAAGTTTAAAGACAAATATTATAATGTGCCCAACACTGTATACACAACTAGGTTATTTTCCATTTATAAGAATATATTTCAGGTTTTAGTGGGCTTTTGTCAATGTCAAATCTTGTCAGAATAGCCCTGATCAGATCAGGATTTTTTATGTAAACGGGGTTACAACTGTATGTAAGTAAAATCATTTTTGTTTTATCAAATGCTTTCTTGTCCCTTTCCAAACCATGAGGTCAACACATTTAGTAAAAGAATACTACTTTACAAAGATTTCCACATTAAACTAGTTGATTTTGAGGTAATCCTAGTGAACCATGCTTAATCTACTGTGACAGTTACGTAAGGTTAGATTTTTATAAAATCACTGTGATAATGTGATGAAATAATGGATTGAACATGCATCATTTTAAATCAAGTATTTTCCTGGCCGTTTGAGAACTTAGTTTATACAGGTGTCAACAGGTACTCTGCTAATTACCTGTTCATAGTCACCAGGGTCAAACATTAATAAATGGGTACCTGTTTAGTTCATGTAAATTTAAAATAAGTTTCCAAGTTGAGATCAAAGATTATATTGGACAACACCATGGCAGTAACAGAATAAAATTTACAATTTGAGGCACATGTCATGTGACATTGATTCATCAGAGACCTTCATCTACTGATATTATATTTTCATCGTGTGTGACCATTTGACTATGCACATAGCTTGAATTTAACTCAAATTGATTTGTAGCCAGAATGACTAGTGTACCGAGAAATTTCCTAGTCCTGCCAAACATTTACTAGTCCTGTGGACGAAACAATGTCACACACTAGTATTGCATTCTACTCTTTTATATCATTTCATTAAAAGTTTGCTTATTTGCCAGAGGTTGAACGCCTATAAAGTGGCACATTTCGCTTGTTGTATAAGGCGGGACTTGTGCCTTGTTTTGAAATACAAGATGTTACAGAACAGCTGACGCTAATTATTTAAAGTAAGAAAGGCTATGGCACAGTGTCCTATATATAAAAAATGTCTGAGCAAGAAACACGTTTCAAAACACGAGCTTATACTCCCCACCCCCATTTAATGGCCTCTCCCTAATAAGGTCTTGACTTTAGCGGATGCTCTGCATGATTAAAGCAGTGGTTATTGTAAACACTGTTATTAAATATTAACATCAAGAGAGTAAACAAACGCTGACGTTGATAAACAAAACTTACTATTAGTTCGGACTTATAACATTATTATAGTTACTAGTCTGACAGGAAATCTACTAGCTTCAGGCTAGTGGACTACCTCTAATTTCGAGCCCTGTATGCATGAGAACAGCTTTTTTCTTTCTTTTTAGGGGGCCCGAGTGGCTAAATGGTTCAAAGCGCTCTGCATCATGAATCACTGCCATCTCACCTCTGTTTGCGAGGGTTCGAGTCTCAGATTCGGCCAATGTGAGTATGTGAGAAAGCTTGCCAGTAGCTTCTCATGGGTCGGTGATTCTTTCCGATGGTTTTCCCGGGTTCTTTCTCCGCCATTAATACTGGCTGCCATGTATTGCCTATAGTGTGCAGAAAAATGGCGTCAAACCCAACAACAATTTTCCATTTATGTTAACTGTACATAAGACGTTTCCAAGAAAACACAGCTTTGTTGAATTTGGAACCATGTGTCACAGATTCATTATAGTTTGATACACACTTGATTAGGAGACCAGTCTATATTGACACAAACATGGCACCAACTATTAAGTGGAATGTGCTTTATCAACGTGACTTGTGAATGTTATATGACTAAAAAGTGTCAGAGAAGAGGAATTCTGTTAAACTAACAAACATGTTTCATCAGGAACAAATTGAGTCAATAGCGCTATACAATTGTTGAAAGAGGAATTGTACAGCATTTAATATCATTCTTAATATGACCTTTCTGTGACAGCTAAACATGTGATGTACAGAAGTTGAAAATGAATATCGTTGTTATATGATTTATAATTTTGTTTTCAGTCTGTATTCTGGTGATTATCCACATGGATTTGGTGATTTGTGAAAAGAAGTTTAGCTAACTGCAGATCAGCTAAGTAGCAATAATAAGTATACTTTTCTCACATGTTTTCTGTAATTAAGGCATGTAATTTAGTAATTGCTCTTTCTAAGCTCTGTCATACTTTATTTGTTCTTCAAATTAGTAATAACTACTCTTATTCCTGGAGGTGGGGTTGGTATATACGAACTTATAACAAAGCAGTTCAATTTCACATTTAATAAAATTCCCCTTTGATCAAGTACCAAGGTAACCTATTTGTCAGTTTCAATGAATGCCCAGTTGACCCCTCCGAAAAATTTGACATTTGTAACAGTTTTCCATTTGGCCACAACTATTCCTTTGAGATTCGCTAAAGTAAGTGTTTACGTGGTCTCTTACAACCTCCGTTTACTATTTGACCATCTTTGTTACATTGCACAATGTTGAGTCAAGTGTTGACATGACGTTTTGGAAACTCTGTTCATAATTTTACCACAACTATTCCTTTGAGAAAGGGCAATTAAAATGATTACCTTTACATTTTGTTACGTTCAGATCCATTGCCAACAATGGCATTTTCAAGAGGAAAATAGATGGTGTGTAAGCTCTATATTTTTAAATCAAATCACGTCTGATACCAACAGTCTGGTATAAATCAATCAATTGTCCACTAATCAACCATATTTGGATAGTATTCATTCATAAGAGAATGTAAAAATTGCACTGAGCTTTATCATTTTCCTGAATATCCCATGGTGTCAATTTGGTCAAAAGAAACTTTAGGGGATTTTTTTTTGCTTAGATACACTAGCATACTTTATCAACTATAAAGAAAGCACACATTTTTGCAACGGGATATTTACATTTACATTAACAACTGTATGATTTGAAATTTTTTTAATCATTGAATTATGTGCCAAACATTAAGTGTAATTTTGAAATGAACAAAAGATGATAAACACTATTGTGGTTCAGAACTCAAAACAATATTTTATTTGGACATGGGATACAGACACATGGCCGGTGACGTTCTTGTGTGCGCATTTAAAAATGCTATACTCCAGATCATGATATCAACCATTGTGCAGGCTGTTCTCCGTAAACACGGGATCAGCATTGTTGATGCTCATTAGTGACTGAAGCACATTTTGGTTTATACAGATTATCTTTACACTTTTGATGTTCTTCATTGATACTGCTTTACATGTTTGGCCAGGGACTCATTATGCTAATGTAAGTGAGCAAAGAACAGCTAAATTATTATTCAGTTAATGAGATGACACTTAAGTCTTTGGTTTTATGCACTTATGAAGTTTGTGTTGTTTTTCCACTAGTCGAGGGTGTCCCCTTGTATTTCAAGAATCATATTGCAGACAATATACCTTGATGTGCTGTGTGTGCAGCTAAAATCATAACTCCCATTGAACATGGAATATTTATATTTAAAACAAACTATGGTTCACTGGCAAGTTACCTTTGGACAATACTGTTTCAACTTGGTAGGAAACACTGCAACTATAGTGTTGATATGGTTTTTGACATCGAGATGACGCATGATATTAATGATGGGAAATGGTCAATTTGTTGGAGAGTTTCATTGCAACTGCCATATTTTTGTTATTATTTTGGACTCCACACTTTTTTGTGGAAAAAAATATTTAAATGCCTTGTAACTTTCGGATATTGCTCAACTATAACTTGTCGCTAGAATTTATGTTTTCGGACACAATCTAACAATGTCCATACAAATTATTCTCAGTACTATCAATATTTGGTTTTATGATTGCTATCTTGTCTATAAACTTAAATAACATTCAATCTTGGTAAGTATCCTATCTCTATTTTATCATATAATTTTTCCAGGGAAGGTTAGTTATCAAAACATAGTACATTCGATAATTATTTATCATTGTTTCGTTTTACGAGCTTCATTAACAAATAAACAAATAACAAATATATGGTTTGTTGTGAATGGAAACATTGTTACACTTGAACATACTTTATGCAGATATCATTTGTAAGGCTTTGTGTGCAAACCATGAACCCTTAAGACCTGCCAACGCTTATGATTTTGCAATAACGCTTAAAAATGTACCTGTATTGCAATAACATCGGAATAATTTCCTTCTTAAAGTTTGATTTTGTTCCAGGTTTCTTATTAGCTTTAGTCGAGTTAGCTGAATAAAAGCAAAAGGAGTCGCCTTTGAGCCTGTCTCATGGTGGGGCATATGATTTCCCTCCTCCAGTGAAATCATAAAAAAATTCAAAGAATTAATCCAGTGAAGCCTTTGTTGCATTAAAAAAATTAATTGAAGGAGACATGTGTTGTTTTATGTCTTTGAATATGTCTTTTGTATCGATCAATCAATCAACAGTTTAGTAAAGAGAGTCAAAATTTTGTATTTAAAAATATGTCTAATTTGGGTCAAACAATAAAACTGGAATGTATCCAATTTCACACAAAAATTAGTGACGTAGTAAACAAAGTGTGAAGTCGTACACCTGTTAGGCAAACATAAACCATGTGGAATAATGCTTTTGATGATCTCAGTATACTGTTATTTATCTTGAAATGAATGTTACTCTATGAGGATAATCAGAGTAGTGCAGATTAGAATTCTGTCCATACCATGAATACTGTTAATAAAATTTGATATTGTGATCATTTTAAATATCTTTTCTGACTCATATCTACATGAAGTGCTTTAAAATCACAACATGATGAGCAGTCATTAGACTGGGAAATGCTGCTTATATTTTTTATTTTTTTTCTATTACAGATAACAGAGAAATAACTGATTTCCTAAAAAATCACCTGTCGCAGTGTCTGAAGTTGCTGAATTAACAGACCAACTGTATAGAAACACAAACGAACTATTTAATGACAGAAATACAATAAGACAGAGCATAAAAATCATTCAAATTGGTTGATTTAGATGAACCTTTATTGTCATGCCTTTATTACTGCTATGACCTTTCCATAATATTTTAAATTTGTTAGTATTGGGTGGTAAAATGTCAATGATAAGCACTAATGCCACAGTCAGTGATACGTAATGAACATCATTCATGTAAGTGGTCATGCATTCAGTATAAGCAACACTGAAATGCAAAAGTTACAATAATACAATAGTTCTGTCGGTCAACAGTTTTTAATGCAAACCAAGCACATTACAGTTTAACACCTGTTATGTATATTTCATTTATACTCTGTGCTCAATTTTTATAAATGGTTGTTGATTCTGAACCGTTAGCGTACTTGACATTTGAACATGAATTGTGAGTTTTGAACAAGATATTACTATACTTGAGCTTCAAGGTCAAGCCTTGCTTTCAATCAAACAGTTTTTGTGTTGTTGAAGTAATCCACATTTTTGTCTGTTTTTGGCCAAGTTAAAATTTGTATTAATTGGAAGTTGATAAAGAAATAAATTATTTTTGTTTGAGATGGGTTGCAGCAAAACTATGTGTCAGATAAGCAGATGAATTTATTGATTGCTAAATTAAATCTATCTATTGTGCTAAAGTAACATAATGCAGATCAATATTTCAATGCAGACAATATGTGATAAATATTCAGCTGGAATGGTCACAAACTATTTAAACGAGTCACCACAAATGGTTTATTTTGTAAGATGTCAGTTCACCAGAGAACTGACAACTGTTAATTTTATTATTACTGACACATCAGCAATAAAGTAATTATCATTCGTGATTGTTTTCAATGAATTATGTGTACAATCACTGCTCGAACTATAGCAGATATGTCTCTGCTATTCAACCGGCATGAATGACCCAGTAACAAACAATGGTGTGGTTGGTAAAAAAAAGACCAATATTTATAAATCAGTCTATTGAAGTCATTAATTGTAATCAAAACTAATCTTGAAACTAAAGGGTGCTCAAATTATGGAGTAATTACTTATAAAATCAGAAAAAAGGGACCAAAATGGTCATGCAACTTGGCGGTGTTGTTACAGTATCATCACACAATTAACTGATTGTTAAAGAATGTCACCCATTTCCAATAAAACGTAACCCCTTATTCATTAACAATTATTGTTGTTGAAGCCCATCAAAGAAAAGGTGTCTAAGTGGTAATTAGTGGTTATTTAAAATGGATAACATTACACAGAAATATAACTTTTACTGTTATAATATAGAGAAGCTTGACAAACTGGAAGTAGTAGTGTTAAATACAATTAACTTGAGATTTAGGTCTTGACAAGACAAACATCTATGCAACCACAACAGTAGCAGAAAATCATATGAATTTGTCAAAACCAACAAAGTATTCAGATTCTATCAGTATGAAATATCTGCCGATACCATTTAATGACCCTGCGATAGAAGCGTACATCCATATCAAACAATAAATGTGCTTCATCAATCCTTATGTAATTTTTCAATTACTTTTGGGGCATTACCTTTAGACATGTAATGATGTGTCAAATAATGACTGAATATTATACTTCTGATTGCATAGTTTTTATTGGAATCAGTACATATTTATTGTTATGGATGCATCAAAGTAGAGTTGATGTGTACACGTTAACCTAGTGTGCTTCAGCTATTCATGATATACCGTAGACATGTACATACAAACGTACAATGCATGATTCCCTAAAGTAGAATATTGTAGATGCAATTTCTGTTTTCACTACATTTAGTAATTGTTGTTTACTAAGCAGAGTTAAGATTACAATTCAGCATTTAGTTTTGCATCCACTTCTATCTACCCAATCCTCTTTTGCATGCGTAAGTGACCCTCATAATACAGCAAGATTTTACAATTGATTGTTCTCTTAAGTGATCTGGTAGATCAATCCAGGGAATGGTCTCTTCATATCATGAAGACGTTTGGTCAAACATTGAGCTTTTTATTCCTGGAATATTAAAATCTTTGAATATCTAAAACTGTGTTTATTATGCTTAAAGCAAATCAAATCAACTACACGTTTGGAACAGGTTCATTCTGAAATTTTAAAGCCCATATACACAACCATACGTCTCAGCGTCCTTCTGGTTTCTCGTTTTTTCCATCAGTTAATATTTATGATACTTTTGTATTTTTTAAGTGAAACAATTTATGAAACATGATTTTCGTCCATTTTTGTCTTACAGTGATCCTGACTACAAAAACATTTCAAGTGATCTGATGAAATTATTTCAATTACTGTAAAATCAACAAGCACTGCAATATGCAGATCAAGATGCATGTTAAAAAATATGCATATCTATAATAATAGTGAGGAAAAAAATACATCACAATAATCACTGACAGACAGACATACTCATGCAATAATACCAATATATTAGGCTTAGTGCAACATAATATGAATAGCATAAGTAAAACCAATGGGTAACAGGAACGTCAGAGAATAGTTATGAAGTACATATATGAAAGTGATGAAACTACAACATATAATAAAAGTCTCATTGTTTAAAATGCACACCATTGCTTGATGAAGTGTTATACTTTTCAGAGTCAGGACGAAATAGAGGTCACATAATCTAGTTATGTTTTGGAAAGTGTATCACATGTATTAGGTATTTAAATCTTTATTACGTCTGAGCCAATAAAAACCAGAACTACAAGATTTATCAACAAAGTTAAACTATTTTAGACAACTTTTGGTTAAAAATAATTCACTTAAAATGGCTTAATCACAAAGGGTTATTTCAAATATTGATACAAAATACCTTCAAAGTTGTACACTACTATATAAACAAGGATTACATGTTATGTAAAATCAACATGTCTGCTTGTAATGCAATAGGCCAGTCCTTAAGGGCTAGTATCATTTCTTAAAAGATAATACAAGGATTGACAATCTCCTGTTTCTCCTCTGACCTAATGAAGATCTGAACAAACTACTTCAAGCTACACATAACTGTGTTATAGTTTAGCACCAATGTTCAGATCACAGAGTAAACATATTAGGCAACAAATTTGACTCGATACTGTTCATAACGAATCGGAGCCTGCGTTCTATTCGGACTTTTTAATGTTCCCACTAAATTTTTCATATTTGGACATTTATGCAGAGATGAGAGGTCTAAACCAATTGCCTACTGAACAATTGGAATCACTGCCAACTTACAGTAGTAGCGTCTGGTAGCTGCTTATCAGCAGTCCAAACAAGATTTTAAAAGTGTTATTTGAAAATGATTTATTTTCTAAGAAATTGCGAGATTTATTATTGTAATGTCTTTAATTCGCTGACAGGCACGATGAAACTTCAGCATTGATGAAACCTGACATGGTACTTGCCATTTTCATTGCTTGTCACATGACTGCTAAAACCTTTCAGCCTAAGACTCTAATAGTCAGGTGACATCAACGACAAACCCTTTTTAATGTTCCACAATTCTAAAATATCAAACACAAGTAGCATACATTTTCTAAACACCCAACAGGAGAATAAAATTCTCAACATATTTGTTTCCTCGAAACCTTTTGCTGTTGCAGCAGCCTGGACAGAGATAGATGTATCAAGCAGAGAGTACATGTCAACAAGACATCACATGATACTATAAAACCATTTCTTACACATGCTAAAGGTTTCATGAATATTCGTAGAATAAATATAAAGACAATATTGTGTTCTTTAGGTTTTTATATGTATTACAAACATTGTACAACTTTCCTTTAATATGATTATTTTTTCTACATTTAAAATGTGTTATTGTTGATATCATGGGACTACTGGACCCAAAATGTGATAAACATATAGCAATGCGTATGGTGAGTACTAGGTCAAATTTCACCAATGCTGTAGTTTTATCTCATCTGTCAGCATATTAAAGACCTAACAATGGTAATACTTGTAATTTCTGAGAGAAAAAAATACGTTTCCTGTCATATTAATGCCATTGTGACTCAATGTAACAGGAGTTATGCTTGCTCAGCTATCTGTCAAGTGGATATCTTATGCTGCAATCATGTTGACTTATTGAGATGCTAGACTGATTTTAATGGCTTCTATGGAAGAAAGGAGCCAATATCTAGCTTGTTTGTGAACTAACTAGTCTACTGGACAAATCTAATTCACTGCGTGTTTGGTATAACCCTAAAATTATGCTTGTGGCAAGCACCCAAATGATCTATACTGCCACCTCTGAATTTTCTGGTCATAAATCAATCTATTGAATCATGATTTTAGGCAGAAAAAATATTTAAAATGATCACAATATCAAATTGTACTAACAGCATTCATGGTCTTGACAGAATTCTAATCTGCACCACTATGATTTTCCTCATACAGTAACATTAATTTCAGGATAAATTACAGTATACTGAGATCATCGAAAGCATTATTCCACATGGTTTATATTCGCTTAACTGGTGTACCACGACACACATTGTTTACTACGTCACTATTTTTTGTGTGAAACTGGATACATTCCAGTTTTATTGTTTGATCCAAAATAGACACATTTTTAAATACAAATGTTTGACTCTCTTCACTAAACTGTTGATTGATTGATCGATACAAAAGACATATTTAAAGGCATAAAACAATAAATGTCTCCTTCAATTAATTATTTTAATGCAACAAATGCTTCACCAAGCTGTTGATCAAAACAAAGTCTGCATATAAATAGGTTCACACAGAAGTACTCACGGGTTTTGCTATGACTGTTGATTGAGTCTTTTCATGTTTTTAAAGAACAAAATATGCTGCAATTATAATGTTTATACTGAAATGTAAAAAAGGCCAAAAATGTGACTTTCACATCGCAAAACATTAATTGTTGCCTTTTTAATTTTATGTTGCCACCTATTTGCATTTAACAGACATTTGGATAGATCACTATCTCATCAGACTTTATTTACAGTGTATTGATTACTATTTATCAGCAAATAAACCTTAACATAATATGCGATATTTAGAACTTGCAAATTTCACAATATGGAATCAATATTTATGGGCATTAATCACAATTTATTTTGGTAAAAAAGAGACGTATGAAGGTTCAATTTACCAATTTTTATCATAATTGTTTCACATTCAGCATATTTTGAAAGATTGTTAAAATATATTTCCTTTGGATTAAGATCTGTATCCACACTGGACACCAGGTTATAAACTGGTTCACGAGTTATCGAGAAAGTGGTCTATTACTGAAACTCTGGCTTACACAATTACATACTTATTATTATATACAAAAGTTGTTTATTACCTAAAGAACAATAAATATGTCTAATCCATAGCCATAATGTAAAAGAGATATTCAGTTTCTTTTGTTGCATTATGCCATCGGCTTTATTAATCCTTACTGGCACTTGATGCATTTCATTTATTCAATGAGACAATGCTGGGTCTGACATGCCAACAGTGTATCAAAGGCAGTTAATATTTTGTTACACATTATCTAACACTGGAGATACTAATGGGTTAAAAAAACATCAGACCATATTAGTAAGGCAGCTGATTTTGTGTAACCCATAGCATCTCTAGTGTTAGGTAATGTGTAACAAAATATCATAAACTGCCTTTATAAAAGTTCGTAAACATATATTTGAAAAGTTCTGTAATCAAAACTAATGCAGCAATGGTAAACATTATGTTCAACAGGATAGTTTGTTAAGTGCATGCAGATCTTATTTACACTTCAAAAATCAAGTTGCATACATTTTAGGTCTAAGCAGTTTGCAACCTGATGAATATTTTTGCTATCTCTTCATTGCAGTAATTCTTTGAATTATTTTTGATTTCACTGGAGGAAGGAAATAATATCCCCAACCATGAGACTCTTTATGCTTTTATTCAGCTAACTCGACTAACTCTAAAAAGAAACCTGGAACAAAATCAAACATGGGCAAGGAAATTATTCCAATGTTATTGCAATAAAGGTAAATTTGTAAGCATTATGGAAAATCATAAAAGTTGGCAGGTCTTAAGGGTTCATGGTTTCAAAACAAAGCCATACAAGTGATACCTGCATAAAGTATGTTAAAGTGTAGCAATGTTTCCATTGACAGCAAACCATATATTTGTTAACTGAATGAAGTTCGTAAAAAGAGACAATGATAAATAATTATCCAATACAGTATGTTTTGATAACCAACCTTCACTGGAAAAATTACATGATAAAATAGAGATAGGATACTTACCGATATTGAATTTTATTTAAGTTTATAGACAGGATAGCAATCATAAAACCTAATATTGATAGGACTGAGAATAAGTTGTATGGACATTTTTAGATTGTGTCCGAAATATACATTCTAGCGACAAATTATAGTCGAGCAATCTCCGAAAGTTACAAGGCATTTGAGTATACTTTTCTACAAAAATGTGTGGAGTCCAAAATATTAACAAAAATATGGCAGTTGCAATGAAACTCTCCAATAACATGACCAGGACCCATCTCTAATATCATGCGTCATCTCGATGTCAAGAACCATATCAACACTATAGTTGCAGTGTTTCCTACAAGGTTGAAACACTATTGCCCAACGGTAACTTGCCAGTGAGCCATAGTTTGTTTTAATTATAAATATTCCATGTTCAATGGGAGTCAGGATTTTAGCTGCACACACAGCACATCAACGTATATTGTCTGCTATAAGATTCTTGAAATACAAGGGGACTCCCTCGACTAGTGGAAAAACAACACAAACTTCATAAGTGCATAAAACCACAAACTGACCACCAAAGACTTATGTGTCATCTCATTAACTGAATAATAATTTAGGTGTTCTTTGCTCACTTACACTAGCATAATGAGTCCCTGGTCAAACATGTAAAGCAGTATCAATGAAGAACACAAAACGTGTAAGGACAATCTGTATAAAGCAAGATGTGCTTCAGTCATTAATGAGCATCAACAATGCTGATCTAATGTTTACGGAGAACAGCCTGCACAATGGTTAATATCATGAACTGGAAGGGAGCAACTTTAAATGAAAACACAAGAAAATAACCGGCCATGAGTGTGTATCCCATAATCAAATAAAATATTTATTTGAATTCTGAGCCACAATTGTGTTTATCATCTTTTGTTCATGTCAAAATTAAACTTAGTGTTTGGCAAATAATTAAATGATTAAAAACTTTCAACTCATACATTTTTAATGTAAATATACCGTTGCAAGAATGTGTGCTTTCATTATGGTTCAGAAAGTTTGCTAGCGTATCTAAGCAAAATATGGGAAGCTTAAGCCCAGAGCTAGTATTCTTTTCCCTTACCCTTAATGCTTTTTAGGACCAAATTGACACCATGGGACAGTCAGAAAAATGATAAAGCTCAGTGCAATTTTTCCATTCTCTGATGAATGAATACTATCCAAATCTGGTTGATAATTGGATAATTGATTGATTTATACCAGACTGTTGGTATCAGACGTGATTTAATAAAAAAAATAGAGCTTACACACTATCTGTTTTCCTCTTGAAAATACCATTGTTGGCGATGGATCTGAAAGCAACGAAATGTAAAGTTAATCATTTTAATTGCCCTTTCTCAAAGAAATAGATGTGGTCAAATAATGAACAGAGTTTCCAAACCGTAATGTGCACACTTGACTCAACATTGTGCAACGGAACAAATATGGTCAAATAGTAAACAGAGGTTGCAAGAGACCACGTAAACACTTAATTTAGCAAAGCTCAAAGGAATAGTTGTGGCCAAATGGGAAACTGTTACAAATATCAAATTTTTTCGGAGGGGTCAACTGGGTATCCATTGAAACTGATAATAGGTTACCTTGGTACTTGATCAAAGGGGGAATTATATTAAATGTGAACTTGAACTGCTTTGTTATAAATTCGTAAATACCAAACCCACCTCCAGGAATAAGAGTAGTTATTACTAATTTGAGGAACAAATAAGGTATGACAGAGCTTAAAAAGAGCAATTACTATATTACATGCCTTAATTACAGAAAACATGTGAAAAAGTAATTATTATTGCTACTCATCTGATCTTCAGTTAGCAAAACTTCTTCTCACAAATCATCTAAATCCATGTGGATAATCACCAGAATATAGACACAAAGCAAAATGATAAATCATATAACCACGACATTCATTTTTAACTTCTCTACATCACATGTTTAGCTGTCACAGAAAGGTCATATTGAGAATGATATTACATGCTGTAGACTTCCTCTTTCAAAAAATGTATAGCGCTATTGATTTATTTATTTTCCTGATGAAACATGTTTGTTAGTTTAACAGAATCCCTCTTTTCTGACACTTTTTAGTTATATAACATTCACAAGTCACGTTGATAAAGCCCATTTCTCTTAAAAGTTGGTGCCATGTTTGTTTTAATATAGACTGGTCTCCTACTCAAGTGTGTATCAAACTATAATGAATCTGTGACACATGGGTTCAAATTCAAGAAAGCTGTGTTTTCTTGGAAACGTCTTATGTACAGTTACCATAAATAGACAATTGTTATTGGATTCAACGCCATTTTTCTGCAAACGATAGGCTATTCATGGCGGCCAGTAATAATGGTGGAGTAGGAACCCGGGAAGACCTTAGGAAAGAACCACCGACCCATGAGAAGCTACTGGCAAGCTTTCTCACATACCGACATTGGCCGAATCTGAGACTCGAAACCGCGCACACAGAGGTGAGATGGCAGTGATTCATGATGCAGAGCGCTTTAAAGGACTTAGCCACTCGGTCCCTCTAAAGAGAAAATAAAAAAGCTGTTATCATGCATGCAGGGCTCGAAATTAGAGGTAGTCCACTAGTCTGAGGCTAGTAGATTTCCTGTCAGACTAGTAACTATCATAATGTTATAAGTCCGAATGGATAACAAGTTTTGTTTATCAATGTCAGCATTTGTTTACTCTTTTCATGTTACTATTTAATAAGTGTTTACAATAACCACGGCTTTCACCCTGCAGAGTTTCCGCTAAAGTCGAGACCTTATTAGGGAGAGGCCGTTTAATGGGGGGGAGCAGAGGCTCGTGTTTTCAAACGTGTTTCTTGCTCAGACATTTTTTTATATAAAGGACACTGTGCCATAACTTTCCTTACTTCAAATAATTCTTATCAGCTATACTGTAACATCTCGTATGTCAAAACATGGCACAATTCCCGCCTTATAAGACAAGCAAATTGTGGAGGTGTTCAACCTCTGGCAAATAAGCAAACTTTGAATGAAAATGATATAAAAGAGAGGATTGCAATACTAGTGTGTGGCATTGTTTTGTCGACAGGACTAGTACATATTTGGCAGGACTAGTAAATTTCTTAGTACACTAGTCCTTCTGGCTACAAAGAAATTTGAGTTAAATTCAAGCTATGTGCATAGTCAAATCGTCACACACGATGAAAATATAATATCAGTAGATGAAAGTCTCTGATGAATCAATGTCACATGACATGTGCTTCGAATTGTAATTATTATTATGTTACTATCTTGGTGTTGTCCAATATAATCTTTGATCTCAACTTGGAAACTTATTTTAATTTTACATGAACTAAACAGGTACCCATTAATTAATATTTGACTCATGGTGATTATGAACAAGTGATTACCAGAGTTCCTGTTGACACCTGTATAAACTGAGTTATTAAAAGGCCAGGAAAATACTTTATTTAAAATGGTGCAATTTCAATCCATTATTTCATCACATTATCACAGTGATTTTATAAATATCTAACCTTAAGTAATTGTCACAGTAGCTGAAAAACCGTTCACTAGGATTTCCTCAAATCAACAATTTTCACGAGGAAGTCTTTGTGAAGAAGTATTATTCTACTAAATGTCTTGTCCTAATGGTTTTGAAAGGGACAAGAAAGCATTTGATCAAGAAAAAACGAATTTACTGACATACATTTGTAACCCCGCTAAAATATTCTGAACTGATCCTGACAAGATTTGACATTGACATAAGCCCACTAAAAATTGCTTAAAATAATGCAAATTTAAATATCTCATGATTAAGGGATATGGCGACATAAACCGCTTGATATTTTCTCAAAAGACCAGATCAGGGTTTGATTGGCAAATATAAAAAGTTGGTATGCGGTATAATCTCAACTATTCACATATTCAGTGCTAGAAACTACTGCATTTACCTTACTAGACATTAAGAGCAAATTCAAATTTTAATGATGGATTTAATCTCATGCTCAGATAACCATTTCTCTCCCCAATTTTTGTTCAACATTTGTGTCTTCTAGGAAATAAAAGTAACGCAATTTTATTTTCAGAATTCATCCTATCTTCCTTACATATTCTAGCAAACAATTCACCATCTGCTAATCATTCTGGTGGCATATTAGTTAGAGCATCAGCCCATGATGTGGGAGGACATGGGTTCAATTTCAAGCAGAGTCATAACAAAGATTATTAAAAATGGTACTAACAGCTACCTTGCTTAGCGCTTAGCATTAAGAGATTAGTGTTAGAACTGGTTGGCCTAGTGTCAGTTTAATGTGACTGGATGGTTCATTATGGTACATGTCTGCGGTATGATGCCTCAGTTGCTTTGTTTCATCAAGATTGTTATTGTTAATATTTATAATAAAATTATAAATTGTTACTTAGTATTCATTCCTTAGGGGAGGGTAGATGTCATTGTTTTTAAAGAAAACTGAATTCAGGATTAGATACATGTACAAATTTCAAAACTTACATTAGTAATATTAGACATTTAATTACTTTGTGCATAAATCACGCAACATGTCGACAAATTAACCACTAAGACATACATTCGGTTAGGGTAAATTCAAATTTCAGTGATATATTTGTTAAAAATGAATTTCAATATATTCTTATAAATGGAAAATTACCAAGTTGCATATACAGTGTTGGGCACATTATAATATTTGTATTTAAAGTTTGTATGGTAATAACCTATGTTTCCGTTTAGTAAATAATGAAATCTCAGTTTCAAAACTTTCTTTAAACCATTCAGATATAAAAGGAAATTCACTTATACCTATGTTTTAGTTTAGTAAATAATGAAATCTCAGTTTTAAAGCTTTCTGTAAACCAAACAGATGTAAAAGGAAATTCACGTTTACAGATGTTAATGTTTTTGAGTCAGTCTTATCTTCACTACATATAACTAATTTGTATATGCTGTCCTGGAAGCAAATGAATTAAATATAGAACAGAATTTTAAATAATTACTGTTTAGAAGTATACTGTTGTACATAATAATTAAGTTGTATATTCTTTTTATGAGATGGAATTTTTTGTTAAAATAGGGAGCTTGTGACTGTGGTTATCCACAGGAGCTCGTATCGTTGATTACAATTGTCCTGTCATACATATACTATGTACTTATTATATAGTACATGAATGACAGGTCAATTGTAAGTAACGATACGAGCCCCTATTTTGTTACAGGTTAAGCCCTGATTCATACTAATAATTTGCTTTGTAACGAGCCCCTGTGCCACTGAGCGCGTTTCAGCAATTTTTTTAACCATGTTTATGCCACAGACTTTGAATAACAAGTAACGCTACATACGAATTTAGAAAAGTAAGAAAATTCCTTGTAACATTTAATCCACTTAAAATATGAGACAGGCCTAGCATCTTAATGTCACTGCAACGCCAATACGTTCTTCTAGCCGCCGTTTTTTTTAACATATCTGCACATGCACGATGTGGATTCTGCCACGACGGTAGTCTGAAATGACACTGCGGCTATGTCCTTATTGGGATGTTTGTGGCATACATTTATTGAACAAATTTTAATACACCAGCTCTTAATCGTTTGCTTTTCATATATTATCAAGAAATGACAACTAATAAGTATATTCTAAATCGGTTTGCATGTTGCAACGTTTTCCTCCAATAAGTATTTATACGCGGGCTCGTAAGGCTGGTTTATCGGCACTCTCTGATATATATTGCCAAACTTAAGTACGAAAAGAGAGGTCAAGTTTTAGGTAAATGTCGCAACAACTGTAATATTAACATGTCTTTACTGAAGATAAAGCAGATGCACAAGAGAATCAAATTAATCCATAGCTGTTTGCATAAGAACGTTTGAAAATTTAAGGACACCCGGTTTTGGGTGTCCTAAAACCACGGTGTATTTAAGACTGAAAATTATTGTTCGTTGCTCTCCCTTAGTTGTATTTCCAGGTTATATATATATATATATATATATATATATATATATATATATATATATATATATATATATATGTTTCTCGGATTTCTCGGATGTTATTTCTCAGTGTACTCCTTTGATTGTTTGTAGACCATTCAGTTTGCCATATTTTATTTATCATAGTATTAATCAGACTATAGATTTCAGTCTGACTATACTTGAGTGGTACGTAATTGGGGTCATTAAGTTTGTTTTCTAGCCAGTTGGTCCGCTAACTCGTTTCCTTTTATATTTACATGTGATGGCACCCATAGAAAGTATACTGTTAGATTTTGTGAGTT
Source organism: Unio delphinus (assembly GCA_029339505.1). Lineage (NCBI taxonomy): Eukaryota > Metazoa > Mollusca > Bivalvia > Unionida > Unionidae > Unio > Unio delphinus. The sequence goes on along the minus strand of JAQISU010000134.1, from coordinate 5,384,979 downwards.
TAATGTTCCTATGATCTGATTAATCTGAATAAGGAAACTTTCCCGCGATATGGTATGATTGTTTTTGATGGATTGTAGGACGCTAAGCGAGTCACTAATAATCAGAGTCTTGTCAGGTGTGTGATTTTGAATCCAACGCAAAGATTCAAGGATGGCCCAGAATACAGCAGTGTAGATGGAGCAGTGATCAGGGAGTCTGCCTCCCATTTGAATGTTAAGCGCTTGTATAACCCATGCTGCTGCTGTTTTGTTAGGGTCAATGCTTATGGAGCCATCCGTGTAAATTTGGGTGTGATTTTTGTATTGATTATTGATGGTTTCCATGGCAAGCATTTTCAAGTAGTGTTGATCATTTAATTTGTTGCCTTTGCCTACTAGGGATATGTCTACTTTAACAGGTACCGATATCCAGGGATTGTAATTAGTGAGTTTGTTTTGTTCAACTTGGAATATGTCCACTGGTAATTTTAATTTCAGGTCATCTACCATTTTGCCAAAAGATATTTTGTTATTTTTTGCATTTAAAGGTGGAGTATTGCTTTTCTGAATTGCTTCCAATGTGGGGTGTGTTATTTCGAGAGTCGACAGGCGAGTTACATATCTTAACATGAGTTCCTGCCTTCTTAGATGTAATGGCGGTTCTCCTGTCAAGACCTGCAGCTCGGCTGTCGACGTAGATAGTAGCGCGCCAGTAGCTAGGAGTAATGCTTTTTGTTGTATTTTCTTTAATTTATTTAATTGACTGGTAGAGACCGTGTTATAGGCTTGACATCCGTAGTAAAGTTTTGATATTATAAGGGCCCTATATAGCATCATGATTGTTTTTTGATTGGCGCCCCAGTGTGTTCCTTGGAGGCTTCTAATTAGATTTAAATCATTATTACATCTTTTAACTAAATTATCGATATGATAGGCCCACGTTAGATGTTGATCAATGTACATACCCAGAAATTTGGCTACTTTGACAAATTTTATTTGATGATTTTACAGTGTAAGTATAGGGTGCACTTTTAATCGCCTACGGAGTGAAAACAGCACAGCCACCGTTTTTTGGTGAGAGAATTTGAATCCCCATTTATCGGCCCATTTGCCTATATTGTTAAGGCTATCCTGTAATTCGGACATATGTTGGTGGTTGGAGGGGTTGCCTGCTCGCCATAGACCACTATCGTCAGCGAAATGTGATAATCCAATTTTTGGCGTTGCCAAATTCGAGTCAAGGTCATTAATCATTAAATTGAAGAGGGTGGGGCTGAGAACACTGCCTTGTGGAGTTCCATTTTCAAGGGAGTATTCTTCAGAGAAAGTTTCCCCTACCCTGGTTATGATTTTGCGGTCTAGTAGCAAGTTTTGTATGAAATTAAAAATTCGACCCGTTATGCCATAATGATTTAGTTTGGCTATGAGCCCCTTAGTCCAAACGAGGTCGAAAGCTTTTTCTAGATCTAGAAATACCGCAATGAGATTCCTGTCCGCTTTCCTTTTGTTGTTAAAGGCTTTTTTAATGGCGGATTCAAGTTTAATTAGTTGATCGGTGGTGGATCTGTTTCTAAATCCACATTGATTTGGAGATATCAAGTTTTTGCTCTCCAAGTGATGTTTCAGTCTGTTATTAATGATAGTTTTCATTACTTTGCATATGTTGTTAGTTAAGGAAATAGGCCTATAGGAGTGTATGTCATTTCTGTCCTTATTTGGTTTTAGAATGGGGATTACAATTGCTGTTTTCCATTTTTTGGGTAGCTGTCCTGTTTCCCAGATGATATTTAGCATATTTAGGACTATTTTAACTAGGTTGGTAGGAAGTTTTTTATAAATAGTATAACCTATGTTGTCCTCCCCAGGTGAAGTTTCTTTTTTGGTTTTGAGAGCTTGATCCCATTCTTGTATAGTGATTTAATTGTTCAGATGGGAATCTTTGGGTCCTTGATCGTGAAACATGTGTTTATATTTAATTTCAGCTTCGGCTCTGTGTTTTTTAAATGACTCTGTATGATTATTGTTGCTGCTCATTTCTTGAAAGTGTGTAGCTAATGAGTCAGCCTGCTCTTTGGGATTGCTAGTGTTGTTTATTTTTGGGGTACTATTGGCGTGTTTTCCCCTGATTGTTCTAATTTTATCCCAAACTTGTTTAGTAGTTGTGGAAGCATTTAGGTTGGTGCAATATTGTTGCCTTGTTTGCTGTTTGGACTGTTTAATCAAATATTTTAATTGATTATCGTAGTTTTTGTATTCCAAAAAGTGAGCAGTGTTGTTAGATCTTTTAAATTTCTTTAGTGCTCGAATTTTATCCCGTCTAGTGTGTTGTATCTCTATAGTCCACCATGGCACACTAAGTTTCTTCTGTTTGCAACTAGTTTTTGGAATGGTTTGATTAGCCGCCTGTGTTATGGCATTAACTATGTTTTCATAATAAATATCTATATCATTCGATTGAATGTCAGAGAGTTTTATGATATTTAAGATTTTTGAAAAGGAGTCCCAATCAGCTCTATTATAATTCCACCTGGGTAATTTAATACTGGAGTCAAAATGTGCGGATATCTGCAGGGTGGTGGCGATTGGAAAGTGATCGCTTCCCAAAGGATCTGATTGATCCATCTCCCACTTGGCAACCTGTAAATAAATTAACACTAAACTAGGCGTAAAATAACCCGAAGACAACAAACTTAATCCCAGGGCTGTTGGAAAGGATTTAGGGGTGGTGGACACATATCCATAGGGATGCACATTAGGGGACCTGAAGGGGAAATGATTCATGCAAGAGGCCGACCTACACTACGCTGGGTATATCAGCCCCGGAAATTCCCCATGTCGAGTATCCCTAATAGGCTTCGTACATCACCCTAATAACCTCCCAACATCATAATAATAATACTAACCTAGGAACATAGGGTGATAAAAATCCAAGTAAAAATGAATAAGAACATAAATAATAGCCTGGGACCTTTTCTTACTTCTACTCTCTTCTCTATTGAACTTAATCAACCCCACTGACAGCGCACAATAAAACTTTACTTAAACTCAAACTAAGATCTCAAACTACATCACTGTCATACACGCTGGTCTCAACTAGACCATACAATTACAAACATAATCCCGACTATGGCCTCAAATATAATTATGAGGTAGTCTAACTCCCAAGACTATCAGGCCCAGCAACACAATGTTGCAACCTAATAGGAAATAGCATAATCTCCTCAAATTAACATCATTTGAGGTAGTCAAACCCAAGACTAGCAGATCCCGCAGCACACAGCTGCACCCTATTACATAATCAAAACAAGTATACCAGTGTTCAATATACACCAATAAAATTACACTTCATTACAGCTTGTCACGTGGGGTTGCATACTTCCAAACCTTTCTAATTAACAAATAATGGCATAAAGATCTTCCAAAACAACCCCCGCCCCCTCAAAAATGTGCCTAAGGAGGGACTACCAACTACAGGAAGAAACAAAATGAAGTATTCAACACCCTCAATTCTACAACCATCAAACAGAGGAGATAACATCACAAGGGAGGATAACAGAAAGAACAAGACTCCCAAGAAGAGCATGCAACTCCTCTGGCAAGCTATATTCAAGATCACACAGCAGAAAGGATAATACTATTCCTTTAAAAACAGTCCTTTTCAGGGCTATAAAGATGTGCCATGCCATTTCTTTATTTATATTATTATTTTTCTCCTTTATTATTAATATATTTTTCGGGGAAGGTCGTGATCTACTGCTATAAACAGGCTCTAGGACATATACTAGAAAACGCCTGGATTGGGCTCACACAAGTGAACAGCCTTGTACACCTCTGTGTCACCCCCAGTTAGTAATGCAGAGATACCGACTAACCCCATTTATCCTTCTTCTTACTATTTTTTATTTATCACTTATTCCGTACAGTTTGGTGCCTCCTGCTATAAAACAGGCTCTAAGAAATATACTAGAAAAACGCCTGGATTGGGCTCACACAAGTGAACAGCCAAGTACACCTCTGTGTCACCCCATACGATAATGCACAGGTACCGACCGGTCCCATACATTCACTCTTTTATTGATTTTATTCTTTATACTTTTATTTCCTTCGGGGCTCGGGGAAGGTTGGTACCTACTGCTATAAAACAAGCTCTAGGACTTGTACTAGAAAACGCCTGGATTGGGCCCACACAAGTGAACAGCCAGGTACACCTGTGTGTCTCTCCCATTCAGTAATGCTGGGTTACCGACTAATCCCATTCATCCACCCCCTTTTTAACTGTAATCTATTCTTCTATTTTTTCTTATTTCTATTCTTATTTATTTATTTTTATAGTTCCTGTTTGTTCGTCCGTACTGTCTTGTTTGTTTTTTATGTTTCATGTTCTTAGATATTGAATTCTTGCCGTGACGATTGGTATGAGAATTCTATTCGGCAAACCAACAAAAAACTAATATGAACAATTTCGGATCTCCACCAAATAAATTCAGAACTCCAACAACCTAACCTGAAGAAACTATCTGGTCACTCTGACAACCCTAGTATAGGCATTTTTGTTTTTTCTTAGGGGATTTGCCCTTGTAAGAAGGGCCTATCCCAGGTAGGGACAAATTATGTACACATAGTACTAATGTAGGGCATAGTGTTAGGAGATAGGAAATTCTGTAACTCTAATGCTTGAAATAATTGCACAGGTGGCTTACACATTATTGATATTGGGAGTCCACTAGCACAACTGGACTGAATTTGATACAAGTAAGTAGGGCTCTTTTGTTTCAGGTGTGGGCGGCGTTCGTGGCTGTGCTGTCCTTCTCTTTGCGTGCGTGCTGGCCGACCTTTCCGGACCTTTCCCTCCCTTCCTCGATTAGGGCTCAGCAGAATTTCTAGCGATATGAGGAAACTAATTTTCTCTCGCTACCAGTGCTATTGCACACTGCTTATTCAAAGCAACATGATTGGTTGATAGGGTGGGTGTGTGACGGTACTATTCCTACCCACCCTGTGGGGCTTACATCTATGCTGACAGTTACTCATTAGTAATTCAGCATAACGCCCAAGTAAAGAAGTGCACCTGTTTGCACAGAATGCCTGTAGGGACGTGGCTCCGTACCGTCCCTATGGGAGAACTAAATGTCCAACGACATGTTGGATATAAATAGTGGGCCATATGACCCTTCGTGGCCGGTGCCCACTTAAAACTCCAACTTACTACTACTACTATTCATTTTGCTGAGTGAAGAGGGAACCTATTGTTTATTTTCAAAACCAAAAACCGGATGGAGAGCTGGCTGGATGGATGGATGGGTAGATAGATGGATGGATGGATGGATAGATGGATCGATGGATCGATGGATGGATGGATGGAGGGACGGACGTACGGACGGATGGACAGAGACAGGCGAAAAGGCAGACAGACAGACATACAGAGAGGTAGGTAGGTTGGTAGGTAGGTAAATATATAGATAGATAGATAGATAGATAGATAGATAGATAGATAGATAGATAGACAGACAGACAGACAGACAGACAGACAGACAGACAGACAGATAGATAGATAGATAGATAGATAGATAGATAGATAGATAGATAGATAGATAGATAGATAGATAGATAGAAAGATAGATAGATAGATAGATAGATAGATAGATAGATAGATGTGACCATTTTTGTTGCTGTGATTGCTAACTGACTGTTTGAGGTTGCAATTTTGATTAGAATGTACGATTTCGTTTATATTTATGAACTTGCAGAATATTTAGATAGTGTATTACCAAACTGAGAAAAATATCAGGTTGCTATATATCTACTTTTCATCGAAAACGGTTCCCAACAAATGAGAGTCAGTCAGCTTTTGATTGTGACTAGGAGGAGAGGCAAAATAAATGGACTGACCGTTGTTCCGTTGTGAATGAGGATTGGACCATGTGTGTTTGATTTGAAAGTTATAGTATAACCAATATAGTGATTTATGAGCATTTTGCGATGATAGCAATTCTGTTTCCGCATGTGTGGCGTGATGTAGCAACCAAATGGTGTTAGATCCATACATTGCGGCTCATAGTCTGACAACGTTTCATTTTTCACTGCAATTTATATTAGAGATGATTATAGTCCCATGTTGTTAAGTCGAGACCACCATGTTATATCGAACGCAAATGCTTTGTTATTTATTGCAGTTAATGAGGGTACATCGTAGCGTAAACGTGTCAAATGGCGAAATATATGACATCATGTTCAAAACAGAAGACCGTCGTATTACATGTGAGGAACAACTATTGCGATAAGGTCTAACAATTCTGCCCCTAAAACAAGAAAGTATATAAACACTCCAACAGAACACCCGATGAATGACAAAACCACCAATGTAGATGAAAAGTCAACAAACACAGATGACATGAGAAACTGCACAGCATCCAGAGCAGCTGCCTGAAATCTGTCATACGATTGCAGCCATTTTGAATTATCCAATAATATGCTAAGGGTATATAATAATAACAGTTCCAACCTTTTTCCACCGCCAACAATACCAATAATAGCGGATGTACCTTATCCAGGTAAGAATGACGTAGTGTTAATTGATGTTGCAAAACCACTACGTAGTGTTATGATTGGAAAGTGTTATGTTCATTCTTGAATTTATCATATTGTTTGAATATTGATTGTGTTCTAAGATTTAATGTCTTACTTTAAGTAATGAATTACGGGAATACATGTGAATTCCTCGAGTTTTGATATGGTAGATAATTTAGCGACAGTGTATAATGCATTATGTAAAAGCAAAACGAATTAACAGGTGGTTTAGCTGTATTGATCTGAAGACATGTGTAGTTGATTACTAGCCGTAAAATTGTTATCACTGATAGTAAAATCTGATTGTTCGAACCAGCAAAACGGACAGTCTCAGCTGTTAAAGTGTTAAAGCTGTTAAAATGTAACATGAGACTTAGTGTGTTTTACTTTTTCTTTTGAAAGGAAAATAGTTTATTCGGAGAAAGCATTACGGGGATAAATGAAAGTACAAGACGGAAAAGGAATTGTGCAGTAAGAGTTGCAAGGAACATACATTAACACAGAAGGCCCAGTCAGATTTCGAGGAGTGAGCAGAAAAACAGTTCGACGAAACAGGTCATGAAAAACGAACACCGTGGACGATAATTATTGAGCACTCGATTCTTATGATGAAATTAGCTATCAGCCATAAAACGGCTAGATTTGTTTAATGCTATATGCCATTTATTTGAAATTTGGTTAATGTAAATTATGAAACCACTTGTATATAGACGGAAAAGAAATTTCACTGTTTATGTTTTCTTTTTTTCTTTGTGATTAAATTGTTTATTTATCTTTACGGGGGCTCGTAGTTTCTTTGTTCAATATATTATCTCTGTTTACCATATACATTTTATACTCGACCGGGCGATGAAGGGGAAGTGGTTTAGAGTGTTGTTCTTCCAAGTTGTGCAATACCGCTGACAAGTGGGCTTGTGCAATATTGTATGAATAACGCTCAGATCCCTAGACCCTTGTCACACTGATATATGTTCTTATATCATTCTATTTAATTATCTTTATAATGTTTACCTTACTCATACGTATCGTGTCTCAGCTTATATACACACAATATGATATATGTATCGGTTCTTTATGACTTTGACAACGATAACATTTTCTGGGACAGACATAAATATGTATGTGTTTGTGATTGTTACATCAAAGACATATGTTAATAATCTATATAAATATAAACACGAAACAACATCAACTATTCGCCACTGTAAATACATTTGCTTAACTAGAGAATACACCCAGGAGTAAAACGTACATTAAGTCTTATGTAATACACATTTATAACTGATCCTTTCATTTGCAATGACGAAGCGTTCCTGTGCAGAACTATTTTTCAGAGCTTAAACGACAATGAATTGACTTCAGCACAGCCTGCTTGTAAGGTTTTCATTGTCTTATTGTTACTATGTTTCTGTAATAATGCATAATGCTTCCTTTGTTCATCGATACGACGTTTGTCCCACAACCAATCACTAAATTCTAGTATGACCATCTGTTATTGAATGTTTTTACGTGGTTGTTTATTTGAATATCACCTTGTGTATTCAGTAATTTAACTGTTGGCATAGCTGACTATGGTCTGAGAGGTTTGCATCTCTCTATCGCTAATTCTATTTCTAACAAAACCGAGCCAGGTGGATTTTCATCCTATAGACAAATAAGCAGATAACGCCGAATTGTGCACCCCACACTGTGAAAAGAAGATATTACATATCGGATGGGGCATTGGTCTTGTAATTTTTGGGACACGATCCTTAAGCGAAAAATTTGACCATTGGTGTGTTTGTAATTTGCAAAGTGAACCACTAAACTGCTGTCATTGATAAGACCCTGAGAGAATTGAAACCAGATGGGATTGCCGCAACCCGTCTGTCTAACAGTAATTTCCCCCACCCGCAGAAAAGCATGAACTGCCAGAAGAAACATAGATTTAAATAAAAACGCACGAAAAGCATTGTGGGTAAATGTCGGCATGACTAGCACGAGTTTGTTTAGCATACATTTATCAACTGATAGTCTAGCATCTGTTTGTGGTAAATATTTATGAATCGTTTGTAGTAGTTTTTGAATAAGAAAGGAATTGTTTGGGTCAGGAATATTTATTAGTTTGTGCACATAACCAATAGCCGATACATATGTAGAGGGGCCCCGAGTGGCCGAGTGGTCTAAAGCGCTGTCCGTTACGGACCACTGCCATCTCACCTCTGTCTGCGTGTGTTCGAGTCTAAGGTTCGGCAAATGTAGTTATGTGAGAAAGCTTGCCAGTAGCTTCTCGTGGGTCAGTGGTTCTTTCCGGGGTTTGTCCGGTTTTTTCCTCCACCATTAATACTGGCCGCCATGTATAGCCTATAATGTGCTGAAAAATGGCGTTAAATCATAAAAACAAACAAAAAACAAAACAATACATATGTAGATATGGTTGACGGTGCGTAGTGTTTTTCAAAAAGGTACGAGTCTGGTTTCTGCCGGCAGCCTTGTAGCAGTTTATGACATGTTGCAAGTTTGTCAAGCGGTAGATGCACTTCCCTTATCTCTAAATCCAATTCATAACTCAAGAAAGTCAACGCAGGGGCAGGGAGGAAGGTGTTTTTTCTGCCATAGGAATGCCAATGTCTTTACAGAGTCGTAAGAAGTCGTTGAGTTTCTGTAAACATCCATCGTAAGTACTATCTATTATGAGAAAATCATCCAAAATATGAACCATATGATGTACCCCCAATTTATTGTTGGCTATCCAGTGCAAAGCCCTGCTAAAAGTTTTAAAAATACTACAGCTCGGACTGCACACCATTGGTAAACATTTATCAAAATAGAACTTGTTTGTCCATTGAAAGCCAAGCAGGTGATATTGAGAAGGCATGACCGGTATGATTTGAAAAGCACTGGCTATATCAGTTTTGGCCATATGACACCCTTTTCCAAACTGTTTAATAAAAGATATAGCATCTTCAACCGTAGCATACTGGAGTGACAACTGTTCTGAAGGAATATTGTTGTTGACCGAGTGTCCTAGCGGATGTGACAAGTGATGAATGAGACGGTAAGTGCCACTAGTTTTTTTCTCAATCAGTCCTAAGTGAAACAGACCCCCTGGGATATCTAACTCCTGAGGAATTTTGATGTTGAGATTGCTGTTGAGATTGTGCAATTCCTTGCACATCTACAACCAACTGCAGGTACAACTCTAAGTGTGTTGTGCCCCATTCGGCTTCATGGCGACTGACCAGTTGTCGGAACTGTTCGTCATAGTAATGCCAGTTAGCGTTTTTTTGTGAAGAGTCATGACTGTCTCCATATGTTGAGACAAACCCGCAATAGATGCAGAGTTAGTCCCGGCGAGAATTGCCACAAACCTATTCCAAGCAAATAGCCATTGTTGTAGTGAAAGAGGGGTTTTCTTCTGACTAGGGACCAAGCTAATTTTGGGGGAATCGTGATTAATGTCAATCTGCATTTTGAATGTCTCCTCACTCCTATCAGGGAGAAGTAGGGACAAATCAATGTATTGACCTTCTAAAATGAGCTCCTTGACCTTAACAGGGATAGCAGATGTTATTTGGGTGGAGGCACTAACAAATTTAGAATGGTAAATACACAGCTGTGCTGACTGAATGTGATTGTTGATAGTGGTGCACAAAGCAGCATTACCAAACCCTGTATTCCCCACCAATGCAAATGTTGCGATATCGACGGCCTGGTTGACCACCTCGTGATTTCGCAGCTGTGACGCAGATGCCGCCGGTGATAGATTCCCAAGTTGTGACGTCGATAGATTGGCGACTTCCCGGGTCCTCTGCTGGGATGTAGATGCCACCGGTGCTGGATCAGCAGTAGCAGCCGCTTGGTGTATCGGTTGCATGCAGTTTAAAATGTTGGCCAGTCCGTCATTCAAGTGTGCTTTGATGGTTTCGGTGACTTCTCTAGTTATATTTCTAACGTCTCCGTGTCGAAGTTTAAAGCGCCCGGACATGTGGTCGTAGACGTTCACTGCCTGATCTTCCTGGTGTTCCCCACCTGCTGCACCCCTTTTTGACGCTTTCCGTTGCGGTGGCGCTCTTTTTCGTACAGTAGTCATCGATTCTACTACCCTCTGCACCCCCTTTGATGCTTTTCTCTGTAGAGCCATTCTAAAACAAAAAGAATCAGAGCAGTATTGCCGTTCTGTGAGAATATGAGCGAAATTGTTACCTGGGGACAGCAGCACCCACTAGGTCAGAGTATGAACTTCAGAAATGGAAATAATACAGTCAGTTAACTATGATCCATTTACAAGCCTGTAAGAATAGTTATTGTCGAGTGGAATTACTCATGTGCTAACTAATACTAATAGAGTCAAGTATGAGGTAGAGTAATGTGTAAGTATACACTTGATAACTTGAAACAAAAAGTAGAGTCAAGTGTAAGTATACACTTGATATCTTGAAACAAAAACACTGACAATTTGTAACAATAAGTAGAGTCAAGTGTAATTATACGCTTGATAACTTGTAACAATAAGTAGAGTCAAGTGTAAGTATACACTTGATAACTTGTAACAATAAGTAGAGTCAAGTGTAAGTATACGCTTGATAACTTGAAACAAAAACACTGATAATTTATAGCAATAAGTAGAGTCAAGTGTAAGTATACACTTGATAACTTGTAACAATAAGTAGAGTCAAGTGTAAGTATACGCTTGATAACTTGAAACAAAAACACTGATAATTTGTAACAATAATTAGAGTCAAGTGTAAGTATACACTTGATAACTTGTAACAATAAGTAGAGTCAAGTGTAAGTATACACTTGATAACTTTAAACAAAAAGTAGAGTCAAGTGTAAGTATACACTTGATAACGTGTAACAATATGTAGTAAAATGTAAGTAAAACATGACAAGTTGTGTAATAGTAAAGTGATATGATGAATCTATAATACGAGGAAAACATTATATACAATGACAAACGGCACGCAAAATTGTAGCATCATTTAAAGCGAAATTGTTACCTGGTGACAGCAGCACCCACTAGGTCAGAGTATGAACTTCAGAAATTGAAATAATAGAGTCAGTTAACTATGATCCATTTACAAGCCTGTAAGAATAGTTATTGTCGAGTGGAATTACTCATGTGCTAACTAATACTAATAGAGTCAAGTATGAGGTAGAGTAATGTGTAAGTATACACTTAAGAACTTGTAACAATAGGTATATTAGATTATAATTAAACACTTCATAACTTGAGATAAGTGGAGTCAAGTGCAAGTATACACTCGATAACTTGTAATAATATGTAGAGAAAATTGTATGTAAACACTTGATAACTTGTAACAATAAGTAGAGCCAAGTGCAAGTATACACTAGATAATTTGTTATAATATATGGTCAATTGTAAGTATCCACTTGATAACGTGTAACAATATTTAATAGAATGTAAGTAAAAACATGACAAGTTGTGTAATAGTAAAGTGATATGATGAATCTATAATACGAGGAAGACATTATATACAATGACAAACGGCACGTGAAATTGTAGCATCATTTAATAGTTGAATAATCTTGTGAACTTGTAATTTTAGAATGCAGATTGCAACTAAAGTAGGTCTCGTTATTCAACTAAAGGAATGACTCTACGACATTTTTACCTGAATCAGACGCTAATCCATGACAAGCTGGAAAACGCATCATAAAGACGCACAATTTAGGCGCCCATATCGAGTAAATTAATGTTGGAAATGGAATGACAATGCAAAGATATGTAAAGAGAACCAAATGCCGACATTAAATATATAAATATATAATGTAGTGAGAACTCATGATTTCAATCGTGTAATCTACTTTCGCAAATACCATTGCCCTTTGTTCGACAAATGCACGCCGTCTGCCCGGAATTTATCCCTGCAATCCCCGCCGTCGACGGGAAAAGGAAATTTACCATTGTGTTCCCAGAATGTAATTTATGGATAAGAATTGACTTCTGTCCGCTAAATTTCATTCACTGATCGTGCAACATCGCAATAGCTATAAGGTGTATAACTGCTAATTATGAAACGTGGAAGCATCTGACATAAAATAATTTGGTGGACGTGGTATTCACGATGTAATTGAGAGGCGAATGAAATAAGTTTGAAGGCTAGTGCGTGTGCGTCAGTATCGACCCGTATATCATTTTCTCCCAGAAGGAAAACAACAATATCGGGATAAAGAAAATAAAGTGAGAACATGTCGAAATTCCTCCATTTCTCCACCGTTCTACCTGCAACTCCGCTTAGCCTCACAGAAACGATGTTTCCCAAATTAAGATCCAATGCAAGACGATAGTCAGTGCCCGAAGCAAGATAATGAGATAGCCATTTACAAATAGAATGGCCCGTAATTAGAGCAAGAGGCACATTACAAATAAGATAAAATTTAATGACAAAAGAATAAATAAATTTTTACTCACATATAGAAGAGCACAAAAAGCTGCAAAGCAAAATTTGGTTGGATGTATAGGGGCGGAGGTGGGACTTATAATTCCGCTTAAAATATTTCCCTGGAACCAGGATAGCGTCTCTACAGCTTTGCAGTTAAGGTGAAAAGGACGCTGATTACAATTCAAGTAACTGTGCGCGGTTGCAGGCCCTGACCCCTGATTGGACAATGAACCCATGTGACCAACAGGGGGCAATTCGATTGACCCTTCTCTGCCCAGCTCTTTGTTCCCACATAATACTGTAAAATCTAGACCCAACCTCATCACGCCACCAATAAATGTACTTACGCAGGCGTAAGTAGTTTTATGTAAACACTTGTTCAGGTCATTCCGTTACTACAAAAATAACAAAAGTAACATAGTGATTCAACTTTATTAAGAAAGATAGCTATTGATGAAATAAATTGATTAATACATACAAAAACCACCATACCATAACAAGTGCATTTTCTTTTAGTTTGTATGCATCTTTCAATGACCTGTTCGAACCCAACATCGTTATTTTTATTATCATTTGTATTTCTGGATAATTATTTCCTAACGCCACATGCAACGGCGTAACTGATACAAGTGTATAAAATGTCGCCTCACATGCCTCTTGATCTTCATGGTAGCAAATATCACGTTCACCTACTATACATCTTAAAGAAATCTGTACAACCGTGTTTCTATGGGTTATAGCTCAATTTAGAGATGTTACAACCAATCAAACACTTATGTATGGCTTTGGTAAAGTTATTAACATCATGGTTACCTCTTTGATTCCAAATCAACCTGTTTCAATTCTTGCAAAGTAGAACCCACTTGTGTTATTTGACAAAATAGCCGTGTATTTGAATTTGGACGACCTGTAGATAGTGGCAATGAAAGTGTTATTTTTTTATACATATAACCGGTCTAGCACATGCATTTGTCAACATGTTTCCACTTTATAACAGGTGTGTTTAATTTGATCGTCATTGTTGCGAATATATAAAGTGATACATGGAACCAGAAAGAAAAGAAGCACTTTAACTAACACAAAACTACAAACAACATCATCTTAAGAGGCAGTGTATATACGTCACATGGTGTAATTGACATCATGCTAAAAGCACTAAAACTGACCAGCATCATGAAGAAACAATTAGTCATAATGTCTGACTCGTTACTATTACTAACAGTAAGTATTATGAACTTTTGCTTTATGTTTTTCAATTTAATTTATCAAAATATAAATTTTTTATTATAATCATTTGTATATTTCAAACGACATATATACATACATGGGAAGGCTAATCCTTTTAATACTTATTTTGATTTATAAGATTTCGGAAGAAAAACTAATATGCGTTCCTAGTAGTATCTCCTACAGAAGATTCGTTGCTTTAGTTGAGTGATTTCTGTAGTGTTTCTTATTATCACAGTTATCAATGTTTTATTTTACTGATTTTTGTCGTTATTTTTCGGAAGTATGTGATTTCGGTTCATAAAAAATATCGTTTTTGAACTCTAACAAAAAAATAGAATTTAGCGTTAATTTTGTCGCCTGATCTATATTGACTATGAACAATGAGAAAGTGCTGTGTTGTTTGCGAAGATATTTTATTTTCTTTGGAATCAAAGTTAATCATTCTTCTCTCTCTCTCTCTCCCTCTCTCTCTCTCTCTCTCTCTCTCTCTCTCTCTCTCTCTCTCTCTCTCTTGCTACAGGGTAATTCGCTGATTTTCTAGTTGGAATATTTTGACCCACGAGTTATGAGCATATTTATCTTCCGTTGATATATCATCCTCTGCATTATGATGTGAAGAAATGCTATCAATATCAGTCGATACATTTTGTACACGCAGACGTCTCTCTAAAAAAGTGTTATATTTTCATTTGATATTTATTTTCATCCCAATTTAAGCATGCCACTATGTTGCTGACGTATTGCAAGAGACCTTCTTTTTCAAAATTCCATTCAAGTTTATATGCATGCATCCTATTTGCCAGCATATTGTATATTGTATATATTTACAAAGCCCAGTGAATGGAACTGTTATTAGATATAACATCTCCAAATTTAGCTCAAAGCCATGTTAACACATTAAAGCAATGATCAGATTAAGTGTGTACAGAACGATGATACTTTCTTCGTTGATTTGGGACGAAGGATTCCGCCGACATTGGGCAGGAAGGTACAGCTTTAGCTGTGAAGATAAAACTAGAACAGAGTGATGGAAAATGCATTTGATTAATTTTAAAATAGAAATATAACTCATTATTATAAGATATACTTATGATTTGATCAAAACATAGCCACAAAGTAAGTTGTTTAGGTCTGTGACATAAATATGTTAGAAGGGAATGGGATAGATTGAATATAGTCAAGCTTTTGAAAAGTTCAAAATTTTGACAAATAGATTCTTTACTTTTGGAAGCAGTATATAGTTGATATACTTCTCCGTTCTCATAAAGGTATTTTTCATCAAATTCCTAAATATTGAATTTATAAATATCTAGCCACTCGGCTACGCGGGGTACCTGCTGCAGGCAAAAATCGCCGATATTGGATTAGTAATGATTGAGTGTGGACCATAGTGAGACTGATCGCCCGTTTTGAATTGATAGCTGAGTGACATACTTACAGAAGAAACTGCAAAAGTGTAATTGATTTAAACGATGATTGTACATTAGGAGCAAATATGAGCGCTTCGTTGCACGATAGCTCCAGAGAAATGTGGAAATATTTTCAATGTATCACGGTTTATGTATCGTTTTATGTGTCATAGCTGCAAATCTCACTGACTGCCAGCGTTGTTTACGTTGTCAAAATTAAACGAAAATACATTGTTTGATATCCTCAACTGTTCGATGGTATATCATAATAAAAAGGACACAACATCGTTTGCAAAAAAGAACATAAACATCAAAAAATCATTTATAAATTCAGGACATTTTTGAAATATACTATTATTTTGCCAGAAACTTATATCAACTATAAAATGATTCTTCCTTAAGTGTAGATTTGTCATTCAAATATTTGTCCTTTTTATTTTCTCTTTAACATTTTGAACTTTACAAATGTTTGACTATATTAAATAAAAACCAGACGCTTTTGACCTATCTATATCACAAAACAGAACATTTTACTTGCGGCGAAGCGTTTATTAAGGCCTATGTGTGTCTAATAATATTGATTAATGTTTCTTAAAAATTAAAAAATAATTAATCGAATGCATCTTCAATCACACAATCCTATTTTACTCTTCGCATCTACAACTGTACATACCTGCCCATGCTCTTCCTTCGTGCCCAGTCAATGACGAAAATATCATCACTCTGTATACACTTAGTCTAATCATTCCTTTACCGCGTTCCTTTGGCTTCAACCTAAATTTGTAGATGAAATATCTAATAACAGTTAGATGCTCTGGTCTTCGTATATCTAAAAATAATAATAATAATAATAATAATAATAATAATAATAATAATAATAATAATATTACTATTATTAATATCATTATTATTATTCATGAGGACTTTGTTTATCACATAATCTTTACATGCTCTTTGAAACATCTATACTGATATGTCACAGAAACAAAACACGATGAAATTAGAAAACATAAAAAATGTTGAAACATTTATTTAGGAAACATTATTAGGTCTTTATATGTGTTCAGGCAGTCTCAAAAGGTGAGTTTTAAGAGCACTCTCGAAAGGGATCATTGTGTCTTTGTGTCTAATTGTAATGGTCAATTCTTGCCACGTTGATGTGCCCTGGGATGCAAAAGAATGTTGTCCATATGTCTTTGTTTGTGAACACAGGCAATTTGCTAGGCATATATAAAAATAGGTGAACTGATTTGTAATTCACTGAAACTTAAGAAGAGCAGCTGTCCTTTTGTTGTTAGATTGGTTTCAAGTGAAACATCAACAGTTTAACATAAATAAAACCAATACAAACAGTGCTAAAAAATTAGTGTTAACTGGAAGGACCAGTGACAAATTAACGCTGCTTTATTGACATGATATATGCAGATGCTTTTTCTTTTAAATCTGTTTCATTATTTGAGTTATGATGTGGATATATTTTAGCACATACAATAATGTTGGATTATGTTACACAAACGTTTCCCTTTGAATCAGAATTTTAAAATAAAAAGTAAACTATAATTCATATATTGTTTTACATGGGTTTGAGTGAAATGACGCTTTGCTTTATTTCGAATCATTATTAAATATTTATCACATTTGTACGTGGGGATATATTTATCTCGTCATCGAATTTGCAGAAATAAAGCCTGTACTTCTTGAATGGGCATATGTCTGACTATTGAAATGCTTCAGTTAAATTAACAGTTATGCTGCTTATATTTGAATATATTACACATCTGAATTGCAGATGCAGTACGAAGTATCACATATGTTTTTTTATTTGCAAGAATTAAATCATTTTTACTTGCATACGTCTCCCGTTTAACATAATGTTGTAAGGATATACAAACCTCGAGGAGCACAGATGTGATTGGATGTCTCTTAAGACATTAAAAAACATTTTCATCACATATACAAATAACAAGATGATTCCTTATTGCGCAAAATGACAGAAATAATGTGCTCACAAATTAAGTGACAAAGGTACAAGGCTAAACTTTAGGATGTAATTTTTCAACCTTTTGTGTGAAGTGAAAATATGCAGTCTGTCAACGGAAATTGCAGTAAAATAAATTCAGATAAATCAGCTTAAATTTCGATGTTCTTTCTCGATGAATTTAATTTATTTGATCACATTTGGACGATAGTTAACTGATATTTACATTATAATATCTGTCTTTTATTTGAATATATGTCAAAGAGATATGTCAAAATGAATTGAAATTCCGGCTGCCTTTTGCTGATATTTTGGTTTAATCGGTTTCAATTGACCAGGTTACACGTTTGAAAATTTCCCTATTTACGAAATAAATAATCATTGCATGTAATGCTTAATTAAGTAGAACAACAATATGTTTCAACAGTTTATTGATGAATAATAACCGAAAAAAATCATATGGTCACTTTGTTTTTGTCTTCAAACATCAACTAGTTGTAAATAAACTACTTTTATCGGCTAATTCACCGTTTAACACTGCCTGCTTTGGATGATTTCTGCAACAGGTTTATTTGAAGTCGTTATTTTGTTTCACATGCAAAAGATTTGCGATGAAGATTTTTGATACTGAGAAACATGCAATAATGACAATAATAAAGAAGAAAGTTTCGTTTAAAACATTTCTGCGAAATATTTGACTTTTTTCAGCAACAGTCTGAACTAAACTTTAATATTTATATTATGATTGAACTATGTCCGTGACGAAAAAAACTATTCGGTGAAGCAGTTACCGTTTTAGGTAGTTGCATGATTAAATTTTGATTGATTGACTGTAGGCCTGATTAACTAATTTTGTGCTGAACAATATTCATGGCCACACATATGCTATGTGAACAACATACGAGAAGGTCGATTCACTTACCCGAGCAAATGTTGCCTCTTCTGTCTCCAATAACACGTTATGATGCCGCTTTAAATATAAAACTTCTGTTTGATTGTTTCTTCTATACATGACATAAATGGCTCCATTTTAGCAGTATTTTGTTTTAATCTCAGTGTAAATCTTACACTATTTAGGAAATATGCAACAAAAGCATTGAAACTTTAAAATATCTGGAGTATTTCGAAGTTTATGGTGTTTCTCAAAACTATTCGCTCCTATTTCGAAACTCTGTAGTGGCAGAGATATGAAGCCATATCATCACATAGTGATGAGTACTTCCCTTGCATTTTTTGCTTGTATAGTACTCAGGTAATTGATTATGAGTAATGGTCATTTATGTTGCAGAAAAGTAAGGTTTTTATTCATGGTTTTGTTGA
This sequence comes from Unio delphinus, assembly GCA_029339505.1. Classification (NCBI taxonomy): domain Eukaryota; kingdom Metazoa; phylum Mollusca; class Bivalvia; order Unionida; family Unionidae; genus Unio; species Unio delphinus. Next base: position 5,366,107 of record JAQISU010000134.1, on the reverse strand, counting down.
CAAATATTTTTTGTACATCTCTACAAATTTCATTGTTTATATAACATTCTATTTCTCTAATAATAACTAACATGTCAGAAAGTTATTTAGAACTAAAAATGTTGCGGAGTTAATTTTATCCCCTTCATCATTATTTTCAGCCCAACGTTAGAGATTAAAATATTGATCTCAGTTTGGTTGTTCGGTAATCACGCATCATTTCATTAGGTTCATTAGGAAGCTATATGATATCACACTCACACACACACAAACACACGCGCATTCCCGTATGTGTTGCCCCATTCGTTTGGAATATATACATGTGTTCGATTGCATACAGTGTATAATGTACAATGGTTATTTCTACGGATCTGAAATCATATGTGTCACACTTAGTTCAGCTTGTAAAATTAAACATTATCTACTCATATATTAAGTATGTCTAGTAACTGTGGAAAAAATAGATGTGAAACTGAATAAAGTGTTTTCATTCATACTGAGAGATAAGATCATCCATACGGTATTTTGTTGCAAAATTATGGGAAATATTATTTTGAGATGGATAATTGCTTTCGTTACGAGTTTGTTCTGGTCATATGTAATAGAGGATAATTCGAAAAGAGATATCAACATTTCGAAGCATAAAATAAACCGATAACTTGAGATTTGCAAATATGAATAGCATAACGTTATTATTTTGCCAAAACATTGGTACGATACATAATGCTTATTCAATGCAAGGCGGAATAGTTGAATTAATTATAGCCATATAAACCCAATAAACAAATATAGCCTCGGAGTGATAGAGAGCTAACGAGAGAAGGTATAATGAACAATGTATTGTAATCGTGATGTTGTATTTCTTTTCCTTTTTTTTCCATTAAGCGAAGTCATCGTGGTTGGAATTTCACCAGGTAGCAGTCACGCAGAATAAGCCAAATAAAGTGTCATGTCACTATCACTTAAATGCATATTTAAAATAAAGTTATGCATTGCTGTGATTAAATTTTTACACTATGAATCATCAATTTTTTTAATGACATTTGCTGAGGTTGTGTATCAAAACTACCCACCTACATTATGACACCATGCGTTTCCTCACAACATGGTATAATTTCATTCTCAGTTAACTCCAAGCACCTATTTGTATCACATGACAATATATATCATGGTGACTATGGTCGAAATATACATATGTCTCATAAAGTATGTTGAGTAAGTTTACAAATATGTTTGTGTACTACAACGATGTAAACTCTACTGACAGATTCGAACATCCCCATGGTTGTTTTGTTTAACTACGAATGATATTTTATGTAGGTATGACTGAACCTTATGGCACGCATCCGGTGTCATTTGTGTCATTTGTGTTAGTTGGGGTTATAAATGGTAATTTAATCAAGCATTGTTCAACATCTGCATGTGAAATCTGATGATAGCGAGAGCTACAACTGAACTAATACGTGACAATGAACATTTTGTAAGAACGTAGTTAACTTTAGATGATTCAGCTTAGTCAGTGGGGTTATGGATGGCTGTATCACGCAGTAAGTATACAAGCAAAAGCAAAATGACATGTACATCTCGTGAGAATGATCATTGCGATAAAATTGAAGTAAACTTATATGCAACAAACTTTTTTGAGTTATTGTTTGTTGTTTTCATTCCTGCATAAAATAACAAACCGTCTAACATACATACTTAATTTACCAAATGTTTGAGCCAATTCAAAGTCTATATATACATACATTAATAATAAAGTGTTGCTACAAAGCAAATTGATATACCAGCATAATCCAAACATCTAATCTAATTGTGATCCGCCCATGGCGTAATGATATGAATCAAACAAAATTATTTTAATTGCATACATATAGATCAAAGATGAATTTATACTCATTCATTAATCGTAAACGACACATGGAAATAACGGTAAAAGTATTAATCGTCGCTGTTTTCTAAACGAAATTAAAATTTTCATCGGAATCCTCTCTTTTCCCATTTCTCCCTCCATTCTCTTATGTAAGGGACATGAGAATGAAATATCGGTAGTGAGAGAAAACTATATTACGCTGGACGAAAACTTTAAAACTGAATTTATACCAAGTAACCTACAGTAATCTGGTTCGTCGTAACGATAATGTGTTCGCTTTACCTGTTATCTATCTACAGTCTTAGTAATATCAATGATAAATAGTTGCAATAGCCAGTCGACACTATATTTTAATTTTAACGGTTAAGATGCACACATACTGTTACATATGTAATGCTTTATTGTTGTTATTTCTCAAACCTATTATAATGTTGTAAAAATCGATTAATATTTATTAAATAAAACAAATTCCAAACGCTTGTCCTACGTCTCTCTAGAGTATGGTAGCTAGATGCGGGCAAACATCCACGAAATTATGAGCGTTCGGGATTTTCGGTTGTGTCATTCTACGATGTTTCTGGACCTATAAATGATGGTAAAGTTTAGTTAAACCTTCCAAAAGGTGTAGAGAGAGAGAGAGAGAGAGAGAGAGAGAGAGACAGAGAGACAGAGATAGAGAGAGACAGAGACAGAGAGACAGAGAGATTTGGGATTTTAACGCGTAGCTTGAATACTGTTCGAGTCATATCGCTACGATGTCTGCAGTGTGGCAGTGTATAGTGATATCTAGCACTGGGGCATCATGCCGCAGACATGTAGCATTATCTCCCACCAAGATACATTATCCTGACACCAGGCCGACCAGTCCAAACACTAACATCTTAATGCTGAGCCCTAAGCGATATAGCAGTTAGTAACAATTTTGAAAGTCTTTGGTATGACTCCAGCTTTCTAGACGGACCACTAATCCACCTGAGCGATCAGAGAGAGAGAGAGAGAGAGAGAGAGAGAGAGAGAGAGTGAGAGAGAGAGAGAGAGAGAGAGACAGACAGAGAAAGAGAGAAATACTTTTTTATAGCTTTGATAAATGTTAGTCAAAGCAGTATAATCACTTAATGAACTTTAAATAAATTAAACTATTTTAATAAACTCTTTTTGGTTCGTTATGTGACTGAGTTTCTATTTCGCGCCAATTTCCATACGCCAGTACGTGAATTCCAGACAGTTCAGGTTCAGTGTACAAGAGATAACCGTGTTTATATTACATTACACTTTTCATAAAAGCCATATTTCATGTAAATATCATGGGCGTATCTTATATTAAAAGTAACAATGCAACAAAAAGCCCAATCATCTAATCAATTTGCGTATGTGTTGTAAACAAGAAGAAAAGGAGTAGAACAATATTTTTAGCAGACACGCTCGCAGGGATGTGAGGAGTTCATCCATACGCTCAATACACGGTTGCCCTGAGGATATCGTAACTCCATTCAAAGGGACAATATGTGTATTTTTTGTGATATACATAAATATTGTATAGTATGTACGCTGTATCAATGATTTACCAGTCGATGTATACATATTTCATTAAAAGAAACTCGGCAAGCATCGTTTTCTTTTTACATCTCTTGATATATCATTAATACGGCGTATATTACTCTGATGTTATGGTAATGAAGGCAAAATTACTAACGGCGTTTTTCCTTTACTTCACATTGGACATATATCCATTTTCACTACTGAAGGAATGTTAAGGAAACATTATTTCTATCCAATGACAGATGCATGCACATAAGACAAAATTGAACTCATTAAAGGTGAAGAAAAAAATATCAGTGGTGGTTGGCATGTATTGCTAATCACGCTCTTCAGTGAATAACGTTATTGCTTTTGATGCATGAAAATATCCATCGTTTAGATTAGGATAGCATTATATTATCTTTCCTTGGCTGCTAACTTTGATCTTTCTTAATATACAAGTACTCTTCATTGTACCAAGAATAACACGGAAAGATTTGTAACTAATTACCTTTGTATTTTTACAAATAACGAACTTCTGAGTAATGATTAAGAAGATCATTCCCGATTTCCAGAAATCAAATTTTATCACTTCCACCTGAAATGATACTAAATAGTTATTTGTGGAGATAATCCTCTTTGAGATAATTAGATTAAGAAGAAATGGATCAGACCAATCGATAAATTATATGATCGAATATCCTCACTTTCCTCTCATTTACATAACTGAGCAACAACCCGGACATAATCTGTATATATTTCTATCTGAAGTTGTATTGACCAGAAACAAAATTGTTTTCGTTTGTCTCGATTACAATCTCATGAGAGAAACTAAACTAAATATAATCACTCTGTGTTGTATTATATTTTTTTATTGTGCCACTCCAGCCATATGAATTCCGAGTAACATCGAAAGCCGTATTCACTCATTTTTTTTGTTTCCAGTAGTATGTGAAACCGAGATTTGCATCGAGACGTATGTTTATTTGATTTGCACTGATACATGCTAATCTCAGGACAGTGGGGATTTTTGTATCCCATTTATCATTCAATCTTTACAAATTCTTCCGAGATATTCACACATGTAGTAATGCTACGAGATATCTTAATTTTTTTTCAAATCCTTATTAACAACTCAAAGTCCATCAGGATTTTCTTTCTTTTTGATAAGCTAGAAAAAATTATGTAACGCTCCACTATTAAATCATACTTTTGTGTAATAGCTGGCCATTTTCTAAATGCATATTTATCAGTCATTTCGATTTATGATTTTCTTTCGAGATTAGATGATTTTGTTTTTGTTTCTTTTTTTGGTTTTCTATACTTTCTATATAATTGCTAATAATCATAGTCTGTTCTGAATGAATGATTTATTTGGTGGTTTATCTTAGCAATAGTTTGGAGTCAAACTGGCACATACCTATCGGAAATAATATTGGATCTCGAATGAAGTTCTAAGCATTCTACTGCGATACGTGAAAAATGATTATTTATCAATAAAGCATTCTGTCTTCTGATATCTTAGCAGTGTGATTGACCAATCACATATCTCCTCATGCTTAAAAAAGGCATTTTTATTTCTGGGTCATCTAGTATAGAAATTGGTACCATCTGCCTTGCTTGCGTAGCTAACAGGCTCAGCTTTGCCTCACAAACATACATAAATTTATAACGATAATATCATCCTTGGTTTCTTTGTTTAAATGCTGTATATTTAAATACAGCGTAATCCTTAACATTCTTTCCTGGTGTAGCCCATATCAAGACAAAGTGTTTGCCCTACTACAACATTGGCACCGTTCACGTTTGGTTTAGTTTCCAGAACTGAAAAAAAATGTATTACCTTTAGACTAAGTGCAGTTATAGACAGATGACATTTTGCTATCCCTATCATAAATCAAGGCTATAAATGTGAGATCTGAGCAGGTTCTTAATAAAAGTCAACATTCGAGAACTTAATAACTTGACATATGTAAGCAAGTGTTGGATCCCATGAAACGATAACAGCACAAAGTTGACTGTGAATTTGTATAATTTTGCAGTCAGCTAAAGGTACACCGAAATGATGAACAATGTGCAAGGAACCAGAGATGAATTATGCTACTTGGATCCATTTTTTTTAAACTGTGTTGCATATTGAGAAAACATCTACTTCATTCATTTCACCGATCCATATATACATGCACCATATTTAATTTATAATGCCTATTTTTTTTTCTTTCAAATTTTATTCCAACTAAAAATATGATTGGTTTATATTTGTTTATATAAGGATGTTTTGTATTTATAATTCAATGGTATTGTACAGATCGAATAAAGGAAATTTGATATTTTTATATCCGATACCGTATCTTGAAATAATTGATTTCAACTTTGCAGGAAACTGAGTAATTCTTTAAGACTATTGACATATTTCCAGAGTAACGACTTAATATTTTAAAATCCAAAATGAACTGAAGAAAAATTAACAAATTCGAAAGCTTGAAAGCTGTTCGCAAACAGACACATTCCACAGAAAATAAAAAGCCTGGTTTGACCAAATGTCTAAAAAAAACGAAGGTTATAACATATGCTAAACTCAATTTCGGAAATCTCTGAGGGTCACGTGATCATGTTTACATCACGAATGCCTAACATGGCCCTGACGAAAACCAATCATTTTACTCTAACAATAAGATAATAAGAAAACGACGTTTTGTTTTGTAAAAGCTATCCAAAAGCCTAAGGTCACATGTTAGTACTGACTCAATCATGTTGTTATAATTTTCACAATGAAAAAAAATTTAACTCAAGAACTTGTTTACGTGGCTTCTACTAAGTTTGGATCAAGGGAGGGATCTAGGTCAACCTTAGGTGCTTACTACTAAATGCGTCAATTCAAAATCCGCCATGGTTATCATTCCTTCATCTTGAAAATCTTATCGTTTATTCTTTCAAGTGGATGCTTTAAGTGAACTGATAGAAAAAGTGTTCTAATTATGTAGACTAGGTCCTAAATCAATATAATGAATATCTAAGCATAAATAATGCATGATCATATCGACATAATTATTGGTTTGCACTTAAGTAGCCATTATCCTCTTTAGTTTGTCCTAAGTGATGAGTTAGCAGCAATATTGTAAGCTAAGTCAGCAAACATTTTATTAAGGATCATATATAAATCATAAAAATTTGTTACTGAAAATCTCAGCTTAATCAAATAAATATGTCTACATGTAGAAAAATGCGTACAATACATATATGATCTATTTTCTACTCCCACTCTATTTCTTTTTTTGCACTCTCTGTCCTTAGGAAGCTGCTAACATATTTGTCACCCTCTTTCATGTTCTCTCTGTAAAGTAGCCAATATTAAGTTCTGTATTGGGCTTAGAATATAATGCTAAATAGTAGTGTTGACCAATATTCCTCGTAAAGTAACCTGCTTATAATAAATTATTAGCTAGTCAATCAGATGGTTCCCTGACCCACTGTTGCTTATTTTGGAGGAATAATTAAAAACAAATGTCCCTTTCTACTATGGCAGTTGTGGCATAAGCAATGCTAACATGAAATAAGTGCAATTTCTCAACATTAATAATATTCATGTTTTCCCAAATTGTTCTGTTAGAATTATTTGCATTATGTTGTATCAAGCAGTGCGGTAACTAAATGGGTCACCCCAATGGATTTCCTTCCTGCAAAAATTTCAAAACAATTTATAGACAGCCATGTGCTGAAACTCGTCGTTTCACTCCCATAGGCCTCCTTCCAACACCAAAATTAAAATATTTTATAGAGAGTGAATTTTAGTGTCATCCCATTCCCCTCTGTTCATGTCGCCCGGTGCGGTCCACCCCCACTTTCAAGTGACGTCACTTTTGACATCATAATACTATTGACAGGAACATAATGACATAATATTGATTTTGACAACTGCATAATGATATTATAATTATTTTGATATCAGACTATTGTTACCATAATTATACTGAGAGCAATATAATGACAACATAATGATTTTGACATCCGACTATTGATACCATAATTATACTGACATCAATATAACTATGACATAATGATTTTGATATCAGACCATTAGTACCACAATAATAATGACATTAATATAATGACGATATAATGATTTTGACATCCGAATATTAATACCTTAATAATTATGACATCTGCATAATTATATCATTATTTCCTGGGAGAGAAATAACTATATTCCACCTATTGCGACGTTTTGTTTAGAGTACATAATATGAAAACTTTCACCGTTTTTTTTAACGTTTAACAACCAAATTTATAATTCCAAAATTATACTTTCACCAGGTAAAAAGTTAGAACAAATAGTTAATAAGGAATACAGTGCGGGGGGGGGGGGGGTGGATCCGTACTACTACACTAAGGATGTTGATAGAGTACGGAATACGGACAGAGAGATTTTTAACTGGTGGAGACGGAAGGAAACTAGCACAAATGTTCTCTCTCTCTCTCTCTCTCTCTCTCTCTCTCTCTCTCTCTCTCTCTTACGCACAAACACACACACACGCGTGCGCGAAGAATGTGTTCTGTCTGTTGCAATACATTTATTTCAGAGAAGTCTGAAATCCATACATAATGAAAACCGTGCGGCTTTTGTTAACTCCGCTCTGGCAATAATGATTTTTTTTTAAAAATACCGCACAATAAAGACAAAAATCTCTCACAAATATTATATGACGATTGATCTTTAAAGAATTTACTTTTTATATTTATCTCCTTAATACCGAGAAAAAGGAAAGACACAAAGTATGGCAAGACATGTAAAGCATCAAAACATCGCTGTTTAATGTTAACTTACTTTATACTAAATATCCGGAAAATGCGGGTACATCTATATGGATTCACGTGTCATTTTCCCGCCATACGTCAAAGTTACTGCTGATGTACATATGGTCCATGTATCGGTTATTTTGTCGTGGGCGTCATAATGCATACAACCTGGATATTATCTGTCTGTAGGACACGTGTATAAATTCTAGCTGTAGCAGATACGTATACGTGTGCAGGTGGTGGTGGAAATACTATTCTCTAGGTCTTTGACAAACCTTGCCTGGCTGAGTAAACATGACCATCATGCACGGAGAAAGAGTGTCCCTCCGATCGCACATCTTCCCGACATGAAATTGATAACTATAGCGACGTTCTTCAGGGCAGAAGAATAGAAAGGAAATAAACTTACGCTTGATTGCATAGACTTATCATTAGTTTTTTCTACCGATTACAGGTCATGTAGTAACAATAATAAATAAATAAACCCAACAAAATGACTGAATTACAATCGTATAAATTCAACATATGCAGGCAAATAAATTAAACAATATGTCTTGCGCACGAAAGGGTTGTATTTAAAATGAAGGTGAAACTAATAACCTAATAGATACATACATACATGCATACATACATACATACATACATACATACGTACGTACGTACGTACGTACGTACGTACGTACATACATACATACATACATACATACATACATACATACATACATACATACATACATACATACATACATACATACATACATACATACATGCATACATACATACTCTTTTTCTTGAAATGAAAAATATATTATCTCCATCGTTGATTTTGGTCATGTAGTATTTCTTCTGTTATTTACATTTTATATATTAAAGCATATCTCTCTCTCTCTCTCTCTCTCTCTCTCTCTCTCTCTCTCTCTCTCTCTCTCTCTCTTTCTCTCTCTCTCTCGCACAAGTGTAGGAAGGAAATATTTAGTCTTCCCCGGCATTCAATGTATAGTCAAAGGGAATACACAAGCAGAAAGTGTGAACAATGTTAATCAAATTTTCGTTCGAACCTTTACAGTGGTTGGAATAACATTCAGAAAGTCATAAACACAATTTTATCATGATATTAGAGTCGCATTTTTAACAAAACAAGCAGGTGGAGTCCTTACGATCAATATGCCTTTTATAATATATTCGATACTAGGAGATACATATTTGCATGCATACATTATGGGAAACATCAATTATATGAAGTGGGAATTTCTAAAACATCTCTCTCACACGCAAATTAACACAAAGACAGAGACACACACATACAAACACGCGCGCACACACAAGCAGAGTGTGTGTGTGTGTGTGTGTGTGAGAGAGAGAGAGAGAGAGAGAGAGAGAGAGAGAGAGAGAGAGAGAGAGGTGAATAACTATAATAATACTTTTTACGGGATTGTCATTGCACTAACCAAACGAACAAGGTAAAGTAGGGTTTCAAAGAGTTATGCCATATGTTCTTACTGACAGAATGAAGGGATTTCATTAATGTTGACAAATGCATGAAAACCAGCATCATAATGACATTACATGAGATATAATAGCACACGTGATTGTGTCCAAATGATAAACAAATTGGGGAATTCATTGAAATCAATTCAAAAGTTGAAAATTCTCATGTATAATTCAAAACCTAACATGGATCAATTGCCTATTGAAGCATCTGATAGTACCTTCGGTACAAATCAAAACTAAAACAAAACTCAAACATAATTACATTTTTATTTATGTTATTTTCTATTGTCATTATACATTTTCATACTGAATATACATAAATTGTTTATCAGCTGCCATGTTTTGATTCGGTTGCTGAAGATCTATTATTTGCAACAAATACATGCCACATATCGATACTATGAACTGATACTTCTAGTCACTGATGAAACTGACATTGCAAATGCTTTCAATGATTTTTTCACCAGAATCTCCACAAATTTAAAAGAACTAGTGATATAAAACAACTTTAGTGAACTGAAAAATTTCTGCAGCAGCAAAATCTCTAAGGAGGTTGGTTTCTCTATCTCACCAGTATCAAAAAACTTTGTTTAAAAATGTCTCAGTGAACTTGATACCAAGAAAGCTACAGGACTTGATCAGATTGGTCCAAGACTCATTAAATCTTCTGCCTCTGCTATTTTAGATAGCATAACATTCATAATCAATTTAAGTATTGCAACCTCATCTGTCCCCAAAATATGGAAAACTGCAAAAGTAACTCCTATTTACAAATCTGGATCAAAGAATGATGCTGATAACTACCAACCAATCTCAATACTACCAAACATGTCAAAATTGATTGAAAAACATGTCCATGACTCATTCATGTCATATTTAACGAAACACTTGCTGTTACATCCTAATCAATCAGGCTTTAGACCGAAACATTCATGTGAGACTGTCTTGATCTCCCTAACTGATAAATGGCTTCAAGCACTTGACCAAGGTAAAATTATAGGATCTGTATTTGTAGATTTCAGTTAAGCGTTTGACATGGTGGATCATGAAATCCTTTTGAAGAAACTAAAAATATACCAATGTGATGAAAAAACAGTTAGATGGTTTACTTCATACTTAAGTGAGAGAACACAACATGTTTATATAAATAACGTTCTGTCCGAACCTGAAACAATTAGATATGGAGTGCCACAAGGCTCAATTCTTGGTCCATTACTATTTATTTTATTTATTAACGACCTACCACTTTTACTCGATATCATCTACAGATCTCTATGCAGATGATACAACATTATCAGACATCCAAAACATAAAGCATGAACTCGAAATGAACTATGTCTGACATGGAAGGATAAAAATTTACAAATGGTCTGTCACGACAGACTACTTGGTGTTTTGGTAGATAATAACCTATCATGGACTCATCATATCAAACATATCAGTAAAAAGGTCAATTCAAGTTTATGGCTTCTCAGTAGGATAAGACATTTTCTCCCTGAAAGGCACAGAAAATTATTTTATAACAGTTACATACAACCGTATTTAGACTACTGTAATACAGTAGGGGTAATTCAAATGATACAAACATATCAAAGTTGGAAAATCTTCAGAAAAGAGCATTTAGGCTAATATCAAACCAGAAAGAAAGCAAGGAAAATTTAGCTGGTAACTTAAAAATATTACCTATTAAAGACTGAATATGTTTAAGAAAAGCCAAATTAATGTACAGGATATCCAATAATAGTGCTCCTGAATATTTACAATCCCTATTCCAGTAGAGGCTACCTGGTAATACACCCCACCTGCGATCAATATCTACAAAACAGTATAAAATTCCCAAACCAAATAAGGAATTATTCAAGAAAAGTTTCCAATACTCTGGAACTTTGCTCCGCAATATTATTCCAGTTGAGATTAGAAATGCCACTCTATTTCCATCTTCTAAACCCAATATATCCAGTGGCTTCTAAGATGCTGCTGAATTAAATAAATTCCTTGTATGAGGGTCTCAAGGTAGATTAGTTCTTAGCTAATTGTGTTACCCTCTTTAAAAAAAGTCATTATTATTATTATTATTATTATTATTATTAGTATTAGTAGTAGTAGTAGTAGTAGTAGTAGTATTAGTAGTAGTAGTAGTAGTAGTAGTAGTAGTAGTAGTAGTAGTATACTATTAAGGTGATGTTATTCTACGGTCAAAGGGAAATAACTCAAAGCCTGGCAATCATAATCAAATTTGTCATACAGTTCTTAATAGAAATGAATACTACTTCACCATGCGTTGATTATGTTACTTAATACCTTCAATTGGTTCAAAATTACGAAAATCTCTCTCTCTCTCTCTCTCTCTCTCTCTCTCTCTCTCTCTCTCTCTCTCTGTACCACGGTTGTCTATCTCTGTGGTTCACTGTCTCTGTCACACTTTGTCTCGCTCTGTCGCTCTGTCCTTATATATCTCTCTCTGTCTCTGTCTCTCTCTCTCTCTGTCTCACTCTCTGTCTGTCTGTCTGTCTGTCTCTCTGTCTCTCTCTCTCTCTCTCTCTCTCTCTGCGTCTCTGTCTCTCACTGTCTCGCTATGTCTATCTCTCTCAAACATAAAGACATCTAAAAGAAGAGTGGTATGGAATGGTGTAATTCTTTAAGAACTGCGTTGACGGTAATTAAATAATTCCGGGGTACATATGATTCAATAGCATGCTCTGACTGGTTGTATCTGAGTAGATATATCATCGTGACGGTTATTCAAAATGAAAGTCGACCGATGCAGCAAGTTTCACACAAACTTGTTTGAAATAGAGGTAGACAACTCCAGCAACTATACGATGTTTTAATTGAAAATGTACAAGTTACTTCCCTTGAATTATATTTCTTCAGACGATTATTTTAATGCAAGGAATATATCTCGTCATAGGACAGTGTTAACTAACTTTGCACTCAATACTTTGTTGATCGCAAATACATTTATAAATATTACCATTAATATTATATTTATTTTATTATGTGTCTTTTTTTTCTATTAGCGACCGCGAAGCGAATCCACGTTATGCCTTCAATGACCTATCATTATCAGGGCCATTGACCAAAATGAAGTCCTATGAAGCAGAAAGTTTAACATCAGGCTCGTTTGTTAGAGAGGTTGACAATTGCAGGCACTAAAATGTTTTTCAAAAGGAATGTCCACTCAAGCTGCAATGTTTACACCTACCTAGTTTGTTAAAGAGGTAAACAACTCCAGGCTGTCTAATATTTTCTTATTGAGCAGCATGCACCTCCCTTGAGTTATATTTGTTTTGTAAGCTTTGGACGATTTTGTCTTTCTTTAAAGAGAATATATTTCTCTTGTTTGCTGATATTAGTTTCCAAACTTTCTTGATAACAGATGCGTTTAGAAATAGCATTCCTATAGTATAAATCACTCGTTATTAAAGGAAAATTCTGTCCCAAAAAGTGGGCCACACATACATGATAAAATCATAGACTAGTGCAATTTTCAACATATATTTTTATGATTAATTTTTGTAAAAGTTGCGATGTTTATGTTTTCGTTTGTTAGCTACCACCCACACCGAACAGAGTACCACCATTCCAAAACACATAATTCTCATATTTTGGAATTTGCTTGTGCTTTAACATTTGATCACTAGAATAAACGTACCCGTTTAATAACGATCATAATTACAGCTATTATCAATCATCATAAAACATTTGCTGACCATTATTAATTTTAAAAAAGACAATAAATAGCAACCGATATACAAGTATATAGGGCCAACATTTTTGTACAGTCTTATTTTTATTGCTGAAAAATCATTAAGATTAACAGTATAGTAAAGGTTTACAGATACTATATTGGTCGGAAAATGTCGATAAACGTTGATATATTTTGCTTGACAAATATAAATATTTATCAAATACAAGTTTGACCAAAAAGTATTTTAAAAAAAGTCAGTAAACAAAATCGTTGTTTTAAGACGAGATATTTTCATCATAGTACAAAGGTTTTGACGAACACAAGAAAAAGACGATTAAAGGGAGGTAACTTGGATAATGTTTAATTGAGAGAGACAAATATCATAGTTCCTTGACATGTTTGCCTCGCCGGTGTTAATAGGTGGTCTTTATTTTGATTATTAACAGTGACTATGACAGGCCATGAAGACAAAGCGTGACTATCGCTAATTTATTGTATTGTTATTAACCGGTAATAAATGAACTTTACTAATTGCTCGGGAATTTTCTTAATGTGACAATATATTGTGAATATACTCATATGTGTTGTATTACACACATACAAGTGGACATTTTATTCCAGGTCCATTCTGTGCGCTCATTTTCAATTCTCCGTTGGTGAGGATGGTAGTGACATTAACAGCTTATCCACACCGAACCACATACATTCATATACAGATACATACATACATACATACATACATACATACATACATGCATGCATGCATGCATGCATACATACATACATACATACATACATACATACATACATACATACATACATACATACATATCTTTTGCATACACACACACATACATACATACATACACACACACACACACACACACACATACATACATACATACATACATACATACATACATACATACATACATACATATATGCATACATACATACATACATACATTGATATCTACATACACACATACACACATACATACATACATACATACATACATACATACATACATACATACATACATACATACATACATACATATATACATACATACATACGTAAGTACCTACGTACCTACCTACCTATCTACCTACCTAAGTAGGTAGGTTTCTGTTGTATTTCATGATTTTGTATTATCTTGAATTTGATTAATCTGATGTAATCTCTGTTGAAGAGGAAATAAAGTCAGTCAGTCAGTCATACATGCATGCATGCATGCATGCATGCATGCATGCATGCATACATACATACATACATACATACATACATACATACATACATACATACATACATACATACATACATACATACATACTTAGCGGCATGCACGCTTTGTCTTCATGGCCTGTCATAGTCAATGTTAATAATCAAAATAAAGATCACATATAAACACCGGTGAGGCAGTCTACTATAGGAACAATTATTTTTCTCTCTCAATTGAACAGTATGCAAGTTACCTCCCTTTAATCGTATTTATGTTGTGTTCCTCAAAGACTTTGTAATACGATGAAAATATCTCGTCTTAGTGCATTGATCGTATTAACTGACGTTTATTTGAATACTTTTTGATCAAAATTGTCTTTGATAAATACTTTTTTTGTCCGAAGATATATATCGATATTCTTACAAGTATCAATTTTCCAGAGATAATGTTCTGAACCCATCCTTATTATTCATATATTTGGTACTTTACCAATTAACATTTTCCGATCAATATATAATCTGTACACCTTTAGTATTCTTCTAATCTAAATGATTTTTCAGCAAGGAAAAAAACTCTGTCCGAAAAATTGGGCCACACATTCTTGCATATCCGATGTTAATTATTGACGTTTCTTATGTAATATGATCAGCAACTGTTTTCTGATTATTGATCATATATGTAAATATGATTGGTATTAAAAGGGTACGTTTATTCAAGTGGTCAAAGCTTAAAACACAAGCATATTCCGCATTGTCGAAATTATGTGCGTTGGAATGATGTTACTCTGTACAATGTAGTTGGTATTTAACAAAACGAAATTAACAACATCGCAACATTTAAATTAATAATTATACTAACATATGTTGACAGTTTCACTAGTCTTTCATTTTATTATTTATATAATTTATATTGCAACTAACACAATGTGGCATTGTATTTTAGATATACATATTTGATAGATATCTTATAGAGAAACTGATTATATTGTTTGGAGTTCGCGGAGGTACTATATTATTTAGCAACCATCCATTGATATTTATAATAATAATAATAATAATAATAATAATAATAATAATGATAAAGAATTGAAAAAAATGTTTGATAATTGTGATTGAAGTCCCAAATAGTCCTACAAGTTCTAGAACGAGTCACAAACTAGCATTCAATCTTGAAAGAGATGATGTACCAACATCCTGAAAATTGTTACTGGAATAATAGTTTTGATGAATCACACTGTATTAATCCAAAATGACTTTGAATAAACTCATAGATATTCAAAATATTGATTTATTCTGAAACTATTTTCCAGCTCATTGTATTTCTAATGTTTAATTGGAATAATTATATCCGTTTAAATATTGACTTAATATAAATTGAATTGATTACTAAGGATTAATATATGGAGCGAGTAATTACAATATAATTATTATTACTATTAGGACCTACGACACAATTTGGGGACCAAGATGAGGGTCATTTTATTGGAAACTTCTTGTAAACAAAACTCTTTTATAGAACCTTGGAAGAGCAGAATCAAATTTGTATCAATAACTCAAACCTAGTAAACACGATTACCTCACATAACATAATACATATTGGTTCAACTGAAACCCTCAGTAACAAATAAGTCTACATAATTATCAGGTCATAAAATGATTTAAGATGAAAGATGCATGATTACAAATAACTGTTCAGTATATAATAATCAAGCGGTAAACATACATTTTCAAAGGTTTGTTCATATTGCAATAAGTAGTATTTTGAAGGAAAAAAGTATTTTACTTGGTATATAAACCAGTTGAATTATAACTAATTTGTGTCCTAGTCTTTTATAAACAATGGTAATGGACTTGTTATAAATGATAGCTGCAATAGTTACATATTATCACTTTTGTACTTTGCTATAAGTTCTTTTATCAGTATGAATCAGACAGATATAATTGAACTTAATACGTATATTTTGAAACGCCTGCTCTTTGTAATGAATACCAACTGTTTCATTTCAATGTAACACGTTTACCAATATATTGTAATGGATATATCAAAACCGGGAATAAGATGTTTCATTGGATATAAGATCTACTTATTAAATTCTAAATGACAGAGAAACAACAAATCATTTTTTACTGGTTGGTTCGGGATCATAGCTGTTATAACCACCTGATACTTTCTTGCATAAAATTCAAGAGGAATAAGGACCAGAATTTACTAAATCAGGTGCGACTTTAAGTATTGCTAATATTACTTTTCTACATAAGGACACGATAAATCTGCAGTTAGAATGTTGGCTAAATAATACAATAATACAATGCATCTTCAGATACGCAAGATCTGTTCAATTCAATATGTTGGCGAAAAGATTAATTTCAGAAATAATCACAAAATCCACATGCGCAACAAAATAAACGAGAAAGTCGCTAAGCACTGCCACTCAAATGGACATTCAGTCGAGTCCATTGAAATGCTACAAATCGAATGTAGCTTCGAATCGACAGACACAGAATACACATGTAGAAAGCTTGGACTTAATGAAAACTCCAACGTTTCCGTTGCAGTCTTATCAAAATCACATTCAGTCAACAGTTTTGCACCTGACTCAAATTTTAAGGTAATAACCAATGTTGTTATTAAATGGTTTAATTGTGTCCATTATATTTTAATTTATTATTAATTTATTATTATTATTATTATTATTATTATTATTATTATTATAGTTCTTGTACTTTATCTAGACATAGAATTAACATAATGTCTTTGCTTCTGAACCCCCTTGCATAACTCTACTGGGATATAATTTATATGCCAATTCTATTTGATGACTTGATCTCTCGCAAAGTTCTGTTTCACTTTTTTGTTCATAATACAATTATTTTAAAATGTAATGGTTTGCTATGTGATTTATGATTTTTAAAAAATACTAAAAGTGAGACTTAATTGACAAATAAAACGTTGTTAGTCAAAGAAAAACCGTCTTCTATATAAGTAGCATTTTCTACAATTTCGAGATTTTGCTCACCTAGTTAGTTCCTAACGTCAAAACTAAGGCGATTCTTAAATGCTTCAGCTAATATAATCTGTTGGGGGTGTCATAAACTTTACCAACCTTTTTGATTAAGAGTTTGGATTGAATGTAAGATCTCCAAATTTAGCTCGAAACCATAGCAACAGAAAACATTGTTTTCTCCCGAAAATTATATATACATTATGAAAACACAATATTTCTTGGCATGAGATGGAAAACGGAATAATGACCAAAATTGTGTTCACCAGGTATTAAGTGCAGCTTTATGTACGGTACATCATGATTGAATCTGCCAACATTTGGAAATTTGATGTTGACCAGCGTGGATAAATGCAAGCAAATATAACTGAATGGAAAGATCAGTATTAATGCTTCTTTCTTGTTTATGCCAGTATCTCTTTCTTGATATATGAAACATAATGCATATTATATATGCCAGATGGAAGCATACTTTATTGTTTCATGATGTTTTGTGATCTCATTTGAAAAGGAAGATCTTCTTTGGTATGAATATACGCATATGAAGAATTCTAGATTGCTTCTAATTTAGATATTGAGGAATCAAGTTTTACAAATATATGCTGGGTTTCATTCAATGGAACTCGTAAAAATATACTTACTGTTGTGACCCGAAAGCACGATGTTAAAATAAGAATTTACTTGGTTAATGATGTAAGAGTTGGCATGTAAATTCGTCAGTTGCATTATCTGTGGTTTCATTAGTACAAATTTAATAGGAAAGCGAAATGTAATACCTAATCAATACAACGTTTCTGTGCTTTTCCGATTATTTCGATGATTCAATGTGACTAATTTACACTTCCTCTCAAAATGCGCATCTTCTCCTTCCTGTTGTGTCAGTTGAAGCGTTTGCAATTGATCACGTTTATAGATTCGACATTTTAAAATATCAACGAAACCTATCAATTGGAAGAAGAGAGATGTATTAAAAGTATTTCCTTCTTAAAATCCCAACGAAAATCTGATTTCAAGTTTCGATCTGTAGCGTCGTTCGAGAGCAAGGGAATGATTGTATCCATTGTTGCTTAAACTGATGTTCTGCTTTTGTAAATAATGTGCTTTCGAATTTTTCTGTTCCAGTCTTGAGATGATGATTTTGGGAAGACAATTTAATACTTTAAGATTGATACAGACTGTGTGAAGGGGCAAATGTCTGGCGATCTATCAAGAATACATTAGATTTATGGAGACAAGCGCGTATCATACCGTGTACGGTAATGTTCCTTTATAGTGTAAATTTTGGTTCTAATTAGACCTTTGTTTTTACATTTGCCAAAACTGTATGTTCGGGACATGGTAAACTTCATTTTCATGTGAGAGTTGTCAAATTTGAAAAATCGCAGAAATTCTGTTGCTCAAAACTACCATATAAAGCTAACCCGACTTTAGCGACACGGAAATAAAGGACGGCAAAGATATTTGTTTATGATTGGTTACGTTAAATAAAGAGTGTGTTTTCACACAAAATTTCATAGGGTTTAATATTGCCCTTCTTGAAATATTAATATCTCTGCAACAGAAAACAATAAGAGGGAGAGAGGAAATTAACTACATACTCCGAGTGGAATTTGAAAGAAATTCATTCGTAAAAAAGTGTGGTCCTGGCAATCCGCCCTAACTGTTTGGATTGACGAATACACAAAGGTATTGTGTCACAATTCCATGTAATTTGTTGATGCGATTTATATATTTATATATTTATATAATGTTTACTTATTCTATATTTCCTTGCATGATTTATCTAATACATTTGTTTAATAATGTGCTTTTGAATTATAGCGATGTTGAGTTATGCATAAAAAGTGGTATATTAATTTAGATAAGTTTGACTTCTTGTTTACATTGTTGTCGTGTTTGCATAAACACTAGGTTGATTTTTGCATAGGAAGTCTTACATTAATTTTAGATATGTTTGACCAATTGTTTTATTTGCTGTCGTGTTTGCATAAACAAAAGGTTCTAGGAAAATAGTGTATTACATTAGTTAATATGATTACGAGAATTCGTTTGAATTCACCGAATTTAGATGTCACGCACGTTTCAGTATCGTGAATAGGAGAGTTCAGAGTTCAAGTAATCTTTTCCAAAAAGATATGTTTAATGGCTAGAATCCGGCATAAGCGTTTATTACGCGTCTCTGGTGTGAAATACCACAATGAACTGCTTTATTGTAATAATAGAATAAACACCAGGTGTTGACACTTCCTTGTTTACGTAAGAAACAGATATATAAACTATGTTTTGGGAGTGAGCTATTCAGTAGAAGAAATTGGGCTGTTAGAATATTAAGTTGCATCGTTTTGAGTTTTTTTAATTAGAGGAGAAAGAAAGACAATTACAATATGACAAAGAGGAGAAAGAAAGTCAATTACAATATGACAATGAGGAGACAGAAAGACAATTACAATATGGCAAAGAGTGGGAAGAAAGGAAATATCAATAAAGATTGAAAGAATTCGAGCTGGAAAGAAAAAAAAAACCTTCATACTTCAAATCCAAATTTAAGTTTTGATTTAGCAAGGAATATTAGATTAGTGCCCCCTCTCAGAAGAAGTAGACAAATACTTCATTCATTTTGAGTATTGGACTCAGTTATTGCAATGTGTAGGTAAGGCTAGTGAGATTTACACTTCACTGTCTGTTCACCAAAGTGGTGACTATGATGTGGGTAAAGAATGCATTCTAAGGGTTTATGAGTTAGTCCCTGAAGCTTATCGGCAAATATTCAGAAATTACAGAAAAGATGCTGGACAAATTCATGTCGAATTTGCTAAAGAAAAAGAGCAGTTGTTTGATAGGAATATTAGATTAGTGCCCCCTCTCAGAAGAAGTAGACAAATATTTCATTCATTTTGATTTCATTCATTCTTTTCTGTAATTTCTTGGTGCTTAACCAAGAAAGTCGAACAAGGTTATCAAAATCTCAAGCAAATGATATTAATTGAAGAGTTCAAAAACGGTGTCCATAGTGACGTTAAAACCTATCTCAATGAGCATTAGGATTGAAACTTTAGAGAATGCTGCTCGAGCTGCTGACGAATATTCTTTGACACATAAAGTTAATTTTGTTAATAAGACCTCTACGCAACAGTCGTCTGGCAGAAAAGTATTTCAGCCTAATACCAGCCCTTTTAAAACTTAAACTAGCACAACTTTCAAAAATCAAACTTCAGAGAAGCTTGATTCTAGATCCTTGTCTCTTCCGACGTGTACCTATTGGCAGAAAGAAGACACGTTTTTTTCTGATTGTTACAAATTGGAAAATAGGTATCAGAATCAAGACAAACCTGTTCCAAATGCTCTTATTTCTAAGAGGTCAAGGTCACGGTCATGTATTGAAAGCAATACATTTGTTGGGTCTAATAAATCCCAGTCTGATTTTATTATGGTTAATTATAAACCATTCATATCGATGGGTTCTATATCACTCTTGGGTGATTCAGCCAATACCGCCCCTATTAAAATTTTAAGGGACACATGAGCTTCTCAGAGTCTTTTATTGTCAGGTACTTTGCCTTTTTCTAAGAAGTCTTCTTCTAATGAAAGTGTTCTTATTCAGGGGGTATAGTGAGGCTTTGTTAATGTTCCTCTCCATTGTGTAAATTTGTCATCAGACTTAGTATCAGGACCTGTGACAGTCGTAATAGTCTCGGTTTTACCCGCTGATGGCATTCATTTATTGCTAGGCAACGACATAGCTGGAGACAAGGTTGTGGTGAATTCACATGTAACTGACAAGCCTGGTTTGGATCAGAAAGTTGATCTAATTGAAAAAGAATTCCCTGATATGTTTCAAGCTTGTGCAGTTACCAGAGCTATGGCAACGAATGCTCTTGAGAATGAATGATGTTGATGAAGCCAGTATTCCTTTAGCTGACACGTGTATACGTCAGGCTTTTGATGAGGTCACTTTTACTCCTAGTTTGGATCAATCAGAAGGTATTGATCATAGTGATCCTCTTTAAACAACTCATTCTCTTTATTCTAATCAGGGTGATAAACGACAGTCACTTGTCGTCGAACAGGAAAAAGATACTGAGATCTCATGTTTGTTTCAAAGGGCCATAAGTAAGGCCGAAGCCACGGAAGTTTCGGTCTGTTATTTCATTAAAAATGGAATTCTTGTGAGAAAATGGAGACCTCCCGAGGTACCTGCTGGTGATAAGTGGTCGGTGAAGTATTAAAAAGTAGTTCCATAACCTTACTGACTGGAAATACTTAATCTGGCCCATGAAACTCTTTTGCCTGGTCATTTAGGGATTAATAAAACTTATCACAAGATCTTGACTCACTTCTATTGGCCAAAAATCAAACGTGATGGTGCCAAATACTATAGATCTTGTCATACTTGTCAAATGGTAGGAAAACCGAATCAGAAGATACCTAAGGCTCATCAACAACCTATTCCTGCCTTTGACGAACCATTTAGTAGAATTATGGTAGATTGTCTAGGTCCCTCACCTAAGACCAAGTCAGGCAAACAATACCTGTTGACCTTTATGTGTGCGTCAACAAGGTTTCCAGAGGCAATTCCGTTGAGGCATATAAATTCTAAGACAATAGTAAAAGCTTTGATAACGTTTTTAACTCAGTATGGCCTTCCCAAACCTGTTCAGTCTGATCAAGGTTGAAACTTCATGTCTGGAATTTTCCAACAAGTTATGTATGAATTGGGTATTCAGCAATTCAAATTTTTTGCTTATCGCCCTGAGAGCCAATGGGCATTAGAAAGATTCCATAAGGCTTTTCAAAATATGATCCGATCATATTGTTTTCATACGAATAAACATTGGGATGAAGGCATTCATTTACTATTGTTTGCTGTTAGAGAATCAGTTCAAGAATATTTAGGCTTCAGTACCTTTGAACTGTTTTTTGGACACTCTGCTCAATCTAAAATGAGATCAAGATATGATAAAAAAAATCGAAGGAAAGGAGTTTTCAGCCTGGTGATGTCTCTCTTACCCATACCACAAAATCCTCTTCAGGCCAAATAGTATGGTCCCTACACAGTTGACAGGAAAATTAATGACTTAAATTACATCATAAATACTCCTGGGAGGCGCAAACAAAAACAACTCAGCCATATAAACATGCTAAAAGAGTATATTGAAAGAGATAGCCATGTTAAACCTGTAATTAATTTAGTTGTACCTGTCCCACTCAGTGAAGGAATATCATCAGATTCTAGTGATATTGGAATGACGAATCTTTGTGATTCGGAAATTATGAAAGAGATCTAGACCAGAAACTTTCACATTTGCAAGTGCAAGAAAGAAATGAACTGAAACAAATATTATTTGAATATGAGCACTTATTTCCAGATGCTCCTACAAGGACAAACAAAATTTTTCATAACGTTGAAATTATAAATTCCAAACCTGTTAAACAACATCCATACAGGATGAATTCACCCAAACAGGAATACTTGAAAAAGGAAATTCAATATTTCCTGGAGAATGATTTTATAGAGCCCAGTAAAAGTTATTGGAGTTCACTATGCATACTTATTCCAAAACCAGATAAAACTTTCCGTAAGTGCACTGATTATAGGAAGGTGAACAGTGTGACAAAAACAGATTCATTCCCATTGCCAAGAATTGACGATTGTATTGATAAAGTCGGGAATGCTAAATATGTCACCAAATTTGACCTTCTGAAATGATTTTGGCAGATTCCACTAACGGAAAGAGCAAAGGAAATCTCGGCATTTGTGACTCCAGATGGACTTTACCAATATAAAGTAATTCCATTCTGGATGAAAGGGTCAACAAGTACATTTCAACGTCTCATAAATATGATCACCTCTGGTCTAGAAAATTGTGATGTCTATATAGATGACGTCATCATCTACAACAATACCTGGATAGAACATTTAGCAACAATTCGAAAATTCTTTGACAGATTCACTGATGCATGTTTGACAGTTAATTTATCTAAAAGTGAGTTATGCCGTGCTAGTGTGACTTTCTTAGGACATATTGTGGGACATGGACAAGTTAAACTAATATATGATCTTTCCAATGTATAACAATATATTATATCATACACACTGTAATTTATACAAGGTTTTTTTTTTAACCTTCTGTGTAAATTGGTTTATGGTAAAAAGAAAGTTTTATCATCTAAACCTTTCTTTTTATTTTATGGGGGAAGGTGTTACGTATATTTGATATAGGGCATTTATATTTATTTATTTTTTTTGTTAGATTTAAATTTGGCATTTTAAGTTTTACGATTCGTTCATTAAGGGGGGTGACCTGTACTTTACAGAATAAACACCAAGTGTTGACCTCATTTCTGACCTGGTTTCAGATTTGTAAACAAGCTTTTAAAATGCTTGGATGGTTCCAAGGACAATATGGAGTTTTATATAAACATCTTTCTATTTTAGTTGGGTCATCAGGTGTGTACGCGATTCCTTCAACGTAAATTTGTTCTAGAAGGTCACGTGACCCTTCCTTGTTTACGTAAAAACAGATATATATATATAAACTATATTCAGTAGAAGCAATTGTGCTGTTAGAATATTAAGTTGTGTCGTTTTGAGTTATTTTAAATTACCTTGTACTGGAAATTATTTCAATTCGTTTGGATCAAAAGGAATTATTTTGTTTTTTATCTGGAAAAGAATTCTACTCATAGAAATTTTGTTAACTAGAACTGACTTCATCAAGTGACATAGTCTTCCATATTGGATACTTCGCTGGAATTCGAACTTACAGTTATTTGGACATTTTATTACCAGGACTTTTGCAATTTCTCTAGTGGATAATATATTGAATTATTTTTGGATTAGTTTTGGAATAGATTATTAAAACCGTAAGTTTAATATTTTTGTTCTGAAAAAAATATTTGTACTCAATAAATTGTTTATTAAGTTTTACACGGTTGCTATTTTTACTCTTTCTATGTTACTGTTCATTCGAGCCTAAGCACATAACAATATATATATATATATATATATAAACCAATCAATCAGGGACATTTTCTTTTCAGATCGTTTAAACATAATTATCTAATGTTTATTTAGTGGCTGCCTTTTTAGTTATCAAGTTGAAGAACAAAATTAAACCTCACTGATAATTCACTTCATAATATTATATGCATAATTATTTAATGTTTTTTTGGTGGCTGCCTTTTTAGTTATCAAGTTGAAGAACAAAATTAAACCTCACTGATAATTCACTTCATAATATTATATATATATATATATATATATATATATATATATATATATATATATATATATATATATATATATGTCCCCCGATAGTCAAGTCCTTTTTGTCCATGCTCATTGCCAAACTTTAGGGTACAATGTATATATTATACATACATGTACTAACAATGTCATTGGGGGCCTTACTATATACATATCCACCTATTCGGGTACATTCACAACTATATAGAGGGTATTTGCTTTAAACAAGTGAATAATGGATATATTTCATTGAGGGGGTGAAACACTTAGTCTTTTCATGAGCAACTATTATATTTTTGTTATGATCAAGCATATTGTCTATCAACTTTTATAACACACTGAAGTAGAATATTTCTTAACGCATCCCCTCAATGTCAGCAGTTTAAAATGCTCTTTCCCCATGCAAGGTAGATAAGCTGATAAAAACAAAACAAAGAAAAGAGAAATATGTTTATCATTGGTTGGATTTTAACCGCAGTCATTAAATTTTCCAGATGACCATCTTTACCTTTACATTACGCAAGCATCATGAAACATTGAAATTTCTTATATATATTATCTAACGATGTTTGGTGAATAGTTTTTTTTCTCACTCTTTCACAGATAATTCACTTGTAAAATTCAGTAATTCACTGCCTAGCATACAATAAAAATATACAATAATTAATTATGTATATTTACTGACAAATATCTTACTCCCCTTTACAAAGTTCCTTATTCATTTGTGGTAACCAAATATGCTGTTTTCTAAAGACTCTATATAGTGTTATAAACCTCTAGATTATACTTAGCAGCAGAGAGGGTGAATCAGACAACTTTTCAAACAAAAATCGATTTTAACCGTCAAAACAACAAATAGAACCTTCCTACGAAATTTCATGTTTTAACCAACAAAAAAAAAAGAAAGTCTCTGTTTGGCAAATGGAGCCTTAGTGATTTTGTCTGAAACACGGTGAATCCAGGCGTCGATGAGGCTTCCATTGGGTAAAAAACGCGATGGACAACTCACTATGTATTCGAAGAATTTTCACGACGAAAATCCTTTTAGGATTTCACAAACAGACTAATTTGTAGAACCTCAACTTGTAGATCAATTAGATTATTGGACTGGTCAGTGAGTTTAAAATTGATTCTGGTTAATGCATTATTATGACACTGCATATAGGCTGGATTAACCGGAGACTCAATTATTAAACATCCTGGAAGGGCTATTGGTGCAAATGAATACAAAATATATCCCTGCTGAGCTTGATTTGATCGTTCTAGATTTATTTGATAGCTTCCTTCGATAACATCACATATTAAATTGAGCGCTATCACCGATGAAATATTCACATTTTGAGGAGCAATATGCCTGCCGCCACCATCTGGGTCATTATTATGTGTTAGGATAGTTGTTTGTGGTTGTGATGTTCTTTTTTTCCACGCATCATGAATTATTTTAAAACCAATATCGATGGCATCATTGAGAAATTTTTGTAGTTTTGAGATATTATATCCTGGTATTTTGAATGCTGGAATATCTTTGACGGGGATATTATATTCTGTAGCAAATAACTCTCTTGTTTCAGGACCACTGTTACCTAATACTTGTTGAATAATTTGTGAATGAAATGTTTCCATGTCATTGATGATTCTGTTACATGTTTCTACAACGCTGATAAATTCATCTCGGGTGAGAGTGCCGGATTTAAGAGATGGCAACAACAATGAAAAATCTTTATTCATCGCTGTGAAATTTTCAGTGATTTTATCCTGTCGAATTAAGTAGGATTTTCTTTTAGTGGAATTATTTACCAATTCATGAAAAAAAATTCACTCTATTGTAATCACTATAGCTTTTTACTGGATTATTAGATTTTATCCTGTCGGTGATATAATCATGATATAATCATTTTTTTGTGGTTCAGGTGGTAATTTAACGGTTTCTCCCCTGGGTGGTAATTCAGGCCATCCTAGTAGGGTTCTAATAGAACTCTGATAGATATCTACGACATAATTTGGTGAGTTTATTTCAATGGCAGATGATAGCGTCGGCTCATGAACCGTTATAGCTATTTTTAATTCTTTTCCAGTAATCGATTTTATTCTACGTTGCAATTCATTATTGATTTGTTCAATTTGGTATGATCCGGTTGGTATCGAAACAACGTTCCAGTCTGGGGTACCGTCGGGTTTATTCTTATACGAGAACACCAGTGAATTATTGGGTTGTTGACCATCAAATGATTTTGATCTGATATTAGGCCAACTGTGATACATCCGTAGTTTTGCTAGCGCGATTTCCTTCACGGGGACTGGGATAGGGAAATTCACACTGAATTCTTGATTCTTTGATGTTATTGAGATCATTTTTGTTTGTACTGGGTTTGTGTTCTCCACTATTTGTTGAAGTAATTCCTGCTGTGTTGTCATTGTTACTATACTGTTGTTGTCGCTCTAATTTTGACATCACAGAATCATAAATACTGACCATTGCTGAGAACTCACTATCTGATATAATTGTATTATCGAGTGACGACGATATCATTGAGGATAATTGCGAGTATGCGGTTGATACAACATGAAATTG
This sequence comes from Unio delphinus, assembly GCA_029339505.1. Classification (NCBI taxonomy): domain Eukaryota; kingdom Metazoa; phylum Mollusca; class Bivalvia; order Unionida; family Unionidae; genus Unio; species Unio delphinus. Next base: position 5,338,716 of record JAQISU010000134.1, on the reverse strand, counting down.
AATTAAGTAATCTTGCAGTTTACTCTGGCTGCATGATATTTTGTTTGTTATCCCGGTTGATATAGCCGACGCAGAAATGCAAATTATAACTACGACCGGGGCAATCATTGTCATCGATGCAAGTATTATTCCGGCACCAGCGAGAACGCCTGACACCGAGTACATGGTAACATCAATTACGGTGATTCTTCGCGGTATTTTTTTTATTTTTATTTGATACTCCTTGGCGAGGGTTTTGAGTCTAGTTTGAAATTCTCCGACCTGATCATAGCGATATTGCGATGATGAAATCATTTTATTCCCAAATCAGTTTACAATTTCAATTGAAACCGTTATTTACTTAAATCCGCTACGAATTCTAAATACCACGTTTTTGAAACCCTAACCAAATTTTTATCAGTAGATGTTATCTTGATCTTTTCAGTTGTATCCTTGTCGATGATCGTTGAAATCGTATTGTTGACCCCAGATGAACTCGACGATGATATTTTAGATTGAGTCGTTGTCACTAGTGTTAATCGATAAATACCTTTAACGGTTGCAGTCAGTGATATCTAATTTGCTGTTTGTAGGTGTCAACGCAAATGATCCGTGTTGGATCGTGTATACTACGTTGATGGTTTTCTCATGAGGAATTTTTGTTTTTTCAATGATTGTTATCATCCTCGTTGCATCACCTTTGATGGATTCGATGAAGTTTTTCGTCTCATCGATGGATTTTTAAATATCGGGTAGTTTTATTTCAATTTTATCCAACGGGGTTCCAATAAATTTATCCACGATATTTCTACGAAAATTCGAAAACTGTTTTCCGTATTCTTCAGTTTTAGATCGAAGTGTTGCTAGTTCCAACACAGAATTTTTTAACTCATCTTTGAGAGTTTTTAATCTATCTGTAATAATCGAAAAACGTACACCCGGTTTGAGTTTACCCTGATCGGAAAATAACGCGATAGAATCCTCGATTGCGTTTCGTTGTTTAACCAAAATATCATCCAACGACACATTACTAGTCTTCATTTTACCCTGACGTTCTTGAAATACAACTATTTTATTAGGATCAACACTTGTTAAGTTCAACGTCTCAGCTATTTCATCTTCGATTATTTTTTTTATATCACCGGTTGCAGATATTTCCGTGGTGGGTTTTTTCAGCGTTGATAAAGATCTTCCCCAAATATCAATCATTGTTATTTTATACATCTCTCTCTAAAATCGTTTCGATTTCCAGCGATTACTGGTGTATTCATTTACGGCAACATGTGGTGGTTTTATTTTTGGGTTACCTAAGGAGTTAGAAATAGCTTCAAGGACATTTAATACTTTACGACCACATATTGGTGGGTCATTCATTTGTTGTGTTGGTAGCGTAGAATACCAGTGAGGAATCTTTAAGCGATTTATATAACGCGTAAATTCTTTAGGCAGTGCTAATCCATATGAATCGAAATAAACAATCCCACGTGGATCAATAGCGTATGCAACCCAGTGAGTTCCAGGTCCGGTGCTGTTATCTAAATTAATAATACCGGTTTCAACATCATTGGGTTGTGCCGGTAATTGATCTTTCATAAAGACACCTCTGAAATTTTTAATCGCTAGTTTTTTAGCTGCATCAATTAAATCAAAATTGGACATTGGAGTCAAAGACTCTTCAATCAAAGATTTTTGAGTTAATAATCCGGTCATAGTCTTAGACCCTTTCCGCTGTACCATGAATACGGGGTTCCTGGTGGTCTTAGACCCTTTCCCTTTTTTTATACCCTCGTCCTTTCTTCTGTTCATATGATTCAGTAATGCCTTGTATCGCTTTTGCTCCCAAGCCTACAGCTGCCCCCAATGCGATTGCTTTTGCAACTGCTGGTGCGGCCGCTGCAATTAATCCTGGTAACGCAGCAAATAACGGGAATATACCGCCGGTTTTAATCATATTTTTGATAGCAGCCGCAGAGAGAGTGATCTGAATGCCTTCTTTTTGCTACAAGTGCATCATTGAAATGTTTCACTTGACGAGTTGTCAGCGATAATTTATTTGCACCACCATTCACTTGATTAGGTTTCAGCGTTATTGTGGTTCCACATTTTTTAGCTGATTCCGATTGCAATTTTTTGATTTGACCCGCTGTCAAGGCAACACTAATAACACTATATGACATTATACATAACAGATTGATTCTAAATTGTAAATTGTAAAGAGAAAATCGTTTACATATTTCCCGCATCAATTACTCTCATTCTTCCGCCAATACCTTCGAGTAGCATTGATTTATCGCTGAGAATGACAGCAACTGCTCTATAATTAGCAATAGCACCACGAAGCACATTAGCTCTAAAATGTATATCAACGACGGATTGTCTTGTTAAAACAAGATGTTCCAGTGAAAAATAATAGATCGGATACAGATTCTTAAAATCAAATTGTGATATTTGCAGACCAGTATCGACATTTTGATCGCGTGCCATAAATGACAACAGACGATGATAAACTCGTGCAATATGATTTTCTGTGTAATTAAGTTGTACATCTTCAGATGGTTTCTGCTGGCCGTTTATTCTAAGTGAGACGTCTTTAACACCTAATGGATCAAATATCATATGGCTAAACGTTGATTGCCAACTCGTGTGTTATCCTGTAACGCAATAAATATATGACGTGGCGCAGAAACCCTTTGTTTTGATGCTAGGTTCCAAGTGAATAACCCGTTAATATTTGATTGTTTAACATCTGTACTTACCATTAGCCAACTTATCAGTGATTTTCCTCCTTGGTCCATAAATGATAGTAATCGTTCTTCTGCGGTGATTGATGGAGTCAACACTGGCATCCACAATGATATTTTTGTTAAAATGACTTTACCAGCATCAGTATCTAGATTTGCAGCATCCGCTGGAATCCTCCATATTGCGTCAATATCATCACTCTTTCGCACGAGTGCTACTGTATGCTTCGCTCCATAAATAACTTTTCGTAGATTTCTACAGAATCCAAATATATGATGCAGTGGAATCGCACATGAAAATGATTTACGCCGCCCCTCCAACATTGCTATTCGTGTTGCAGCCCCTAGATTGAAATTAGGATCGTTGTTTATAATCATATTTTCAACATCAACATCAGCGGCACCAGCATTATTCTTTGGCCGTCTTATAATAAATTGATTTCCTCCAGCGGTATTTTTAACATCTTTTGCAAACATCATAGAAGGTCCTGCTGATCTTGCATAATCATCAGAATATCTCGCTAGTCCTATTATTGTTGTGGCTACACCAACATCGCGATCTATCGACTCAATCTCTTTTCCATCAATGAGATATCTAGCACTCTCAAAAAGCGCCATGATACCATTATTGACAAACCCAACTTGAGTACCAACTGGATACGGTGCTGGTACAGCAGGAGTATCAGCAGCTGTTACAAGTTCTCCTTCTACTTCGATAAACGCTTCAGCGGGTAGAAAATATTTCCTGGTATCATGGACTTGAAGTTCAATTCGCGATCGACTATTTGAGTCTATTGCATGATAGGCGTAATATTGAAAATCGCGTACAGAATCATACTTGCGCACTGGGGCGTCTATATCAAACGCTAGATCAGGTGACCTTTTGAACATTTTATTATATATCCATTGATCTAAATCGTGAAATCCGTAGGATTTTCCATTTCACCTATGGATTTTACATTTCACCGTCGTGGTTGTAAGCAACTTCCTGCTATCATATTTGCGATGTTGTTTTGGTCGGGAGTCATCAATGACTCTAGCTTTTGATCTACTGCGTTATTTATTATTTTACTAACACTTGCAGACATAACTGCAGTAGATGGTAACGGTTTCTTTCTCCGTCTAACTAATGATGTTATTTTATCCTTCGCGGCTGAAAACGTCTTCCCGACAAGATCACCAACGGCACTAATACCCTTATCACGAATAACAGAATAACATCAATGGCTTTCATTCCTAATTGTTTAGCTAACGGCATCACTTTTGGTGCCATTCTTGAAAATAATCCTAAAATGGTATTACCGAAACTATCACCATAATACGCGCTATAAACAGGCAATCGTGAATTAACTACATAGACGCTAGATGGTTTATCATGATTGTAGTGTATGATCATTCTTATTATTAAAACACTAGTGTTTTCCATTGCTAGCGTTTTCAGTCACTATGATACCCACTGTCCACTAACTCGCCAATGAAATCTCGATATGTTTTGATATTCATGATACCACCTTGAAATAACCGTGTACAGATATCAGCTGCTTTATTAATTATTTATGGTGAGTTATTTCCAGCTCGGAACCCTCCGATGAAGACATCTAATCGTGATATATCACTGAGAACATTACCAGGACATGAAACGCTTGAAATTCCACTGGAATCTGGCAATCCCTTCCCGCTATAACCAGTTGCTTCATCCAGTTTATCATCATCATCAAGTTCTTCTTGTTTTGTTTGGCGTTTTCTTTCTTGTTGTAAATGATAATCAAAATTTCTCTTGAATTCTCGATATTTCGTCTTCCTTCTATCTATACTCCCGGTATTTATTTCATACACTATATCAGCCCATTCATTATGTGACATTCTATAATCCGTATAATTGTCCGTGAAAAACTTTTCTTGTGAATCATCGCTGTTAGCAGCGAATTCACTTAAATTGCCCTCCTTCTCATTGAGAATTAATTGTTTAGCTTTATCGTTAAATAGTTCCGCTAATTTCTTTGATTTAGGTAGTCCACTAACTTGTTCTTTCTGAAATGATATATCCTGAGGAAGTGTTTTTAATGATTTTTTTTGTTTGTTTAGTTTTTTTTCTATTTTTTCTAACACAGGGAGAATAGACTCTTCTTGTTTAGAAATTGCTGATGTTACATCCTCAGTTGCGCTAATTAACGGTTTAAATAACTGTTGTGTATCAGTTGAAAAGTCAGTCTGAAGACTCTGTCGTTGTTGCAGTTTATTCCTGACAGATTCGCGAAATGGTATAAATCTCTTAATTGCATTTAGTCTCTCACGAGCCAATCGGGTCGTTAATGCTTCATTGACCATTATTTGAAATTGTAAACAATTTTTCAATTGTAAAACAATTTTTCCCGAAAATCGAAGATTTCCCGAACCCGAAAACATTTTTCAGTTAACGGTCCAAACATGAAATATCGATTTTTTATTCAGTGTGAAATATTTTTTATTGCTGTGAAATATTTTTTCTTCAGTGTGAAATATTTTTTAATGCTGTGAAATATTTTTATTGCTGGGTCAAATATTTTGTTTTGCTGTGAAATATTTTTTCTTCAGTGTGAAATATTTTTTATTGCTGTGAAATATTTTTATTTTTTCTTCAGTGTGAAATTTTTTTTATTCCTGTGAAATATTTTTTATTGCTGTGTGAAATATTTTTTATTCAGTGTGTGAAATATTTTTTATTGCTGTGTGAAATATTTTTTATTCAGTGTGTGAAATATTTTTTATTGCTGTGTGTGAAATATTTTTTCTTCAGTGTGAAATATTTTGTATTGCTGTGTGTGAAATATTTTTTCTTCATTGTGAAATATCTTTTCTTCAGTGTGAAATATTTTTTATTGCTGTGAAATATTTTTATTTTTTCTTGAGTGTGAAATATTTTTTATTCCTGTGAAATATTTTTATTTTTTCTTCAGTGTGAAATATTTTTATTTTTTCTTCAGTGTGAAATATTTTTTATTGCTGTGAAATATTTTTATTTTTTCTTCAGTGTGAAATATTTTTTCTTCAGTCTGAAATTTTTTTTATTGCTGTGTGTGAAATATTTTTTTATTGCTGTGAAATATTTTTATTTTTTCTTCAGTGAAATATTTTTATTTTTTATTCAGTGCGAAATATTTTTATTGCTGTGTGTGAAATATTTTTTATTGCTGTGAAATATATTTATTTTTTCTTCAGTGTGAAATATTTTTATTTTTTATTCAGTGTGAAATATTTATTTATTCAGTCTGTGAAATATTTTTATTGCTGTGAAATATTTTTTTTTTCTTCAGTGTGAAATATTTTTTATTGCTGTGTGAAATATTTTTATTTTTTATTCAGTGAAATATTTTTTATTGCTGTGAAATATTTTTATTTTGTATTCAGTGTGAAATATTTTTATTTTTTATTCAGTGTGAAATATTTATTTTTTCTTCAGTGTGAAATATTTTTATTTTTTATTCAGTGTCAAATATTTTTATTCAGTGTGAAATTTTTTTTTTATTGTCTGAAATATTTTTTATTCAGTGTGAAATATTTTTCATTTTTTATTCAGTGTGTGAAATATTTTTATTTTTATTGCTGTGTGTGAAATATTTTTTTTTATTCAGTGATTTGATGATTTTTGACTAATTCAATAAAAAAAATGCTAAACAAAATGAAAAATCTCTGAGATTGTACGGTCAAGTAGTCATTTTGCATGAAAATTCTCGTAGACAATTTCGATTAGAATTCGATTTCGACTGTTTGTTAAAATCGTTCATTTTCTTGAATTAATGCTCTTAAATTCCTAATTTTAGAATTAACATCCTTTTTCAATTCATATTCCCTACCCAATTCTTTTCGTATTTCTTCCACGATAGTAAATAACGGGACAAACACTTACGTCACTGGAAAATGCAGAAGAATCCCGAATAGAATTCTGAATTTTTTTGATTAGCGCATACTTTTTTGGTAGCATATACTTGTTAGTGTTAATACCGTATTCTATATCCTGAAAATCTGACACAATTTGATGAGGATTTAACCCATCTGATAGTTTAATATCATGACTTTTCAAATTTAAAATTTCAGCTATAATGCTACTGATTTTTGCAGAATTCATATTCTATAACAATACATATTTCTAAATGAAAAATATAACGCATCATACATAAATGAATTGAATTTTCTGTCCGGTCTTTTTTGAAATCGCAGATCGATAAATTCCTTCTGCAACGAGTCGTACTGAGGATATACAAATATCGAAATGCCTACTGGCTTCATTCATAGATGAAAATATTTTTTCTTCGTCAATTTCTGTATCAAATGATTTTATAGGTTTCGCATTTTTCGAGCATTTTCTAGTCTTTCCTCGTTTGGTATTCTCGCTTTGTGTAACAGCTTGCAGATTTGATAAAGAATTGTTCTTTGGATTACAATCAATGTGATCAATAACAAAACCATCTTTGATCAATCCATTGTGACATTCATACACGAAACGATGATTGAGATAAATTTTCTTTCCAGCGCGAAGCCTCAAATATCCCTGATTATTCACAGCAACAACTGGCTTCTTCAATCTACAGTGTATGACAACACCATCACTGGATGCTTCATAATTTGTAATCACGGGGTGTGGTCTGAATTCTTGGTTCATTTATATACTATACTATTTGTCTAATTCACTGTTTGGTCTAATAATAAATCTTTCAATGTAGTCTTGAGGAGTTCTTATGATTTTGTCCTTGACGGCTATGTCAGTGTCAGAATTTTTGATTGAAAATCCTATGGATTTTCCATTTTTGATTCTTTTGTCATAATGACGCTTCAACTCCCTGTATCGCTTACCACCACAATTCAGACACAACTGCGATTTTCCCCTTACCCCAACCCCATATCGAATACAAGGTAACTGACCAAGGCTCCCACGTCGAAAACTTTGCATATGATACCCACAGAATTCATTTCTGCATGACACGTGACAAGGAGTCACTGATCCAATCAAGATCCATTTGCAATGATTCATTATACATAAATCTTTCATTTAAATGCTTGTTTTAATTATAGTATGAAGGAGTTTGAGAGATTATCGAAAATTACACCTTGGAAAAATGCTAAATTCAATCTCGATAGAGTTTCTGATACACTAAAGAATAAAATTCTTGATAGAACCATGATTAGTAAAATCAGAGATTGTTTTAATGAATTCAAGCGTGATGGAGCATATCATTGTTGGTCAACATTTCGAATACATGGTAGTGTTGACGCTACCATGAATAATGAAAAAGCAGCAATAATAATCTCACAACTTCGAAAAAGATATTTTTTTAGATTGAAATTCATTATCCGTGACGACACTGGAAATTGGATCATTAGGGATAAATACGAACCAATTCTTAAGGATAAAAAAAACTATCACTGTGAATCATGATTCCAAACCAGGAATTTTGACTGGAATTGACAAACCATACTACGAGAGATCTTATCCTATAACAGCAGTTGTTTATGGAATATATCCGTTAAATGACAAACCTGATATTGCAAAACTAGCACCAATGAAATATTCTTCTTTGCCACTCAAATGTGCAGCAACACGAATAATAGAAAACTTCACAAATGCATCCCGGGGGAATAAATTAACTGATCTAAGACGAAAAAAAATAAATGAATGGGAATTAACGGTGAAACAGCATGGGGCAACAATTCAGGATATAGTTAAATTAGAAAAATCATTAAGATTTCCAATATCAGTAACGACAATAGCCGGAGAAGTATTATACGAATCGAAATATAAATCACAAGGAACTCCAATACAAATTATTGATCATAACGAACACGCGTGGTCATCTGCAGTAACAATATTCCCACGGGATAGAACTGTAAAATATATACCCGAACCTGAAGAGTGTTTTTCCGAGCAGAAATTATTGGATGCTATTTAAAATTTGAGTAAAAAAAATCCTGTGTCGATGTGGCTATTTCACAGTGCTGCAGACGATGAATGTGGATTCGATCAGTTTGTAAGACCTAACGGAGAATTGTACCGTACTGAAGAGCTGCAAAATCAAATGAAAAAACTAACTAGTGAGATTTTCCCAGAGAGTTCTCTGGGGGAAATTGAAGATCAATTATTAACAAATTATTTTACACTTCCCTCGGTTGCAGCACATTTTGCTAGGAAAAAAAACGCGTGGAAACCAATGCGAAATAAGTTTCTATCAGATTTCAGATTGAGCTGTCTTGAATACAGTCATGGTGGATTATGGAATACAAAATATGACAATGAAACCGTTATTTCCGTTGATATGATTGCGTGTTATCCAGGGAGTTTTCTCGGGTATGGAGAATGCACTGAGTACTTCAAACGATGTGGACACCCCACACACGAAATGGCTCGTGTTGCAATTAATGGACCACTGCCTGATTTTGATTTAACCGGATTCGCTCGTGTAGTATCATTTGAATTGGCTACAGGATTTCATCCGTGTAGTTATTTTCGGATTGGTAAATACGTGTCTGAAAAACACTGGATGCCAATAGTGCTATTGAGATATATGATTGATTGTGAAATGTTACAATCGTTAATTGTCAGTGAAGCGATTATATCCTATCGAGCACAGAAATCAGTCCGGTTACCACAACCTGATCTAAAAAAATAATTAGCGAACAGCGAAAACTGTTTCCAGATTTCAACGAAGAAGAAATTGTAAATTGATTCAAACAGTTATTTGAAATCAGAAACAACGAAGCAAAAGATCTTGGACGAAGAATAATTGGTAAATTTACTCGGGGTGGCAAACACGGCAATACAAGATATTCTTCACGGTTGATTATAGACAACGCTGAATACGATTTTGTAATCGCGGATCTAACGAATAAAGGCATATATGTCAATCGTAAAGACGCATTTCTGTCCGATGGAACCAAATTGGGTACAATTGTTACCTACAACGATGGATACAATCCGCAGTATACACATTTGAGAGCTTCTGTGCTTGCATATGCTTCTATCAATTTATTTTCGATGATTAATAAATTTCCTAACACCGCAGTTAGAGTCGCCACTAACTCATTTTACATAAACAGCGATGTGGCTGAATTTATAAATTCTAACGAGAGTTGGGGATCATGGAGAATTAAGCGAGAAATGCTTCATGATTATATTGAATCAACAGATTTTACGATTGAAAATAATTATTTAAAAAGCAATCAGTGTTCAGAATTTTCTAATGCACCATCGATATCTTATCCAATCTGTAGATATAAAACAGTTTATTTAAACGGTTGTGGTGGGTCAGGAAAGACAACTCGTGCAATTGAATTATTCCGTGGGAAAAATCCTCCGGATTTCACAAACATGATTGTGCTAACACCAACTCACAGACTTGCAAGAGAGATGATACAGCGAGGGGTAAATGCCTGTTCTTATCACAGTTTCTTTCGACGGAAAGGAGATAAGTGGACTCCTGAGCGTATGGGCGAGAGATTTATTCCTGAAATCATAATTTGGGATGAAATATTCACAGTGTCATTAGATGTATTACAAACATTTCTCGAGTGGTTGTTATTGAAAAATACAAAAGTCGTCATGTGCGGTGATCACGGTCAACCACCACCATTTGTCGGTGCATCCCCACATGAATGGCTAAAGGGTTTTGTAGACTATTATGAAGAAATTAACACTGATTATTGATCACTTGATGAACAATTACGAGAATTCAAAGCGCTAATTAGATTACAACCGGATAGAATCCAATGTGAAATAGTGCGTGAAATAATTTCAGAAACTCCATTAAAAGATTTCTCGGAGGCGTGGAGACCAAATGATTTGATAATTGCAAGTAGAAAAATAGTCAGAGACACACTTCAAATGAAATTATTTGAAACGCATAAAGAAAAATTTGCAACACTTCCAGTGCCGTTGTGTTATAGGCCTTAGGATACAAGAAAGCAGAATATTGAAGTTGATATTCCTGGACAGTGTGAAAAGCAGCATTTGGTGCTAAATGATATTGTGCTGGTTGATATCAGCGTCGTTGAAGATGCATTGCGTGCTAATAAATCCCCATGGACGCTAGGATACGCAGCGACGATACATTCTTCACAGGGATTGACAATATCGGATACAATTGTTTGGATAGTGGATAATCACATCAAATGGTCAAATTTAGTCTATCTTGCAGTATTCAGAGTACGAAGAATAAATCAGCTTCCAAGAGTTGTCCTTGAAAATCCTACGGATTTTGGCTAGTTAAGACCCAGCGGTGGTAATTGAGTATCCTCGGGTATCACTTGTAATTGTTGTCGAATAAATCCTCGTTGAGGGGCAGTTGAATCCAGTCTATATATTGCTGGTCTAGAAACGCTAGAACGTGTTATACTAGATATATTGTGTGCAGTAACACTCCAAATAGGATCAGTAGCCCTTTTTCTGCCACCTTCAAGCTCTCCTGATTCGTATAAATACCTAACAGTGATATTACTACCAAGAATTGGTTGGGAAACGCTAGAATCCTCTTGTGGGAGTTTTAGTATAGACTTCTTTTTAATCGCGTTGATTGTTCTAGTAATCTCATTATTCACTGCGGTAATTACAGCTGGTATTCTTTTAACCCATTCACGGAATCTTTTTTCTTGGATGAATTCGTTTGCGTATTGATATCCAAATAACTGCTCAGCAAGTGTCCGATTAAACCGTTCAACAATTGCCTGATCACGATGTAGCGCAGTATGTCTTCGTCTGATGGTAACATTATGATGCTTCATTGCTGATAACACTGTACCCTGAAATTCCTTGCCAGGATCAACTTGTAATAGATTTGGCCGGTGCAGAGGGCCTCGTCGATAAATCCTTTCAAATGCAGAAGCAACTTCAGGTGATGATTTTGTTTTTAGCGGCTCTGCTTGTTTGTATCGACTTGCAACATCAACTACGGTTAGCGTGTATTTGTAACCACCATCATGTGGCAGAAATAATATATCAGCTTGATGAACTTCATTAGGAACGGTCACATCAAAATGCGAGTAGTGAATTTGTTTAGGCGGTGGTAGATAAATTTACCATATAGCCTGTTTGGATAACCAATTAGCTGCAGTGGTTGTTTTCACTTTTGCAGCGCTAGCGAGTTTATTGATTGCTGCCTTGCCTCTCCAGTATCCACTCGGAGAATAATAGATTCCATTGTTGTTATTAATTACCAGCACCTAACATCAATTTACCTTTCATTGCCGATTTTATCAAAAATGAAGCCAAATTTTCTTTGAAGGATTTATCAGGAATAGCATTTAACGCATGAATTAATTTCACATCTGCTAGATATCTATGCTGCAAATTACTGCTTTTATAAGCAACATCATGAACATGACACGCATTATCAATGGCGTTTATTGGTTCTTCACCGGGTTTGGGTTAGATATGATTATTGAGTCTGATATCAAGTCTGGTTCCGGGTCCACAATAACTATACCCTGGAACGTGTTTTTCTCCTGGATACTTTGCCCATGGGGTTCCAGGGAGTTTAGTTAGCTTGGCTGCGATATCACCTCCTCGTTTTTTTCAAAGGTTCCTTGGGTTTACCAAGGGAAACAAATCTAAATTTCTTTGTACTACATTGTACGCATTTACCAGAAAGCGCTGATCGGTTATTTTTAGTTGTAATCGTCCTAAAGTCATCTGTGCCAGTACACGCACTACATTTCACACAATATAAATCCATAATTTATATATAATAACATGAATGTAATTGATTATTCAGCTACCCGACGACGGGAACCTATTAAACAACATGATATGTTGCCGAATTCAATTAGAATGATTATAATCGGACCATCTGGAAGCGGCAAGACTCAACTGCTACTTAATTTGATAACGAAATGGATGAAATGGGACAAGTTGTATTTAATAGCCCCGACTGTAGACGATCAGCGGTGCTATGAAGTGCTAAAGGATTTTAACGAGAAAGTAAAAGAATTTCAAATCGATGATGATATCATTGAATTTATTACTGATATCGATGACGCACCGAGTATTGATTCCATCGACGGAAGTATTAACAATTTAGTCGTATATGACGAGGTGATGTTAGATAATCAAAACAATCCTGCTAGGATATTTTCCAGAGGCAGGCATAAAAGCACTGATGTGATATATGTCACTCAACGATACACACAAATACCAAAAGTGATCAGAGATAACTGCAATTTATTGTGTGTGTTTAACGGAGTTGATACTCATACTTCTTAGAAATATTTGGCAAACTTGGTGCTGCGGTGATATGGATCATAATCGATTTAGAAATTTCTTTAGTCACGCTCAGTCAATACCACACGGATTTGTAACGATAAATTTATCTGCCCCTAGGACACGATATCGTATCGGACTTGATAAAATATTCGGTTGAAATCATGGGGGGTGAGTGTCCATCGTGTTTTTTACCCAATGGAAGCCTCATCGACGCCTGGATTCAACGTGTTTCAGACAAAATCACTAAGTCTCCATTTGCCAAACAGACTTTATTTTTTTTTGATTAAAACATGAGATTTCGTAGGAAGGTTCTATTTGTTGTTTTGACGGTTAAAATCGATTTTTGTTTGAAAAGTTGTCTGATTCATCCTCTCTGCTGCTTCCATCATGTTACTTTAAAAGTTTTCTGTCTCAACAAATATCCACAATGAATCAGTATATTTATTTTTTCAAACCTGTTTTATTGAAATTGTTACATTAACCATTTAGATACAATTACACTTTAAATGCATCGTAAAATGGTTTGGATAATTTGATTTTCATGTTCTGAAACTGAAAACAGTCGTTTATAATAAATGTCCCCTTGTGCAAATGGTAAATACTCCCGGCATTTAAAATTATATTTTAACCTTTATATATTTTAAATGTCATTTTGTTTCTGATATTTTCCATCGGTTGACTAAATACAATGTTATTTCTCTTATAAAATCTTTCTCAAAACCATTTGTTTCCTTATGTTTCAAAGTTGTATTCAGTTCAATGTTGGGTTTATATCGTGGATGTTATTCAAACAAGACGTTGTGTATCTTTTCCCTTTTTGTTTACATAACCATATGTAAACACTTTCTATCATCAATAACAAATATCTTCTTGTTTTTCAATGCATATAACATAACAGTTTTGGTACAGTTCAGTTTGTACCTTTGAAATAATTTATCAACGTTTTCATGGGAGAAATATCATGTTCATTGGAAATCATTTTGTCTGGTGGTAATTGGTAACCCATGAAATAGTCATAAAAATGTAATTTAATCACCAAAAACACTTAAAAATATCATAGTCATCTTATGTTTTAAATTGATTTTTCCCATCATGCCATGCAACGACTCCATGTTTGTATGTAATTTGATTGCTAATTGCACATCTTACTCCAGTCACAATCATCAGGAACAGGCCATAATCTGGTACAAATTCAAGTTTTACACCTAATATATCTTTAACCTTATATCTTGTGATAATCATAGAAAACTTTGAATAACCTAACATTATGAACTCATTGCATATAAATATAGAGATTGTATGTACCCATATGCAATCAACCTCAATATGAAAATGCTATGTCTGATTATTATTAAAAGATTTACTTGTCTAATGAATTTCCAGATAAACCGAAGAATTAAAATGAAATTAAAAAATGTGGCATTTGATGGTATAAGGATACGCTGCTTAACTGGGATAACTTATTATTTTAAGCTAAGATTTACATTCCATGAGGTGTCATTTTCCTCCAGTCAAAGTACATAAGTGGGTCCTGATCTTAGATTAAAGGCTTGTAAATGGTTATCTTGGATTCATCACCTCTAATTTGTGATCTAATTAAATTAAATCAAACAATTTTGAGAATAAGTAGATCATCAGACCTGGATCCAATTGTTTACCCAATACTATTAATAATTCTTTATAATCATCAGAGTCCTAGATCCAATTGTCTACCCAATAATAATATTACCAATTCTTTATAATCATCAGACCTGGATCAAATTGTTTACACAATACTATTAATAATTCTTTATTTACAGAGGGAACTCATTTAGATGAAAATAATTTTACTCGAGGTCCTCTAGAAAAGTGACATAATATACATCATATAAAAAGTTAATAGAAATTACTATTTAGTTCAACATGTCTAGAGTAAAATAAATTTGACTTAAATATCATCTCTTTTAAATACTAATATTTTTGGCAGCTTTTACGGCCTATGAAATCTTTTTCCTCAGAAATATACCCGAGTGTTGGAAACATTTTAAAATTGTTAAATTCTTGACTTTGATGGAAGAAGGTTTCATATGTGATGTTGATCTTAAATGGTATTAAGTGCCGAGTAACAATTTAATAACTCCTGTAGGTACTCTGGTGCAGCTCCATTTAGACATTATGCACACGGTATGTCTAGTGAAAATCGATCTTTTCATGTTTTAAGCCATTTCAGTAATGTAAAAAAGGCTTTTAATTTAAACATTTAATTTTATAACTGTGTAGTTCAAGATTATAAGTTATGTAATACAGACAGTAAAGGATTAGAATGAAAACCAATAGTTTGTTTTTCTAATTTTGACGATACAAACATTGTAAATATATGTGAATATATAGCAGATGAAATTGAGTTATGACAATAATTTTAAATTGTTGAAGTCATAGTGTTCTCTTACCGTATTTACCGTATATATTGGGACACCGTATTTTTTTGGACACCATAATTTTTTTTTAAAAGTAATTTTTTTGTGCACTGTATATTCTGGGACACAGCTTTTTTTGAGTCGTAAGTTGTGGGACACCTTTTAAATCATTCGAAAAGTACATGTCAGAAAATGTACTCAAACGTATATTTTATTAAGTAAAACTTTAAAGAAGAAAACGGAGTCTTGATTGTTTTCACTTTTCGTAAAAATATATTCAGACAGGGAGAAAAAAAGAAAGAGACAGAGAGAGCTATACCAGTAGATAGTTACTGTACTTGTTTTCTAATAATTTATATCGACAAACTGCCAGTTCCGACCCATACTTTGTTCAACA
The DNA here is from genome assembly GCA_029339505.1 of Unio delphinus. NCBI lineage: Eukaryota > Metazoa > Mollusca > Bivalvia > Unionida > Unionidae > Unio > Unio delphinus. Next base: position 5,322,978 of record JAQISU010000134.1, on the reverse strand, counting down.
ATTGATCTTGCTGCCAGGCTTTTGATGTCGCGGTCGGATAAAAAAAAGCATAGCAGCATATTTTCTCACCACTCTGCAGCTAGTTAAGTCTTTTATCTTGCCGCCTCGCTTGTGGGTCATGTTCTTCAGATGTACTCTTACAATAACAACATGTACATCTGTGGGTCATTCAGACACTGAATTTTCTGATTGTAAATATCAGCACAGCTAAAAGGATCAATTGATGAACACAATCTTCCAATCAACAGGTGGTCGAAGCAGGACTAGCAAGCCCTTAAATTTGCCGTTCAGGAAATTGATGCGTACAGAGGACTCCTGTATATTTGATTTTCTGAATCCAATCTATAAAAACTGCGTGAAAATACGGATTACGCGTTTCCGAGACATTTGAAAGTGATGGGTGATTAAAACAAGTTTTTTTTCTGCTGTCAAAGTTTTCTTTTTAACTTTATTTACATTTACGATGGCTACCAACAGCAAGGTAAACCACAAATTAAATTTACAGTTTCTGGAAACTAAATATCTGGCTTGTAAGGAAGTTAAGAGATGAACATCTCGCAAAGAGGTCTGTGAAATGTGAAATTTTTTGATAATGTGAAAATGCCGATGTTGAATATCGTAATGTTTTTCGTATCAGGATGTGATCAATGCAATATTTTAATTTGGATTTTAATACACAAAGGTAACCTAAATGTAATTTGTCAATATAGAAGTGTATTTCACACTGATACTGTCTTCATGTTATCTTTTTTTCAGCCCCCCCCCCCCCCCCACCAACACTTGTCTCAACATCCGCCTATGTCAACAATATTTTTCGGGCTCGAAGATAATGAGATAAATGGGTAGGACTGTACCCACAAAGTTTAAATGATTTCAGATCAGATCTGGCTTGTCCTGAAGCGATTTGACTGCTTTCAAAATACAGTCCACAACTGTTTGTTTATCTGCTCTTAATACGAGACATGTTGTCATTTTCGTTGGCTTCCCTACGTCGGCCGACTTTGTATACACATGCATAGTTAAAAAAATCTCCACGCTAATAGGAATCCAATGTCAGCTTCCGGGGTCGGCTGCTTTGTAATAAATTAACCTTTGTATTTGATAATCTGCCAGTAAGTTCAAACAATGAGTTTATGGCTGTTACAAGGTGAGTTTATTCAACACCTGGGCTTTCATTTATATGCTGTCTGCAGTCATAATTGATACAAACTGGTTTCGAGTTATTTGGTGAATAGTATATACAACATAAACATGTTTTAATAATACTTTTTGTAACCCATGGAATCAAAAAGATTGTAATTTGTACTCACAGTGAATGTATTGCTAATAATGAATTTAGTTTGCGAGATATTGTCATATTGTTACCCTGGATATAATACACTCTTGGTTATTTTGTACCTTGCACCGTATCACGCGTAAACGTCAGTTGCTTTCGACCAATGGGACTGATAATTCTCACTCTTTCTTTCTCTATCTCATTCATATGTGATTTTGCGGAATCCAATTTTCATTTTCATAACATTCAAACCTTTGAGGACAACTAAACATGATTCGTTTCTCAATATTCACGTCAATGACTAATGTGTTGCATTGTCTGACGACTATGGATTCATGCGCTACTCATACGGAGTTTGTGGATATACTTTTCCTTTAATAAAATGCTAACTCGACAAAAAAATGTGAGTAAATGATAACAGTACAAGGTTAGTTTCTTGTTTCTTTCATTTTATTATCAAATACTTATTTTATTTATCTATTTTATTGTAACATGCGGTGTGGCCAGTTGTTGTTTTTTTTTTGTTTTTTTTTGGGGGGGTGGTGGAAATTGAACATGTTTTTCATTTCCTAAGTCTTGGGACACATGATGTAGGTTTAAAAAAACTTCACCATAAGTTCTAGGACACGAAAAAAAAATTCTTTTTTTTTCGTGTCCCAACACATGCGGTAAATACGGTAGCTAAAATATCAGCATTTAGGCATGGTATATAGAGCACAAAGATGAACAATAAGAAAGTTGCTAAAAGAGGAGAAGAAATAAAAAGAAGTTACAAGCAGAAATTTAATTAAAATGTATATGGCATTGTGTATGAAATTGCAAAATAAGGACGAAAGAAAGGGGAAGAAATTAAGTAAGTTACAAAAGATACTGTGAATTCATTTAACTTTATGGTTTAGTGAAAGATTTAATTTTCATGGATACTTAATTTTGTGTACTGTGTAAAGTCATGGATATTGAATATTGTGTACTGAGTAAATTCACAGATATATAATTTTTTGTTCTGAGTAAGGGATCCTATAGATTTTGCAAAGTAAAAAGCCATAAGCTGCACACAGAGTTAAAACACGCAAATTAAACAAAATGGTGTGTCTGAGAATGCAAATGTGTATTTGTCATTAGTGAATAGGACTTATTTTACATAGGAAAATACAGTATATAAGCCACAAAACATTTACCAAATTTAGTGATCCTAGCATAAACCATGATAGAGGTAAGAGGCTCATGTGGGTCTGAGATCACTCACATGACTAACAAAATAATTAGGGTACAAAGTTAATGTACGAGAACTTTTGATTCACATTTTGTAACTCAAGGAAGGAGTGATACAATTAAAAAACAAGGTTTCAGTAGTTTTTGTGAGGTATACAAAGGTTTAAATGATAAAGTGAATCTCATAGCTCAATGCATATAGGTGTGCACTTTTGTCCCAGTTAATATTAAGCATAAGAGGGTCACTACCACTGAAACACACCTCAAAATTTTGGAGATTCTAAAAATAAATGACAATTCAAAATGTAAACAAGATCCTCTTGGATGAACTGATGCTATATGGGCCGAAAATAATTTTCAGGACATGAACATAAGAGCATTTTTTCTTTTCAAGCAATAAGTGTTGAAACCATTGCTGATATTCTTGAGCAATAACAAGATTTTCAAAGTAGTTACTGTGACAGCCATACTGGGCTTAAAATTATTACAATTTTCATTTTGGACCAACTAGACATCATCTGAAGTCTTTTGGTGAAAACCCCATGTCATCAAGACAATGCTTTCACTAGGAGTACCAAGATGGATGTCATATCTGGCATATTGGATATAAGATTGGCACCATTTTAATTTAGAACCAGCAAGATATTGTAAGAAGTCTTTTAGTGAAAACCACATGTTGATATGGCTATCTATTTAAAAGAAGCAGCAATAAAAAGATTTTCAAGATGGTCTCTGTGTCAAGTTTTATGTAAATAATCCAAGTAGTTTAGAATGAGTAACAAAAATAAATTTGTGCTCATAGACGGATGATGGATAACTGGCCATCTCACAAGATCATGTTTTATGACCAGTGGGCCTAAACATCAGAGGCCTTCTAAAAATCATAGAGCAAATATACATAATCATAAACAAGATCAATTAATCAACTACATATAATACTGTCATTCAACCCCACCCAACACAGAGTCTAAATCTTTGTCCAAGTGCCAAAAAACCAAGAGTCAACTGTATTGGAATACACTAAATACAAACTCTGCTAAAAATTCATTTGCATATGTACATAGGATCAATATATCGTAAATATAGTATATATTAGTTGGTCGGAATAATATTTCCTAGTGATGCTGGACAGCAAAAGTTTTCATATTGAACATTCAACACCCACAACCAAGTTTTTTCCCCTCTCGGAAATAGAAAGGTGGAATGGACGGAGAAAGGAAGATTGCTAGAACCAGATGTTTGTATCCTGATTTGAAATGACAAGGTTTTTGAATGGTTTTGCACCGGCTGAATGAACCAAGAAAAAGCAATAATTTTGTCAGTTGTAATGGGATATGACGACTTTACCACAAGTAACGGATGGTTGCATAAATTTCAAGTCTGATGCAATATTAAGTGTTCTGTCCTTAGTGGAGAATCAGTTAATGTTAAGAATGAATTTGTCGAAGATTGGAACAAAAGATTGAGTGATATATGCAAGAGATATGACAGCAAGGATATTTTTAATTGTGACAAGACGGGGTTTTTCTTTTAAGACTGTTGCCAACAAGGTCGCAGGTACGAAAAAGGGGATTCATATAAATGCTATTTCACATGTGTCAGCCCCCTCTAGAAAGGCCACCCTCATTATAAAGCCACTTTCCTGCTGCAATAGGGGTGGCCTTATAACAGGGGGACTACTGTATATATGTACTTGTATGTTTTAATGATCCAATTTTACAAAATGTGTATAATGGAGTCTCCAGCAGGTGTAAATCCTGATTTCTGCCCATACTGAATTGCAAGTCCACTTGACACATTTTATTCCAGTGTGAAAAAATAGCAAAGTCATGCACTCCATATCTACCTACATAAGAAAATGGTCAAGAGTTCAGTGTTATGTTTTCCATATGAAAAACGCGTTTGTCAGGGACTGACATTCTACTGGCCAAAAAGAATTTCCAGGAATTCAAGTTAAGAACGTTTCAAAATATATTTTAATTGCCGAGTATTGAAGTCATCTCTAATATTCTTCAGCAATAACAAGATTTTCAAACTAGCTGTTCATTTAGGACCAACAAGACATGAAAGGAAGTCTGCTGGTGGAAACCTCAAGATGACATGACTTACTGTTCTTCTGGAGTAATGAAGAGATTTTCAAGATGGCTGCCATGATGGCCATATTGGAAAACAGGTTGGCACTATTTACACTTAGGACAAGCAAAACATTACAAGTCTTTTGGTGAAATAACAAAATCGATATGACTAGACATCTTGAAGTAGCAACACGATACTCAAGATGACCATTATGGTGGCCATATTGGAAGTCAGATCAGCTAACTTGACATGGTAAAGAAGTTGTTCAGTGAAAACCCAATGCCAATGTGACCCTTCATTTTGTTTTTTATGGTTTAACGCCATTTTTCAGCACAATATAGGCTATACATGGCAGCCAGTATTAATGGTGGAGGAAGAAACCGAACAAACCCCGGAAAGAACCACCGACCCACGAGAAGCTACTGGCAAGCTTTCTCACATAACTACATTTGCCGAATCTTAGACTCGAACACACGCAGACAGAGGTGAGATGGCCGTGGTCCGTAACGGACAGCGCTTTAGACCACTCGGCCACTCGGGGCCCCATGACCCTTCATTCAGGAGAAGTAGTGATAACAAGATTTTCAAGATGGTAACTGAAGCAGCCATATAAGATATCTCAGCAGCATTTTCATTCAGCCCCAACTAGATATTACAAGAAGTCATTTAGTATAAAAAAACAAACATGCCAAGATGACCATCCGTTCAAGAAGATCAGTGACAAGATTTCAAGATAGCCACTACAGTGGCCTTATTGGATGTGCAAGTGACACCATTTTAATTTAGGACCAACTTGTATGTGGGATGAAGGTGTCAAGGATAAAGTTTCATGGCAATCCTGAAGTAGTTTAGGAGGCAAAGCGATAACAAGATTGTGCCAATGAATGGACTGATGACATACCATCCCATACGTATATGGAGAAACAGTGGAGATCCATATTTTATATAGCGATCTGTGCTAAGGGCAAGTACAAGGCACACTGGAACCCAATATCAATTATGTCTGGTTTTCAAAGTCATTTACAAAATATAGACATAAAAGTTTTCATATCTGCACCATAACTGGATTTATATGTACCCAAAATTAACAAAAATGTATCAAAAACTGCAGGACAAGTAACATGCACAAAAATCAGTCATTGTAGGAAGAAAAAGTGCAAAAATTTAACAACAAATATTGCAGGAGAGCCGTATTTTCGCGTATATAAGATGCGTCTTATACAACATTTTACACACCACGCACCCATGATGCGTCTTATATATGGGTGCGTCTTATGTAAAATACTTTTACACAAATCGTCAAAACCCGCGTCTTATATACGGGTATATGCGCGAAAATACGGTAAGTATTTTTTTTAACATGAACGAACGGTACAGTGTGTGATATTGAAGGACGATTTTTGCGGTCGATATTTACGTTTCACGATTTTCATTCCTAGTTGTAAAAACAATTGGGTAAGTGTTCAGTAATTACCACGTGTACCAATCCAATGCAGGCCATTTCAAATTTAAAATCCTGTCGTTTCAATGTTTTGTATACCGTAGTTATTGCAGATCTACGTTTAGTCGGAGTAAATGTTTTAAATTTATATAATATAGTATGTTTAAATAGTTTTGTTTATTGTTATTAATTATCACAGCAAAAACTACGGCGGCTATATTACCTATACATCCGGTTGGGTTCAAAGATACCGGTAAATTTTTAGTACGTTTGGTGGGTGCGTTCGTAAACAAGACAAGACTAAATAGTTCGAAAACAAAACAAGAATTTATTCAATATTGGACTTAAATATGAAAATCAGTTATACCATATATTTTTTTTATTATTAAACACAATATAATAAACTGTTACTAAATAGCGTGTGACTTGATCAAAAATAATGTAGCGAATTGTTGTATTCGTCTTCATTTTCATCGTCGTCACTTTCGGCTTCAAATCCACTGAAACATGAATCAAATTCACTGTCATCGCCACGGAATAACTCCATAACTGATGCTAATCGATCCTCATTGGCGTCAGTGGTATCAGATGCAGCTGAGTCGTCGTCCGAAGAACTGATATAGCTAGCCGATTCGAGAATTATCCCACACTTTCTGAAGCCATTGATTGACGTAATTTTCACTTTCTCCCATGCCCGAAGAACCCAATTACATGCCTCTACGTACGTTGTACGACGTTTTCGGCCAGCTGGCGTGAATGTGTGTTTACCGCTAGTCATCCAACGATCCCATTCCTCACGAACAAAAGTCTTAAACGGGTGATTGACGGCAACATCCAAGGGCTGTAGCTTGCAAGTCAGGCCACCTGGGATAACGGCTATGTGGGCTCCAGCACTGTTGATGTTATTCTGCACAGTTGTCTCCTTATGGGCAGCCATTGCATCAAAAATCAGATTTTATAAATTTTAAAAATGCAAATTGATCTCTCATTTATATATACCGGTAACAAGAGACCATTCCCATGTTTATATATGCTAACCGCATACATCAGGCATTTATTGGTCTATGTACGGTACTAATCCCACTCGCTGAAGACTTGGCTTCTTAGTAGATCAATGAAGCCGCCTTTACATCTGGCGTTTATTGTTCTAGAATCTAGATTCCAGGTAATGCTATTGGCCCAGCGGCAGATAAGAATAAACAATAATCGTTGCGGTCCTGCCTCAGACAATTATTTGATCTAAGCTAAAAATGGTAATGAAGCCTTGTTTACATCCGACGGGTGATTAAAGATTGGACAAATTTACATTATGATAAAGGAAAGGAAACCACTGGATATAAATTGCTCAGTGCAGCAGATGGCAGGCCGCGTGCGTCTTATGTAATTTTTTTTTAACACAAATCGACAAAACCCGCATCTTATATATGCATGCGTCTTATGTAAAATATTTTTACACAAATCGGCAAAACCCGCGTCTTATATACGGGTGTGTCTTATAAGTGGGTGCGTCTTATATGCGCGAAAATACGGTAGTAATTTGGTGAAATGTGCATCTTCAAATTATCATTCATAGAAATGAACTGAAAACTTTGACAGTAGTTGTATTCACAAGATTTAATCATGCAATACATCAAGCTGCAAAAAAAAAGACAGTAATTCAAGCAACTATTGCTGGAATAAAGTAATTTGCTGACATGTGCATCTTCAGATGATGACAATAATATGTACCAAGTTTCAAAGCGATCCATCAGAAACTAGACTATTTGTATTTACAAGATTAAGACATACACTGTGTTGAGATAAAGTAATAAAAATGGCACTAACTTAAGAGTCAAGTTTTTCGTTTATGTACACATGATGAGTTGATGACTACAACATTTACCAAGTTTCATAGCAATCAACTGAAAAATGTAAGATAATTGTGATTACAAGACTTTGTCATACATGGAATTCAGTTGAAAGTAAGAATGAGAACTCTTATAAAAATTACATCACAAAATAATTTATCTATATGATCATCATTAATTGATGCCTATAATATTTACCAAATTTCATGGCAATTCATTCAAAATCAACTAGATGAATTAATATGTGTGCCAGATGGATGGATCGAAGCTTGGATGGACTAACACGAGTGTTTCAAGAAGGGGTACTTAAAGTACACCAATTTTTTGTAGTTGTTGCTTGGTTTTTTCTTGTTGAAGCCTCTTCATGTACATTAATTTTATTCGGACTTTGTTGTAAGATGCTTTGATTTTGCTTTTAAGTATCCATTGTTCCACTGCTGTTTTACCTGAAAGAGAGACCAGAAACTAATACTGCATCCTAATGCAATGAACTAGACAACAACCTTGCAGGTGTTGGGCCTGTTTTGCAGTGCTTTTACTGAGCTTGTACTCCAAACAGCATATATACCTTGACATTTCTCTATCTCTCTAATTCATTTGGATTCATATTTAATCAGTTTTCTTTGCAGTATGCATGCATGAATACTAAATTCTAAATGTTGTGTTAATACATTACATAGAAAGAAGAATATTATTTATATTCCATTATCATTTACGAACAACTTTATTTTAAACCTGTGAAGACCAGTCGATTAGCAACAAAACTCTTGATACCAATGTTCTTTAACTTAAACAATTCTGATAATATCTTTGAAACAACTTTATGATAAAGCATGTTTCTGTTCAGTGTTAGCAAATATATGGATACTCCATTGCTCATTCACAAAACATGTAGATGTCACACAATCAAATCTGCCTTATTACCAATAAATGCAAGGATGAGAAAATGAACTATATAGTATCATTATAAAACAGTTGTATAAGCAGATATTATGTACCGGTACATGAACATGTAGATTCACAGCACAATATTTTATATTCAGGCATTAGCAATTTTTCAAACATAGCATCGATCAATGCAGCCTTTGAAAATGAAACAAATAAGCTGCAGCAAAATAACAACAAAAAACCTGATGACCACTTTACATATGCATATACTATATGACTAGATGCAATCCACAAAAGTTTAGTAACTTTAGCTGTGAATTATTGTGCTGAAACAGTTTTCCTTCTTTCACCTTTGCCTTTGCACATTTCATCAACTAGTAAAGTTATTGTGCAAAAGCCGAATAGCCTTGTGGCAGCAGTATACAAATTACTTAAAAAAATTAAAATCTAAAATACCCCTATCTGTATAAAAACATGAGATAATAACAGACCATGTCCATGGTAGATACCTTTGTGTTGATTTCATCCCACAAAGCCACATTTTACCCTAGTTTGCATTACTGGGAGAAGGGCAAACAAGGTGCCTCAATAACTATGCCTCAACACTTTAAACATTAAATTAGCATAATTGAAAAAGAGTTAAATTGGTCCAAATAATCTAATCCAGCAAATACAAAATCCTTCTTACATCATTTGCATCTCTTTTTCCTGAACAAAACTGAAGTAGAAAAAAAACAAGGTCCAGATGACTGTACCTAGACAACGATACACCTCAATACATGACTATTTCTGAATTTGCACTAAAAGCAACCTGTTCACAGACATAGCTGTTGGGGGCACTGCTGTAATTCTGCAATATTCAATACCAAGAGGAAAAAACAAAGTACAAAAAATGTATGCAAGGTTGTACTGTGCAAAATGTATACTATGTAAGAGCAGTAGCTGGAAAGCTGCAGCCATAAGGCATATTAATCCTGTCAATGAATGAATCTTTAAAAACTTTCGTCATTTGGGGATCCCAGTGAAACCTTTGGTCTGTAATAACAACTGAATATTTAAATATATTTCTATCCTGCTTACATGTAGCTGGTAAAGTTGTTACACAATGGTAGAGGATAAATTCTCATGAAACAAAATTGCTATCCTTCTTCATCATTTGTTAGTCTTTTAATGCAGGTTCACCAGAAGCATAAAAACCAAGGCAATTGTGAATCCCTATGCTTTTTATAGCATATTCCATTACCCAATCCATACTCACCCTTACCAACAGTGACCCAGACATTAAAATACAGGATCTGTCACATACATGACATGTCTTTTCCTATGATCAGATATATTTACTTTGGTCAAATGTCATTAAAAAATGTCACTATATGCAATTGCTGTATTTTTACCTGTCTCCCTCCCTTAGATGGAGGTAGGAATGATACCCTTCTTCCTCAAAGTCATCATTACATGGGCAAGATAATTAATAAATTGTGTGGATTTCCAAACAGCCAATAGGATGAAGGTGCAGTAACCGATGGATTGTCAGACAGACAGACAGAGGAAGGATAATAAAAATAATATGTCTATATTTTTTAATATATAAAAAGCATGGGAATAATAATTGATATTTGCCTTAATGGGAAATGGGGATACTGAGCTTTAGTTGTTGGGAGACCCCTGAGATTTTAAGATCTATCATTAAAATCAATATATCCATATCCTCTTGAAGTTGAAAATAGCTTGAAGAAATCACGATGATCTACATGCAACCAGCAATATCCCACATTATTTGGCAGGTGAAGTCTGGAGGAATGTTGACAAAATATCCAAAGAGTGTTAAAGAAATTTGCTCCCAAGTCATGAAAATATTCACATTATCTAGCAAATTACAGTCTGCCATAGTCATATTCTGGGGAAGCTTATCAGTCAAAGCTGAAGGCATATTTTTTCATTTTAGCAGAAATGTAAACAAATGATAATACATTAATGATTTGAAAATGTATGGCTTGTTAACAATGCACTGTATTTTTCTTATATTTCTTGCTGAAGTTCACACAGTCACCTTGAATTCCATAAACTGAGCTTTTTACATATTTTCTGTGGTTACCATGCACTCTGTTTTGATATTGTGGCAGAATGGTGATACTGAGACAGGGACTGATTATTTAATATTTAAAGTGGATGGCCTGGAATTGTTTTAAAAAAATATTTCTGGGCCCCAAGTAGCTTGAAAGAAATGTTCTTGCTATGATTTCATGAAAAAAAGCTGATTATATCCATTATATTAATGGGAAAAAATCTGGAGGTAAAATACAAAAATAGTCTGACTAAAATAAAAATTAGCACCCTCCCTCAAAAACTAACTGGTTTGTCCCTTATGAAACCTGTTTTCTTTTAACTATTTCTTTTTTTTAATGTGCATCACTACTAAATCTATTTTAAAAGCATACCATACCTCAAAACAGTAGTTTTCAACATTTTTGCGCAAACCTAAATTGGTCACAAACTGGACCTCCCAATCTTCAAACCTGACACTTTGCAACCATACTGAGGACACATCATGACAATGATTTGGGTCATGAACTGAGGTTGGGAACTGCTGCCTTTAAACAACTATCCTATAATGAATGTCTCTATTGATCCATCTTAATTCACATTATTAGCCCATTGTTATTGCTAATGTAATTATGTTGTTTTCTACAATTCTGTTCAGCTATATGCATGTTCAAAAAAATCTCTGAAAAGACTTAAGTAATTGAGAATTCTTAAAATTCCATGAAAATAAATTCGCTCAAGCTCATTTAATTGTAAATCAATATTACTGTAAATATTACTGTAAATGTCTGACAAGATTCATTTATGCCAGTCAAATAGAGTAAACCTTCATTTTTATTTTAGACAAAAACATGACTTTTAAGTATTATCATTTGATCACTTTCAAGTGTATACCATTACACTCATACATATAAACCAGTCATGGATATTTATCATGTATTGCAAGATATCACTATATTATATCATTATATTTTTTATAGCTGTCTGTATCATTTTAATCTTTTTTCATATTGAACTTAATATCAATTAAAACCAGATTTGCATGGCCTCTTTGTTTTGCAGTAAACAGTGGAAACTAAAAATGAACATGTGATCCCATTAGTATAATGCAAGTCCATAAACAAAGTAAACATTCTTCACATAACCTCTAGAAATGTAACAATCTCAGCTAACAGAAACTAAAAATGACGAAAACTACAACAAATCGTCGAGTATCAGTCATAGTCGTGATGACAGTAGCTTACGTGCAAAGTTTGATCAAAATTCATTCATATATTTGACAACAATTGTACTAAGAAGCTGAAGCAGCCCAAGCTTTGACTCCTTCTTTTTTATATTATAAAGTTTCTACTGAACAATAGCATTTTGGTGTAGTTCAGTAAATTATAACATATCAAAATATATGGAACTGTATAACCTAATTTGTTGTCTATAAATCAAGATGTATGTAATTATCTCTCCATTATTATATATATCATAAATTACATATATTACTGTAATGACGGTATGTCTTGGTATACCCTTAATTATTTATAAAAGTAATATTTATGATCTATAAAAGTTAAAGCAATTTTTTCATGTACTAAGTTTTGGTACATCTAGAACTTTGTTTATTGTCTACTGATTGATTGGCACATTTTATCTATAATAACCTCATGTAACATAAGCATGTGTTTGTAGTGTATGGTGATCTTCACAATTATGTCTTTACTTTTTTTTGTCTACAAGCTTTGGGACACCATATATTGTATAGTTTACCTGCATAGAAGTCTTAGGATGCACAATTTTTTTGTTGTTTTGGGTCAATTTTATCATTCAAAAATTGATTTATTTCAAGTTCTCCAGGGTAACAAAAAGTCATTGAGATATACCAGGAGCAAAGCATTTGAGTGGTTTATATTACAGTTATCAAAATTTACAATGTACAACATACAAATAAAATTAAACAAGAATACCAAATTGACACATGGCCTGCACATCATGTGAGGTTTTTTCCCTCAACTTTGAACTTTGAGCTAGGGATTTGACTGGTATGAGAGGGTGTGAACCTGTGTAATGTTCACCAGAATATACGTAGGGGTTAAAATAGACAGCCTGGAAACTAGCAACTGGCTTAAATTATTCTCTGTGACCTTAACCTTGAAAGGAAGATTTGTATGACTGAATACACTAGACAATATTAAGACAATTTGTATATAACAGGCTAGAATTTCATTTAAATATTTCACTGGTTGAAACGTTTTACATGCAAATCAATACATGAAGACAGGTCATTGGTTTATATTCTCCCTTGATGTAACCTTGATCTTGAGGCAGGGGTAATGGCAATGGTGTGTGTGTATGTGTGTGCATGAGAATAGGATTTTTAATGTAGCTTTAAAACTTTTTCAGTCATAACGCTATAATGTCTGCAGTGTGGCAGTTTATAGTGATGTCCAGCACTGGGGCATCATGCCGCAGACATGTAGCATGATGTTCCACCCTGTCACATTATCCTAACACCAGACTGACCAGTCCTAACCTTAACCTCTTAGTACTGAGCTCCAAGCGAGGAAGCTGTTAATACCATTTTTGTAAGTCTTTGGTAATAGTAATGGTATGTAACACAAAGTCTAGTCATAATATATAACAAGTTAAATGTATTATTACAATATCTGAAGTAGTTCAAAGTTATAGTTTGGACAAGGATACATACAAGTAAGATCTGCATTTGATCATTACCTTGAGACAAAGGTCATGGCTAAGGTATGTGATATACCATCTATACATGATACATAACTGGCAAATGTTTCATTAAAATATCTTCAGTGGCTACAAAGGTATGTTCAGACACATGTTATCAGCCACAGATTTACATTTCCAATGAGGTGAACTTGCCCTTGAGGCATGGGGCATGGCTATATTACATGACACACCATCCAGTTATGATACATAATTGACTAGTTTTATTAAAATATCTTCATTGGTAGAAAAGAAGACCTGCCAATACAAATTGTGTTAAATTTTTTCTTCTTCTTGCTGTTTTTATACATCTTACCAAGCATTCACTTCACAAAGAAGAGTTACCTAGCTTAAATGTCATTTAAAAAGACATTGGTCTCCTGGAAATATACCATGGAAAAAGTTTGCTTCTTAATTTCTTGAAATTTTCATGAGAGCAAGCATGAAACTTTAACTGTGTGATTGCCCAAAGATTTATTAATTCTATACATGTTCCTAAATGAGATATCTATGGTCGTAACAATTTGTGCCCTTATCAGTGTTTGTGTCAATTTGTCTGTCTGTGTATAAAACCACATAAAAAGCATTAGATTAAGTTATTTGGCATACGTCAAGATCAGTCTCAAAGTTTTGAAATATCTGTATATAGATGTACAAATACAGTAATTTACTGGATTGTCCGTGGACTTAGCAATTCAGCATATATACTGGATGGTTGGGGGACATGACAATTCAGTATAATACTGGATGGTTGGGAGACATGGCTATTCAGTATATATAATAGATGATTGGAATTGATGGTGATTCAATATAGGGTATATATATATAGAAAGCAAATTTTTAAGTAAATTATGTTTCTCAGAGAATACTTACCCAATCACATTAACATTAGGGATATAAGACTGCTACCTCGCGAATCCAGCCCTACCAAAAGACGAAAATTTGTCTTTTTGTCCATGTGCAATAGACAAAGGTAAATAACTCTTGCCCCTTACCTCCCTTTGCCACCCACTAGGTGTCGCCAGCTTTTAAGCTGAGCGATAAATACCATACGAGGATGCTTGCATGGAGGGGTGGTTGGGAGGGTATTTAAGTAATGTGATTGGGTAAGTATTCTCGGAGAAACATAATTTACTTAAAAATTTGCTTTCTCCTTTGAATACGTTGCCCAATCATATTAACATTAGGAGAATAGGTAATAGGAGGAGGGAATGCTGAGCATCCTGTCTCTACTCCGGATATCCTCTAGGGAATGATGGTTGGATTTCCCATTCGAACAATAACCCGTTCCCCTAATTTAAACAGCAACACAGCCCAGGGTCACCTGATATGTGATCCCTTTATCCCTTTGTACGGTTAAGAATATAGTTATTGAAATCTTCTTACCTACAAAAAAATCTTTCTGGCGAATCCAGCGAAGTTAATAGGCTGTGCTGATTGTTGTAAATGGGTCTGGTGGGCATCTGGGCTGCCAATACCAGACCTACTAGATTCAAGGTTTGCCTCTGCGAGGACAAATCATTGAGATAAAACTAGAGAAAGTTGACTCTGCATGCCAGCCAACAGCTTCTATTATATCTGAGTTCTCGGATAGAAACATTGCATTCGAATGCAAGGCTCGTTGAGATGGCTCTAATCTCATGAGCGGTAATCTGCACGAGGCGACTCTGATCTTGTGAAACCTCAGAGTACGCCGAGCATATAACCCACTTCAGCCATGAAGCAAGGACTTGAATGGTGATATCCCATTTCCCAGCTATCACCAGAAGAAAGAGGTACTTGCATGTGACCTGACTCACCTCTGTGCGTTTAAATGGTGCTAGAATGCACAAACAGGATCTTGCATGGCTGCTGTTTCTGACCTATCTATAAAAGAAGCGAGCTAATGACGACTCTTTGATTGCCAATGGATGGTAACCTTTTTTTTGGCTACAAAGCCTGGCTGCATGAAGAGGACCACCGAACCATCTGATCTGAACTGAAGATAGTTCAGGTCACTGGAAAGGACATGTAACTCACTCACCCTGCATGCTGAAGCTAAGACTATCAAGAAACCCGATTTGTATGATAGTAGCTTTAACGACTTGTGGGCTAAAGACCCAATAATGTCTGAATTGAGCAAAGTTAAAACCCAGGACAGATTCCATTTGGAAACAGGGTGAGGGATATTAGTCGATTGAACTCTCAAGCGGCTAAAAGATCTGACAGATCTTTGGCATGGCTGATGTCACATTGACCATGATGGTGAAATGTGTCTGATATCATGGAGCGGCAGCATTTGATAGTAATTGGGGCCAACCGTTTCTCCTCGAAAAGCCAGAGAAAATGTCGGCCAGTTCAGGGATTGTGACACTCAAAGGAACGATGCTAATGATATGGTACCAGTCCCTGAAAACATACCACTTTCGCTCATAAGCCTTCAGAGTAGAAGGCCTTCTTGTACTCGAGATCCTCACCACAATCAAAGATTTAAATTGTTTATCTCGCAAGGCCGTCTGGACAAGAGCCAAGTGTGAAGATAAAGACGGTCCGAACAGGGATGGAACACCCGTGACCGCGGTTGCACGAGAAGATTTGGGCTGACTGTAATCTTCCTGGGTAGATCTATCGCCAGATCGAGTAGATCAGAGACCCAGGAGTTGTTCCATCTGAGAAGGTCAATCAACCTCATCTGGCAGTTACGACCCCTTAACCTCTGGATTATTTTCAGTGCCAAGACCGTGGGAGGGTAGAAGAATGCCCACAACCTCTCCCAGCTGACAGACAGAGCATCCACGGCCCAAGCTTCTGGGTCTAGAACCGGAGAGAAGGTGGACAATTTGCGATACCTCCTTGTTGCAAAAGATCTATCATTAGACGTCCCCAAAGTGTGTAGATTGAAAGAAAGCCCGATTGATGGAGTGACCATTCCATGTGAATGACTGGATAGAGTGTCAGCCAAGACATTGAGTCTGCCGGAATGTGTCTGATTTGTACATTAAGGTGTAAATTGTCGCACCAATGTAGAAACTGCCAGATCAGATTGCACAGGCCTGGTGATTGGTACCCCCTTGTTTTGAGGAGGCAAGACACATCCACAAAGTTGTCTGACATTAGGAGGACAGTTGTGAATAAGAGTTGATTCTGCCAGAAATGAAAGGCATTGATGACAGCCTTTATTGCTGAAAGGTTGATGTGGAGAGGGCTCTCTCCTGGCACCCAAGTGCCACTGACTGTATCGAAGTCCGGCAACATGTGGGCACCACAACCGTAGGTACTGGTGGCGGAACATACCGTTATCTCCGCCTGGGGTATCTCCAGAGGAATCCCTGTTGACAGCCAAAAAGGGTTGTGCCACTGACGAAAGAATGATCTTATCTTGGGCGTGATCATTATTGTGTGATTGAAGGGACTGGATAAAGGACACAATTTTGCAGTAACGTTCATTGTAAGGGGCGCAGAAAAAGACGGCCGAGGGGGATACAAGTCCACAGACACATTGAATAATCCGAGGAGTTGCAAGAACTCTCTTGTTGAAATGCACATCCTGCTGGAAACGGACTCTACGAGCTCAACTATCCTGATGATCTCGAACACGAAACTCTGGGATGGACAGAGATCGGACTTTATCCAGTTCACGAGCAAGCCTAGATGATGCAAAAGTGGTATAAGATCGTTTCTACCTTTGAATAGAGTAGAACTTTTCAGATGTTTCTGGACGATGTCGTCCAGGTATACTGCCGTCACTATAGATGAAGTCGAGCAGAACAGGGTGACAATGCAATCTATAACCTTGGTAAAAGCCCAAGGGTTGATGTTGAGGCCAAAAGGTATGACCTGGAACTGATAAGCCGGGTCCCGATAAGCCTAACGGAGAAATGTCCATGACTCGGTGGATAGGGATGTGAAAATATGCGTCGGTCACAACTAGACTGATGGCATACCCGTCTCATCGGATGGAAAGACGGATCGATCACGCCATCGCCACACTGAATTTCAGGGATAAAATGTATTGGTTGAGGCGACTCAGGTCGATGAACGGCCTCTGGATAAGAAACAACCATGAATAAAACCCTAGCTATTGCAGGGTTAATTATTATTATTATTATTATTATTATTATTATTATTATTATTATTATTATTATTATTATTATTATTATTTTCTTTCTTCTATGTTTCATAAAGGAATCCTTCTCCCGATCTGACGGTACATCCGTGAAGAGGGGAGGGGAGGGCAAGGTAGGGGATGCATAAATGAAGTCCAAAGTCCCTCCGAAATGACCTGAATCACCCAAATTTTCTGAGGTATTAAAGTGGTCCAGTGGTCCTGAAATTGCAGGAAGCGGCCACCCACAGGTAAGCTGTCTGCTGGTGGTGGGCAGGGTATGTCAACATCTTGAGTTAGGAGGCTTGAAGGTGGAGAAATTTGGGTTCTTGCCGCCTCTGTATGGTTGCCTCCTAGCTTGATTAGACTGTTGGCTCCCAGCATTGGGTTGGGATCTATACTGCACATTTCATTGTAATGATCCCTTCTTCCCTGATCCACCTATCATCCCTCCACTGAGGCAGGGGATGATTGTTTCGAAACGCCTGCGAAAGATAGGCTGCGAGTTGGAGGGGCAGTTCCTGAGCTGCAAGCTCTGAACTTTTTCAATTTTCTGCCAAAGAGTAAAGGTGACCCAAACGGAGACATCCGTAAAGCCAGAGTAGGATAGGACTTGAGCGACGTGGACCGCAAACATGCGTCACGTCGTATCAGGTCGAAGTTGGCAGAAGCAGTCAACGCATTGGCCATGGAATGGTAAGCTGCCCTGTTAATAACTCTAGCAATCCAGGCCATCGCTTCACAAGCGTGGTCATTGCCGGATTTACCTGGGGAGTCGAAAAATGGCTAGTGAAGCCAAGTCTAACATTGAAGACGTAGGGACTACGTTTCGGACTAGCTTTAACGTAGCATTGGAGATCAGTACTGAAGGCGTCTGATTGAGGTTTGTACCAGCTACACTATAACGTCTCTGGAAGTTAGCTTCCTTATTTATTTACCTTTTTATCTTTTTTATCGACTGGGGCAGAAGCAGGAAGAACATCATCTCTTCCTCCCATTCAAGATCTACAGATGCCTTAACTTTGTAGTCTTGAATGGCGGTAGGAGGTGGTGGGCATTCTGAAGTTCCCAACACCCTATAAATTCTTCCCCTGCGGCCTTGGAGCTAAGCTCAGTCCTTTCCATGACTGGATCTGTGTACGGCTGAAAGTGTTTCATCACACTCACTGTGTCCTGAGGCGTGTTCTGGTCAACTCAGGCATCCACTCGCAGCTGAATTGTCACTCTTTTTTTTTTTTTTTAAAAATTCATCTTTAAATTTTTTCTCATCTCCATAATGCTTGCGCAGTGCAGCGAGCACTGCGCGCACATTTATCGTTCGCTCAAAGGTAACGTTGGTTCTGGTACAGCTTGCATACCTGTATAGCGTACCAGGTGACATAGATGACGCAATTCCGTCATAATTGACGCTTTCACTAATTCTCCCTTGTGGAGAAGCCGTGAATATATGGACGGCCGGCACGTTTGTCTGGTGAATGGTCGGCCTGAATGTCGGCGACAGTCCGGCTATCACCGGTACCCGCCGCTCCAAAGGCCTGGCTGGACGGACAGATTTCTCACTAAATTCTCCATCATAGTATTGATATGTTTCCGCCTGTACAGCTTGACGGACGGATTTGTTACTAAAATCCCCATAAATCATAGTTGGTTGGCCCGTTTTAGCAATAAGGTCCCCATACTCGGACGGTACTGCCGGCTGGTTTATCTGGCGTGTGATCCGCCGAAATGTCCGCGACGGTACCGGCCGCTCCAATGGCCTGGCTGGACGGACAGATTTCTCACTAAAATCTCCATATAGTATTGGTATGTTGCTGGCGGTACAGCTTGACGGAGTATTAGACGAGACCAGGTCAATATCTTGGCTTCGTATTTTACACTGGTAATGTTATGGTTGTATGATATTCCATATTACCAGCAATAGTGAAATTGAATTACTGATGCTAACTTGCTTGTGATTTAACTTCTGAACAAATAACTGCTATATTCTGTTATCAATTGACACAGCTGAATAAACAGTACATGCTTGCTTTATAATAATTGAAAGCATGTCAATGTTGTAGTTCATTTTATTTCCTGTAGTTAAGAATGTAACTTATATAAAGTTTCAATGACACAATCCATATACAAGTCGATTCGGAGTATAAGAGGAAGACCTGACTTCAAGTAAAAAAGTATAAACTTATAGGCCGGAAAATACTGTAGGCATGCATGTGTGTAAGGATGTACGTATATGGTTTAAGCCTGTTAGCACATTACTGGATACATGGTGTCAATTTAAAAGTAAGTTCTAAAAAAAGAACAAAGAATTGCAAAAACAGTTGAAAAATAAAATGACTGACAAACCTGTCCGAAAACATGTAAACATGATGAAAAAGTAGTGTTATAACCATGTGTGTGTGTGATTTGAATTTTTTACGAAACTTTAACATTTTTTCAGTCATATCGTCTGAAGTGTTAGTTTATAGTGCAGGCCTTGAATTTAACATAAATTTCCTGGTAGCCAGAAGGACTAGTGTACTAAGAAATTTACTAGCCCTGCCAAATATTTACTAGCCCTGTCCCCAAAACAATGTCACACACTCGTATTGAGATTAACAAAAATTTTATTTCATAAATAGCAATATCATATAAAATGTAGAAGTACAGAAGTATACATTTTACTTTAAATCATCAATAAATTCACATTTCTTGTTTATCAAGATAATCTGGATCCAATTCCAGAAAGGGATACAGGTGTCCTTTCTTGTCCTTCACATGCAATTAGGGTCCATATGGGGTTTGTTCTGGTCTCCTTACCCATCTCCCTTAAACAAATCACAAATGTATATCTGATAATTGATCATATGTTGGAATGTCATTTGTGTGAAACATGATGAAGAGTAGGTCGGACAGAATCCAAGGTCGCAAACAAGATCTCCAGTCACTCTTCCCCATTTTCATCTCTAGGAAACCCCTTTCAGCATCAGCAGAGTGGGCTGGGATTGTCAGGATGAGGTCAATCAATGCCATAATATTCTTGCAGTCAGCAGCATATGATTGTACAACTGTGGGCCAAGTCAAAGCATAGATGTCTTTGTAACTGCAAAATAACAGAATGAATTAGTAAAAAGAAATTTTAATAAATTTATATAAAGAAAAAAGTAATGTCAGTACGTGTACTTAAATAATGTTTTAATTGAATTATTTTTGAAAAGATTTCTTTATTTCTTTAAATGGTTACCTTTGTAATCAACATACTATGCTAAATAAAGAATATTTAATGAATCTGGCATCGGTGTTGTTTCTTGTATTTATTTTTAAATATTTGAATATACATTTACTTGCTGTAGGCTTTGATCTCATCCAGCTGACATTTAAATATATAATCAGTGAAGGGTCTTCTGTTTTTTACGATAGCATATGCATTCTAAACAAATTAAACAAATTAATGAGATGGTCAAATACATGCCTATTTAAATTTTCCAAGATCTTTCCAGCGGTCGATTCTTCTGGTGATATCTGCATAGCTGCTTTTCTCTCTGAACTCTTTTTGTGTTGCCCACAGCTTTCATGTGCGTTTATTAATTCCATTTTAATGTTCGAACAACCGCAACAAAATTGGAACTTTTCTCTGTGTTTGTTTTTGTGAATTCCATACACCAGTTACACCGCATTATGTTCTTTTCCTCATCATAATTCAGCCATTCCCTGTCTTTTGTCCATGTCTTCTGAAACGTTCAATTACGCTTTTCCCTTTCATAAGAATAATTTCTCTCTTTTATGTCATTTTCATTCAACTTTTGCTTTTTTTTTCAGAGGCTGAACACCTTCTATAAAACACCACATTTTGCCTCTCTTATATTTTTTTTTTTTCGGGGGGGGGGGGGGGGGCACCAGACAGATGTCCCCTCTAATCAAAAGAAAATTTAAAAAAGTTTATATGTATGTGTGTTCCCCCAAGTGTATTTATGTTGTTTCTATTTATTCTTTACTTCTAAATTCCCCATTTAGTTTTCCCCATCGGGGTTATAATATAGTTTGACAAGGAGTATTTTTTATTTCCCTAGTGTATTTTAAGTAGTCCTTTCTAGTTGGGATTTGATCTACCCACTCTAGTAAGCTACTTTTAGTTTTGTTGACCATGGCTAGTGGTCACTTTTTGTCCTGGTATATGCTATATGTATGGTGCTATTTGCATGGTTGCTATAAATAGTATATTATATACTTGTGTATGTGTTCAGGATGGATTTGTTCAAATCATACCAGTTGTCCTATCTTGTCATTTTTCTCACAAAATGGAAGATAAATATTCAATTTTAATTAAAAATTGTGTTTGGATTTTAATTATAAATTTAGAATTTAGTATATATTGAGGTGCATTATTTACAAATAATTATGTGTGTCTCAATTTATCTACTTTGTTATTTGGATTGGTCCGTTTTCCTTGAGCCAGAAACTGCACGAATATTTTTGGCTGTACTGTTCCTACCTCAATTTGTCCGGCCATTTTTTATTTTAAATTTCTCTAATAATGTTCCAAAAGGGTTTATCTTCCCAAAAATTTGGGATCCAAGGCTGCTATAGGATGCAGTCTTGGCAGAGAAAGCATGGGAAAAGATTCCAGAGAGTGTAAAAAGGTATTGATGTATACATACATACATAATTGTTAAGAAGTTTTTATAATAAGGAAAATGAAAAGTAGAAATTAATTTAATTGGGTTTTTCTTCCACACTCTTCTGCAGGCCTGCTCACTTCGCATAGCGCCATGTGGTATAGCCCTGCAGTGTCCTTGTATGTACTTTTCCCCCCCCCCCCATTTTTTTTGGTTTTTTTTTTTTGAATAAAGTAAATTAAATTTTAAATTTAGTTCTACTATTTACAACATTTTGTATTCCCTTAACCTTCATTAGGGGACCACACCTTATTAAAGTATCCATTATAAAGTCCGTTATTTGTCGAACCAATTGTTTATTAAAGTTTCCGTCTAGGAAGAGTAATTGTCATCTGTCGTTTTTGTCGACCTTCATTATTTCCATAATTAGTTTGATCCTTCCTTCCTTTGTTTCGTCACATTGAGTAATTGTGTGGTACTTTGTATATGGGGCTTTATTGCAAAGAGGGCAATTGACTTGGAACTTTGTCAGGCGTCTTTGAAGAGTTGACGTCAGACCAGTGCCTCCACACCCTATCCTAGTTTATGGATGGATAGTCTAATTCTATTTTCGTTTTATTTTTTATTGTTTCTTCATCCAAAAATCAGTCTATAAGTGTCATCTTTACTAAGTTCCCATAGTTTTTCGTTATTCCTAAACCTATCTAATAAACCCTTTATATCCCCATATAAGTGTGGTGTTTCTAATGTCTTAATTAATCTGTTGTTCATGTAGATGTCGTGTCTATGTTTCATACCTATACCTAGCCAAAAGATGTAAAGTGCCTCCCAAGGTGTTTGGGGTGTACTGTTAATTCTTTAAAACCTATTTATAATGCTTTTATATTTTATTAAGAGGGGAATTGGCAAGGCTTATCCCCCCTTTAAGTTTGTCCTATATAGGGTCGATTTTTGTATATAGTGTATTTTGTAATTCCAGATGTAGTCTATAATTTCATTATCTATTGTTTCTAGTGTTTTGTTTTTTTATGTCCACAGTGTTTACTAAATGTCCAATTTGAATACATATATGTTTTTGCAATCTGTGAACGTTCGATTAGACTAAGTGGCACAAGGGCCCAGATTTCTATTATTTCTTTGATTTTAGTTTTTATTTTAGTACAGTTTTCTTTCTCTTCATTTTCCCCGAAGATTATCCCAGGGCTTTTACCTTGTTTTTAATGAGATTGGGGGGTAAACCTGGTTTCCCCTCCAGTTTCCTATTAATAATATCTCTGTCTTGTCATGATTTATTTTTGATCCAGACGCTTTTCCAAATTCTTCATATTCCATTTGTAGATGTTTAAAGGAATTTGGATCATTTATAAAATTTGTGCAATCATCAGCATGTTGTAGCATTTTAAATTCCTCCTTTAAGTTTGGAATTTTAATGCCTTTAATATTAGTATTATTTCTTATTCTAATACTCAGTATTTATATTGCTATTACGTATAATAGCATGGACAGTGGGCAGCCTTGCCTCACTGACCTATTTATTTCAAATTTTTCCGTAACTGCTCCATTTATTTGTACTTTTGCAAATATGTCATTGTACAAGATTCTTTGTCCAGTTTTGAATTTTTTTTCCAAAACCAAATTTTTCAAGTACTTTTTGGGTATAATTAGGTTCTAGTCTATCAAAGGCTTTCTCCTGGTCGAAAAGTACCATAGCACATTTCTTATTAGAATTTTTAATATAATCTATTATTGTCATAATATTAAGTATATTGTTATGTATGCATCTATCTTTACCACCACATGTCTGGTTAGTGTTTACTATGGTGTTTATCCCGTTTTTTATTCTATTAGCTAAAATCCTACTTAGTATTTTGTAGTCGGTGTTAAGGAGAGAGATGGGTCTCCAGTTTTTTTAGGTCCGATCTGTCCCCTTTCCCTTTGTAAATAATATTAATCAGTTCCTCCCTCATTGATTTAGTCATTTTGTCATTTTTTCAAAAGTATATTGTTATATAAATCTGCTAGAATTGGCGCCACCTCACTTTGGAATTTCTTGTAGAATTCCGCAGTGAGGCCATCTCTGCCTGGAGCTTTATTTTTTGCAAGTTCTTTAATTGTGGCTTGCACTTCGGCCACAGAAATGATTGCATCACACCGTGACTTGTGCTCAGATGAAATCATCTCACACTGTATTGAATTTAGATAGTTTGTAATTGTGTCAGTGTCTATGCATTGAGAGGTGTATAGTGTTTTGTAATAGTTTTGAATTTCGCTCATAACTTCAGCTTTAGTAGTTATTTCCCTCCCTTCTATTATTAAACTGTCTAGTGCTTTATTTATTTAAATTTTTAATAAAGTCTAAGTGACGTTCTCTCTCTGCAGGGGCATATATATTTAGGATATGTAAATTATTTTTTTTATATGTATAACCAGCGCCGGATAAAGCACCGTGGAGGCTCATAGGCAGTCAAACTTTTGGGGCCCCAGACCCACGGTCACGGTCTCATGGGGGCCCCTGATGGGGCCCATAAAAGTCGCGGGGCCCATAGGCAGTTGCCTACTCTGCCTAATGGGTAATCCGGGACTGTGTATAACCCTTCCCTCTAGAGTACTATTTTTTGAACTTCCCAATTTTGCCTAGCCTTATTCCTAATAATTATAGCCACTCCCGCCTTTGTATCAGTGTTTTTTGCTAAACTATTAACTACTATAGCATCCATTTTAGATTCTAAAGTGAATGTCATGTTTTGTGTAAGTTTGTTGTGCGTCTCTTGAATTAGTATTATGTCCTGATTTAATTTTATTAGTCGTGCGATTTTTTCATTATCTAAACCATTAGCATTAATTGATGCGATATGAAGGTTTAATTCCTCCATTTTTAGTCCAGGTGGCTTTAAATTTTTAAGATGTGCTTAAAATATGTTGCCTATATATTAATATTATTATAAGGGTGGTGTGGGGGGCATTAGTCCCCCGTCCGTCAGTTCCCTAGTGTCGGTTGTCTCTTTACAGTTTGTCTCTGTCGTGTTTTCCTGGTCGTGTTCGATTCTGTCTGTTCCGTCTGTTTCGTGGTCATCCGTTTGTTCGTGGTCATCCGTTTGTTCGTCTTCCATTGAAATAGATTATTCTGCGGATAGATTTGCTTCTATCAACGGTTCTCGTTTTTTGTGTTTTTTTCTGTTTACTTGTTGGACGTTCCCTCTCTGTGGCTCGGGTTTCCCCTTGGCTGTTTGAGGAGTCCGTTAGGGTAGTCGGGTTCTTTCTTTTTTCTCTTTGTCTTGTTTTCAAGGGGGTGGAAGTGCGTGGTGTGGCCTCTAGGGGCTGTTTATCACTCATCGCATCTTCCGCTGTTTCTCCGTCCCCTGAGATCTCTTCTATTGGTAGACAAATAAATGTGTTTGATGTTTTTAGAGGCGTGGCTGGTAACATCTTCCTTGTGGTTCTTCTCGGGGTGGTATACGGTTCTTCTACTACAGTTGGTATTTCTTCCTGTACTCTATCTATTTGGTTGTCGACTTGTTGCTCTTGTTCTTGTTCTATTTGATCTGATTG
This sequence comes from Unio delphinus, assembly GCA_029339505.1. Classification (NCBI taxonomy): domain Eukaryota; kingdom Metazoa; phylum Mollusca; class Bivalvia; order Unionida; family Unionidae; genus Unio; species Unio delphinus. The sequence continues at coordinate 5,297,249 of JAQISU010000134.1, read as the reverse complement.
GACTATTTGGTCTGGATTTGAATCTGATACTGCTTTCGGTTCTTGCACAGCAGTGTCCCCTTGGGCAGCTTCCGCTGCATATGATTCTGGGTTCCTTGGTCGGGCAGGTTGTGTGCAGTTTTTGACTGTATGCCCTACGTTTTTACATCGCTGGCAGGGCCTGGCATTTTCACATCCCCTGTATCACGACTTGCACAGGAAACCTAGTATGTAGAAGTAGGCAGGTATTTTTTTTTAACTTCATCCGGTTGTACTAGTACTACTTTTTCTCCTGTTCTGATTTCTGGGTGCCCGTATACAGTTCTATGCTTGTCTTCCCCGACATTAATTTTATATTGGAACATTAGTTTTTCTCTAAATACCGTCGAAGATACTTCTAACGGGAGTCCTGATATGATCACCTCTACCATTTTTGGTGTCATTCTTCTTGTTATGGGAGGTGTAGTATAGATCTTTACTCTTGTTCCCAAAATTGAGATCTCACTTTGTTGTAACAGGCTTCTTGTTTTCTTGGGGTATAGAATGTACTTGTTAGGTCCCCCATATTGTAGCCCCTGTATCTCTTCCAAATTTACACTCAGAACTTGCATTGCCGTTAAAATTTCTGTTTGACCTGGTATTTTTTGTACGTCGCCAAAATCCAAAGTTTGGCAACCTGATCTGTGATAGATAATCAGTCTTTTATCCATCCCGTTTCCGTCAACCTTAGTTTCAAAGAAGTCCCTGATCTTAAACTTATACAGGTCAACGTTCTCCATGTCTCAGTCTGTCTTGGGGAAAAATAATAAACAAAAGTATGAACAAAAAGGGGTGCTGAAAAAGTAAGGTGATATGTGCATAAGATAAATACAATGAGACTAGGTTTCTACACTAGCTGGTAAAAAGTAGTGAGCGATCGCTCACAACTAGCCCACTAGTGGCGCGTAGAAAAGTTGTGAATTACCTCTCCTTATTGAATTACAATACGAACATTAATCCAATGGTATTATACACAACATTAAACAGTAAATTTCTCTCCGGTGGATTTATGCGCAGTTTGCTTGGTACGAGCCATTTTTTTTTTTTTACTGTAGACTTCTCAACTACAAGTCTTATAAGGCGGAAATTGTGCCTCGTTTTGAAATATGAGATGTTACAGTATAACTGACGCGAATTATTTGAAGTAAGAAAAGGAATGACAATGTGACAGTGTCCTTTATATAAAAAAAGTCCGAGCACGATACCTGTTTAAAAACACGTGCATTCCCCCCCCCCCTCCATCAAATGACTTCTCCATAATAAAGACTTGACTTCAGCGTATGTTCTGCACGATCAAAGCTGTGGCTAAAGTAAACACTGTTATAAAATATTAACATCAAAAGATAATGTTAGTCTCAACTTGGAAAATGTGTGCTCCCATCAAACGAAGCCATCTGACTTGGCGTGGTGTATTTAACTCGGGTGCTTTGTTTCTTTAGATTTTTTCCCCCTTCCCCATCGAACACCAGTGGTATTTAACAGCTACAATTACGGTCTCATCATTAATAACATGTTTGGTAATTGTTCCTAATTAATCGAACCTAAGTGTATTGTTGAAATTAATAATAAGCGTGAATATTTTCAATCTTAGATGCCCATGTGAGATTTTAATTCCCATTAAATGCTTGGATATCTCCACGTGTATATAATTATTTTTTCAATCGTTTTTGGGGGAAAAAACATAAAAGCTATTCTTATTATCATAGAAAAAGTAGTTGCTTGGAAAATGATGTGTCAGTAATGTTATCATAATAAATGGATCTAATTCATCTAATTATTTCGATGCAAACGTTAAATATGAGTTACCCGTTTATGACTCGGAACAAGCCAAAAAAAAAATACCTTCAAAAAACAAACATTAAAAAAAAATACCTTCATGAAACAAACATGTAAACTAATTTCTTTGAATAGTTGATGCTATGTTCTTATGTGTGGTGTAACGTTTCGTAATTTGTTACTGTGGTCGCGTGAATAAAACGTGATACCATTTAATTCGCTATCAGATTAATACGGATCAATTTCCAAACTTCCGTTGTTATTGACGGGACCTAAATTGGCGCTGTTAAGTGAAACACACATAATCAGATGGCTTCTTGTAATAGAAACGCATTTCCAAGGCAGAAATTGACTTCATCTTCACATGCTAATATTTTATGACTGTTTACAACGGTCACTGCGTTGATTCTAAAGATCATCGGCCGAAGTCACGTCTTTATTAGGGTATTGAGAAAACAAACGCTGACTGTTGATAACCAAAAACTTACTAGCCCGTCGGACTATTAACATTATGAAAGTTACTAGCCTGACGGGAAATCTACTAGCTTCGGACTACTGTTAATTTCTAGCCCTGTAGTGATGTCTAGCACTGGGGCATCATGCCGCAGACATGTAGCATGATGTTCCACCCAGTCATATTATTCTGACACCAGAAAAAACAGTCCTAACACTAACCTCTTAATGCTGAGTGCCAAGCAAGGCAGCTCTTAGTACCATTTTGTAAGCTTTAATATGACTTAGATGGGGATTTAACCCAGAACCTCCTGCATCCAAGGACACTCCAACTACAAAACCAGTGGAGCAGTGTTAGAACTTTGTAAAGGTATATAATATAAAAGATAAAAGAAGAAAGAAAAAAAATCCTTACATTATAAAATCAAATTTTTTTATATAAACCATATCCCGCCTGAATATATAATTTTCCCTGGCGGTACTTCATAAAGTTTCTTCACCTTAGTTCACGTACAAATTTCTGCCTTGCAGTTTGGAAGTTGATACACTTGACAAAAATGTATTCCAATGCCAGTCGACAGGATTCTGCCATTTGATCGCATTCCTTCATGAAAATTTTGCACATACAGCAAGCAAAGTTCTTATGTGGTGTGCACTTTATATGGTAGGGTGTACATACACCTATACAAGGCATTCCATAAAACTATAAGTAGCAGATCAAAAGGGACATTATTGGTTTGGTCATCCATCAACAAGGGTACAGGGTAACTGGTTGCTATGATAGAATTAGGTGGGTACATTACTCAGCTAATGGTACATATGGTATGGCTTACACTAACACAGGGCAACATTGAATAGGTACTTATCCACTTATCCAACTGTGGGAAGAACCAAATTCAAGTAACTGATGCCCCCATTTACCACACACATAAATTTGGTTGTGTAACCGGAAAATCTAACCTGGCCATTAATATCAAGCTACCTATTAGTTAAAGATCCAGCCATAATTAAGGAAATTATTGCACAGAAATGAAACTGGGACAGATGGTCAAAAGAATGACCAAAGGAAAGCACCATTAAATATTACCAAACGTCTACAAAAAACAATCACCACTGATAAACAAAGTTAAAAACTATAAAAGAATTCAACTTCACTAGTTCTTTTTATTATAATAATTACCTTTATTGTGAGACTTTACATGATTGGAGAAACCCCCTTTCATGTTGAATCTGCGTTCACATTGGACAGAATGAAAATCTGAAAAGAAAATGATACAGAAAAACCAATGCCATGAGATATATATATGTGGGTATGACATGACAGTTTCTTTCCCAATGCAGTCATAAAATGGATTTTTATTGTAATGATGACAATATAAAAAAAAAATTGCCATATGGCCAAAATGAAATTGACACCAACCAGGGCTACTGAGCTGCAATTTTGTTTTCTAACTCCACAGACCTGTGAACTGAAACAAAGCCATTTCAGTAGGTAGTCAATATTTCTGTTATACGTGACCAATTTTTTTATAAGGTGTAACAAAACATTATGTACTGTTATAGTCAATTGGAAAATATGCATTTGAGAAGTTCAGAAACGTGATCTGAGTCAGCAAAAGCAACTTTATTTTTTATTAAAATGTTTGTGAAGTATACCTAGGCCTTTCTTAATAATATTTTACTATGTAGGACTTAATCTTCTCAGTGTGCATGATATAATCCTGTTTTCTAGTTATTTTATTTTCAAAATTGTAGCCAGTTGTCTGTTGTTCATCATCTTGACACTGACAGCTGGAATGTCTAACATACAGTTTGAAGAATTTTGCAAAGTATGTATTTCATTGTGTTTAGTATAGATGATCCTCTAATCAGCTGACCCATCCCCACCCAACCACAAACTGGCATATTTTCTATTCTATTAAAACACCCCCCCCCCCACCTTTGTGTGCTTCTAGATGTAGAATATACATAATGCATCCTCCTGTATACATACATGCCAACATTTGATGAGGAATAATCCAAGTGATCACAAAGCGGAATCTAGGCAGAAAAGCGTAATCCACATATAACATGCTAAAATTTCAATAAACAACGATTATTTGCCTTTCTCGTCTTTTAACATCCTTTACTGTTTCAAGTTTTCATATGTAGCACTTATAGCTTTACACACATCGACTAGAAATCATCCTAAGACGTTTAGCGCTAAATTTTAAAATTCTTTTGACACGGCCAAAAATAGATGTCATGTGATGCTGTACTCTTTTTTCTTAATATTTAGAGGATTCTATTATATTTTGTTTCGGGGGTTTTCGGTTGCCTTTTTCTAATTTATCTGGGTAATTCTTGAAAGTGGATATTTTTGCTCACATAAATCCATAGAGTAATATAAAATATACTTTTTAAGAGCTAAAAAATCTTTAGACTGGTTCTGCAGGTTACAGGTCAAAATGGACCGGTATCAAAAGGCCCACGACCAAAACGGACCAGTGCTTAAAAGGCCCGGTCCAAAAAGGCCCATTTAGGCATTAATTACTTACTACAGTACTAGTCAAATAAAAGTAATTAATACGCAAATACCAAATCCTTGTTTGACTGGTGAATGTTTATAAATAATGTGCAGTAGATAATCATGGTGCAGTATATGTCACAATCGTCCGACAAGTGATCATGGCAATAATTGCAACGCTACTACATATTCAATATAAAATGAAAAAAGAAGGCAAATAATATTTGTTATAAAACATTGTATTAAAACAAATCAATAATATCTTTGTTATAACATATCAAGACTGAATACGAGTTCGTATCACCCACGTGCTGGTTCACATGCCAACTTTGTCATGATATTATGTGTGCTTTTATTATATATGTGTTATATTCTGTGTTTTGTAAGCACCGTCTTTGCGTTTTGGTCGCAATGTAACTCAAGTCACAATTGGAAAATAATAGTTTCCTTTATTTTAAAAAATTAACATACATTTGTGTGATGGGTTATAAAGAGAAGAAGAAAAGATAAGTGTAATTAGTATAAGGAAAAGAAAGACAAATGCTAATGCCATTTCAGATTTATAAATTTGTTAATATGAACAATCATTATTGCTAATACATGAATATTAAAATCTAATTTCAAACACTACAAACAACAGCTTCCGATTTCACTTGAGCTTTTCCATTTACTCAAATCAGGCCTCTGCTATGGGCTAAAATCTCTTAACCCAAAGTAGAAAAGGCACATAATGAGAATCTTTGAAGAGCTTTTGATCAATATATAGTATATAACTATTCAATGGCTTTACTGTCTGTGGAAGGAGCTAGGCAGGTTTTAAATTAGCCAAAATTTGGCTAAGGATTCCTGTTGCCATACTCAGTGAGGCTGGTACACAACTAATGTCCTTTTAGCCCAATTTGGCTAATTCCTAAAAAGCTGTTCTTCACACTCTTAGGTTGAAACCAAATCTTGGCAAAATGAATGCTTAGCCAAAATTTGGCTAAGGATTCCTGTTACCATACTCAGTGAGACTGGTACACAACTAATGTCCTTTTAGCCCAATTTGGCTAATTCCTACAAAGCTGTTCTTCACACTCTTTGGTTGAAACCAAATCTTGGCTAAATGAATGCTTAGCCAAAATTTGGCTAAGGATTTCTGTTGCTATACTCATTGAGGCTGGTACACAACTAATGTCCTTTTAGCCCAATTTGGCTAATTCCTACAAAGCTGTTCTTCACACTCTTTGGTTGAAACCAAATCTTGACTAAATGAATGCTACACATTTGCCTTTCACATGGATTTAACAAGTGGTTTTTCTATGTACAAAATAGTGATGTTGGTGGGAAATAGACTCACCCATAGTATAAATAATAATAATAATAATAATAATAATACTAATAATAATAATAATGAGTACTTTGTATAGCACCTAATCTTTAGAAGCTCTAATCATTTTACAACATTTATAATGATTTGACTACAAAAAAACACATGAAACTATAAAGCAAAACAAAAACGTGCTGAAAATATTTAAGGTAGGAAACAACATTAAGTCTTTAAGTTTGCTTTTGCAGTTGACATGTTTTTCAGAGTTTTAAGAGACTCTTAAAAGGGATTACAGTGTCTTTGTGTCTAATTTCATTTAGCAATTCATTCCAAGTTGTTGGGCCCTGGTATGCAAATGAATGTTGTACATATGACTTCATTTTCATAGTGGGAATAATGAGTATATGATTGCCAGAATAAGATCATAAGTATCTTGCTGGTTTGTACACATGGGAGAGGCCAGATAGGTAATGCTGGACTGGAGTCCATCAGTGAAATGTAGCAGTCATTGTATGGTACAGAGCAGTGGGGAGGTTTGCTTTATAGAGATGTGTGTTCTGATCATGTTACTCTAACATGGCACAGTGTTAGTACATAATGTACATTAAGCATAAAACCCACATACAATGACAGTGCTAGGGCCTTACTTGTTAGAGTTGGGTTAGAAATAAATCAGTGAATGAAATGACTGTATTTTTATCACACCTATGATTTTTGTCATTAAAATTGATTTAATCAAACAAGTATTTCGGCAAAAATTGTTAAACCTACAAACTTTATCAAGTATTTAACAGAGAGATGGACCAACAGGAAGATGGATGTGTACAAAATCTAGAGAAAACCAAACTATTAAAACAAATGTTTAAATATATAACAAATTTTATTATTAAAGAACATATGACTGAAATGGTGTACATTGTAACAACTTTTACTTTAAAACAACTTTTACTTAACATACAAGATCTCAATTCAATAAGTCTTTTTATGCCTATCAGCACTTTTCTTGAAGCAGGAAGTTCAAATTCCCCTGGTAAAATATTGCTGACTGATATTGTCAGCTGTTTACATGATGTCAGTGACACCTTAAATTGCTTTGTTCTGTATAATCTAATTGTAATCTCAGCAGGCGCAACTTCCATGACCTGACCGATTTGAATGATAGTTGCATCTGCAAGATACAAAACATGTCTCCCAACATCATATCTTCTTCTATCTGCTCGTTCAGCTCGATGTCTGCCTGAGACTTGTTGGGTTATGTATACCTGAAAAATTTGTATCAGTAATTTTTAAATGAATTTTATTTATTTTAAACTAAACTAAGCAAGTCTTTTGAATGATTGTTTAACTGTCATAATAGAAGAAATTAATATAAAAAATAATAAATAATGTTCAAATTTCATTGCAATTCAAGTGGAAAATTAACACTCAGATTCTTCTTTTTAAATATTATAATAGGTATCATAATCCTGTGAGATATAATTGAGAGTTGCACATTCAATTTTCATTTATTCTTGCTAAATCAACTTTCTAACTCATCATAAACCATTAGAAGTTTACTGGCACATTTTATTTGAAACATTAAATCATTGTATCTGTATTGTATCAATATTACATAATTGTTTCAATGTAACAGTCTTCAGAGGAAATATTTTGAAGTATTCACTCAGGTGCTTTTATATCGGGTATTTTCAAGTTTAACATGACATTTCATTTAAAAGGAAAAGTTGAACAAACTATGTATTTGATACTTATAAAATATCCATAAAACAATGTATGTCTTTCAGGGATAAATGTTTAGGTACTAAACCATGTTTATTTTGGAACGATTGCCCATTACATTTGACTGTAGTGTTTCATGAGAACAGATATTTGTTTGGAAAATGTACTCTTCAGTTTGTCCAGATGACTAAGTAGTGATTAAAATCTTTAAAAGAAATATATATATATATATATATATATATATATATATATATATATATATATATATATATATATATATATATATATATATATATAATTTGGCCATCTACATATCCATAAAAATAAGTGTTCTACATCTCCCTTGCCCACTCAAGTAAATTCATATTTTTAAAACTGATTTGAATTGTATTAAAAATGGTCTGGTCATAAACACATACCGAAAATCATACATGTTTATTTATAATTGTCCAAAATCTGATGAGCATCTATGACAACTAGATTTTGATATAAACGAAGTCTCAAATATTAAAGGACTGATTTAACATTTAAATATGGCTTAAATTGTGTACAACTCTTTTTATCTGATTTCTGATGCATATAACATTCCTTCAGATTTAAATTTGTCAGATTTATGGTGTTTATGGTACTGATGGATATGACAGTTTCAATGAAAACACTAATCTTGTTGTGTACAAGGAAGGTGTCTGAAAATAACAAATATGACTTTATATTCCATACATACCTGCATACAGTCTTGTCATCGACCTTGAAAGTCTGTGTTTTTGTATGTTTATATGTCACTGCACATTTTCGGATGATGCTAATGAGTACTGTCATCCGTTTGGGTCCTTCCGGTAGTATATGCAATTTTTGTCGCCAGACTAAAATGTCCTCCATTGTAAAGTTGTCATTGCAATGACTATTACACCCACATGCCACAGATTTTTCCTTTTCAATGAAAGTTAAATCTAATGCAGCTCTTCTTCTTTTCACATTGAAATCTGCAACATATGGCATTTGAAATTGTCTTCAGATTTTAGTATGCAGATAGATTTTAAAACAAGCATTAATGTTATGCATATGATGATGCTAGTAATTTTTTGATGTTTTCATACTAATGCATACATTTAAACTGCTTAATAATTTGTATCTTTCTGTTTTTCTTTTAATATAATTAAGATACAGAGCTTTATTAAGATTCAAAGAAGATTTACTGAAAAAGTCAAATAAAATTAGAAGAATTAAGTAATGATACTAAAATGATTTTAATGCAGGAAAATCAGGGCACTTAAATAATTAAGCATATAAACATCCATAACTAATTAGCCTCAAAGTTATTTTGGTGGAATAATGCATGACTGAAATGAAAATATGTTTCACTCTACCATTTCAGTGCTTTATTTCCATGCTTTAAGTTTGTAATCTAAGTGGCAATTACTGTAGTAGTAGTAGTAGTAGTAGTAGTAGCAGTAGTAGTAGTAGTAGTTGCTGTTCTTGCTGTGTAACAAATACAAATTGTAATTTACCTAAATTAGACATTCAAGATGACAACCGTTTTTGAAAAAATCTTGTTGCTGGGAGACTGATATCTGCAAGATAAAAAAACTAAGTCTCAACCTGTTAGTTCTTGCTGCAGTCTTTAATTCACCTAACATACCTTTTAAAAGTTACGCAGCTATCATTCTGAGTTTTCTTTTCCTACTGCTGATGATAACTAAATATTTGAATGCATTTTTGCCAATAGCATTTTACTTATAAAAATGCTGATATCAAGAGTATATTCTCTATTATTTTGAAAGAAATACATAGTGATTATTCAAGTATAAATCTGGACCAGAGAACTGTTGATAGCCAGTAAGTGTTAGGCTCAATAATCAAAATGAATTCCATCAGTGGTCACCAGGCAGGAATCTTCTGATGGAAACTAAAAATGCTATTGAATTTTTTAAAAAAAAATTTGCAGTACACTGAAAGATAAATAATTCCCTTTTGTTATAGCATTTTCCATCAGAATCTGAATCAGATTTATGTTCAAAACTTGCTGTTATATTATAGTATGCAGAGAGCAAATATTACAGCGGGGACAAACATTTCAGTACTTGCAACATAAAGTTTATGAAGACAAAATAAAATCTACTTGTTTAGGAGTAAATATCTTTAGTCAAAATATGTAAATCTACTGGTCTGAAATCTTTTACATGTAATGCTAAAGCTAAAAATATCTTTAGAAAATTTTACATTTAAATTTGATAAAATGTAATACATGCTGATAGGATCAACTTCACAACATAAATTTAGAAAACTATGCCAAATCTAATTCATGCTGAGTATGCTCTGATTAGATGTGGGCTATGCTTACTGAATGGAATAAAAATCCCTGAATAGTTTAATAAAAGTGCCCAATACTAATAGATAATTTAACATAATATAACTATTACTATTGTTTATATTCTGTTAGTTTTGTTAACCTATAGAATGTTTACAAATTAGCAATTTAAATCTATACACACCTTTGTTGAACTCATTTCCAAGAAGTTTTCTGTACAAGTCCTTGTCCATTCTCTTCACATTTTGGACATATGGTTGAACTTCTCTGGTAGCAAGAAAACTAACCTTATTTATACTGCTGTAACTGTTTGAATGCCTTCTACTAGTTCTGACTCTATCAAGGCTATTACATGCCCAGCAGGCAGCTGTTAAGCACTCAGCAAGATCAATGAAAACCTGTCATGATCAAAGGAATTTTACACCAAAAGCATGGACTGGAGAGAGCCATACACTGACTCAAAAAGAAGGCACTTGATTTTATGAATTGTGTTACTTGTCCAGCTATCATAGTAGAGCATGCAAACTCCATGATAATAAAAATTCATTAATGTTAGATGTTTAAATGCTGATGATCATACCTATATTTATAGGCATATCCTTAATGACAGCTTCTATGTAGACTGAAAAGCCAAAAGTTATGGCATTTTCTGTCATTCCAAGTGATTGAAATGTTTTCAATATGGCACCAAAGAATCTGGTGCAAATTTCAGTAACCTTATTTTAAGTTTCTACTTTTTTCATTTGAAAAAAGGATCAGCTTTCTAAATATTTTGTAAAGTAAGTTATTGCACCCACTATCAACTAATCCTAGCCAGCCAGACACACAGAGATATATCATATTCCACCTATTTCCATCAAAGTTGTGTATTGTGAGTCTTTCATGATGAATTTAGATAAATACTTCTTAGTTCATGAATATATGTGGGAAATTATCACTGAGAATAACGTTAAACTAATCATCAATTAAGTTATCATTAATGGAATATCCTCAGATATTATATAGTAATCACAATAATGTAGATCAAGTATTATCTTAATAGTATAGTTTTACTGTTCCAGAATTTTTTTCATTACAGCCCATTCAAAACTTGGACATGATGTCTTTTTATAAATAAGCAAAACTGAAAAAAATGAAAATACTAGTAATCATGTAATTTACACAACTGCTGCTAGACAATAAAATATATGTGCTGCTCTTTAGATTTGGAGGCAACACAGTTAACAATAGCATGATCCTATTTCCATTCATGTTTTCAACATTAAACAGTTAACCAACCCACCAATAAACATGGTCACATTTTAGACTGAAGTCTTCATAGACCTGATTATAATATTCTATGGTCCATCCTTGTATCCCACGAACTTGCATCAGATAACTACTGCATTATATGCAATCTGAATGTATCAGTTCCTTCACCTTTACTTGCTATTGAAAGACACCTCGATATGATAAATAGAACCAAACTAATGCATGACATCCAGCGAAAACCTAACAATTTGCTTACCTCCTACAGTAGAAGAACACGATAACTGCCTTTGTTCATTGCTTGAAAACATCTCAGCCATCAAGTGCAGAGTATCAATTCAAAAGTGTTCTACATGGTATAGCAGTGTTAGGGACCAGCTTTGCACCATTAAAAAAGACCACTGTGTGGAGAAGCTTTGACTTTCCAACAGACTCACTTTCATAAGCTAATCTATGAAGCTGCCAAGAAGAATGTCACAAACATAGTCCATTTAGCCAAATTATCACACTACAGTATTTCAGCAACAACCACTAGCAGCACATGGATTAATTTCTGATAGTTGTGATGATGAGTGCACCAAAGTCATGTGAACTTGATCTAATTCCAACATCACTGCTGCTTGAGTGCTTCGATCCAATATTGCCTTTACTAACTGATGTTATTAAAACCTCTCTCTCATCAGAGGAATTCCCATTATTTTTCAAAACTGCCAGTATAAAACCTTCTGCTGAAGAAACTAACATTCAACCTTAATGCTTTAAAGAACTACCGACCAGTTTCTAATCTCCTGTTCATATAAAAAATCTTAGAAAAAGTTGTTCTGACCCAACATGTATCTCATCTGAAATCAAACAGTCTTTATAGCAATGTACAATCTGCATGTCAAAAAGATGGTACATAACCTAGGTGTTACTCTGGTCAGTTACTCTCACACTGCAGCAACATGTCATGAACATAGGAAAGGCTGCTTATCTTAAGCTGAGATGCATCAGCTCCATTCACAAATATCTTTCAGATGATGCCACTAAAACACTTGTCTTAATTAGTACTTTCAAGACTCAACTATTGTAACTCAATTATGTCTGTTTCATCTCAATATCTGCTCCAGAAATGTCAAAAAGCTCAAAACACAGCATGCATGAATCATGCTTAGAGTACAACGATCAGAGCACACCTCCAAATATTTTGAGCTTTTTTATTTTCTAATTTCATAGTGTTTTGCTTTTTGTAGTACAATGCAATATCATTATATATGTTGTAAAGTGCTTAGAGCTTCTAGGCGTAATGCAAAGTCCTCATTATTATTATCATTATTATCATTTGTTTTTGTCATCGTCTATGCAAAGCAGAGTCAATTATATATCTCTCTTGACTGTTTAAAAGGATTTTTTAATTATTTTATTAAATTATGAACTTTAACCTGGAAAGCAAGCAACCCATCTTCCCAGATGTGAAAAAGCTTCGGTCCTTGTATTGTTTATATACTTGTAAGGTGCCCTGTCATAAAGTTCTGGTGTTTATATGATATGAACAATTCAACCTAATTTTTTTCACAACCCGTATCAATGTTGAGTTTATAGTGTTCGCATTGTTATAGTTGAGATGAGCAGTTGAGACAAAAAATAAAGTCACACGCGTATTTATAAAAGGAATTAATTTATAATTTATCTGCAATCAATATTTATCAACACATTGCATTGAAGACAGTAGTGCAGTGAATACTCAGTCATGGGTGTAAACATAATAACATATTTCTCTAACAGGTGTTGATTAGTTAACTACAGATTGTACACACTTTTCAAAGTAATTTTTCAACCAATTGATCTGATTGCTACATGTGCTTCTACTGGTAATTTCATAATACCTAATTATCATACAGGATACTTTATTTTCTTATCATGTAAATATTAAAATAAGCCTATGATGCATTTGATAAGTAGATTATTAACATATAGTTCATAACATTATCAGACCCACTTTAAAATTACATTTGTTCCATGAATTTACATGTCAAGATTATTAAAATATACATCTACAGTCCTTTCAAATATTGATCAATCAAGATTCAGTTAGTTTGTTTATTTACTCATTCAGCTACCAAAATATTAGCCAATGAGAATTGTAGTGAATGTTATGTGCATACAAAATTTGCACCAAGATCAGTACATTTAATCTTTTCCCTTGTGCTCAAATTTGATGAATAATGATTATGTCAGTGTACTGCTTTGTCCAATCATATGGATATATGAAAATCCCTTTTAATATCTTGACTTTGTTGTGACATGCATATAAAGTTATATTTTAAAAATTGTAGAAATTTGCAGCTAAACCAAATCCAAATAATGAAATAATCTAGTATCCATAACTTTGGTAAGAGACTGTTAGCTGCAAGCAAGTGGTCCATAGGGCATCATCAAAGGCTTGTTTGGCTATAAAGCCTTGCCATCATGATTAGATTATTCAAATGTGTAATTAACCATGCTCTCCCAAGTGATTTTGGCTGTGAAATTTGAATTAGAGATGGTGATAATCAGGATGACCCTTGTTACATGTCTAACTGTTAGCACTGAGCTACATGAACTAACAGTAAAATTTTGTTCCAAATTTATTGTGTTCCAAGTACTTTTTGAGTCTTTTAAAAATAGTTATTGAAGAGCCACTGTGGGTTAGATGCTTAGGTAATAAATAAATGGTGGATTATTATACTATCATAATAAAAATTATAATACTCAATCTTTACTTTTTTAAAAAATAGGTAGATAGATATGTAGGTAGGTGGATAGATTAAATCAAGATAATAGATTTAATGTCTCACATAGAAATACATGCAGAATGCAAATGATTTTCAAAGTTAACTTTTGGGCATTTATGTGCAATTAATGAAATTGTGAGAGTCTGTCTTTAGCAAATTGTCAAAAGTAAAATCCCAAAATGATTCAATATGTGATTCTTTCTTATTGTACATTTTGCCCTCAATATTTTTGACCCATTAACATAGTTTTGTGAAAATTGGTGTAGTGATGCATATTTCATGATATATTCTTATTTTCATCAGTTATATATTTCAAAATTCTAATGTTTTTTTAATTTTTTAAACACTGTTAAAAAGAAGTTTTCATTTTAATATTTTGGTCCTTTCCAAAACACACCAATAAATATAAGGAACAGTTTATCATATGTTTACTTTCATTCATATTTTATTCATTCACACATTCTCATACATTTTTCAGTGAATATCACATCTGTAGCTACATAATTGAATTATATATACTGATAAAACACATATATTAATGAATAATTATTAACTTCACAAATTACTTTCATTAATTTTTCAATTAATTAAGTTCAGTTCACTATGTCAGTGTACTGCTTTGCCTGATCATATGGATATATGAAAATCCCTTTTAATATCTTGACTTTGTTGTGACATGCATATAAAGTTATATTTTAAAAATTGTAGAATTTTTTAGCTAAACCAAATCCAAATAATGAAATAATCTAGGATCCATAACTTTGGTAAGAGACTGTTAGCTGCAAGCAAGTGGTCCATAGGGCATTATCAAAGGCTTGTTTGGCTATAAAGCCTTGCCATCATGATTAGATTATTCAAATGTGTAATTAACCATGCTCTCCCAAGTGATTTTGGCTGTGAAATTTGAATTAGAGATGGTGATAATCAGGATGACCCTTGTTACATGTCCAACTGTTAGCACTGGGCTACATGAACTAACAGTACAATTTTGTTCCAAATTTATTGTGTTCCAAGTACCTTCTAGTTATTGAAGAGCCACTGTGGGTTAGATACTTAGGTAATAAATAAATGGTGGATTATTATACTGTCATAACAAACATTATAATACTCATCCTTTACTTATATAAAAGATAGGTAGATAGATATGTAGGTAGGTGGATAGATTAAATCAAGATAATAAATTTAATGTCTCACATAGAAATACATGCAGAATGCAAATGATTTTCAAAGTGTGCAATTAATGAAATTGTGAGAGTCTGTCTTTAGCAAATTGTGGGAAGTAAAATCCCAAAATGATTCAATATGTGATTCTTTCTTATTGTTCATTTCGCTCTCAATATGTTTGACCCATTAACATAGTTTTGTGAAAATTGGTGTAGTGATGCATATTTCATGATAGATTCTTATTTTCATCAGTTATATATTTCAAAATTCTAAAGTTTTTTTAATTTTTTAAACACTGTTAAAAAGAAGTTTTCATTTTAATATTTTGGTCCTTTCCAAAACACACCAACAAATTTAAGGAACAGTTATCATATGTTTACTTTTGTTCACATTTTTTTCATTCACACATTCTCATACATTTTCAGTGATCTGTTGCTACATAAAAATTATATATACCAGGGATGGTCCTGGCTTTTAAAAAGCTGTCGCGAAAAAAATCGCCAACATCAATATTTTGTCGCCAATTTTCAAAAAGTGTCGCCATAACAAGTACGGTAGTGTACATTTTTCCAAGTGTTAATTTAGTCTATTAATGTAAAAGGCAATGAAAATGACAAAAGATGGATTAATTAAATGAATACTTTAATTACAACAAACATTAACAAAATGTTACAAAGTGTTACGTGAAGATCCGTCGCAATTTTACGGCTGCCCACTTGCTGAATGCAGTTTCAAAGTCAAAATTTTCATATCGGTACATGCTGATTCTCATTAAATTCTTGAGAGATGAGATGCCGAGTTTATTTCTGATGTCAGTTTTTATGAGGTTCATCTTACTGAATCCTCGTTCACAGTCAACAGTGCTGACAGGTGACACCAGTAGTCTCTCAGCAGCCGCAGATGCGCAAGGGTATATTGTCCTGGATCTCACTGCCAACTGAATCAAATCCTTAACACCTCTATACACCTTACCATTCCTGAGAACTTGAACCCTAGCATAAGCCACAAAGCCAGCCAAGTCCTGACTAACCTCTGACTGATTACCTAACCCACAAGTAGACAAGTAATCTGAAACAATGCCTGAAACCTCTGAAAGAATGGAACTGATTGCCTGTGAACCATACAAATAGGGATCAAATAACTTGGTTAGAGCACTCAAAACTATCGAATCACCCTCCTCCGTGAACCTTGCTTTTAGATTATCTATAACAATATCTATAAATTTGGCACAAGACAATGCAGCCTCTGACCTTTGCTTAGCATTATCACTAATTGTATGGCCTTTGTACTCAAAAGTACATACACCTGATGAATCTAAACTTGGTTCTGCTAGAATCTCAGAAAGAAACCTAGAAACGTTACTACCAGACTCTAACCTCTGATTTTCAAGAAGCTCAACAGTGGAGTGGAGAAGGGGATTAACCTCGGTAAAGTCAATATCAGATCTCTGATAAGCTTGACACAGAACTGCCAAAGGCCTGAGAATGTCAGCCATATAGTGTGCTGTATAAACAAATTTGAAACAAGCTATGGGCTTATACATTGCAAGAGCCTTTGCAGAGTTGTCTTCCAAGAAGACACTAACTAGAGCTTGAAAATTATCAACAACTGCCTGTACACTACCTTCAAAACTCAGCCACCTTGTGTGGAATACCTGATGCAAGCGAGTGTGAGAAGACTCTAACACTGACTGAATTGCCTCAAGTCTACACATATTACGAGGGGAATAGGCAAAATACTTGTACATATTATTCAGTATATCTTGAAACTTAACCAAGTATCTAACCTCGTCAGCTGCAGCGCCTGTACCCAGAGCTAACCGATGT
This sequence comes from Unio delphinus, assembly GCA_029339505.1. NCBI lineage: Eukaryota > Metazoa > Mollusca > Bivalvia > Unionida > Unionidae > Unio > Unio delphinus. The sequence goes on along the minus strand of JAQISU010000134.1, from coordinate 5,280,169 downwards.
GCAATGCAGTGAGTTGCAAGCAAACCTTTAGTAGCCTCCTTCAACCTGGTAACAACACCACTCTTGCAACCCAACATGACTGCAGCACCATCCGTTGATACACCAATCAGATTGTCCAGACTAAAACCAAATGACTGAATTAAACCTAACAACTCTGAATATATAGATTCTGCATTTGCGGTTTGAAGCTGACGAATACCTAGAAATTGAGTCACTGGTTGAACACTGCCAGCCAAATTAGTTAGGTACCTAACATAAACAATCAAATTCTGATGTACTGAAACATCTGTGCTCTCGTCAAGCATGACGCTGTAAACACGAGATTCCTTGACCTCGGTAGCCATCTCATCAACTATTACATCAGCCAACGACTGCTGAAACTCACTGGTACTTCCGTGACCGTCATACGATGTGTGCTTATCTAGTTTGAGGTCTGAGAGTTGGGTGGCGCCCTGAAATAGAAATAATCATTAATTTTGTATGCCATAAATATTTCATTTATTATTATACATGTTCTGACTGTGTGTGCGTGTGTTTGTGTGCGTGTATATATATATATATATATATATATATATATATATATATATATATATAATATATATATATATATATATATATATATATATATATATATATATATATATATATATATATATATATATATGATTAACAAAAAGTGGCATTTATACAACAATCACGGTGTACTACAGTAATATCACATTGAATATATTAAGGTTATACATGTGTTTTTTTCCTTATGTTACTGTCATTTAAATACATAGAATATTACTGTTAACAAGCTATAATATAATATTTTCAATACCTGTGTGATACACAACTGGTGCAGCTTTGGGACAATTGTATTAGCCAGGTTGTAGTAGGCCGCAAAGAAAGTGTTCCGCATAGCACTAATAATAGCAATTTTGCTTTTGCTAATGGCAGTGATCTTCGCTGCTTTCATGGTGCTGGCATCCCGCATCACCGTTTGTGCACATGTATGACTGTTGTTACCTGAAGAAGAAAAAAATGCATTATCAACTTTAGTTGACATTTTAATAACAATAAAACCCTATGATCGTACATTGCAATATAAGATAATTGACGTATAATGCGGCCGTCGATTGCATGCATTCCATAATTAAATGCACCCCCCCTCCCCAGAGCTTGTAGTGAATTACTTCCTAAATCCCAAGAATGATCACTGAATGCTGTATAAATTTTCTCAACAAGCAAAATAGGATCTCCATTCCCACGAATGAAACTTACACGAGTTAACAACTTGGCAATATTGGACCGTATATATAAGCATAAATTCACACCCAATTTATGGATTCTTTCACTCCTGTATTTTGAGAAATAAATAATTATTTTTAATTATGCAAACTTGATTTTTTTTTGTTGCTATTTCTTGTTGTGGAGTTTAAGTCTCTGTGGGATTGATGGCAAAGAAAAAGGTCAATGAGTAAAATGCAAAAATATTACTTACCCCGCCTGGATTCATGTTTGGTGACGCACTCCTTCAAATTATCACAGCCATTTGTAAATGAATTTTTCAAACTTTGCCTTGATACATATATCACAGAACATCTGTTTTAACTTTGGATCATATCTGAGCCACGGACGCCCAAGTTTCCAACTGTCTTGAAATTTTCGGGACTTGTTGCCCCGTTCATCGTAATGTGGTGTTGCACTTGAAGCGCTACATGTAGATGATGTTGGACTGCAAGGTTTGTCATCGGGTCCAGTGATTGTTTTGTCTGATGAATTTGCACTAAATCCAAACGCTGTTAATTTTTGTAACTTAGGATGAGATAATGAAATCGCAACGTCTAACTTGCGTTTGCTCATGATAATGTTGCACTGGCGAAGATATAATTATAATTTAGATTTTTTTCCATTTGCTTTCTATTTATACACCGTAGTCGGTACTTCAAAGGTTATCAGTTTTCTATGAAGGTTCAGAAAAACTATTATATTGGTATATGTAAAAAAACAACAGAAGGATTAGCCATTCAATTAAATTGTTTCTGTTCTATTCGCGTCTTCAGAAGTCGGTCAGTTGTAGGTATAGTACGGTAGCATGATTGACTGTATCACAGCATACAGTACTCAGCCCAGATGTCGGCATAAGCAGATTATGATGTAACAATGCACTGTAAAGATGGGATGATCAATACGAACAAAGGATTGTTTGTGTAACAAATTAATTCCAATGCATTACTTAGTCAGGTTTGTGGCTTCCTTTCGTTCTCCCATTTAATTTATTCAGTCCAAATCCATGATTGTATGTAGAAATTAAATAACTAAAAAGTCTGTCGCCAAAAAAATCGCCAGATGGGATATTTTTGTCGTTAATAAGGGAAAAAAATCGCAATTTGCGACATTGGCGAAGCCCAGCGCGATCCCTGTATACTGATAAAACACACATATTAATGAATAATTATTAACTTCACAAATTACTTTCATTAATTGTTCAATAAATTTCAAAGTTCAATTCACTATGTCAAAATGTATAAAGATTTGTAAATGTCATGATGCAACAACATTGAGAGAGTAATGTATATTAGGTGAAGTTGTTTGCATAGAAGCTACTTTGCTGTAATGTGGCTGACATTTCATTGAAAAGAATATCTATTGGTAAGCCAAAAGCAACAAACTTTTCTCTAATATCAAGTAAACAACATGAAGTATACTAACAGGCCAGATCATGTTAAGTACATAAGATATTTTAACTAAAAATAAATTCTACAGAACAAAGTTCTTAAATTTGAAAAGGATAAGTTACCCAATTTTGTGTAAAAATAACAAGGATGACAGTTGCAAAATACTCTTATTTAATGACTGGATATTTGGTTTACTATTTCTTTAATCATTTTTGCATTTCTATTTCAATCAACTTTATTGAATGACCTTTGATTGTTTGTGTTATTTTTTATTTCAGAAATTACCTTCGCTCTTTCTGTTTTGTTTTCTCTCTCTTAACGACAATATATGAACTTTCTTTTTTATATATATCATAAGCCTTAAAAATAAAATGTTCACTATCAAATAGAATATCTCAGCAAATCCTAGAAGTAATGTAATGATCAATATCAGATATAAGAATTTTATAATAAAGGCAGCGGATGACTCATTGAGAATTGCCTCTATGAATAATAATAATAATAATAATAATAATAATAATAATATAATAATAATAATAATAATAATAATAATAATAATAATTCTTTATTTATAGAGGGTGACTCGTTAGTAAAGGACTATTCTCCCTTGAGGCCCTCTTAAGGAGAGTATGAAAATGCACATTATATGTAGATAGCAATAATTAGTGAGGGGCCCCGAGTGGCCGAGTGGTCTAAAGCACTGTCCATTACAGATCACTACCATCTCACCTCTGTCTATGTGTGTTCAAGTCTAAGATTCGGCTAATGTAGTTATGTGAGTAAGCTTGCCAGTAGCTTCTCGTGGGTCGGTGGTTCTTTCCGGGGGGTTTCCGGGTTCTTCCTCCACCATTAATACTGGCCGCCATGTATAGCCTATATTGTGCCTAAAAATGGCGTTAAACCATACAAAACATACAATAATTAGTGTCACAGTCTACACAGAAGCTGTCATTAAGGAAATACCTATAAATATAGGTATGATCATCATCTATAATAAACACATGCATGCTCATGATATCACTTTTTAAGTACTCTAATTTTTTCAGCCGATTTTACATGTAGTGGAAGCTTATTGCATACAACTGTACCAGAATATTGAAAACTCTTTTTGAATTGTTCTGTTCTTGGTTCTGGTACTAGAAGTTTTCCATGTGATATTGATCCCAACTGGTATTTTTTTGAAAAAGGCCTGAATAAGTCCTGAAGATATTCGAGTGCAGTTCCATGTAGACATTTATATAAAAGAACTGCCTTGTGAAAAATCTATCCTGTCATATTGCTATGGGTTGGAGCTGTAATGAATTACCTGAAGAAAATGAGGAATACTCAGTATATCTATTGCAAGATACACATTTTACTAAATGACAGGAGACATATTAGATCATCTTGGGGTTACCAATATATCATTTCTTTTGCATTCAGATTCAAGGGGAGACGCTATTGTATTGAGCAATAACTTTGAGTTGCCTATACACAGACGCAAAGTAGATGCAAACAGCAACAATATAGTTTTAGATACTTCAGTTCAAAATTACACATTTAAACTTATGAACATTAATTGTCCTAATTGATGTTTATGATGAATGTATTCAACTTTATTTCTGATGAGAAAATAATATAGATTCAAAAAGATCCACTTGGAGAAAGAATAAACCTATCAAGCGGGCAAGGTTAGATTTCTTCGTAGTGTCAGAAACTCTTATTACAATGGTAATTGTTTAATTTTCAAAGATTGCTATTAAGGGAAAATATGTATTAAAAATAATAGCAGAACTGAATTGCTTTGAAACGAGTAACAACCATAGTCACTTTATAAAACTTGTAATGAGTGAATGCTTAATGTGCATATATGTATTGGTACATATATGTATATAAGTGAAATTCTTACAATAAATTTACTTTTCTTCGGCTCTCTCTCTTTCTCATTGCTTATATTCTGTAATGAGTTTAGAATTAGAATATAATACTATGTACTAATGTTAACACTATTCTCTGTAAATTTATGAACATTTATAATTAACTGTGAAGAAGTCATGGGTTGGATCCGACCAACTGCTGGCGTTGCATGGAAAATAGTACAAAAACAAAAAAACAATGTCTACTGAATAAAAGTAGACAAGTCATATATATATATATATATACATGATAAATTCTAGTACATATAATTATTTCATTGATAAAAGAAATAGCACAATAAAAGATGGCATACATAGGCATGGTTTTGATTGTGTATTAATTAATAAAACATTGATAAGTTTATGCACTGCCATAAATATCTTTATATTAATTACATCAAAGCCCATAGGACAGAGAGATAATAATATCTTAAAGACAGTAATCTAAAGAGAACAATATGTCTTAAAGTTGTAGATTTTTCATATTCGAACATTATTTCAGCTTTTATATTTTCTATTTTTAGAAACATTAAACACATTTAATTTTTTTTTAATCATCTGCAATTTGTTTTCAGTTGCTTATGATAAGATTTGTTAACCCAATCATCAACATAATTATTTAAAGGAATATTATGTTTTTCCCAATTCTTGGATGGGTTACTCATTTTTCTAATTGGTAACATATTGCACAGTTTATGTGTGGAAGCAGAAATGATTTTTTATATCATGTAGTACTGCACAGAGGGGACTTAATCAGTGTCACATAATATCCCATGGTTAAGTAACACTATAAGACATGCCTCCAAATTTGACTGCACCCAACATTTTAGAATTAAAAAAAAATAGTACTAATATGCTATAAAAATGGGACACTAATGGTGCTTTAAAAATAGGATAACCATATTTGATTTGACAGTTTAGGCACCTTAACATTATGGTTTTATTGAAAAAGGTCTCAAAAATATCCATGATTTAATATATGTTGGATGACAAGCTGGTGTTCATTATGCATAAGTCTTGCCTGTGTCATAAAGACCAAATCCCCCTCCCCTCCTAAAAATTTCCTAGGTAACAATTTACCCAGGTGATTTTCTTCCTGTAGGAAAATAATCAGCCCTGACACTCTCTCTCTCTCTCTCTCTCTCTCTCTCTCTCTCTCTCTCTCTCTCTCTCTCTCTCTCTCTACGCCTCTCTTCCCTTCATAAAACTGCCTTTTTTCTTATCTCTCTCTTTATCTTCTTGTATCTTTCTTCCTCTCTCTCTCTCATCTTTGTCTTTGTTTCTTTTTTCTGTCTTCCTCTTTTTCTTTTCTGTCTTCCTCTCACTTCCAGTCTGTTTTTATGGCTCTCATCTGTCTTACACTCTTCTTCCTATATCAGTCTTTCTCTATTGCTTAATCTTTCTCTCTTCTCAATTGTATGTTTTATGCTACAAGCGAAAACCGCTTCAAAATTTCCTGAAATAGTATTGTCAGACATGTGCTCCACAATGATTACTAAATCACTTACAAATTACCACAAAAACAATGTAAATAAATATTTACAGGACAGGAATAAGGAAACAAATAATGTGTGGGAAGAAGATGCCAAGATTATAAGTGCAACATCATTGATCTCTACTGACATTTATGTGTATAGTATCTGTTGATCCAATTCCAAAGGAGTTACACAGTATTATTTGTTGAGGTACCCATCATTTTTTACCTTGGACACTTTCACTCACTCTAGATTTTTTTCCCTTCAAAACCTTGTAAATGACCGTGTGTGTGTGTGTGTGTGTGTGTGTATGTGTGTGTGTGTGTGTGTATTTTGGATTTTTATATTTAGTTTAAAGTGATGTACACCACTCATGCATAGCCCTGCAGACATGTAACATCATGTCCCACCCAGTCACATTATTCTGGCACCAGGCCAACCATTCTCAGAACTAACCTCTTAATGATGAGCACCAAGTGATGCAGATGCTAGCACCATTTGTATAAATCTTTGATATAACTTAGCTGGGGTTTGACCCACAACCTCCCACATCTCAAGTGGATGCTCTAACCACTTAGGTCATCAGAATCATTCTGGGGACCAGGTCCCCATTTCAATGCATTGTAAGTTTGCTAAGAAGAACCAGGAAGATTCTTTAACAGTTATGTCTTATACTATGCAAGTGACTTAAGAATCTATTAGTCCGAAATTGTAACGTCTTTTAACTGTAAAGGTTCATTTGAAATCATCCATACCGGTATGTGAGATTTTGTAAAGTAAACATATACCTGCATTATATATCAAATGTAGAAAAGGAAAGGAGAAACTAATTGCAGTTAGGAGAAATAATCAGCTAATTGATCATGTACCCCCATGCACAATATATTGTATGGAATGTTACATGCATGGTATTTCCATATGTTTAACACTAAATAGATTATGTATACGGAACTAATTCATAATAGTGGGGGGAAAATCAGCTAGATAGATCTGCCCCCCTCCCCATTTGTTAAAGGATCCATTATGTTGTGGTATCTCACTTGTATGCCTTAAGTGTATTACCAAAGGGCGCATTAATAAAAATAAATTAATTTGTTGAATGGGGAAAAGAATGTGATAGCTGAATCTACCCCATTTCCAATTGCTAGCAGACTCATTACATATATACATGTTGCATTCAGCTTATTACCAAGTGTCCATATTGACAAGAAATTAATTATTTTAGGCAAGGGAGTAGAAGTTAGAACTAGAGGGGGAAACTAATGAGTTGTAAGGGAGGTGGAAATAAATAATTAGGGGGTTGGGGTGGAAGATCTTGATGTTACACTATCTATAAAAATTGCTGGTTAAGAAAAGGAAAGTGGAATAAGCTATACAATGTTTTAGATTGATGGTGCATTATAATTAAAGGATTTTAAAGAAAATGATTTGTACATGGTTATAATTTGTGCAAATTGTGAGATCAGCTCTTTGACTATGGGCATTTCAGTATTATATAATTTGTTTATCTTGCACAAAGCAAGACATCATCCAACAAATCATCACTGATAATCCAATCAGCATAGCATCAACAGCTCCAGTTCATGACCATTAATATCAAAGACCAGACTAATAAGCCATGTGATCCAACTCCAAGATCAAAAGTCAGAAGTTCTATACAGACATTGGACTAGGGCATGTCTTTGAGAGGTTAAATATTGTATGCCCACCTAGAAATGCCAGTAGTAGCACACTATGAGCCAGGAAGTAACACAGTTGTCATCAGTTTATGATTTTCATGAAGAAGATTAAACAGAGAAGGGGCATGAAACAGTAGAGGCTGGTGTGACAGGAGAGAGTAAGTACAGTTAATATTGTTTTTAATGAACGCTATATACAACAGAATTTCTTAAAATATATCAATTGAGACACTTCATGATTAAAAACCTTTACACAGAAAATAGAAATTACTGAACTATATTTCTACCTGAAACAATTTTAAAATAAAGATTTGTTTCTGTATACTGTGTCATATAAACGAGCACATTAAAGAAAGCACGATCTTTCATTTTGAAATTTCAATGAAACTTTTAATTTTCAGTAAATAATAATTAGTTCAGGATAGATACACAATGAAACAATGCAACAATCAAACAACCAGCCTGCATTTTTTTGCAATGTAATAAGCTGTTTCAGCTTCTTAAATACATTGCTAATTGATTTAAAATCCACAATATGTTAGTAAAATGTTCAGGTTTTTTTCCAAGAAACTGACAAGGTTATATATTAAGTATGTTTTTATTCATTTGTTCTTCTTCTTCTTCTTATAATAATAATAATACTAATAATAATAATAATAATAATAATAATAATAATAATAAAAATAATAATAATAATAATGATAATTGTACTGTAAAGAGAAAGGAACATTCCTAATGCTGTTATTAATTGACACATGAAATATCTCATTTTTTGTAGGGTCTGATAGCTGTTATATCTACAATAAGGATCTGCTCTCCTTCAGCACATGGTCTTTGACTCTCAGCAGACAAGGAAAGATTTGCATAAATCTTAATGACACAGATATTGGTACTTATGTAAAAGTGAAATGTAAGTATATTTCTATATTTTACCAGACAATATTACCTAAATGTTTTTTTTCTTCTCCAGATTCTAGAAAGGGAGATAGAAAAATATTGTGTAACGTTATTGAATTTTGTGGACCAAACACAGTTTTTCTATGGATATGTATTGCTGTTAAAACTGCAGATTAACTGGAAATGGGATTTATTTTTACCATGACAGAAAATATTCAAAATGTCTATCCAGACATGCAATAATGACAGAATTATATTATGTTATTATTTATTGACGGGTTGTATGCAGCAGTTCTAATCTCTGCTGAATACTTTTTCAAACCATATTATTAAGTTTTTGACCAAATCTCATATATATAGTTGTATCATATAGTTTTACACCAATATGCAATTTTGTGAGCCAGAAAAAATCAGAATTCAAATTCATTCATTGCTGAGTAGTGACGGAGAATCCAATCTCTGAAATTAATTACACCACTGTTAACTAGAGGATTAAGCTGCTGTTCACTTGCTGACTGTGACTAGGTACAGTTTCCAAAGAGTCAGGTCACACACACCCTCCAAATATTGTGTGAACATGATCACCTTTGAAGTTTTCATTGTTAAGATAATTAATTTTTATACACATGTACAAAAATAGAAACACTAATCAAAACTAATTTAATACTAGTATTAGAAGATTTAAAAATCCTATAATTGATTATCAGTTGCCAACATTATGTGTTTGTCAAAAACTTGATCTGTCATTCACATCAATCCAATATAGTGTATTCAAATTTCTCATCTCAAATGTGACCATACAACACAATTAATTATGAATTCAGATCTGTGCAAGGAACATTTTGACAATCATAAAAATATAAAAGTTATGCATGTCAGGTTAAAGAAGTCTTTGGTTTTAAATTTGACTTAAAATAAATCATGTTCATTTTAGTTGGACTTTGCAGAATTGTCAATATTCTAGTTTTAACAGTCAATCCCCAGATTTATCACATGAAATATATGCATGAAAGAGATTAAGAGAGGGTGATTTAAGAAAAGTTGGTTTCAGATAGTGTATGTATAAGTTTAGAATTGAAGATGCTATTAAATCTTTTCTTACAGATCCAGATATAAATTATAAGTTTGGAACAGTTGAAGAATGTGGACTTAGTAGTGATGAAACATGTATAAAGGTAATTAACAAAAGCATTTTAAATTCTCTTTTGCTCATATACATTGCAAACTCTCTTGTTTAAAATGATCCATACATTAAAACAGTTTGAACTAGACAATTCATGATCAGTACATGTATATTATATTGTATACTTGATGTGAACAAGCTGTACACCTCTTTTCATGGGTTGAGCCATTAGCATGTCTCCAAATTCCATTGAATTATACATTTTTACATTTCATCAATGATATAATTTTTATTTGTAACCTGACAGCAAAAATGCCAGTAATGAAGAATGATTATTTATAACAGATAATGAAATTTAAGTAATAAAAATATAGATCAAATTTTTATATTTTTTTAAAATGTTTTCCTTTATATTGATGTATTAGTTGGAAACAGAATAATGAATAAGAGTTAATGGTGGACTTGCTGGTGGATACATTTATAATCTGGGAAAGCTTTGTCGCAAATGTATATGGACACAAACTGACCATTTTACATCAGTTTATTCATAAAGTTTATACAATTAAGATCTGTAATAACAGTTTTCAAGGTGTGCATTTTTGGAAACTAAAATGTGTGGCAAGAAAAACTGAACTGTAATTAATGCAATCTGCAAGTAGTTAATTCAATAACTACTTAGTGTGTGATTATCAGTAGGTCATTGATTCCTGAGAATATATAGAGAACATGTGCAGAAAAATATGACTTAGTCAAAATTGTATTGAAAACCAGTACTAACATGCATTTTCCATGTTGCCATAATTTGATTTTGTGCAGCATTTATAATACCCGTGTTATGTTTATTTTTCTAATTCAGTGGATAATAAAGGATTGTTAATATGGAATACTTTGTGTATATGCTTTTTGTGGATTTCATTGTCAGTATGCAAACAAGCAAAAAAATTATAAATTGGCTACTATGTGCCTTTATCTTTTTATAGTGTATTTGGGGTGCTGGATTTACAGTGGAATTGCTTTGGACAGATCATGTCATGAGTACTATGCTGTTTTACAAACAGTTGGACTGCAACAGTGTCACATATTTCTGTGAAAGTCTAAGCACATTTTTGAAGGTACTATGCTTTTTCATCAGCAAATACAGTGTCTTTACATTTGATTTCTGTAATTATAAAGGAAAGTAGTCACAATGAAGTCTAGAGTCTCCCAAACCTGATCTCTATAAGTATCACACCCAGTGAAAAGTCTGGAATATAAAATGGGTTCCATCCACCAATAGCTTAACTCATCTGTACATCAATAAGAGTACCATATTTTGTTAATATTTTTAACTTTATAAACATTGATAAATATTTTTGAGGTTCCATGAAAACAAGTTCCAAATTTTTCAAAATCAATTTGTGGCTTTTATTTCAGTCTGATCTTGTCAACTTATTAAAGTTTTTATGCGGTTTGTCACACACACACACATGCATTAAAATAGTATTAAAGTTCTAGTACAGAGATAACCCCTGTGTGACAAAATCACGATGAAACTTTCAACACATTTATCCGACATGCTTTGTTACAAGCTAACATTCTTATTAGCATTGGAGTTCCAATGAACCAGTGGCCTTGTGGTTAGAGCATCTGCCTTGTATGTGGGAGGTTGCGGTTTTGAACCCTGGCTGAGTTATACCAAAGACTTGTAACAATGATACTAACAGCTGCATTGCTATTGCCCAGCATTAAGACATTAGCGTTAGAATTCTTTGGCCTGGTGTCAGGATAATGTAAATGGGTGGGACAGCATGCCACATGTCTTTTGTATGATGGCCCAATAATAGAAATCACTATAAACTGTCACACACCAGACATCGTAATGATATGACTGAACAATTATTAAAGATATGTAAAGCATTAAAATCACGCAAACATTCTTTGGAATTCCTATTCATTTATTTTTTTTAGTTCCCACCCACCCCTCCAACAACCATCCCTGAAGATTAACTGGTTTGTCCCTAACATATATTAAGTTTTGACTAAGATTATCCATATTTAATGAATGCACTGTACTTTTGTAAGTAACTTAACATTTTAAAAAAGGAAATTCAGCTCTGTGTGATGTTTGTGCTTAGCATGTTTTTTTATTATCTCCAATGTGATTATGTTTTTCAGAATGAGCAGAATGTTTTCATGCATGCGGCTCAGTCAAAGTTTCTTGGAACATTTGAGGTTGATATACAGACCCTGCATTGTTCATCAAGCAAAACTGCTGTCAGAAGCATTGATCATAATTATGTCTGCAGGTTGTATATCAATGCAAAAGTTATGGTACAACATGGAAACTTCAAGGAATTTCCTCCTGCAATTGGAACTGTAGATGTTGGTGATGACTCATTAGAATTGAATTTCAAGTCTGAAGGTATCGTTGATATTGTTGATGGCAACCATACCTTAGTTACTCAAAAAAGACTCTGCGAAGAGTTCAAAGACATACAGAGCCTGAGCAAAGTTTTACACAATTATTAATATGTGCATTTGAACTTGAAACAAAAAAACCTTATGTCTGTGTTTACTGTTATATTTAAAGCTTCAGTCACTTGTCTTATATGATGTCAGATTTAAAAATAAATGGGTTACCATGATATATACTTGATAATATGCTTTTTATTACTCTATCTGACCTAATTAACATAATCCAATATGTGCTTCCTATCCCTTTTTATGAAATATTCAAATAAAGACATAGTACCAATTACAAGCATTTCATTTATTCATTTACATTCTTATTGCATAGACAATTTGATGGTTGAAGAGATTATATATTTTAGCAGAACTTTATTTTTGTGCTGAAAATGTTTATGGTTCACTGAATGTCAAAGCCAATTAAGTTATTCCTTACAAAGATTTATATATACAGGAAACACATTGGCCAAAGCGTACTGAATTTTAAAGTTCCACAAGTAATGTCATGACATCATTTTATGGCAAAACTTGACCAAGCACAGATTGATATAATACATTTCAGAAAGTTCTAAATTTACATTTATAATAAGAATTTCTAAATGCCATGTGATATTATCATTACAAATTTGGGTATTTAAAAGCATTGTGGTACCGTAAAACATGTTTTCAAAGACCACCCCTTCTGCCAAAAGAAATGGTCTCTCAAAACAGGTCATAATCCTACATAATCAATAAGTCTGTGTATGGAAATTATGGTCTCTCATAACAGTGGTATCAAGACAGGTTTTACTGTACATATATTATTATTTTGATTCTCTATTCATTTCCTCGGGATTACAGCTCAGTAAAGGTGTATTTACTAGACTATTTTGATTACACATTTATCAACAGTAGGGCTGGCACACATTAGAATGGGATGGTGGTGGATGGAGGTAAAATAGATAATTTACCTCATGAATTTATATAAAAATACTAACCTTATAAGAAACACTGGGATGGTTTGGTACATTATGGTATGAGACATTGAGGTGATTAGCCAAATGTTGCTAATTAATTGCTTTTACGCTTTTTGATTCTAACAGCCATACATGCAGCTTGTACTAAATGCTGTTGTTCACACTAGCCAAATTTTGGCTAAGGATACATTTATTCAAAATTTGGTCTTTGCCTAAAAGTCATACAGTACATTATGGAAACAGACAATATTGCAGTTAGCCAAATTTTGGCTAATCAGTTTCCTAGATTCTGCAACCATACATGGGGATTATACTAAAAGACACTAGCCAAATTTTGGCTAAGAAGTCTTTTAGCCAAGATTTGGTTTCAACCTAAAAGTGTGAACAACAGCTTGGTAGGAATTAGCCAAATTGGGCTAAAAGGACTTTAGTTGTGTACCAGCCTCATTGAGTATGGCAACAGGGATCCTTAGCCAAATTTTGGCTAAGCATTCATTTAGCCAAGATTTGGTTTCAACCTAAGAGTGAAGAACAGCTTTGTAGGAATTAGCCAAATTGGGCTAAAAGGACATTAGTTGTGTACCAGTCTCACTGAGTATGGTAACAGGAATCCTTAGCCAAATTTTGGCTAATTTAAAATCTGCCTAGCTCCTTCCACAGACAGTAAAGCCATTGAATAGTTATATACTATATATTGATCAAAAGCTCTTCAAAGATTCTCATTATGTGCCTTTTCTACTTTGGGTTAAGAGATTTTAGCCCATAGCAGAGGCCTGATTTGAGTAAATGGAAAAGCTCAAGTGAAATCGGAAGCTGTTTAAACATATTGCCCATAATGTCTGTCAAATTAATTTAACAGTAACATATATTCAATAATTATACAATAACTGCATTAAATATTCATCAATCTATAAAATCATGCATACATAGATACTCACTTTGGAACCAAATAACTTAACAAGATTGCACAACTGTAGCTACCGATGTTAATATTATATTATGATATAGAATGTAATCCTGGGATAACAGGAATATAGTAATGTTGTTCATGGTTAATAAGCATTTACATGTATAAAGAAAAATTTATATTTCCTTTCCATGTTTTTTGGCCAGGATGAACTCACTTTTTCAAGGTTAACATAGTTTCAGATTACAAAAACATGAATTTTCTAAATCTAAAATGTTTCTCTTTCAAGGCCCTCCAAAAGCATCAAAGTATGAAACGACGATCATGAAAAAAAAACAAAAAAAAACAATAGATGTATCACACGAATACGAACATTCTTAAAAATTGGAATGTAAAGTCGTTTCAGTGCACATAATATATATTCTAACTTTATTTTGCTGCATTATGCTGCTATGTGGGAACAACATCATGAATATAAATTATGTCTTGTTTCCTTTCAAAACTTTAATTCTAAAGTATTATATAGCAATATATCAAGGAAAGTAACATTTCATTTGACTGTATTTATATTTTTTAAAATGGGGTCATTCCAACTGAATACAAACAATTTGGTATGGTAGTTGCTTACCAGCAGGCCTATACTAGTTCAACTCATGTTATATTGACTCATCTCTGCAAGAACTTTAAAGGAAAATTATTTATTTTCTAAACAATGGCATTTATTAGAATAATTATGTCAGTAATGATGACATCGGAAGTCCATAAGTCACGTGATTACACATAACTAAAGAAGTTGTTCTCGGAATATTGAAATTTGTAGAATTTTGTATTCTTTCGTTTTATTGCAACCAGTATACAATTTTACTTTTTAAAAATGTTCTCTAGAACTTTTGAAAGTGTGGGTTGTTAGATTTGTGTACTCGTACCACTAGCAATGCAAATCGCAAGTACCATGCAACATTTCGTCAACGACTTACTTTAGTCGTGTATTTCTCAGAACAAACACGTCAATTCCTGATAAAATAAGTAAGTTTCATACTCATTTTATGCTTGTATATCATTCGATCTAACAAGTTTAAGAGTTCTTTTTAGGCCATCTGGTTAGTGGCAATGCTTTGCCACTACCATGCTAGAACCCGATAAATTTAGCTCACGATCAGTTTAGTCTAGTGTTGGAACTACACTCTGAGACCATACAGCTCGCCGACAGAGCTCAAAAACGTTTACGTTGTGATCTCGTGCTGCATGTATTGGTCCCAAAGCGTATTTAAAGATTTTCAAATCTGTAGCATCGTCTCTCTCGTCCTAGGTCACTAAGCGCAACAGATCGGCCTCCCTCCGCAGTAGTGGCACTAATTGGTAGAAGCCTAGCCCCATGTGTACTGGCCTTGAATTTAGACGATGGGGCCAGCCTGAAATTGTATAACAGATAACGAAAAATTGATTTGCAGACGTAATAACTGTATATACCAACATGTATAAATATTAAAATTATACTGAGAATTATGTCATGCATTTTAATAGACTAATGTTTTTATACTGTTATGCTTTCATAAAAGTTTGAAAACAGAATTTGACAAATTTGAGACAGAAAAGTTGACCAATCAATGGTATTTAAAACAAATGGTAGTTTGGGTCTGCATAACTGAGAACATTTTTCCCAGGGTTAGTGAAGTAGCATGACTTATAGTGATTTTGGCAACAAACCGCAATATGCCTGTCCAGGTTATTATAGGTGTAAACACTAAAGAAGCAACAACAGGTGCTATGTTCCATATTGTATTGTGTCAGGTATTTAGGCAGTTATTTGTATAACTAATAGTGCACTCAGATTTAAACATCTGATGGGACCACTTCCATGTTTTATAGGAAAATTACATTACATTTCAGTGTCGATAACTGCAAAAAGCGACAATGGGATAGGAAAATATAGTTTCTAGGCAGGCTTTACCTTAGGGGGCACTCACCAGTTAATATGTACTTTTCAGATAGTGACGTATGTGAGGTGAAGTTGTTTGCATTTGTAACATGCACAATGGAGATAATGTTGGCATATCTCAATGCTACTTTGATGTAATGTGGCTGATATTTCTTTGGATACTGCACTTGTGGAAATTGTAAATGATCTAAGCGCATGGTATAACAAAATGGATGCTCCCATGTGCTTGAAAAATTAGCCAGAATTAATCAAAAGTACACTAACTTTAGCAGTTATTAAACTAGGGAAAACGAATTTTGCTGAAGTAGGCAATAGCAGCTTCTGAAAGTGCAATGAACAAATTACAAAATATCTGAAAAGTAAAAAAAGTTATCGTACCATTTTTCTACAATTTACCTCTGAAGTCCAGGGAGTGAAAATGACCATGCGGAGCTAGCAGTTTGTTTACATGAGCACATCTTATGTTAGCCCAAGCTGTATACTCTAGAACCTAAAGTACACCCATCAATCATACATCAAAATAAAGGGAATTGAAAGTCCTTCTCCCAACATCTAAGATATACAAAGTCTTTATTATATTGCCAGTATAACCAGTGAAGACATCCCAGAAAATTATTTTTCTTTAAAATTCTAACCCTATGCAAAGTACGAAACTGTAGAGCGCCACCTTACTGAACAATGGTGCTAATCTCTCTCATGAAGATCAAAGCCATGTCTTTAAGGTGCTATATATTAGTGCGCTGATCATAATCAATTCTACAGCAGTTGCATAACGTAGAGACTTGTATTTGTGTCATATATGTGATTATGAAAGTTTGCTGACATATTAAATAAATCATAGACAAAAACAGGTAAAGGAAGTGTGAAAAGTATAAGGTGATCGCTTATTCTTTCGTAATATCGAAAGTACAATCTGCGTAATCGGCAAAAGTCTGCTGTTTGCTATCCTTGCTTTTTTTTTAGGTGTTAATCATTACTAACCGGTGTTTCAGTTTGGACAGCTCCGTGGTTTAGCAATACATGTAAAAATACCATTGACCTGGAAGTGAATAGATATGGGTATTGTATAAAAGCTGTCTTCTTTCTTCTTCTTCTTCTGCTTCCTACTACTACTACTACTACTACTAATCGATCTTGTAAAAGCTCCTTTTTAACCCGAGCTATTCCGTCCAGGTCCTTTCTGACCCGGGCCGTTTCCGTCCAAGTCCTTTCTGACATGTTACTGGCCTTTTCAGACCGGGCCTTTTTGGTACCGGTCCGTTTTGACCCGTTACCGTTCTGCAAGAAATATGAATTAGAACATGGAATCTGCAAGTAAAGATTAAATTTGGAAAACCAGTCTGCTCTCTCCTTACTCAAGCGTACTCTTATATTGCAGTTACGTAAAAGCCGTCTTTTCTAAAATATGGTCTGTGGAATTAATGAAATTTTAATAATAATGAGGAAACAATTTTATTTTGTTTGGGAGGTGGATATACCGATAAAGTGTAATCCATATACGTTTAAGCGTAACTCGTAATTTAGTGACAAAAAGCGTAATGATTACGCCAAAAACGTAATGGTTGGCATTTATGTGTATATCATTAGAGGTGACTGACTGAGGCAGGAGGTGCAGTGTCTAGTAAAAGGTTAATATGCCAGATTGGCAACCAAGCAGGTTCAGGTTCAACTACTATGGTGTCCTTTGCTTAGGCACTTTGTTCCAATTGCCTTGGCAATAAATATACTGTTTCTGTGCTGTAAAGTACCAAAGTCAACCAAATCATTTCTATTAGCACCATTTCATCTGTTATTCAGAGTGATCATATATCACAGAGGCATTATTTTACCTGTCAACAGCTCATCATAGCATCACTCACAAGCTTGAACTTGCTCACCATATAGATGCTTAAATTTAGTGCCATATAAATTTCTCAAGCACTTAAGTGACATAGCTAAAAGGTCTAATAATTTAATAGATCTAGGGTACAACTTGAATGCACTCATCCAACAGATGTTGAATTTTATGTCAAAGAGTGTTCTAAAGCACTTCAGTGATAGAACTGTGGAGCTTAAAAACTGAATGTTATGCAGGTTAAACTACATTTCATGGAAACTGACAGCCCATAAAATAGATACGCTGAGGGGGCAGGGTCCAGTTTTTATGTACAAATTTAATGTCGCATGCACCTGCCTAATATAAAAATTCATTAAAAATATAATACGCGAGTGAGGTCAAAAAGGTACATATTTCTGGATAGGTATTATTTAGTGCAACATAATCATATCACACACTTGACCTGACAAGTCTAATGAAGTTCTTAGAATAAAATGTTTATGTACCCCAACCCCTATTTTATACATGCATTTTTCACATCCGAAGGCCATTTTTTACAGCACGTGGTGCTAACAGTGCAAACGCAAGGCCTTTTCCTAGATGAAAATTTTGAAAAACATTGTCTACTAAATAGCTTGATGCAATTCATAATAGTTGTCATCCATGCCGTTTTTGAGATATTCTACTTGCCTTGAACCCACGTGTCTACTGCTATGGGAGGCTAGCTATTCTTCCTAGCCGACTATTGGTATTTCACAATCAACATACTGCAGAGTAACTATGGAAAGTGTACATGTCTGACATCAATTTCAAGAACAACATAAGCCTGAAACACCTAGTTCATAAATTTATCCATATCTTTAATTATTACACAATAGTAGCTCAAAAACTCACACCATAACCTTAGGTTAAGAAATTTGCCAGGGGCCAATTTATGAAACTGGACCTTGCCACCATAAGCATTTGGCAAAAAATAATTTCTGTCAAAAATTTTGTACATATCACTTACCTAGACATTATCTAACAAAATGGTATCAAGGAAATTATTTTGTATGCTAAAGTAAAAATGTTATTACTTTTTTAGAAAAGTGACTACATTGCGGAAAAATGCATTGCATTGTATATACTTTGTGCTAGGATTGCTGTCTTGAAAAGAATTAAACTTGTGTGCAATGGAATGTTTCCTGTCCTTTTTGCCATCGTATAGTCAGGAAGATACCAGAATTACATGATGATATTGACTGAATACTAAGATTGGATTTTATTGTTGCAAATAGTGTCTGAATATGAGATACGCCCTTTGGTTTTAGCGATATAGTCTTCTCTAATGTTCAAGCAATTATTTGTTGAAATTTTTCTTTTAAAAAGTGCCACTTAATAAAAATGTTACCAGACATTTACATTTATAATGTACTTTAAAAATAATGATAGCTTGAGACATACACATCAACATTCCTGACCTGGTATTGTTCTAGTGATGCTAACATAAGCAGCATTGGGGAGGGGGGGGGGTGAATACACCTATGTCTAGCTAATTGGGACAGATATAAAGAAACAAATATTATTCTATGTTGGGACATTGATGTGAGGAACCTTGCTGAACTTACATCAACATATCAGATAAATTCAGTGACAACAGGCCTTTGAAATGAACCATTCTCAAGCCCAAAATACAAAATAAATACACAGTCCATACAGTTAACCCAAATATTCTCAGAATCCTATCCACTCACAGCTGACTTTAGCAATTGCAAGGATATAGAGAATGAGAGGAAATAGAAAGAAAAGCTACAAGAAAAATATTAACAAGTATAAAACTCAGTACAAAAAGGGACATGTTGCAACTTCTATTACTTTAAATAAGGATCTACCAGAAAATACAAGTCATGATGAAGCCAAGTCGGTCTTTCATAATCAATCTTTAGTGCGTTTGGATCATAATGAATACATGCTTCAAACTAGTGCTTCTACCAATATGACTGAGACAACAGATCCTAACATCATTTCATGCAAATTGAGACCTGCAAAAAGGAAAACAACTGACATTATTACTCATTCTATACTCAGTAAAAAAGTGACTACCAGTATGCCAGAAGAAAACTGTGTTGTCAACATCAATAAACTTTCAGAACTAATCAGGGTATTTCTGCCACATCAATGTAAGAATGCTTTTCCAGTTGTTACGGTACACAAAAGACAGGGTTTGTGCATTACTGTTTGTGTGCAATGGAATAACTGTAAGTTTAAATCCAATATGGTGGAACTGTTCACAAAAGTACTAAAACTTTAATTCTTTTTCCTCGAAACATTGTCTGCAATATGCCATATCCATCATTATTTGCAACACCGTTCCATTGATGACATTCACCATTTATAACAGTATGTCTACTTATGATTTCTTGAAAGTACATTTGCTCCTGTGGAGTGAAATTACTTAGAAGAATGTGTGATGTCATGTCATGTAATGTTTTTGTGTGTCTCCAATGAAATATGAATAACTTTCATTAAAATAGGAGTACAGAGCTTGTTACCTACATGAAAATCAAGTAAACACATTTTAAACCCCAATTTTCTCTCAAAGCAACTTGGTTAAGCTCAAAATATGCTAACTTGTCCTGATACCAATTGGTATAATGTATAGGTGCAAAAATAAATTACCTCCCTTGAATCTCCTATAGAGCTGAGAGATTCAAAATAAGGAGACAAATATAGGTACCATGATAAGGCTAATGTATAAGAATTAATTGCATATGAATAAAGGACAAGAAAATAAGACAAAATGTGGTTCATTGCACAATTTTTTTTATAACATTTTTCCTTTAAGCATTTTGCAAAAAATAATTTCTGTCAAAAATTTTGTACATATCACTTACCTAGACATTATCTAACAAAATGGTATCAAGGAAATTATTTTGTATGCTAAAGTAAAAATGTTATTACTCTTTTAGAAAAGTGACTACATTGCGGCAAAATGCATTGCATTGTATATACTTTGTGCTAGGATTGCTGTCTTGAAAAGAATTAGACTTGTGTGCAATGGAATGTTTCCTGTCCTTTTTGCCATCGTATAGTCAGGAAGATACCAGAATTACATGATATTGACTGAATGCTAAGAATGGATTTTATAGTTGCAAATAGTGTCTGAATATGAGATACACTCTTTGTTATTAGCGATAGAACTTCTCTATTGTTCAAGCAATTATTTGTTGAAATTTTTATTTTAAAAAGTGCCACTTAAGAAAAATGTTACCAGACATTTACATTTATAATGTACTTTAATAATAATTATAGCTTGAGACATACACATCAACATTCCTGACCTGGTATTGTTCTAGTGATGCTAACATAAGCAGCATTGGGGAGGGGGGGGGTGAATACACCTATGTCTAGCTAATTGGGACAGATATAAAGAAACAAATATTATTCTATGTTGGGACATTGATGTGAGGAACCTTGCTGAACTTACATCAACATATCAGATAAATTCAGTGACAACAGGCCATTGAAATGAACCATTCTCAAGCCCAAAATACAAAATAAATACACAGTCCATACAGTTAACCCAAATATTCTCAGAATCCTATCCACTCACAGCTGACTTTAGCAATTGCAAGGATATAGAAAATGAGAGGAAATAGAAAGAAAAGCTACAAGAAAAATTATAACAAGAATAAAACTCAGTACAAAAAGGGACATGTTGCAACTAAGTTATTACTTTAAATAAGGACCCACCAGAAAATACAAGTCATGATGAAGCCAAGTCGGTCTTTCATAATCAATCTTTAGTGCATTTGGATCATAATGAATACATGCTTTAAACTAGTGCTTCTACCAATATGACTGAGACAACATATCCTAACATCATTTCAGACAGAAGTGCATATACATGTTATGCTTGTTATACTGTGATTAGCAAGGTGAAACGGCAACTTCCAATTTATAAGGTTCCCAATAATTGTGCATACAAATTCAAATTTAGAGGTTCAAAACAAGAATATAACAAATTACAGCACTTGTTTACAAAAAGTGGTGCCACTTTATTTATTCTAAAGTAGTGAAATTAATTAAATAAATAATTAAATATTCACTTAATAAGTAGTACCCAACATTAGGAAAATCTCATTGAACAATGTTGACCCTAAATCATAATGCCTTTGCAGATTCCATATCATAAACATCTCTCTCTCTCTCTCTCTCTCTCTCTCTCTCTCTCTCTCTGTCTCTGTCTCTCTCTCTCTCTCTCTCTCTCTCTCTCTCACACACACACACACACACACACATATACACAATTTTATTGTAACCTTTGATGGTAAATTTCACATACATGTACATATATTCCTTAAAAAAAACTATCAACACATTTTTGTGATATTTTAATAATTATTATAGATCAATAAATAAAACAAATTTGAACTATAATATTTTGAATTAACTATTTGTAAATAATAAAAAAAATTGCTATACAATATATTTAATTAATATTATAATTCACATTATATATTTTCATTTAGTTCTTTAACAGATAATTGTTATCTGTAATGGATACAGCACAGACTGCAAATAAATTATGATGCGTATGGACACGTAGTCTCTCATTAACATAAATAACAATATGCAATATATTGCTAACAACATAATATGCTTATTCATGTCAGCGTGAACTAAATTCATTATCAAAAGTGATAATAACATTAGTACAGTTCAACCTCTCAAATTAATGTTAGCATTATCTAATAATACATCAATTACATTGGACTTCTGCAATTACTTAAACCTTTACAATACAATAACCATTTTACTGTGTACCAAAGACTACAAGTCAAAGCAGGATCACATATTTGAATACTCCAAGGCTCTTTTATGGAGAGGTCTAGGAGAAATGACCCATCATGATACTGTCAGGGAAGGGGATGGAGATAGAATAATCAGCCATTGCAGGCATGATATGAGCACCACCCCAAGTACTTTGTATGTGGCTATAATCTTTTAAGTGCACTAAATGGTGGAGTGTCCTCTCGTCTGGCACACAAACTTCGATGGAATATTAACAGTTAATACTGCAGGGAAAGCGAGACACACTATTAAAATGGACTTACAAACGGAATTTTGTAACAGAGAATACAAGGAGGCTGTCAAGACCGCCAGTGGAAATCTGACTGATGACACCATAGGTAGACACGGCCAAATGGTGGGGATTAAAAAAAAACACTTTAGTATGATTTTGATCACAAGATACTTAACTGGGGCGATTTCGAGCAAACAAAAGTTGTAGTGAGGAGGAATGCTGATACTGAGGACCTTGTGAAAATCATCTTAGACAACAAATCCTGTGAGTTTATCTCAGGAAGATGTCACTCAGCATTCCCTGATATTCATTGTCTATCAACATTTAATCAAATGGGAGAGTTTAAGAAAAGGATTCAGAAGCATCTTAAGAAAATGAGCAAAAGACTTGAGATTATAGTTGACTGAGACAACTTTATTTGCAATATTAAGTATATAAATTTAGTAGAAACATAAATTTTCAGTTATATGTGGTGTACTTATTATGCATTGTTAATATAAAAAAAATGTATTGGATGCTATGTATTCCATTAAAGCACACTAATGATCATATGACACCAAACAAAATCAGACTTACAATTACATATTAATTATTATAACAGTCCTTGATTGCAAAAGAATATTTTTAAAGATAAACCCTTGCAATTGACTGCAAACATGATAGGATTATAATTGCATCTGAATTCATTTATGCTTGTTCTATGTACTATCATGGCATTATCAGAAGTTAAGAAAAATCAGTGAAAAAAAGATGACAACAAAAGTGGAATGTTATTAACACTTAGAAATTATTCATAAGCTATGCTGGATAATATCCCATGTGAGGATACAAAGTTGATTGAAAAAAGAACAAAATAGTGTGCAACAAATGACATTGAATTTTGTATGAAGATCAGTTTATCACACTTCATGCATAACAGATGCAATTGTGATAGTTATAAAATTTATACTCTTCTTAATGTACTAATGCCCAGTATTACAACATGTGATCTATGGATGGCTTTTGCAGAGAAGATGTACCAAACTTATTGGTTTACACCAAGTAATGTTATATTACATATAATGTATTGATGTATCTGAGATTGTCAACCAAATATGTATTTTTTATTTACAAGTGCATGTAATAGTTTACATTAGGTTCTTTAGCATAGAAGGTGCTGATTTGCTACTGAATTCAATACAGTCCAAATCCACTATAATATATGGGATTATACAGCCATGATATGTTTATGTGTCAATGAAATAGTGTCCAGGGAGTCTGGAATGGAAAGTGGATCACATGGCCTGACATTTTTCTAACATGTACTTCTAGTCAGTTTGCCACATCAAAATGGAGTTTTCATTATATGAATTTTTATGATATATAAATAAAAATAATCACCAATCCCAAAAGGTTAAAATGGCTATCTTCTACATCTTATGATCAATCCGTTGAATCAATGTGGGATTTTCATCAAAGGCTTTTCTTAAATGCCAGTTTGTTTCTAACATAATGATGTGTCAATGAATTATGTGCAATCCACTTGTTAGTCACCAGTTCATATAGGAAGTCTTGAATGTGCTGATATGCCAATAAAATTTCCATGCATTTTTCATCTTCTGGTAGTTTCAGTGTTATATAGCCCTGAATGTGCTGAAACAAAATCGACTTAAAATGGTAATATAATATAAACATGTAGATATATACATACCGTACATACATGCAAATTTCTGTATGATTCATTGTTAGTATTTGTATCCTGCACTTATATATATCTATATATATATATATATATATATATATATATATATATATATATATATATATATATATATATATATATATATATATTTATATATATTTATGAGCAGATTACTTTAAACCAATCTTGTGTAGTAAGTAGTATTTTTTTGTAAATTAGGTAAGAAAGCCTTGAATACTGTAACATTTTACTGAATTAAACATAGTGCACATTCAAATCTGTTAACATGTATTTAAACCAGAACTCTACAACCGGTAAATGACATTCACACGTTTTCCTGCACATCCACATCTGTACATACAGTTAATACAACACATGCAAGCTTTACATTCACAACAATCACAATCCTCTTGACTACACATTCTGGACGATGGTAAAGATGATTGGTCCATGTTGGAGAGAAGGAATTGTTACAGCACAAAACTTCTCAGACAGTCAGATGTGTTACAAAGCTTCTTCATATATTCATCTGAACAGCGGCTAAGAGACCTAGGAAATATATAACTTCATCAAAGTCGTTTACGCCCATCCCAAGAACATCTTCTAACTTCTTGCCAATATGAAAGAACTGAATTTTCAACCCCCCCCCAATGTACTACAACATCTATATCCTCAACCTGAATTCCTATACCAAAGACAACAATAGATATAAGAACTTGGATGCAGTTTCACAAAATCTGCCAGAATTCTAGCCACTGATATCTTATCCGTTCTGCTGTGGAACATCTCAACTAGATGATTATTGATTATTGGAAGCTGGCTGTTTATCTTTGTATGCATTCTCTACCAAGTCTTCCATGAGCCACATAAAAATATTCTGGCAATCCCTCATGCTTTGGTAATAGACAACTATCTTCGGGACTTCTCGTTCCTGGACATGACATGCTGTGGCAACCATGCAAGCACTTTGTCATAACTTCTCTGTGCACTTCTCCATATGTACATGTATGTAGATGTTAGTGTCTTGAAGAGAAACACTTTTTTAATACTAGTGTTATGTTGCACAAGAAACAATTACAAGTCAGGACATTTTGTTTCACCTTACAGTTACTTTATTCACTAATTTGTTTGTGTCTGTTTAAATGCAACATATTTATCTGACAAAAAGCCCATGCTTACTGTTTATAATTTGTTGGAATTCATCAAAAGAAAACTAAACACTGCATTGCAAACAATGCAGTCACTTTAAGCAGACAGCAAACGTTTGTCTTGATAAGAGAGGTGGCACGTTTAGAGAGGTAAAATATGTATATAGAATGAAGAGAATGAAATTTATACCTTGCTTGAATATAAGAGGTTTTCATCAGCAGAGAAGGGTTTGTGTATCACCACTATGGGAGTATGTTTTGAATATTATAGAAGTTGTCCTTTAACAACTTAAATTTCCCTTATTTGTTTCAAACAAAACTAAATAATGTGTTAACCCTGTTTGGATTTCTACTCAAGTATCCCTTGATTCTTTTATCTTACACCAGTTAGTAGTTGTTTGTATTTGTATGTCAGTTCAATATCAGTAAAAGTTTAATAGCATGAGCATAATGTAATGAATATTCAAAACCAATGTATAATTTTATTGTGGTTTTGGGGTTTAATTCAGGCAAATACAGCTAGAGACAGGTTTGTACAATAATATGACATATTTCTTAAAATTTTAATAAACAGACAAAAAAAATACTAAAAATATAAGTGGAAGTGAATGGCCATAAAAACCATTGCCATCAGGTGCATGATAAACATAGAACAGATGTTAAATAAAAGAATGAGGTACCGGTCTGGAAGTCTGGCAATGGTATGTGTGTCCCCAGTAGGAAGTGGAAGCAAAGTCCTCAAATCCTTCTCCACTTTTCTGTTGCTGTGGCAGTAAGGAGAAGAGATGGAATGTGTTGGAAACGAGTCACCAGCTCAGCCACTTTTCTATACTCCGGTCTAAAGTCAAGTCCACTATTAAGGAATAATTAAACTTGCTATAAGAATGATTGTACTGAACTTGAAGTAAATGACCCAAGCCACTAAAACCTACATGCAATTTTTGTATGATTCAGATTCATATGTAGTATTCGTTTACTGCATAATTATTTTCATAAATGTCTCATTTAAATTTAGAGATCTATATTATTTAATTTGAAATACACACACAAAAGTCTTTGAATAACAGAATTTTACTTCATGGAAACAAGGACAATATTGTATTTAATTCCTATAAAAGAAAGATCGACTCTGCCAGATGTTACACAGTATTACATTATGTTGCACAATAAATTTTAGTATAAAGAATATAATAATCAATATTGTGAAATGCAATGAGTCTCATCAAAAGCAAGGAGACATAGCTGTGACCACAAAGGTTCTTGATGTACAATCTGTAACCATTCCTTCTCCATGATAGCCTCTGGACTATCCAGAATAACACCTACCTTTCCATCTTTTATATCTGTAGAAATGTAAAATTTTATTACTATCCTTTTCCTACATTAACAGTAAAATTAATTTTTCTATATCTTGTCTTTGTAAAAGAATATCAAAAATTTAAAGCAGGTGATGTTTGAGATAAATAAAGATCTGAAAGAAGAAACTGCTTCTTGCAATGTAATATGTAATGGGGTTTTTCGGTATCAAGCGTTATTGGTACAATATTGCACAAGCCACTGGTCAGAGGTATTGCGCAACTTGGAAAACAACACTCAAAACCGCCTCCCGCTAATACTCGTTATCTAAAGGATAACCTCTACGGTGTGATTTACCCGGTTATAGAATAGATATGGTAATCTGAGTTGGTATCTTGAACAAAGACAACACACTAGCCCCCGTGAAGATAAATAAAGAATTTAATCAAAATAAAATCAAGAGAAGAAAGCCACAGTAAATTACAATTTTCTTTCCTTCTGAATACTCTTAGGTCAGAAGCACTTTAAAACCGAAGTTTAAAATAATAGATACATTAATTAAATTTCAAACACTAATAAAATAGACAGATTTAGCCGTTAATAGCTGATAGCAAATTTCATCACGAAATCGAGTGTTCATTAACATTGGACCGCTTGGTAAATTCATAATGACCTGTTTGATGACTTTTTTCCTTCTGCTTGCATCTCGACTTTAACTTGCCCTCTGGTTGAACGGGGGATTCCACAACTCTGACTTCTAACTTCTTTTCCCTCCTTTGAATCTCGATCTCCTCGCTATTTCTCTCTCTTCAAACAAACTATTTTCCTTTGAAAAGAAAAGGGTAAAATGCCCTAAGTATCTTGTTAGGTTTTAAGAGTTGAGATTGTCCGTCCATCTTTCTGGTTCGAACAATCAGATCTTACTATCAGTGTTAACCTTTATACGGCTAACAAATACTACACAAGTCTTCAGATCAATACAGTTATACCGCTAATTATCGACATCAGAATTTGGGGAAGTCACATATATTCCTGTAAATCATTATGTAGAGTAAATGTACACAGCGGGTTTTCTACAACACCCATTAACCTATGCTGCATATATAAGGTGAAAATTCTAATTCAGAATTCAAAGTATATTACTAAATCACTGTAATAACCGAACTATCCATACAAAATCAACATGTCATGCATCTGTAACGACGAAACATCATATAAATTACATTATGATAAATGTGAACGATTCCTACAAAATCAACAGATCATGCATCTGTAACGAAGAAAACATCATATAAATTACTTCATGATAAATGTGAATTTGAGTTAAATACCCTGTGTTTCTGGCATGTTCTTTCAACCGTTGGGTTTTTGGTGGTCTTTCCTGAGCCTATTGTCTTTTTTCGAAGGTACTGCTCTAAAAATAACCTCTGGAGTCTTTGCTATGTATTTTTTTCTCTTACACTCTTGCAGAGGTCTTCCAGACTGATTAAAATTCATTAGCTCAGAGAATATATTTCCCCCGATTTCAGGGATCAACCCACCCCTGATTCCACATTTGACCAATCAGAATAAATGCTATTCCTACAGACATTTGGAAAACTGCCTATCAAGGTGCCAAAAATGCCACCTGGGGTTGCCTCAACACCCTGGCATTTCTCTCAGTCACCTTTTGACAGTTCTATGTGCAAATTTAGTCTTTCAGGCCTGTCATACACCTAGTTCGTTTTTACTATAAACATTCTAACAGTGTGACCCAAGTTATGAAAACATTCCTTTGAACAAACTCTACCACCAGATAACAGTTAATTGTTGCTAGACTAAGAATTAATTAATGGATTTCACTGCCGAAAAATTTGGCACTTGACAAAATAACTAAAGGTTTCTTGTATAAAGATAGTCTAGCATTGGTGTATGAGCATAATATTCCATACTAAATCTAACAGTTAATTTATTTCAAGAATTTTTTGTAATACCTTGATTGGTATGTAATAACGACTGGAACAGAAATCAACATCACCATAAATATCTTAGTACATGTATATTAAATACTTTGTCACTTTGTGGAAAGTTATGAATTGGTTTGCTTAACTTTTTGTGCCAAATTTTAATAATTTTTTTTCTTTTACACATTGTGTATTATATATGAATGACTGTCAATGGAAAATTACCTTGAATGGATTCCTTTGGCATGTCTTTTATAATGCATTGGGCCCTGATGCTGTGTGTCTTCATTATTGTCTGCTGGCCTAACATCAAAGCCCATAGTGGTGACATAACCAGCACTGTTTGGCACTTACCGGTTAGCTGAAAATCAAAAGAACAGAAAACTATTTCATGCATTTTTTAAAATATATTGTCTGAATTGCACTTGATAATTTTTTATACAATGTCATAATTTTGTATACAATGTCACATTTAGTATTTTTGGCTTCCATGCACCAGTAATAGCCTTGTTACAATGACAGTATACAGAAACTGTTATATGATCATTTGTATATGTTGCCAATGTGCTCTTACAGAACGCACATTTCATTATTTACATTTTCTAGACAAAAACACGTACTTGAATAATTTAGCATATTCTGATATGTCTAGCATTAATAAGATTAAAAGAAAATAACACTTTCATTTAACTCTGATATGAAGACTGATAACGAATTTTCATGCATTTGTATGGTAATTATGTTTTATAAATGTAGACAGGCATTCATACTTTATATGAATCAAAACATCCCATATTAGGTCAACATGAGAAATTAGTAAGATTCTGTCTTACATGTTATAAATTAGTGTATCCATCCAACACTTTCTAATGAAAATTGTCGAAGATTTAAATATCAAAACAAAAACAAAAAAACTACAAAAGAAATTATAACATCATAATATTCATATTAATCCTAATAATACAAAAACTGATAATGATAATATCATACAATCAATAATAATAATAATAATAATAATAATAATAATAATAATAATAATTTTATCAACGGCTCCTGCTACATAAGACTTTAGAAATTAGATCATCACAAATCTTGTTCCACACGTTTTATGATCATCCTTAAATCCCCTTGTTTGAATACTGTGCAGTATATAATTATATAACTTACATCTGTAAAAAGCAATAATTATTACTTTTATGTATATTACTTCTTATAAATACAATGTTCTTTTGGTACGCACGATGACATCTTTTTTATACCACATGATGTATGGATATGTATCTTGGGCCAGTGGCCTAAATTACAAATAAATATTATTATCACCAACAAATCTCGCCCAATCAATATTCTCACATACAAATAACTCCCACCTCAATAAAGAGCAATATTATTTTTCAACAGTTCTTAAATTTACGTTACCTTTTTCTTGATGATAGGGAAAAGAGTCTATATCAGGATTTTCCCGAAGCCGGTAGGTAAAAAGCAATAACATACTTTCCCTCAACTAATTTTAACAATGCTTCTTGTTGTTCCACCTGTAATCTCACGTCATAGCACAAATCGTCGAGAACACCCACAATCAATTCGTCCATCATACTTTGACGCTTTCCAGCATAACAACCAAGTCACATGACCAAGTGTACCGAGTGTTTCGAATGAACGAGCGGAAGTCGCATCGGATTGGTTGCTCTGTGTAATGGTGATCACGAAACTTAAATGTCAACAGTAGTTTAGGGTTGTGTTATTCTGCTTGGATTTACAAGTTGTCAAACGTAGGATTTGATTCGGAAATATGCTGTACATATCTCAAAAAGAACCCCTCAGCCGACGGGAGCTCAACAGCCGCGAAAAATACCGGTAAGTGTGTGAAATTTACACTGATACGTGCAGACGAAAGTGTCTGCGGATAATTGCAGGTTTTAATGAATAAGTGAAATCAGCCCCTAACCCCAACATCAAAATCGTAACGGGTGAAGGGCTG
The DNA here is from genome assembly GCA_029339505.1 of Unio delphinus. NCBI lineage: Eukaryota > Metazoa > Mollusca > Bivalvia > Unionida > Unionidae > Unio > Unio delphinus. Next base: position 5,249,260 of record JAQISU010000134.1, on the reverse strand, counting down.
ATTTATCGGCCTATTTTGAATGGAATAACTGTATTTGTCTAATTTTAATGGTCAATTCATTCCACGTTGCTGGTATGCAAAAGAACGCTGTCCATAGTGGGAATAATGAGTAAACGATACAAATTATATATGTTTTCACAAACGCAACAAAAAATGCCCAGCATTAAATTTGACAGGTAATTTTAATGTAACTGGCAAAGACAAAACTACCATTGATAAATAAGTTATCTGTTATCGTCCAAGGCAACAGGATTACAAAAACATGTGACTACTCGCTTAGTGGCCTTGAAGTTATTCAAGATTTTCCGCATACCCCAGGTTCACTGAGAGTATGTTAGAAATGGTCCCTATGGACATCTGGAAAAACTGAAAATTGTCTTATCAACTCCAATACCAAAAAAAGTGCATAAAGTCCAGGATGTTACAGTGTTATTTAAAGCTAAAACATACAAGCTTGTTTGGTGTCCAGTGAAGCAGCTATGTCCATGTTCTCTGGGGAAGTGCTGGTAAAGTCACATGGGGGAGCAATGGCAACTGGTTTATTCCTTGTATCATTTGTATGTATGTTGGCTATATCACTGATTATTTCGCTTTTGGGGATCCAGTGAGAGGAAATGCTGATTTCATCATACATATCTAGACAGTCAGCTGTAAATAAATGTTAGAGATCCACTATTTATTCAGCTTTGCTCATTTGGCTTATGAAAGGCCAAAAGCCAACTGTTTATTCTTTAATAGATTTCTGGTTCAGCAAATTATCTCAAACTGCCACGTCATGTAATGAATTCAAGTTTATGACCATGTTTAAATAATTGGCTAGTAAGAGTTGTTTTGTGTTTTAATAATGGATACTTATACATACCTAAATTCAATCTGCATGATATAAGGTCATTTCTGTATGATTTGCACACTCATTCTGACTGAAGGCATCACTGCAACATCTTCTTCAGATAAATACAAAGATATGTCTAGATAAATTTTGTAACCCTATATATTCTATATATGAAACAAGTGTTTGAGAAATTGGGAAACTGAAAATTAAAATACAGTCGTCCCTCCGCCCTTGCCACTTCGCGCTTCGACTTTCGCGGCTTCATTCTATCGCGCTTTTTTTAAAGGGGTGTTTTTTTTTAACCCTTTCATCACTACAGACCGGTTTTCCAGTCATGGGAAGCAAGTCTATAACCCTGCAGACCGCTTTACCAGTCTGGGGCAGTGTGCTTATTTAACGTCATAGTACCAGACTACATACGTTTTGGGATATCTCTAAGAAGTTCATTATTTTAATGTAGATATTGTAACAGCCATGCCAGGTCTTAAGTAATATTACATTGGAGTATGGCACCAGGGATGAGTTAACTTCTTATCAGCTGACTAAAGAGGGGGAGAAAGGAGTAAACTCGAACTCTTGATTTCTTTTCAACCATAACATAAGATGATTCATTTATTAAGAAACAGCGATTAAAGTCAGTTCATGCCCATGACAGTCGTGTTGTTTTTGTCAATAGCCAAAATATTATCATTGTCTGAAGGTATAGTATGGTATATGATAATTTCATGTAAGGTCAGGATACACATTAGCACTATACTATTAGTTTATTATATTATTTCTTCTGATGAGTGAAGATTTTATCAGAGTTACCATATTTGGATTTAGTTGCAATAAAGTTTACTACAGAAGATAAACTTTGACTTAATTGTAATTGTGAAATGTAAAAATCTGCAAGGAAAACACTTGCTTTACTTTACACTTCAACTTTTCTGTAATACTTATTTGAAGTGAATTCATATAAATGGAAGTAAATTGGCTGTCAAGTTGGTGAGGAAAACACTCACAGTGACTTAGACAACTAATAAATTATATTAGACATTTTATTTCTCTAAACATTTTGTTGCACCTATGATTTAAGAAAAAGAAATTATACATTTGTAGTGTAGCAAAACTTTTCTTTATGTATTTAGCTTTATAAAACTAATTAAATAAGAAAATAAATAAAGAAATCAATAAAAGTATGGGTATGTGAAGACAACACTCACTTGACCATATAACTGAATTTTAAATAATAAATGATTAAACAATATATATTTTGCTTCTAAAATATATTAGAAATGACTAGAATGTGTATAATTAAAAATATAAATTAACTGAAAAAAAATTGATTTGTACTTAAAAAATCTTTATAAAATATTTACTGTCCAAAATAGTGCCTGAAGTTACATAATTCTCTAATAAACTGAACAAACCCAAAAAAATATTAAAATAAATCTCACAATAACTGTGATGTACCTAGTTTGATGGCTGCTAGGTGATTGAACTCCCCTCAAGCAGCCCACAAAGTAGGGCATAACCGACTTTTGATCCGGAAATCGGATTCCACCGGATAGTATGAACTTCCCATTAATCAGAGTCGGACAAGGCAGGAACGACCGATTCGGATAATACAAATAATAAAGTTGAATTTCTATAGCACCGTGTCTAACACTGCATGTCATTCGATAGTGCGTTAATAAAGTTAAATAAGAAGTCAGAAAAGTTCAATATGGTCAACACAACCACGCTGTGAGACAATCTATTTTGAACTAGCGAGTGAAAACCGGAAATGAAGCCGGATATGGTAAAGTACTAAGTAACTTGCTAGACACGGCAAAACCAGATATCAGAAACCCGGAAACGGAAGATGAAATTTTTTAGAGAAAAAAATACGGATTTAGCATTTCCGATTAATCGAATCGTATCCGGAATCGGAAAAATTTCATGCCCAAAATCCGGAATCGGAAATCAGTAGAAAAATGCTAATCGGTTATGCCCTACCACAAAGCCTTATATACTCCTGACAAAACTCACAATACCCACAAAACCCACAATGCCCACAATACCCGCAGCGCCCACAATTATTGTTGGAATATTCAAACCAGCATGCGCTAGTATTGCATGTGTATATTTAGTTAATTTTCACAGTGATTATTTATGGAAATTAACAACTGGATATGTTACACATTGTTACATTGTGAATGAATCGCCATATGTAACAAACAGAAAAAGAAAAAAAATCAGTTTTGTATTTCGCGGCACATACCGTGTTAGTCTGTCGTTATAGCAATGGTTCGGAAACCGTGTTATGCACTTTTACAATATTACCGAGGTAGACCGCATGAAAGGGTAGTCATCAGTCAACAAAGAAACAAAGAAGAGGAAAAACAAACTTAAATGCAATGACGTATACAAATAAAACCCCAGGGACTATAGACACATTGAGTTTGTAGCGTACAGTCTTAAGCTGTTAATTAGAAATAAGCATTAATCGAATTATCAAGGATGCCAGCCGCCGGCATGATACTCCCTATTTTCGCTATCACAAACACGTAGACTATACCAGCTAACTATTAATCGACAAGTAAACAAAACACAGGATCCTAGAAAATAGTAATGTCAACTCATTTAAGAAATTCACTGCTAATGCACAGATTTCTAATTAAAAAAAAATCTATACCGAATTGGACGGCTTGGATGAATAGTGTTTACCGTTTACACGCATGCATACCTCAATCCCTAAATGCAGGTTATTACAATATTATACATGGATTATGTCACGAGTTAAGCTTGAATTCAACTAGAAATCTCGAGTCAAGCAGGCACATTATAAGCTTGTTTTCTGAATGGCGAATTTCTATTCAAAATGGCAGACTTTGGCGCAAAATGAGAATGAAGTGTCAGATTATGAATTATCAAAACATTTAGCTGTTGTGACCTAACACAGCTGATTGAAAATGAGAGAAAACATCTGGAGATACATTTGAATGTGGGACACACTGATTACGATAAAGAGGACTTTAAAGGTTTTGAACCAGACGAAGTGTGAACTCCACGTGTTTGTTCTCGACAAGCCAAAGTGATTTATTTGAGTTTTCTGAGAGAGTTGGACCCACCGAAGTGTTAGATGGTTCCAGAAAAGCTTTGGAATACTTTGAAATCTTCGATTTAGACGAAATGTTTAAAATTATCATTCATGTAATGTGTTAAATAAATAAACGCTTGTGCATTTTACCTGTTGTGTTACCTGTTTGCACCTGTATATTAAAAGTTTTTTAATATATATGCACATTTAGTTGAATTATTCATACAAGTTGACTTCTAGCCTTTATTTTGATACCAAATACAGAAAGATATCTTTAAAATCGGCAAAGTTATGTTCTTTCAAAGTCCACAGGTCATTCTGCTTTACATGTACAAAGTTATTTAGAGGTCGTGAACAGGTTTTCTATGCTCTAACTATGAAATCCTACTTCATAGTTCGCGGAAATTCGCTTATCGCAGTAGAGTTTCGAACAGATTAACCGCGATAAACGAGGGATGGCTAGTTTCTGAATATTCTATAACTGAAAAGTTTGGTTTGAACAATCCCACCCATCCTGATTTAAATGGAGGAATTTTCTTAATATTAAAGATATTTATTGAAGCAAACAAGGTATGCCTTGCAAAACAAAATGAAAATTTTTGCGTATTCATTTTTTTGGCATGAGGCATTGTAATTTGTATGAATCTTACAAATGTACATCCTAGAACAGACCCTGTGGTATGCCATATATTTATAAGGTGTGTACCAGCATTTAGTGTTTTGAGTTTGAGATAATAAAATTGTATGTCCTGAAATAAAGTGTACATTCTGTATAGATCTTGAAGTGGAGAACAAAAACTTTTTAAAATGTTTCCAAATGTTAATCAATTATGCAATATTTTTATACTTACTACTTAGTATGTTGATAGATGTTGATTGGTTGCTTGATGTAATGTTGTCAGAAACATAATCTGAAATGTTCAAGAAATGATGTATTAAACAAAACCTATATAAAAAAAACTTTACACCATATATTATCACAAACTGAGTGTATTTCAACCCTAATTATTGAAATTAAATTTGGAAGATACATACTTTGGGATAAAAAAGGATAACACTATATGCTCATTGACAGTATTTAAAAAGAGCACTTTGAACAACACATTATGTACTCACCCCATGTTTAATAGACTATATCCATAACTTAAATATTTGTGCAGAAACTACTTTTCTATTTGAGTTACGTTAACCTTTAAATTTCTGACCCTAAAATCAATAACCTTCTTCCTTACCCCATTCTGTTGAGGTATGTCATGTAGAACTAATGTTACTATGAAGAAACTAATTTTCATCCTATTGTCACTGTGACATTGATTTTGTCCTTTTGATTTGAAAATGTGTTTATGTACATTAAAATGGCTGACATATTCAGTCTTGTAGTATAAAAAAGCCTTGACAATGACGATATGATTACAAGTTTCAAGATGAAAGGCTGTGACTTTAGCTCTATAAAGATGTTCCTACACTAAAACTGGTTGTACTGCAGTATAAATAGTTTCAACACCAGCTGAGAATAACTTTTAGTAGTTATTTATATTGAAATGATATAGAAACTAGAAGACTGAACATATCTTGTCTCTAAAGAATCAACTTACCACTACTTGCATCAGGAATATACGTTGTGTCTAGATCAAATAGATCATCATTAGAGATTGAAATTCCCAAAAGTAATCAGCCAATTACAAGTGATCAAAATGTATATAACAAACACTATCTATTTCAGCCAATTACAAGTGATCAAAATGTTTATAACAAACACTATCTGTTTAAGCAGTTAAAGAAAATTTATGAAATATTCACTTGTGTGCAATATCAAATCTCATTACCAAGCTAACCATTTTATCTGAACTTTAAAGGTCTCCAATGGATCACTTTAAAAAATATTCTCACCTTTTTGGAGCAGCAGGGAGGGCTAACCCTAGATTCGTCCAAATTATATAGTAAGTGGGCATCATAGATGGGTTAACTCTAATTTTTTTTTGTATGAAATAATAAACATCATAGATAGGCTAACCCTAAATTCATTTGAAATATATAGTAAGTGGGCATCATAGATGGGTTAACCCTAATTTTTGTTTTGTATGAAATAATAAGCATCATAGATGGGCTAACCCTAAATTTATCTGAAATATATAGTAAGCAGGCATCATAGAGGGTTAACCCTAATTTTTCCTCGTATGAAATAACAAGGGTCGACCTGTGTTTCAGGGGGAAAAAAAGAATCCTGTGTTGTGTGTGGGGGGTAATTATGAAAGATTTTGAAATTGCAATGAAAATTTAAAGAATTTTCTATTTATGATTTCACGTATAGACTAATTTGTAAAATTTCATCTTGTAAATCAATTAAATTATCGGATTGATCAACAAGTCTAAAATTAATTCTCGTTAGTGATTTATTATGACATTGCATATTGACTAATGTAACTGGGGACTCAGTTATTAACCATCCTGGAGGGACTGTTGGTGCGAATGAAAATAAAATATATCCTTGCTGAGCTTGATTTGATCGTGAAAGATTTATTTGATAACTTCCTTTGATGACATCACATACTAAATTTAACGCAAGTACCGTATATATATTTACGTTATGTGGAGCTATATGCCTACCGCCACCTTCTGGGTCATTATTATGTGTCAGAATTTTTATTTTTGGTGATGTTATTTTTTTCATGTATTGTGAATTATTTTAAAACCTATTTTGATGGCATCACTGAGAAGAATTTTAATTCTGGTACGTTATATCCAGGTAGTTTGTACGTGGGAATATCTTTAACTGGGATTTTATAGTATGTTGCAAACTTTGTTCTCGATAGGGGATTATCATCATGTAATATATCTTGAATAATTTTCAAATTAAATGTTTCCATATCATCGATGATTTTGTTACACGTTTCTACAACGTTAATAAATTCATCTCGGGTAAGAGTACCAGATTTAAGAGGTATTAATAATAGTGAAAAATCATTATTCATTGCTGTGAAATTTTCAATAATTTTAGCTTCATTAATAAAATGATATCCTTTTAGTTTCTACCATCCATCCTCTACTTTCCCAGTTGATCTGTATCCAATACCAAAAAAATCTATAGTAATTTGGTGATCTTTATATCTTTCTACCGGATTATCAGGTTTTATCTTGTCTGTGACAAAATCAGATTTTTTTGGTTCGGGTATATTAATCGTTTTTTCTTCCTGTTGAGGTGGTATCTCAGGCCAACCTAATATGGTTCTTATAGAACTCTGATAAATATCTACAACGTACTCAGATGATTTTATCTCAATCGCAGTTGATAGCATTGGTTCATGAACTGTTATAACGATTTTCAATTCTTTATCCCCGGTAAGTGATTTTATTCTACGTTGAAATTCATCGTTAATTTGTTCAATTTGATAACTCCCAGTTGGAATTGAAACAACAATCCAATCTGGAGTTCCATCTTCACGTTTTTTCCATGCTACCACTAAAGAATTATTTGGTTGTTGACCACCAAATTGTTTTGATCGTATATTAGGCCAACTATGATACACTTGTAGTTTTGCTAACGCGATTTCATTTACAGGGATTGGAGTTGGAAAATTTACACTAAACTCAGGTTTTGTTGTTGCTACTGATATCATGCTTGTTTTCACCGGAGTGGTATTTTCTGCTATTCGTTGAAGCAATTCTGTCGATGTTGACATTATTATTATTGTTGTGCTCTAATTTTAACATTGTTGAATCATACAACCGAACCATCTTTGAGAATTCTTCGGCGGATATTATCTGATCATCATTCGATGTCGAGATCAACATTGACATTTGCGAGTAAGCATTAGATACTATGTCAAGTTTAACTGTGTAGTCATGTAATTTAACATGGGAACACGATGACACTTTTTTTGTTATTCCGGTAAATATTCCCGCGATAGTTGCAGCAGCAGATATATAAATTGGAACAACAACCGGAACAATCATAGTCACTGATGATAGTATTCTTCCAGCACCGGCAATTACACCAGACACCGAGTAGACGGATACGTCGATGAAGGTGATTCTTCGTTGATATTTTTTCTTTCTATTTTTATATTCTTCAATCAATGTTTGTAGTTTACTTTGAAATTCTCTGACAGTATCATAATGATATTGGGATGTTGGAGGTATTGTTGACATTTTATTTATTAATATTCACGCTTAGTTTAGTTGTTTACTTAAATCTGCTACAAATTCTACATACCACGACATTGAAACTCTAGCTAGATTATTATTTGTAGATGTTATAGTGAATTGTTCAATTACATCTTTGTCGATGATCGTTGATATAATATTGTTGACCCAAGATGAACTCTATGATGATATACTAAACTGAGTCGGTGACACTAACGTTAATCGATAAATACCTTTAACAGTTGCAGTGATATGTAAAATGTTGTTTGTAGGAGTCCACGTAAATGATCCATGCTGAATTGTGTATACTAAGTTGTTAGTTCTCGCATGAGGAATTTTTGTTTTTTCAAGTATTGGTATCATTCTTGCTGCATCATTTTTTATTGCATCAATATCAGTTTTTGCTTCATCGATACATTTTTTTTAGATCTGGGAGTTTTACATCAACTTTGTCTATGGAGGTTCCAAAGAATTTATCTACGATTTTTCTACGAAATACCATAAACTGTTTGACATGGTCTTCATATTTTCCTGATAACGCTGTTAAATCTGATAATGAAGTTCGTATCGTTGTGAGATTCGAGATTCGGTATGACCACTACTGAATCTCCAAAAAATTCAAAGAATGTTTTTTATATGTTGTTCACGAGGGTATTTTGTAACCCAACAAAAGTGTTAAATGTCTTTATATGATTGTCATATTCATCACGTAGTCGCTGTTGGGTGTCAACGATTGTCCCAATAACAACACCATGTTTAAGATTATCTTGAATATTAAATACCGCGATGAAGTTTTCTATTACTCCGCGTTGTTTGACTAAAATATCATCGAGGGAAACGTTACTAGTTTTTAATTTACCCTGACGATTTTCAAATTCAACTATTTCATTAGTATCAATACTTGCCAGGTTCAACGTTGATGCAATTTCATCTTCGATTATTTTTTTTATTTTTTTATCATCGTCATCGAATTCATTTTTTGAAATTCTTCCACCTGCTCTTCCCCAAATATCAACCATTATTATTAATTTAAAGATCTCTTTAAAAAGTTATTACTGGTATATTCATTCACAACAACATGAGGTGGTTTATTCGATGACGAAATTTTATCAAGTACGTTTAATACTTCACCACCACGTGAATGCGTTCGTCCGTAAAAGGTCAAGAGCAATATTTACATGAATTTGATATATACAGTGCGCCTTTAATGACCGCGAGTTAGGATCTAATTTTTCAATGTTTCCAATGCAAAATAAGATTAAAAATTGAATTTAGTATAGGTATGACGCAAATGACAGCGATTGAAATAAGTAGTAAAATGCTGAACAGCACACAAACACCTTACTAGTGCTGACTGGCATCAGACAAGGCTGCTTGCTGTCACCATTTCTCGTTCTTCTCGTCTTCGACTGGATTATGAGGACGACCACCAATGGGTAGATAAATGTGATCCAGTAGACATTGTGGAGTCAACTTGAGGACCTGGACTTTATCCGATGAGTTAGCGCTCTTGTCCCATAGTCAGCAGGAAATGCAGAAGACTGATATACTGACAGCGACATATGCACAGGTTGGCCTCAACATCCACAAAGAGAAGACCAAGATCCTCAGGATCAATTATATCAGTAACAACCCAGTCACACTGCAGGGAAGTCCCCTGTAAGAGGTGGAGTCCTTTCCGTACCTAGGCAACATAATCAATCAGCAGGGTGGCACAGACGCAGTTTTCAAGGCAATGATTGGAAAGGCCAGAGCAGCTTTCATACAGATCAAAAATATCTGGAGGTCCAAACAAATTTACTTGACTGCCAGGATCAGACTGTTCAACTCCAACGTGAAGTCAGTCCCAGAGACCTGGATAACCATCAAGTCCACAGTAAAGAGAGTTAAGACGTTCATCAACAGCTGCCTAAGACGAATTTTCCAGTTCCGTGGGCCAGACACCATCAGGAACAACAAACTGTGGCAGAGAACCTCCCAGCTTCCTGTAGAGGGTGGGATCAAGAAGACAAGGTGGGTTTAGATAGGACACACCATACGTAAGCCGCAAACCAACATTATCAGACAGGCATTGAGGTTGAACCCTTAAGGCAAAAGGAGAAGGGGACGACCAAGAAACACATGGCGACTCGACCTTGAGGTGGACATCACTAAGATTGGTCACACTTGGAGTCAGCTTGAGGGGATGGCATAGGACAGAAGCCTCTGGCGACCTTTTGTGGGCGGCCTATACCCCGGCAGTGGTAAAGGGCAAAACTAACTCGATCGTTTATGTTTTGTGAATAACTTTATATTATAATATCTCGTGATGTAAATTGCGTTTAGAGAATCTCAGATATAGGAGTCCAGAATTGTTTGTAGATTTTGAGTTAAGTACTTTATCGATATTTCAGTTGTTTTTTTCCCTCTACAAAGAGATTGTTTAGCTCAAAACGCTAAGATTCTGTTTTGAAAATATGCCGTATCAATTTTTGTGTCATTGTTTCAATTGCTACTTTGGCTCAAGTGGGTAGAACGTGCACCTCGGACATACATGCAAACGGTCAGAGAAGAAATTGAGAAACTTTCATTAAATGATGATGTATACGTTAGAAACAAATGTTAGCCTTTGTTAGCACCAGATAAATGTAGAATTAAATCAATACAAGACGATTTAAGACTATTTTTATATACAATAGCTGAAGCACTGACTCGTAGTGTTGTTGACGTTGAGATAAAATTAAGTGGAACATAAATTAAATGTCAGCCTTTACTGTATGATTGTATGTCATTAAATTATACATTATTAAGTTTCAATATTTAGGAAATTATTGAAACAATCAGGAGAAGTATATCAATTCTGTAATATTTCTTGAGGAAGTGTCGATTTATCAAAAAAACATTACACTGCGTCTTTCACGCGTTTGACTAAATTAAATTAAAACGGCTACTTTTGACCAATCTGTTTGACAAAATAAAATATTTTATTTGGTGTTCATCTACGCGTTAGAATTGGTGTTTTGTTATCAGTCTAATCAAAATTAATTTACATGTCTTTTGGTTTGTAGTCCGTACGACTAAAGTTGAAAATTAAATCCTATTACGTTTCGCACAATGGTGTCTTTATTAGCTCATGTACTTAGTTTCGGAGTGCAATCCTTTCGCCAAGCAAGAAAGCATCAACTTACTGTAAATATTTGTTGTTAACATCTCTTTTACTCTATTTCTTTGGTTTTTAACGAAATTTGGAGACGCAAAATTAATTTTAAAAAACAAACATTTTCCGTCCCTAGGATATCCATACAATCTACTGTGAAATGGGGTGGGTCGGTGGTGGCATGAAATTAAACCTGATTGCAATCTTGCTAAAGAGTATCTCCAACATTAAGTCGCATGAGAGTTATTTGGAAGACGATACAGATTACATGTAACTAGTAGATTTTAATCGTCGGTCGTTTGTTTTTACAAAATGTCTCGGCTAATTCTTATTACATTTCTCCATGGTATAATCTAGATGAGGACTTACCAATAGAAGAAAAATTTGCTAATAATGCATGATTAAAAATATTCCAAATCATCATCGCTTCTCATCATCATAGTTTCAAGTAAAATAATTAAATGCAACACATATTATTAAAATTATTTCCAAAACAAGTAAAATATCCTCTGCAAATAATAAACATATCTTTCTCATTTTTCAATAGTCGATATAGTTTCATCAGTAGACAATAAGTATGATGTAGTCTATATATCAATTTGAGTTCATACGCGTTGTTTCTATGCAAACAAATCATTAAAAGAATCCTCGAGTAGAGAAAGAAAGAAAAAAAAATAGAAAAGATAAAAGTACCTGCTGAAGTAAAAAGAAAAAAAAAAGAAATAATTGAAGAATAGCAAAGCAGCAACGCGTCTTGAAGAAGAAATAAAGCGATGTGTTTGTGATATGGATTCTTCCAAAAAGATCATTCACCAAATAATCAGCATAAGAGTTTTTTTTCTTCTCGCTTGGATCGATAAGTAGATTTAAAGGTATAAACTATTCTAGTAAGAAAGATGTATTTTTATGAAATAAAATACATTAACGAAAAGCATAAGTTGATTATACTAACTGTCACTTATTTATTTAAATTCTTTTTTCTTTTTTCTGTATTTTCCGACATTGTAACTTCTGTCTCGACGATGAACGATGACGGCCAGTTTATCGTGATAAATAAACCGCCACTGAAGAGGATCATGTTGCACATCCTGTTAATATGTTGCACATCCTGTTAATTTAGTTACAGAGCTTTCGTTTCATTACTTTAGACACTCTAACGAATAGTTCTTCAGTGAATCACATCATATACAAACAGCCATCTATCTATTTCCCATAGCGTCATGTGATCGAAAGTAAAGTGGTGTATCCATGGTTTCCGAATATGATATCTGTTTTTGTGTTTCAAGTGTTTCTTACCTTGTTCATAGTCCAGTTTTAAGATGGCGAATTTTCAGTTGATCAGTTGATAGACCGTTTTAATGCATCTAATAAATATAAAACAACATAAACGCGTATTGCGACTATTTGGTGTTTGTAGAAATTCAAATAATCGGCTCTTGTGTCATTATAACACAAGTGGTTTCTACTTTGCAAGAACTAAATGAGGATTGTTTGCATTCACATTATTAACCAGGAATTTGCACGATTTGACATTGCCCTTTGGGACGACGAGTGATTGTATGTTAGATATCTAAATTTAGACATAACCCATGGAAACACTGTAGTATTGATTTATGTTCTCTCTCCCTCTCTCTCTCTCTCTCTCTCTCTCTCTCTCTCTCTCTCTTCATATATATATATATATATATATGCTTAAAACTGATTGTTTAAATCGAATTTATAAATTGCAAATCATGAATGTGCTCAACGTGATCAAATCTAAACACTTTGATCCACAAGAACAGGAAGGAAAACACGATCTTATTAAGAATCGATGTAATGAAGTCAAGTCGCATAATCGATAGAACGAGAAAATCACAGAATTTGATTAGTATCGTGCACTGCAGAAAAACATGTGGCGCTACGGAAAAAATAATTCAATTCAATCATTGTCAGCTAGTAATATGAACATTCATTATTGAGTTTGTTTAATGTATTTCATAAAAAAATACATCTTTCCTACATAACAGTTTGTACTTTGTAATGTACCTATACACATAAGCAGGAATATAAAATATTTTCATGTTTGCAGATGAAAGATAATTTGAAAGGATTACGCAAAGCGTATTTCTTCCTGCATACGAGATGCTTTTATTCGATTATTAATGTATTAATTTTGTGTCATAGTTACATACTTTCGTTTCTATTTTGTTTGTCACTCCTGGTTTGTGGTGATTTCCTTGCACAGAAAGTAACGGGTATTAACTCGAATAGATATATCGAATGTAACATATATAATGTCATCGTATACAACTGTATTGACGCTAGATAAATGAGAAAGTTTTGTTTATCATTTGCAGAAAATATTTTATCTGCTTTGCGAACAATTTTAAACATAATTAAGTTCATCGTTGCCTTGCTAAATATCATGAGCTGCTATTTTATTTAGGATCGTTAATAATTAATATATTTTCTTTTGGACATATAACATCCTCTGAATCATGATGTGGAGAAATGCAATGTTAGTTTTGTACATGCATTAGTCGAACCATTTACATGATTTTGTTAATGTGATATGTTTTGTCATCCAAATTAATGTAGTTCACTCTTGCCTAATGATTTGCAAGGGATGCTCGTTTTCAAGAGTACAATCGTTTTCCTGCACCATATTCCCCAATGTTTATTAAGGATATACGAAGTATCCAAAACTTATCAGTTTTTAAAACCTTTGTTACATTAATAATGCCTGGGTTACGAAAATGGAGAGGTAGGTTGTATGTGGAGTGGATCTGTTTAGAACTAGAAGCACAGTATATCAAGAAGATAACATGATTTTATATACATATTTTCGGTGTCAGTTCATTTAAATCTAAGTTGGAAATGATTTTATATCTTGACTTTCAGACAGAAACAAAAATAGTATGCATAATTTTAAAAATGTTTTCTTAACTAACGAAGAATCTTGATTTTATAATTAAAGACGATGATAGTATTTTTGTGATTAACATTGGGCTCGGATATGTTTCTATGTATGCTTATATATATGCACACACACACACACACACACACACACACACACACACACACACACACACACACAGCTTTTGGTTAGGTACCAGGTCTATTGTCTCATTTGTTTCTGTATCAATTTTCTTATACTAAAGCCGGAAAATGCAGAATTTGTTGGATATAACATCTTCAAATATGGTTCTACACCATAGCAACAAAGTAATCGGGATGTTCATCACATTTAATTACAGAAAGATTTCGTCATTTTGATTGACTGCGCAGGATTAAACGTCTTCGAAGATAAGTATATATTTACAATGAACAGAATTCCGCATTGCATATCAGAATTTAAGTTTTAATCTTTCATTAATGTGAAATGTGCCAATCAGTATTAAGCGTTGCTCTTACGCGTTGATGAAGATGTTGACAACACATTAAATGATTTTTAGTGTCCTAGACACATGTATGTTTTCTTAAATATTTAAAGAAATTCGTATCTTGCACGAGTTTCCCGAATTTGCTGTTGCGACTCAATGGTTATAAATAATTATAATAAAAGAGCGACAAGGAATAAGTTTAGAAAATGGAACACATACACTGTTTAAATTTAAAAGAATTGTAAGGATTGTGAACTAAATCACAAATAGTCCACAAGTATAGAATATTCTGAATGAATTTAAACCCAAGGCTGCAATAGCCTGTAATGGTGTTACATTGGGTCGCAACAGAAAATTTGAGAAACGTGTCTTTGAATATTTCTAACAGCCTTGATGAATCACCATCAGCTAATACAAAATGTTTTTGAATGATTTATTTTGAAAATATTATTGAGCTCTTTGTTATTCTAGTGACTAATTGAAATAAACACGTTATCTCAAATAATAACTCTAAGATAACTTAAATTACTTCACTAAGATTAATGTTAAGATATGGAATGAGTACTTCTAATACAAACTAATACATTTTAATCGTCAGGCGTTTGTGTTTACAAAATGTATCGGGTGATACGTATTACATTTCTCCACATCATAATCCAGATGATGACGTATTACTAGAAGAAAAGTATGCTAATTATGCATGATTCAAATTATTCTAAATTATATTCGCATCTCATCATCCTAGTATCAAGAAAAAATTACTAAAAAATGATGATTCACATTATTTCCAAAGCAAGTAAAATATCCTCTGCAAGTAGTAAACATATCTTACTGATTTGTCTATAGTCGATCAGGAGACAATATGCATGTTATGGTCTATATATCAAGTCGAGTTCATATTCGTTGTTTCTGTTCAAAGAAATCACTAAAACAAATCCTCAAGTAGCGAAGAAAGATAAAAAATAGAAAAGAAAAAAGTAAATGCTACAATAAAAGAGAAAATAAGTAATTAAAGTAATGAAAGGTAAGAACCCGTCTCCAAGAAGAAATAAAACATTTTATTTGTGATATGGATTGTCATTCATCAAAAAAGTTAGCATAAGATTTTTTTTCTCTCGCTTTTATCTATAAGTAGATTGAAAGGTATAAAGTCTTCTAGTAAGAAACATATATTTTGATGAAATAAAAAAGGCTAAAAGCATCAGTTCATTATACTAACTGACACTTATTTATTTAAATTCATTTTCTGTATCTGTCCGACATTGTAACCACTGTCTCGACGATCCACGATGATGGCCAGTTTCTCGTTATAAATAAACCGCATCTGAATAGGATCATGTTGCACATCCTATTAGGTTAGTTAAAGATCTTTCTTTTTATGACTTTAAACACTTTATCTAAGTGTTCTTCTGTGAATCACATCGACCATCCTCCATCAACCTACTTTCCGTAGCGTCGCGTGATCGAAAGTAAAGTGGTGTATCCATGGTTGCCTAATATGATATCTGTTTTTGTGTGTCAAGTGTTTGCAACCTTGTTCTTATCCAAGTTATAAGATGGGGTTTTAGGGCAGACAAAACGATTTAAACCTTTTAAAGAGATTCAGACTGTTACATAGCCATTTTCTTATTGTTGCTATACATTCATTGCAAAATTGGATTATGAGTCGTTCGTTTAGTTGTTTTGAATAAAAGTATGTTTCCTTGTTGTGAGATAACATTGAAGAAAAATAATGTAGCCAATATACATTTATTTTAGTACTAAGGAACATTAGCTTTTGTCGTAATGGAACGTATGTGGAATCGTTAATAATTATCATTATTTAGCTGCCGATGTCTTTCTTAACAAGTACTAATAAGAGAAAAGGAATCAAATTAGATCACACTATTTGAAAATGCATTTGTTAGACCTTTATAATTCATCCAAATATATACTGGTATTGCGACTATTTGGTGTTTGTCCAAATTGAAATACACAGCTCACATGTCAGTATAACAAAAGTGGTTTCTATTTTGCAAGAATTATATGAGGAAGGTTTGGATTCAAATTAGTAACCAGGATGTTGCATGATTTTAGCTAGACCTTTGTTACGACGAGTGATTGTACGTTAGATAACTAAATTTAGATTTAACCCATGGAAGCACTGTAGTATTAATTTTTGTTATCTCTCTCTCTCTCTCTCTCTCTCTCTCTCTTCATATATATATATATATATTATGCGATTATAATTAAGAGAACAAAGCACGTAAGAATATTTTTCAAACAGCATGCTGCTTAAAACTGAGGTTTAAAATCGATTTTATCAACTGTAATTCGTGGGAGTGCTGAACTTCATAAAATCGGAACACTTTAATCCCCATATCGTTAATAATTATCATTATTTATCTGATGATGTCTTTCTTAACAAGTATTAATAAGAGAAAAGGAATCAAATTAGATCACACTATTTGAAAATGCATTTCTTAGACCTTTTTAATTCATCCAAACATAAACTGGTATTGCGACTATTTGGTGTTAGTCCAAATTGAAATACACAGCTCGTATATCAGTATAACAAAATTGGTTTCTATTTTGCAAGAATTAAATGCGGATGGTTTGGATTCAAATTAGTAACCAGGATATTTCATGATTTTACCTAGACCTTCGTCACGACGAGTGATTGTACTTTAGATAACTAAATTTAGATATAACCCATGGTAACACTGTAGTATTGATTTCTGTTATCTTTATCTCTCTCTCTCTCTCTCTCTCTCTCTTTCTCTCTCTCTCTCTCTCTCTCTCTCTCTCTCTCTCTCTCTCTCTCTCTCTCTCTCTCTAATTGAAATAAACAGGTAATCTCAAATAATAACTCTAAGACAACTTAAATTACTTCACTAAGATTGATGTTAAGATATGGAATGAGTACTTCTAATACAATTAGTTTTGAAATATAGATTTAGTACATTTTTTGAGGGCAAGATTGAGTGTCTTTGAAATGCAACTTTTCTTCCAACAGTAAGCAAAACGCGTCTGTCAAAAAGTGCAATCTTGCGAAACACTGTCATCCAAAGGAAGCTTACAAGGCTAGACTGGACCAGATATGTATCGAACCAAGGCAAAGAGAGGTGAGATGGCAATGATAGGTAAAAGCGAGAGGTATTGACCACATGGCAACACTAGGTCCCTTCCTAACGAATAAGAGAGAGAGAGAGAGAGAGAGAGAGAGAGAGAGAGAGAGAGAGAGAGAGAGAGAGAGAGAGAAAAAGAGAGAAATAGAGAGAGACAGACAGACGGACAGACAGAGACAGAGATATACAGACAGACAGACGGACTGAGAAGATAGACAGGGAGAAAGAGTGAGATAGAAAAATAGGGAGAGAGAGAGTGTGAGAGAGAGAGTCAGAAAGAGATAGTAATTTTCAAACTTTCATTTATTGAACGATAAGCTAGATGATCGATATGTTAACGCTTTGGTACTAGGTAGCTCCCGAATAAAGTGGTATTAACTTCGATACAAGTTGTTATCAATATCATAATATATATAAAACAGTTAAACGATTGACGACACCGATGATTACGTGAACATAAAATTAAATGGAATAAATTACGCTATACACTATGTATATTATATAGATATCGGTTAGTCAGTATAAATATATTGCATTAAATATGAACATGAAGAGATACTTACTGTCTTTTTTGTTTGTCACAGATCTGACACTTGATATAGTTGACCGTTTCAGTATAAGTCTACATTTAATGGCTGAAATGAGGCAGAAGTGTTTGAAAACTATTTGCACGTCTCTTGTGTGAAATGGCATAAAATCCTGCTTTAATTAATATTTCAGTTAGGTTTATTCGGATGCCAAATTGTTGATATGGATCTTGTGGCTTAAATCTAGGTCGGGTGAAAAAGTATGATTAGGTATACGATCTGAAAATTTAGCTCCAAGCCAAGCCCATGTCAAATCATGTATTTTAGAAATATGTACGATATCAATACGGAATGCTTTCTTGTGTTACAGGTGAAGCGGAATATTGATCAATATTATATTCAACAGGTAGTATGTGCATGTTTATGTGATTCTTTTAGACTGAATCATTCCACATTATTGAAACTGACAATGTATAGGAATGCATGTGAAAATAATTGAATTAAGTGATGAGGATTATTGTTTCTTATTTGTTCATTAAATTATCTCTCTCTTACCCATTATACATGTGCGTGTTACATTTGGGTGCATTAAGAAAGATATAAAAATGTCAACATTGTGTTTCTAATTTAACTATAGAGAGACTAACATGTTTCAAATCTATTTTGGTTCTCGTTTTAATGTAAATATAGAAATATTCTCAGTTTTTGGAGTGGGATTGCAGGGTTCCCCCGATAAAACCTTTGTTACATTGATAATGACTGGGTTACGAAAATGGAGAGGTAGATTGTATGTGGAGAGGATCTTTTTATAACTAGAAGAACAGTATATCAAGAAGATAATATTATTTTATATACATATTTTCGGTGTCAGTTCATTTAAATCTAAGTTGGAAATGATTTAATATTTTGACTATCAGATAGAAACAAAAATATTATGCACGATTTAAAAAAAAAATTCTTAACTAAGGAAGAATCTTGATTTAATAATTAAAGACAATACTAATATTTTTGTGATTAACGTTTTGCTCGGATATGTTTCTAGGTATCCTTATATACATATACATATATATACATATATATATATATATATATATGTATATATATATATATATATATATATATATATATATATATATATATATATATCAAGATAACCATCAATCAGCAATTATAGTACTTAATCAATAAGATGCAAGTGAGTTTCAATGGTTTATCTGAAATATCGATAGCTTTGATGATGCTCTTCACCACGTTCGGTGTATCTTTTGGGTGGGTTTCAGGTGTATTGTCTCATTTGTTTCTGTATCATTTTCCTTTTACTAAAGCCAGAAAATGCAGAATTTGTTGGATATAACATCTTCAAATTTGGTTCTACACCATAGCAACAAAGTTCTAGGGATGTTCAGCACATTTAATTACAAAATGAGTACGTCATTTTGCTTGACTGCTCAGGACTAAACGTCATCGAAAAAAAGTATATATTTACAATGAACAGAATTCCGCATAGCATATCAGAATTTAATTTTAATCTTTCATTAATGTGAAATGTGCCAATCAGTATTAAGAGTTACTCTTACGCGTTGATGAGGATGTTGACACCACGTTAAATGATTTTTAGTGTCCTAGACACATGTTTGTTTTCTTAAATATTTAAAGAAATTCGTATCTTGCACGAGTTTCCCGAATTTTATGTTGCGACGCAATGGTTATAAAGTAATTATAATAAAAGAGCGACAGGGAATAAGTTTAGAAAATGAACACATACTCTGTTTAAATTTAAAAGAATTGTAAGGATTGTGAATGAAATCACAAATAGTCTATAAGTTTAGAATATTCTGAATAAATTTAAACCTAAGGTTGCTATAGCCTGTAATGGTGTTACATTGAGTCGCAACAGAGAATTTAACACACGTGTCTTTTGAATATTTCTAACAGCCTTGATGAATCAGCATCAGCTAATACAAAATGTTTTTGAATGATTTATTTTGAAAATATTATTGAGCTCTTTGTTATTCTAGTGACTAATTGAAATAAACACGTTATCTCAAATAATAACTCTAAGATAACTTAAATTACTCCACTAAGATTGATGTTAAGATATCGAATGAGTACATCTAATACAATTAGTTTTGAAATAAAGATTTAATACATTGTTTGAGGACAAGATTGAGTGTCTTTGAAATGCAACTTTCCTTCCAACAGTAAGCAAAACGCGTCTGTCGAAAAGTGCAATCTTGCGAAACACTGTCTCTAACAATAAGTCGCACGAGCGTTATTGGAAAGATAAAAATAAAGATTACAAGTAACTAATACATTTTAATCGTCAATCGTTTGTGTTTTTAAAATGTATCGGGTGATACGTATTGCATTTCTCCACATCATAATCCAGATGATGACGTATCACTAGAAGAAAAGTATGCTAATAATGCATGATTCAAATTATTCTAAATTATAATCGCATCTCATCATCCTAGTATCAAGTAAAAAATAACTAAAAAAAATGATAATTCACATTATTTCCAAAGCAAGTAAAATATCCTCTGCAAGTAGTAAACAGCCTACTGATTTGTCTATAGTCGATATAGTTTCATCAGGAGACAATATGCATGTTATGGTCTGTAGATCAAGTCGAGTTCATACGCGTTGTTTCTGTTCAAAGAAATCACTAAAACAAATCGGCGAGTAGCGAAGAAAAAAAAATAGAAAAGAAAAAAGTAAATGCTACAATAAAAAGAGAAAAGAAATAATTAAAATAATGAAAAGTAAGAACGGGTCTTCAAGAAAAAATAAAACATTTTATTTGTGATATGGATTGTCATTCATCAAAAAAGTCAGCATAATAATTTTTCTTCTCGCTTGTATATATAAGTAGATTGAAAGGTATAAAGTCTTCTAGTAAGAAACATATATTTTGACGAAATAAAAAAGGCTAAAGCATAAGTTCATTATACTAACTGTCACTTATTTATTTAAATTCATTTTCTGTATCTGTCCGATATTGTAAATACTGTCTCGATAATGCACGATGGTGGCCAGTTTCTCGTAATAAATAAACCGCATCTGAATAGGATCATGTTGCACATCCTATTAGGTTAGTTAAAGATCTTTCTTTTTATGACTTTAAACACTTTATCGAAGTGTTCTTCAGTGAATCACATCGACCATCCTCCATCAACCTACTTTCCATAGCGTCGCGTGATCGAAAGTAAAGTGGTGTATCCATGGTTGCCTAATATGTTATCTGTTTTTGTGTGTCAAGTGTTTCCAACCTTTTTCTTATCCAAGTTTTAAGATGGGGTTTTTGGGCATACAAAACGATTTAAACCTTTTAAAGAGATTCAGACTGTTACATAGCCATTTTCCTATTGTTTCTATACATTCATTTCAAAATTGGATATTTAGTCGTTTCGTTATTTTGAATAAAAGTAAGTTTCATTGTTGTGAGATAACATTCAAGAAAAATAATTTAGTCAATATACATTTTTTTAGTACTTAGAAACATTAGGTTTTGTGGTAATGGAACGTATGTTGAATCGTTAATAATTATCATTATTTATC
This sequence comes from Unio delphinus, assembly GCA_029339505.1. NCBI lineage: Eukaryota > Metazoa > Mollusca > Bivalvia > Unionida > Unionidae > Unio > Unio delphinus. The sequence continues at coordinate 5,227,528 of JAQISU010000134.1, read as the reverse complement.
TGCCGATGTCTTTCTTAACAAGTATTAATAAGAGAAAAGGAATCAAATTAGATCACACTATTTGAAAATGTATTTGTTAGACCTTTTTAATTCATCCAAACATAAACTGGTATTGCGACTATTTGGTGTTTGTCCAAATTGAAATACACCGCTCTTATGTCAGTATAACAAAAGTGGTTTCTATTTTGTAAGAATTAAATGCGGATGGTTTGGATTCAAATTAGTAACCAGGATATTTCATGATTTTACCTAGACCTTCGTCACGACGAGTGATTTTACGTTAGATAACTAAATTTAGATATAATCCATGGTAACACTGTAGTATTGATTTCTGTTATCCTTTTCTCTCTCTCTCTTTATCTCTTTCTTCATTTATATATATATATATATACAGAGCAAAGCACCTACAAATATTTTTTTTCAAAATAGCATTCTGCTTAAAACTGAGGTTTTAAATCGATTTAATCAATTGCAATTCATGAGAGTGCTGAACGTGATAAAATCGAAACACTTTAATCCCCAACAACAAGAAGGAAAACACGATCTTCTTAAGAGGTAGTGTAAGAATGTAAGGTCGCATAATAGAATGCACGAGAAAATGACAGAAATTGATTATTATATCGTGCACTGCAAAGAAACACGTGGCGCTGATGAACATGATATGGATAAACTAATTCAATTAAATCATTGCCAGCTAGTATCATGCACATTCGTTATTTTGTTTATTTATTTTATTTCATTAAAATACATCTTTCCTACATAATAGTGGCTATGTTTTAATGTACATATACATGTAAGCTGGAAGATAATATCTTTTCATATTTGTTGATGAATGATACTTTGGAAGAATCACGCAAAGTGTTTTTTCTTCATGCAGACGCGTTGCCTTGATTCGGTTATTAATGTATTAATTTTGTGTCGTAGTTACATACTTTCGTTTCTATTTTGTTTGTCACTCCAGGTTTGTGGTGATTTCCTTGCACAGAAAGTAACGGGTATGAACTCGAATAGATATATCGAATGTAACATATAATGTCATCGTATACAACTGTATTGACGCTAGATAAATGAGAAAGTGTTGTTTATCATTTGCCCTAAATACTTTATCTGCTTTGCGAATAATTTTAAACAAAATAAGTTCATCGTTGTCTTGCTAAGTATCATGACCTGCTATTTTATTTAGGATCATTAATAATTAATATATTTTCTTTTGGACATATAACGTCCTCTGGATCATGATGTGGAGAAATGCAATGTTAGTTTTGTACATGCATTAGTTGAACCATTTACATGATTTTGTTAATGTGATATGTTTTGTCATCCAAATTAATGTAGTTCACTCTTGCCTAATGATTTGCAAGGGATGCTCGTTTTCAAGAGTACAATCGTTTTCCTGCACCGTATTCGCCAATACTCTTTATGGATATACGAAGTCTAGAAAACTTATCTGTTATTGAATGTAACCTCTTCAAAATTACTCCTAACCATAGAAACAGGATGAATCTCATCCGAGATTAATTATATGTGCTAGTAGATGCACCGTTATGCATGGCATCGTAGGAATTATGTCTCCACTTTAACTTTGGATGTAGATTGAGCTGCCTGTCTGAAGCAGATTTCACCTGTACTAGGGATGAAAATAAATACTCTTGACATCGTATTGATATGGCCAAAATTATAAACGTTTCCTTGAAATTAAAATGAAATACACAGAGGCACAAGTAAGTAAGGTGCGAAATATTATTATTTATATTATTATCGCTATTTTTATTATTATTATTATTATTATTATAATTATTATTATTATTATTATTATTATTATTATTATTATTATTATTATTATATATTTTATTTTTAATATCAAATCCATTATTCATACGCAAGATTATTTTAAGTTCTTCTAAAAGTCTTGCATTACTCTACGTCAATATAATTTATATTCCAAATCTTGTATTTGACTTATATCTTGAAACGCTTTTTCCGTCCTTTGTTCGCAACATAGAAATATGTCGAAACATACTGCTTCGCTATGAGATAGACAACATAAACCCTCATGTATATGTTCGTGTGTAGAACTTTGTATTATTATATTTCTTGATGTAAATTTTCCCGAATGATTATAACTTATAAGAGTACAGCATTTTGTGAAGCTATTGTGTTCATCGTTTTTATTGATGTTATTTGTTTTTCACTCTAGTAAAGGGGTTGTTTTGGAACGTTGAGAAAACGTTTTGAAAAATGGCCGATATAAATTTTTAAGTCAATGTGTCGACGGTTTCAGCGACTTAAGTTTCTTCTCGCGTCCATCTGGGATGTGGGGATGATGCAGGTTCGAACACCGGCTGAGTCATACCAAAGACTTTAAAAATTGTACTAGCTCCTACCACTCTTGGCGGGCAGCAGTAACAGGTTAGATTTACGACTGGTCGGCCTGATGACAGGAAAATAGACTGGGTGGGACATATTGCTTCATATCTACAACATAGTGTATAAATGCTAGACATCTCTATACACTGTCAAACTTTAACATTCGTAGAGACACGACAAACGTCTTCATACTAAGATAAAAATCAAATCTTCAAAAACACCGCTATGTAAAATGAAAATCATTTTTAAGAGAAATACAATTATGCAATATGTTGTTTATGTTATATGCTGTTTAAAGAACAATTCTTGCGCAATGTTCTATGGTAATCCTCTATATGTATTAGCAGCAGACAACTGTCCATGAAGTTGTAAAGTTAAAGTGTAAAGTGTTGACAAGATTCCTGTAAAATTATACGTGTCTTTCATTTGATGTTCCCATTAATATATATGAAAGCGTGGGAATGGAAGTTTAGCGGGCTGCATAAAATGTTTGTTTGCGTTGTTAATTTGGTATTAACGTCAACTCAGCACAAGATAGGCTATAATCTGAGGCCAGGATTACGCATTGAACCAGGAAATACACCAGTACGAATCAGTCATCCAAAGGAAGCTTACAATGCTAGACTGGACCAGATATGTATCGAACCAAGGCAAAGAGAGGTGAGATGGCAATGATAGGTAAAAGCGAGAGGTATTGACCACATGGCAACACGAGGTCCCTTCCGAACGAATAAAAGAGACACAGAGAGAGAGAGAGAGAGAGAGAGAGAGAGAGAGAGAGAGAGAGAGAGAGAGAGAGAGAAAGAGAGAGAGAGAGAAATAGAGAGACAGACATACAGACGGACAGACAGAGACAGAGATATACAGACAGACGGACTGAGAAGATAGACAGGGAGAAAGAGTGAGATAGAGAAATAGGGAGAGAGAGAGAGTGTGAGAGAGAGAGAGTCAGAAAGAGATAGTAATTTTCAAACTTTCATTTATTGAACGATAAGCTAGATGATCGATATGTTAACGCTTTGGTACTAGGTAGCTCCCGAATAAAGTGGTATTAACTTCGATACAAGTTGTCATCAGTATCATAATATATATAAAACAGTTAAACGATTGACGACACCGATGATTACGTGGACATAAAATTAAATGGAATAAATTACGCTATACACTATGTATATTATATAGATATCGGTTAGTCAGTATAAATATATTGCATTAAATATGAACATGAAGAGATATTTACTGTCTTTTTTGTTTGTCACAAATCTGACACTTGATATAGTTGACCGTTTCAGTATAAGTCTACGTTTAATGGCTGAAATGAGGCAGAAGTGATTGAAAACTATTTGCACGTCTCTTGTGTGAAATGGCATAAAATCCTGCTTTAATTAATATTTCAGTTAGGTTTATTCGGATGCCAAATTGTTGATATGGATCTTGTGGCTTAAATCTAGGTCGGGTGAAAAAGTATGATTAGGTATACGATCTGAAAATTTAGCTCCAAGCCAAGCCCATGTCAAATCATGTATTTTAGAAATATGTACGATATCAATACGGAATGCTTTCTTGTGTTACAGGTGAAGCGGAATATTGATCAATATTATATTCAACAGGTAGTATGTGCATGTTTATGTGATTCTTTTAGACTGAATCATTCCACATTATTGAAACTGACAATGTATAGGAATGCATGTGAAAATAATTGAATTAAGTGATGAGGATTATTGTTTCTTATTTTTTGATTAAATTATCTCTCTCTTACCCATTATACATGTGCGTGCTACATTTGGGTGCATTAAAAAAGGTATAAAAAAGTCAACATTGTGTTTCTAATTTAAGTATAGAGTGACTAACATGTTTCAAATCTATTTTGGTTCTCGTTTTAATGTAAATAGATAGAAATATTTTCAGTTTTTGGAGTGGGATTGCAGGGTTCCCCCGATAAAACCTTTGTTACATTAATAATGACTGGGTTGCGAAAATGGAGAGGTAGATTGTATGTGGAGAGGATCTTTTTATAACTAGAAGAACAGTATATCAAGAAGATAACATGATTTTATATACATATTTTCGGTGTCACTTCATTTAAATCTAAGTTGTAAATGATTTAATATTTTGACTTTCAGATAGAAACAAAAATATTATGCACGATTTTAAAAAAGTTTTCTTAACTAAGGAAGAATCTTGATTTAATAATTAAAGACAATACTAATATTTTTGTGATTAACGTTTTGCTCGGATATGTTTCTAGGTATCCTTATATACATATACATATACATATACATATATATGTATATATATATATATATATATATCAAGATAACCATCAATCAGCAATTATAGTACTTAATCAATAAGATGCAAGTGAGTTTCAATGGTTTATCTGAAATATCGATAGCTTTGATGATGCTCTTCACCACGTTCGGTGTATCTTTTGGGTGGGTTTCAGGTGTATTGTCTCATTTGTTTCTGTATCATTTTCCTTTTACTAAAGCCAGAAAATGCAGAATTTGTTGGATATAACATCTTCAAATTTGGTTCTACACCATAGCAACAAAGTTCTAGGGATGTTCAGCACATTTAATTACAAAATGATTACGTCATTTTGCTTGACTGCTCAGGACTAAACGTCATCGAAAAAAAGTATATATTTACAATGAACAGAATTCCGCATAGCATATCAGAATTTAATTTTAATCTTTCATTAATGTGAAATGTGCCAATCAGTATTAAGAGTTACTCTTACGCGTTGATGAGGACGTTGACACCACGTTAAATGATTTTTAGTGTCCTAGACACATGTATGTTTTCTTAAATATTTAAAGAAATTCGTATCTTGCACGAGTTTCCCGAATTTCCTGTTGCGACTCAATGGTTATAAAGTAATTATAATAAAAGAGCGACAGGGAATAAGTTTAGTAAAATGAACACATACTCTGTTTAAATTTAAAAGAATTGTAAGGATTGTGAATGAAATCACAAATAGTCTATAAGTTTAGAATATTCTGAATAAATTTAAACCTAAGGTTGCTATAGCCTGTAATGGTGTTACATTGGGTCGCAACAGAGAATTTAAGAAACGTGTCTTTCGAATATTTCTAACAGCCTTGATGAATCACCATCAGCTAATACAAAATGTTTTTGAATGATTTATTTTGAAAATATTATTGAGCTCTTTGTTATTCTAGTGACTAATTGAAATAAACACGTAATCTCAAATAATAACTCTAAGATAACTTAAATTACTCCACTAAGATTGATGTTAAGATATCGAATGAGTACATCTAATACAATTAGTTTTGAAATAAAGATTTAATACATTGTTTGAGGACAAGATTGAGTGTCTTTGAAATGCAACTTTCCTTCCAACAGTAAGCAAAACGCGTCTGTCGAAAAGTGCAATCTTGCGAAACACTGTCTCTAACAATAAGTCGCACGAGCGTTATTGGAAGACTATAAAGATTACAAGTAACTAATACATTTTAATCGTCAATCGTTTGTGTTTTTAAAATGTATCGGGTGATACGTATTGCATTTCTCCACATCATAATCCAGATGATGACGTATCACTAGAAGAAAAGTAAGCTAATAATGCATGATTCAAATTATTCTAAATTATAATCGCATCTCATCATCCTAGTATCAAGTAAAAAATGACTAAAAAAAATGATAATTCACATTATTTCCAAAGCAAGTAAAATATCCTCTGCAAGTAGTAAACAGCCTACTGATTTGTCTATAGTCGATATAGTTTCATCAGGAGACAATATGCATGTTATGGTCTATAGATCACGTCGAGTTCATACGCGTTGTTTCTGTTCAAAGAAATCACTAAAACAAATCCTCGAGTAGCGAAGAAAAAAAAAATAGAAAAGAAAAAAGTAAATGCTACAATAAAAAGAGAAAAGAAATAATTAAAAGAATGAAAAGTAAGAACGCGTCTTCAAGAAAAAATAAAACATTTTATTTGTGATATGGATTGTCATTCATCAAAAAAGTCAGCATAATAATTTTTCTTCTCTCTTGTATATATAAGTAGATTGAAAGGTATAAAGTCTTCTAGTAAGAAACATACATTTTGATGAAATAAAAAAGGCTAAAGCATAAGTTCATTATACTAACTGTCACTTATTTATTTAAATTCATTTTCTGTATCTGTCCGATATTGTAAATACTGTCTCGATAATGCACGATGGTGGCCAGTTTCTCGTAATAAATAAACCGCATCTGAATAGGATCATGTTGGACATCCTATTAGGTTAGTTAAAGATCTTTCTTTTTATGACTTTAAACACTTTATCGAAGTGTTCTTCAGTGAATCACATCGACCATCCTCCATCAACCTACTTTCCGTAGCGTCGCGTGATCGAAAGTAAAGTGGTGTATCCATGGTTGCCTAATATGTTATCTGTTTTTGTGTGTCAAGTGTTTGCAACCTTTTTCTTATCCAAGTTTTAAGATGGGGTTTTTGGGCATACAAAACGATTTAAACCTTTTAAAGAGATTCAGACTGTTACATAGCCATTTTCCTATTGTTTCTATACATTCATTTCAAAATTGGATATTTAGTCGTTTAGTTATTTTGAATAAAAGTAAGTTTCATTGTTGTGAGATAACATTCAAGAAAAATAATTTAGTCAATATACATTTTTTTAGTACTTAGAAACATTAGGTTTTGTGGTAATGGAACGTATGTGGAATCGTTAATAATTATCATTATTTATCTGCCGATGTCTTTCTCAACAAGTATTAATAAGAGAAAAGGAATCAAATTAGATCACACTATTTGAAAATGTATTTGTTAGACCTTTTTAATTCATCCAAACATAAACTGGTATTGCGACTATTTGGTGTTTGTCCAAATTGAAATACACCGCTCCTATGTCAGTATAACAAAAGTGGTTTCTATTTTGTAAGAATTAAATGCGGATGGTTTGGATTCAAATTAGTAACCAGGATATTTCATGATTTTACCTAGACCTTTGTCACGACGAGTGATTGTACGTTAGATAACTAAATTTAGATATAATCCATGGTTACACTGTAGTATTGATTTCTGTTATCTTTCTCTCTCTCTCTTTCTTTATCTCTTTCTTCATATATATATATATATATATATATATATATATATATATATATATATATATATATATATATATATACAGCAAAGCACCTACAAATATTTTTTTCAAAACAGCATTCTGCTTAAAACTGAGGTTTTAAATCGATTTTATCAATTGCAATTCATGAGAGTGCTGAACGTGATAAAATCGAAACACTTTAAACCCCAACAACAAGAAGGAAAACACGATCTTCTTAAGAGGTAGTGTAAGAATATAAGGTCGCATAATAGAATGCACGAGAAAATGACAGAAATTGATTATTATATCGTGCACTGCAAAGAAACACGTGGCGCTGATGAACAGGATATGGATAAACTAATTCAATTAAATCATTGCCAGCTAGTATTATGCACATTCGTTATTTTGTTTATTTATTTTATTTCATTAAAATACATCTTTCCTACATAATAGTGGCTACGTTTTAATGTACATATACATGTAAGCTGGAAGATAATATCTTTTCATATTTGTAGATGAATGATACTTTGGAAGAATCACGCAAAGTGTTTTTTCTTCATGCAGACGCGTTGCCTTGATTCGGTTATTAATGTATTAATTTTGTGTCGTAGTTACATACTTTCGTTTCTATTTTGTTTGTCACTCCAGGTTTGTGGTGATTTCCTTGCACAGAAAGTAACGGGTATGAACTCGAATAGATATATCGAATTTAACATATATAATGTCATCGTATACAACTGTATTGACGCTAGATAAATGAGAAAGTGTTATCATTTGCCGAAAATACTTTATCTGCTTTGCGAATAATTTTAAACAAAATAAGTTCATCGTTGTCTTGCTAAGTATCATGACCTGCTATTTTATTTAGGATCGTTAATAATTAATATATTTTCTTTTGGACATATAACGTCCTCTGGATCATGATGGGGAGAAATGCAATGTTAGTTTTGTACATGCATTAGTTGAACCATTTACATGATTTTGTTAATGTGATATGTTTTGTCATCCAAATTAATGTAGTTCACTCTTGCCTAATGATTTGCAAGGGATGCTCGTTTTCAAGAGTACAATCGTTTTCCTGCACCGTATTCGCCAATACTCTTTATGGATATACGAAGTCTAGAAAACTTATCTATTATTGAATGTAACCTCTTCAAAATTACTCCTAACCATAGAAACAGGATGAATCTCATCCGAGATTAATTATATGTGCTAGTAGATGCACCGTTATGCATGGCATCGTAGGAATTATGTCTCCACTTTAACTTTGGATGTAGATTGAGCTGCCTGTCTGAAGCAGATTTCACCTGTACTAGGGATGAAAATAAATACTCTTGACATCGTATTGATATGGCCAAAATTATAAACGTTTCCTTGAAATTAAAATGAAATACACAGAGGCACAAGTAAGTAAGGTGCGAAATATTATTATTTATATTATTATTATCTCTATTTTTTATTATTATTATTATTATTATTATTATTATTATTATTATTATTATTATTATTATTATTATTTATTTTATTTTTAATATCAGATCCATTATTCATACGCAAGATTATTTTAAGTTCTTCTAAAACTCCTTGCATTACTCTACGTCAATATAATTTATATTCCAAATCTTGTATTTGACTTATCTCTTGAAACGCTTTTTCCGTCCTTTGTTCGCAACATAGAAATATGTCGAAACATACTGCTTCGCTATGAGATAGACAATATAAACCCTCATGTATATGTTCGTGTGTAGAACTTTGTATTATTGTATTTCTTGATGTAAATTTTCCCAAATGATTATAACTTATAAGAGTACAGCATTTTGTGAAGCTATTGTGTTCATCGTTTTTATTGATGTTATTTGTTTTTTACTCTAGTAAAGGGGTTGTTTTGGAACGTTGAGAAAACGTTTTGAAAAATGGCCGATATAAATTTTTAAGTCAATGTGTCGACGGTTTCAGCGACTTAAGTTTCTTCTCGCGTCCATCTGGGATGTGGGGATGATGCAGGTTCGAATACCGGCTGAGTCATACCAAAGACTTTAAAAATTGTACTAGTTCCTACCACTCTTGGCGGGCAGCAGTAACATGTTAGATTTACGACTGGTCGGCCTGATGACAGGAAAATAGACTGGGTGGGACAATATTGCTTCATATCTTCAACATAGTGTACACATGCTAGACATCTCTATACACTGTCAAACTTTAACATTCGTAGAGACACGACAAACGTCTTCATACTAAGATAAAAATCAAATCTTCAAAAACACCGCTATGTAAAATGAAAATCATTTTTAAGAGAAATACAATTATGCAATATGTTGTTTATGTTATATGCTGTTTAAAGAACAATTCTTGCGCAATGTTCTATGGTAATCCTCTATATGTATTAGCAGAAGACAACTTTCCATATAGTTGTAAAGTTAAAGTGTAAAGTGTTGACAAGATTCCTGTAAAATTATACGTGTCTTTCATTTGATGTTCCCATTAATATATATGAAACCGTGGGAATGGAAGTTTAGCGGGTTGCATAAAATGTTTGTTTGCGTTGTTAATTTGGTATTAACGTCAACTCAGCACAAGATAGGCTATAATCTGAGGCCAGGATTACGCATTGAACCAGGAAATACACCAGTACGAATCAGTCATCCAAAGGAAGCTTACAAGGCTAGACTGGACCAGATATGTATCGAACCAAGGCAAAGAGAGGTGAGATGGAAACGATAGGTAAAAGCGAGAGGTATTGACCACATGGCAACACGAGGTCCCTTCCGAGCGAATAAAAGAGAGAGAGAGAGAGAGAGAGAGAGAGAGAGAGAGAGAGAGAGAGAGAGAGAGAAATAGAGAGAGAGAGAGAGGGAAATAGAGAGAGACAGACAGACAGACAGACGGACAGACAGAGACAGAGATATACAGACAGACAGACGGACTGAGAAGATAGACAGGGAGAAAGAGTGAGATAGAGAAATAGGGAGAGAGAGAGAGAGTGTGAGATAGAGAGAGTCAGAAAAAGATAGTAATTTTCAAACTTTCATTTATTGAACGATAAGCTAGATGATCGATATGTTAACGCTTTGGTACTAGGTAGCTCCCGAATAAAGTGGTATTAACTTCGATACAAGTTGTTATCAGTATCATAATATATATAAAACAGTTAAACGATTGACGACACCGATGAGTACGTGGACATAAAATTAAATGGAATAAATTACGCTATACACTATGTATATCATATAGATATCGGTTAGTCAGTAGAAATATATTGCATTAAATATGAACATGAAGAGATACTTACTGCCTTTTTTGTTTGTCACAGATCTGACACTTGATATAGTTGACCGTTTCAGTATAAGTCTACGTTTAATGGCTGAAATGAGGCAGAAGTGTTTGAAAACTATTTGCACGTCTCTTGTGTGAAATGGCATAAAATCCTGCTTTAATTAATATTTCAGTTAGGTTTATTCGGATGCCAAATTGTTGATATGGATCTTGTGGCTTAAATCTAGGTCGGGTGAAAAAGTATGATTAGGTATACGATCTGAAAATTTAGCTCCAAGCCAAGCCCATGTCAAATCATGTATTTTAGAAATATGTACGATATCAATACGGAATGCTTTCTTGTGTTACAGGTGAAGCGGAATATTGATCAATATTATATTCAACAGGTAGTATGTGCATGTTTATGTGATTCTTTTAGACTGAATCATTCCACATTATTGAAACTGACAATGTATAGGAATGCATGTGAAAATAATTGAATTATGTGATGAGGATTATTGTTTCTTATTTGTTGATTAAATTATCTCTCTCTTACCCATTATACATGTGCGTGTTACATTTGGGTGCATTAAAAAAGGTATAAAAAAGTCAACATTGTGTTTCTAATTTAAGTATAGAGTGACTAACATGTTTCAAATCTCTTTTGGTTTTCGTTTTAATGTAAATAGATAGAAATATTCTCAGTTTTTGGAGTGGGATTGCAGGGTTCCCCCGATAAAACCTTTGTTACATTAAAAATGACTGGGTTACGAAAATGGAGAGGTAGATTGTATGTGGAGAGGATCTTTTTATAACTAGAAGAACATTATATCAAGAAGATAACATGTTTTGATATACATATTTTCGGTGTCAGTTCATTTAAATCTAAGTTGTAAATGATTTAATATTTTGACTTTCAGATAGAAACAAAAATATTATGCACGATTTAAAAAAAGTTTTCTTAACTAAGGAAGAATCTTGATTTAATAATTAATTAAAGACAATACTAATATTTTTGTGATTAACGTTTTGCTCGGATATGTTTCTAGGTATCCTTATATACATATACATATGCATATACATATATATATATATATATATATATATATATATATATATATATATATATATATATATATATATATAAGATAACCATCAATCAGCAATTATTGTACTTAATCAATAAGATGCAAGTGAGTTTCAATGGTTTATCTGAAATATCGATAGCTTTGATGATGCTCTTCACCACGTTCGGTGTATCTTTTGGGTGGGTTTCAGGTGTATTGTCTCATTTGTTTCTGCATCATTTTCCTTTTACTAAAGCCAGAAAATGCAGAATTTGTTGGATATAACATCTTCAAATTTGGTTCTACACCATAGCAACAAAGTTCTAGGGATGTTTAGCACATTTAATTACAAAATGATTACGTCATTTTGCTTGACTGCTCAGAACTAAACGTCATCGAAAAAAAGTATATATTTACAATGAACAGAATTCCGCATAGCATATCAGAATTTAATTTTAATCTTTCATTAATGTGAAATGTGCCAATCAGTATTAAGAGTTATTCTTACGCGTTGATGAGGACGTTGACACCACGTTAAATGATTTTTAGTGTCCTAGACACATGTATGTTTTCTTAAATATTTAAAGAAATTCGTATCTTGCACGAGTTTCCCAAATTTTCTGTTGCGACTCAATGGTTATAAAGTAATTATAATAAAAGAGCGACAGGGAATACGTTTAGTAAAATGAACACATACTCTGTTTAAATTTAAAAGAATTGTAAGGATTGTGAATGAAATCACAAATAGTCTATAAGTATAGAATATTCTGAATAAATTTAAACCTAAGGTTGCAATAGCCTGTAATGGTGTTACATTGGGTCGCAACAGAAAATTTGAGAAACATGTCTTTTGAATATTTCTAACAGCCTTGATGAATCACCATCAGCTAATACAAAATGTTTTTGAATGATTTATTTTGAAAATATTATTGAGCTCTTTGTTATTCTAGTGACTAATTGAAATAAACACGTTATCTCAAATAATAACTCTCAGATAACTTAAACTACTTCACTAAGATTGATGTTAAGATATGGAATGAGTACTTCTAATACAATTAGTTTTGAAATAAAGATTTATTACATTGTTTGAGGACAAGATTGAGTGTCTTTGAAATGCAACTTTCCTTCCAACAGTAAGCAAATCGCGTCTGTCGAAAAGTGCAATCTTGCGAAACACTGTCTCTAACAATAAGTCGCACGAGCGTTATTGGAAGACTATAAAGATTACAAGTAACTAATACATTTTAATCGTCAATCGTTTGTGTTTTTAAAATGTATCGGGTGGTACGTATTGCATTTCTCCACATCATAATCCAGATGATGACGTATCACTAGAAGAAAAGTATGCTAATAATGCATGATTCAAATTATTCTAAATTATAATCGCATCTCATCATCCTAGTATCAAGTAAAAAATGACTAAAAAAATGATAATTCACATTATTTCCAAAGCAAGTAAAATATCCTCTGCAAGTAGTAAACATAGCCTACTGATTTGTCTATAGTCGATATAGTTTCATCAGGAGACAATATGCATGTTATGGTCTATAGATCAAGTCGAGTTTATACGCGTTGTTTCTGTTCAAAGAAATCACTAAAACAAATCCTCGAGTAGCGAAGAAAAAAAAATAGAAAAGAAAAAAGTAAATGCTACAATAAAAAGAGAAAAGAAATAATTAAAAGAATGAAAAGTAAGAACGCGTCTTCAAGAAAAAATAAAACATTTTATTTGTGATATGGATTGTCATTCATCAAAAAAGTCAGCATAATAATTTTTCTTCTCGCTTGTATATATAAGTAGATTGAAAGGTATAAAGTCTTCTAGTAAGAAACATACATTTCGATGAAATAAAAAAGGCTAAAGCATAAGTTCATTATACTAACTGTCACTTATTTATTCAAATTCATTTTCTGTAACTGTCCGATATTGTAAATACTGTCTCGATAATGCACGATGGTGGCCAGTTTCTCGTAATAAATAAATTGCATCTGAATAGGATCATGTTGCACATCCTATTAGGTTAGTTAAAGATCTTTCTTTTTATGACTTTAAACACTTTATCGAAGTGTTCTTCAGTGAATCACATCGACCATCCTCCATCAACCTACTTTCCGTAGCGTCGCGTGATCGAAAGTAAAGTGGTGTATCCATGGTTGCCTAATATGTTATCTGTTTTTGTGTGTCAAGTGTTTGCAACCTTTTTCTTATCCAAGTTTTAAGATGGGGTTTTTGGGCATACAAAACGATTTAAACCTTTTAAAGAGATTCAGACTGTTACATAGCCATTTTCCTATTGTTTCTATACATTCATTTCAAAATTGGATATTTAGTCGTTTAGTTATTTTGAATAAAAGTAAGTTTCATTGTTGTGAGATAACATTCAAGAAAAATAATTTAGTCAATATACATTTTTTTAGTACTTAGAAACATTAGGTTTTGTGGTAATGGAACGTATGTGGAATCGTTAATAATTATCATTATTTATCTGCCGATGTCTTTCTCAACAAGTATTAATAAGAGAAAAGGAATCAAATTAGATCACACTATTTGAAAATGTATTTGTTAGACCTTTTTAATTCATCCAAACATAAACTGGTATTGCGACTATTTGGTGTTTGTCCAAATTGAAATACACCGCTCTTATGTCAGAATAACAAAAGTGGTTTCTATTTTGTAAGAATTAAATGCGGATGGTTTGGATTCAAATTAGTAACCAGGATATTTCATGATTTTACCTAGACCTTTGTCACGACGAGTGATTGTACGTTAGATAACTAAATTTAGATATAATCCATGGTAACACTGTAGTATTGATTTCTGTTATCTTTCTCTCTCTCTCTCTTTATCTGTTTCTTCATATATATATATATATATATATATATATATATATATATATATATATATATATACAGAGCAAAGCACCTGCAAATATTTTTTTCAAAACAGCGTTCTGCTTAAAACTGAGGTTTAAAATCGATTTTATCAATTGCAATTCATGAGAGTGCTGAACGTGATAAAATCGAAACACTTTAATCCCCAACAACAAGAAGGAAAACACGATCTTCTTAAGAGGTAGTGTAAGAATATTAGGTCGCATAATAGAATACACGAGAAAATGACAGAAATTGATTATTATATCGTGCACTGTAAAAAACACGTGGCGCTGATGAACAGGATATGGATAAACTAATTCAATTAAATCATTGCCGGCTAGTATTATGCACATTCGTTATTTTGTTTATTTATTTTATTTCATTAAAATACATCTTTCCTACATAATAGTGGCTACGTTTTAATGTACATATACATGTAAGCTGGAAGATAATATCTTTTCATATTTGTAGATGAATGATACTTTGGAAGAATCACGCAAAGTGATTTTTCTTCATGCAGACGCGTTGGCTTGATTCGGTTATTAAAGTATTAATTTTGTGTCGTAGTTACATACTTTCGTTTCTATTCTGTTTGTCACTCCAGGTTTGTGGTGATTTCCTTGCACAGAAAGTAACGGGTATGAACTCGAATAGATATATCGAATGTAACATATATAATGTCATCGTATACAACTGTATTGACGCTAGATAAATGAGAAAGTGTTGTTTATCATTTGCCGAAAATACTTTATCTGCTTTGCGAATAATTTTAAACAAAATAAGTTCATCGCTGTCTTGCTAAGTATCATGACCTGCTATTTTATTTAGGATCGTTAATAATTAATATATTTTATTTTGGACATATAACGTCCTCTGGATCATGATGTGGAGAAATGCAATGTTAGTTTTGTACATGCATTAGTTGAACCATTTACATGATTTTGTTAATGTGATATGTTTTGTCATCCAAATTTATGTAGTTTACTCTTGCCTAATGATTTGCAAGGGATGCTCGTTTTCAAGAGTACAATCGTTTTCCTGCACCGTATTCGCCAATACTCTTTATGGATATACGAAGTCTAGAAAACTTATCTGTTATTGAATGTAACCTCTTCAAAATTACTCCTAACCATAGAAACAGGATGAATCTCATCCGAGATTAATTATATGTGCTAGTAGATGCACCGTTATGCATGGCATCGTAGGAATTATGTCTCCACTTTAACTTTGGATGTAGATTGAGCTGCCTGTCTGAAGCAGATTTCACCTGTACTAGGGATGAAAATAAATGCTCTTGACATCGTATTGATATGGCCAAGATTATAAACGTTTCCTTGAAATTAAAATGAAATACACAGAGGCACAAGTAAGTAAGGTGCGAAATATTATTATTTATATTATTATTATCGCTTTTTATTATTATTATTATTATTATTATTATTATTATTATTATTATTATTATTATTATTATTATCAGTATTATTATTTATTTTATTTTTAATATCAGATCCATTATTCATACGCAAGATTATTTTAAGTTCTTCTAAAACTCCTTGCATTACTCTACGTCAATATAATTTATATTCCAAATCTTGTATTTGACTTATCACTTGAAACGCTTTTTCCGTCCTTTGTTCGCAACATAGAAACATGTCGAAACATACTGCTTCGCTATGAGATAGACAACATAAACCCTCATGTATATGTTCGTGTGTAGAACTTTGTATTATTATATTTCTTGATGTAAATTTTCCCGAATGATTATAACTTATAAGAGTACAGCATTTTGTGAAGCTATTGTGTTCATCGTTTTTATTGATGTTATTTGTTTTTTACTCTAGTAAAGGGGTTGTTTTGGAACGTTGAGAAAACGTTTTGAAAAATGGCCGATATAAATTTTTAAGTCAATGTGTCGACGGTTTCATCGACTTAAGTTTCTTTTCGCGTCCATCTGGGATGTGGGGATGATGCAGGTTCGAACACCGGCTGAGTCATACCAAAGACTTTAAAAATTGTACTAGTTCCTACCACTCTTGTCGGGCAGCAGTAACAGGTTAGATTTACGACTGGTCGGCCTGATGACAGGAAAATAGACTGGGTGGGACATATTGCTTCATATCTGCAACATAGTGTACACATGCTAGACATCTCTATACACTGTCAAACTTTAACATTCGTAGAGACACGACAAACGTCTTCATACTACATACTAAGATAAAAATCAAATCTTCAAAAACACCGCTATGTAAAATGAAAATCATTTTTAAGAGAAATACAATTATGCAATATGTTGTTTATGTTATATGCTGTTTAAAGAACAATTCTTGCGCAATGTTCTATGGTAATCCTCTATATGTATTAGCAGCAGACAACTTTCCATATAGTTGTAAAGTTAAAGTGTAAAGTGTTGACAAGATTCCTGTAAAATTATACGTGTCTTTCATTTGATGTTCCCATTAATATATATGAAACCGTGGGAATGGAAGTTTAGCGGGCTGCATAAAATGTTTGTTTGCGTTGTTAATTTGGTATTAACGTCAACTCAGCACAAGATAGGCTATAATCTGAGGCCAGGATTACGCATTGAACCAGGAAATACACCAGTACGAATCAGTCATCCAAAGGAAGCTTACAAGGCTAGACTGGACCAGATATGTATCGAACCAAGGCAAAGAGAGGTGAGATGGCAATGAAAGGTAAAAGCGAGAGGTATTGACCACATGGCAACACGAGGTCCCTTCCGAACGAATAAAAGAGAGAGAGAGAGAGAGAGAGAGAGAGAGAGAGAGAGAGAGAGAGAGAGAGAGAGAGAGAGAGAGAGAAATAGATAGAGACAGACATACAGACGGACAGACAGAGACAGAGATATACAGACAGACAGACGGACTGAGAAGATAGACAAGGGGAATGAGTGAGATAGAGAAATAGGGAGAGAGAGAGAGTGTGAGAGAGAGAGAGAGATTCAGAAAGAGATAGTAATTTTCAAACTTTCATTTATTGAACGATAAGCTAGATGATCGATATGTTAACGCTTTGGTACTAGGTAGCTCCCGAATAAAGTGGTATTAACTTCGATACAAGTTGTTATCAGTATCATAATATATATAAAACAGTTAAACGATTGACGACACCGATGATTACGTGGACGTAAAATTAAATGGAATAAATTGCGCTATACACTATGTATATCATAAAGATATCGGTTAGTCAGTAGAAATATATTGCATTAAATATGAACATGAAGAGATACTTACTGTCTTTTTTGTTTGTCACAGATCTGACACTTGATATAGTTGACCGTTTCAGTATAAGTCTACGTTTAATGGCTGAAATGAGGCAGAAGTGTTTGAAAACTATTTGCACGTCTCTTGTGTGAAATGGCATAAAATCCTGCTTTAATAAATATTTCAGTTAGGTTCATTCGGATGCCAAATTGTTGATATGGATCTTGTGGCTTAAATCTAGGTCGGGTGAAAAAGTATGATTAGGTATACGATCTGAAAATTTAGCTCCAAACCAAGCCCATGTCAAATCATGTATTTTAGAAATATGTACGATATCAATACGGAATGCTTTCTTGTGTTACAGGTGAAGCGGAATATTGATCAATATTATATTCAACAGGTAGTATGTGCATGTTTATGTGATTCTTTTAGACTGAATCATTCCACATTATTGAAACTGACAATGTATAGGAATGCATGTGAAAATAATTGAATTAAGTGATCAGGATTATTGTTTCTTATTTGTTGATTAAATTATCTCTCTCTTACCCATTATACATGTGCGTGTTACATTTGGGTGCATTAAAAAAGGTATAAAAAAGTCAACATTGTGTTTCTAATTTAAGTATAGAGTGACTAACATGTTTCAAATCTATTTTGGTTCTTGTTTTAATGTAAATAGATAGAAATATTCTCAGTTTTTGGAGTGGGATTGCAGGGTTTCCCCGATAAAACCTTTGTTACATTAATAATGACTGGGTTACGAAAATGGAGAGGTAGATTGTATGTGGATAGGATCTTTTTATAACTAGAAGAACATCATATCAAGAAGATAACATGTTTTGATATACATATTTTCGGTGTCACTTCATTTAAATCTAAGTTGTAAATGATTTAATATTTTGACTTTCAGATAGAAACAAAAATATTATACACGATTTAAAAAAAGTTTTCTTAACTAAGGAAGAATCTTGATTTAATAATTAATTAAAGACAATACTAATATTTTTGTGATTAACGTTTTGCTCGGATATGTTTCTAGGTATCCTTATATACATATACATATGCATATACATATATATATATATATATATATATATATATATATATATATATATATATATATATATATATATATATATATATATATATATCAAGATAACCATCAATCAGCAATTATTGTACTTAATCAATAGGATGCAAGTGAGTTTCAATGGTTTATCTGAAATATCGATAGCTTTGATGATGCTCTTCACCACGTTCGGTGTATCTTTTGGGTGGGTTTCAGGTGTATTGTCTCATTTGTTTCTGTATCATTTTCCTTTTACTAAAGCCAGAAAATGCAGAATTTGTTGGATATAACATCTTCAAATTTGGTTCTACACCATAGCAACAAAGTTCTAGGGATGTTCAGCACATTTAATTACAAAATGATTACGTCATTTTGCTTGACTGCTCAGGACTAAACGTCATCGAAAAAAAGTATATATTTACAATGAACAGAATTCCGCATAGCATATCAGAATTTAATTTTAATCTTTCATTAATGTGAAATGTGCCAATCAGTATTAAGAGTTACTCTTACGCGTTGATGAGGACGTTGACACCACGTTAAATGATTTTTAGTGTCCTAGACACATGTATGTTTTCTTAAATATTTAAAGAAATTCGTATCTTGCACGAGTTTCCCGAATTTGCTGTTGCGACTCAATGGTTATAAAGTAATTATAATAAAAGAGCGACAGGGAATAAGTTTAATAAAATGAACACATACTCTGTTTAAATTTAAAAGAATTGTAAGGATTGTGAATGAAATCACAAATAGTCTATAAGTATAGAATATTCTGAATAAATTTAAACCTAAGGTTGCAATAGCCTGTAATGGTGTTACATTGGGTCGCAACAGAGAATTTGAGAAACGTGTCTTTTGAATATTTCTAACAGCCTTGATGAATCACCATCAGCTAATACAAAATGTTTTTGAATGATTTATTTTGAAAATATTATTGAGCTCTTTGTTATTCTAGTGACTAATTGAAATAAACACGTTATCTCAAAAAATAACTCTAAGATAACTTAAATTACTTCACTAAGATTGATGTTAAGATATGGAATGAGTACTTCTAATACAATTAGTTTTGAAATAAAGATTTAATACATTGTTTGAGGACAAGATTGAGTGTCTTTGAAATGCAACTTTCCTTCCAACAGTAAGCAAAACGCGTCTGTCGAAAAGTGCAATCTTGCGAAACACTGTCTCTAACAATAAGTCGCACGAGCGTTATTGGAAGACTATAAAGATTACAAGTAACTAATACATTTTAATCGTCAATCGTTTGTGTTTTTAAAATGTATCGGGTGATACGTATTGCATTTCTCCACATCATAATCCAGATGATGACGTATCACTAGAAGAAAAGTATGCTAATAATGCATGATTCAAATTATTCTAAATTATAATCGCATCTCATCATCCTAGTATCAAGTAAAAAATGACTAAAAAAAATGATAATTCACATTGTTTCCAAAGCAAGTAAAATATCCTCTGCAAGTAGTAAACATAGCATACTGATTTGTCTATAGTCGATATAGTTTCATCAGGAGACAATATGCATGTTATGGTCTATAGATCAAGTCGAGTTCATACGCGTTGTTTCTGTTCAAAGAAATCACTAAAACAAATCCTCGAGTAGCGAAGGAAAAAAAATAGTAAAGAGAAAAGTAAATGCTACAATAAAAAGAGAAAAGAAATAATTAAAATAATGAAAAGTAAGAACGCGTCTTCAAGAAAAAATAAAACATTTTATTTGTGATATGGATTGTCATTCATCAAAAAAGTCAGCATAATAATTTTTCTTCTCGCTTCTATATATAAGTAGATTGAAAGGTATAAAGTCTTCTAGTAAGAAACATACATTTTGATGAAATAAAAAAGGCTAAAGCATAAGTTCATTATACTAACTGTCACTTATTTATTTAAATTCATTTTCTGTATCTATCCGATATTGTAAATACTGTCTCGATAATGCACGATGGTGGCCAGTTTCTCGTAATAAATAAACCGCATCTGAATAGGATCATGTTGCACATCCTATTAGGTTTGTTAAAGATCTTTCTTTTTATGACTTTAAACACTTTATCGAAGTGTTCTTCAGTGAATCACATCGACCATCCTCCATCAACCTACTTTCCGTAGCGTCGCGTGATCGAAAGTAAAGTGGTGTATCCATGGTTGCCTAATATGTTATCTGTTTTTGTGTGTCAAGTGTTTGCAACCTTTTTCTTATCCAAGTTTTAAGATGGGGTTTTTGGGCATACAAAACGATTTAAACCTTTTAAAGAGATTCAGACTGTTACATAGCCATTTTCCTATTGTTTCTATACATTCATTTCAAAATTGGATATTTAGTCGTTTAGTTATTTTGAATAAAAGTAAGTTTCATTGTTGTGAGATAACATTCAAGAAAAATAATTTAGTCAATATACATTTTTTTAGTACTTAGAAACATTAGGTTTTGTGGTAATGGAACGTATGTGGAATCGTTAATAATTATCATTATTTATCTGCCGATGTCTTTCTCAACAAGTATTAATAAGAGAAAAGGAATCAAATTAGATCACACTATTTGAAAATGTATTTGTTAGACCTTTTTAATTCATCCAAACATAAACTGGTATTGCGACTATTTGGTGTTTGTCCAAATTGAAATACACCGCTCTTATGTCAGTATAACAAAAGTGGTTTCTATTTTGTAAGAATTAAATGCGGATGGTTTGGATTCAAATTAGTAACAAGGATATTTCATGATTTTACCAAGACCTTTGTCACGACGAGTGATTGTACGTTAGATAACTAAATTTAGATATAATCCATGGTAACACTGTAGTATTGATTTCTGTTATCTTTCTCTCTCTCTCTCTCTCTCTCTCTCTCTATATATATATATATATCTTTCTTCATATATATATATATATATATATATATATATATATATATATATATATATATATATATATATATATATACAGAGCAAAGCACCTACAAATATTTTTTTCAAAACAGCATTCTGCTTAAAACTGTGGTTTTAAATCGATTTTATCAATTGCAATTCATGAGAGTGCTGAACGTGATAAAATCGAAACACTTTAATCCCCAACAACAAGAAGGAAAACACGATCTTCATAAGAGGTAGTGTAAGAATGTAAGGTCGCATAATAGAATGCACGAGAAAATAACAGAAATTGATTATTGTATCGTGCACTGCAAAGAAACACGTGGCGCTGATGAACAGGATATGTATAAACTAATTCAATTAAATCATTGCCAGCTAGTATTATGCACATTCGTTATTTTGTTTATTTATTTTATTTCATTAAAATACATCTTTCCTACATAATAGTGGCTATGTTTTAATGTACATATACATCTAAGCTGGAAGATAATATCTTTTCATATTTGTAGATGAATGATACTTTGGAAGAATCACGCAAAGTGTTTTTTCTTCATGCAGACGCGTTGCCTTGATTCGGTTATTAATGTATTAATTTTGTGTCGTAGTTACATACTTTCGTTTCTATTTTGTTTGTCACTCCAGGTTTGTGGTGATTTCCTTGCACAGAAAGTAACGGGTATGAACTCGAATAGATATATCGAATGTAACATATATAATGTCATCGTATACAACTGTATTGACGCTAGATAAATGAGAAAGTGTTGTTTATCATTTGCCGAAAATACTTTATCTGCTTTGCGAATAATTTTAAACAAAATAAGTTCATCGTTGTCTTGCTAAGTATCATGACCTGCTATTTTATTTAGGATCGTTAATAATTAATATATTTTCTTTTGGACATATAACGTCCTCTGGATCATGATGTGGAGAAATGCAATGTTAGTTTTGTACATGCATTAGTCGAACCATTTACATGATTTTGTTAATGTGATATGTTTTGTCATCCAAATTAATGTAGTTCACTCTTGCCTAATGATTTGCAAGGGATGCTCGTTTTCAAGAGTACAATCGTTTTCCTGCACCGTATTCGCCAATACTCTTTATGGATATACGAAGTCTAGAAAACTTATCTGTTATTGAATGTAACCTCTTCAAAATTACTCTTAACCATGAAAACAGGATGAATCTCATCCGAGATTAATTATATGTGCTAGTAGATGCACCGTTCTGCATGGCATCGTAGGAATTATGTCTCCACTTTAACTTTGGATGTAGATTGAGCTGCCTGTCTGAAGCAGATTTCACCTGTACTAGGGATGAAAAAAAATACTCTTGACATCGTATTGATATGACCAAAATTATAAACGTTTCCTTGAAATTAAAATGAAATACACAGAGGCACAAGTAAGTAAGGTGCGAAATATTATTATTATTTATATTATTATTATTATTATTATTATTATTATTATTATTATTATTAGTATTATTATTATTTATTTTATTTTTAATATCAAATCCATTATTCATTCGCAGAAATATTTTAAGTTCTTCTAAAACTCCTTGCATTACTCTACGTCAATATAATTTATATTCCAAATCTTGTATTTGACTTATCTCTTGAAACGCTTTTTCCGTCCTTTGTTCGCAACATAGAAATATGTCGAAACATACTGCTTCGCTATGAGATAGACAACATAAACCCTCATGTATATGTTCGTGTGTAGAACTTTGTATTGTTATATTTCTTGATGTAAATTTTCCCGAATGATTATAACTTATAAGAGTACAGCATTTTGTGAAGCTATTGTGTTCATCGTTTTTATTGATGTTATTTGTTTTTTACTCTAGTAAAGGGGTTGTTTTGGAACGTTGAGAAAACGTTTTGAAAAATGGCCGATATAAATTTTTAAGTCAATGTGTCGACGGTTTCAGCGACTTAAGTTTCTTCTCGCGTCCATCTGGGATGTGGGGATGATGCAGGTTCGAACACCGGCTGAGTCATACCAAAGACTTTAAAAATTGTACTAGCTCCTACCACTCTTGGCGGGCAGCAGTAACAGGTTAGATTTACGACTGGTTGGCCTGATGACAGGAAAATAGACTGGGTGGGACATATTGCTTCATATCTACAACATAGTGTACACATGCTAGACATCTCTATACACTGTCAAACTTTAACATTCGTAGAGACACGACAAACGTCTTCATACTAAGATAAAAATCAAATCTTCAAAAACACCACTATGTAAAATGAAAATCATTTTTAAGAGAAATACAATAATGCAATATGTTGTTTATGTTATATGCTGTTTAAAGAACAATTCTTGCGCAATGTTCTATGGTAATCCTCTATATGTATTAGCAGCAGACAACTGTCCATATAGTTGTAAAGTTAAAGTGTAAAGTGTTGACAAGATTCCTGTAAAATTATACGTGTCTTTCATTTGATGTTCCCATTAATATATATGAAACTGTGGGAATGGAAGTTTAGCGGGCTGCATAAAATGTTTGTTTGCGTTGTTAATTTGGTATTAACGTCAACTCAGCACAAGATAGGCTATAATCTGAGGCCAGGATTACGCATTGAACCAGGAAATACACCAGTACGAATCAGTCATCCAAAGGAAGCTTACAAGGCTAGACTGGACCAGATATGTATCGAACCAAGGCAAAGAGAGGTGAGATGGCAATGATAGGTAAAAGCGAGAGGTATTGACCACATGGCAACACGAGGTCCCTTCCGAAAGAATGAGAGAGACAGAGAGAGAGAGTGACAGAGAGAGAGAGAGAGAGAGAGAGAGAGAGAGAGAGAGAGAGAGAGAGAGAGAGAGAGAGAGAGAAATAGAGAGAGACAGACAGACAGACGGACAGACAGAGACAGAGATATACAGACAGACAGACGGACTGAGCAGATAGACAGGGAGAAAAAGTGAGATAGAGAAATAGGGAGAGAGAGAGTGTGAGAGAGAGAGACAGTCAGAAAGAGATAGTAATTTTCAAACTTTCATTTATTGATCGATAAGCTAGATGATCGATATGTTAACGCTTTGGTGCTAGGTTGCTCCCGAATAAAGTGGTATTAACTTCGATACAAGTTGTTATCAGTATCATAATATATATATAAAACAGTTAAACGATTGACGACACCGATGATTACGTGGACATAAAATTAAATGGAATAAATGACGCTATACACTATGTATATCATATAGATATCGGTTAGTCAGTAGAAATATATTGCATTAAATATGAACATGAAGAGATACTTACTGTCTATTTTGTTTGTCACAGATCTGACACTTGATATAGTTGACCGTTTCAGTATAAGTCTACGTTTAATGGCTGAAATGAGGCAGAAGTGTTTGAAAACTATTTGCACGTCTCTTGTGTGAAATGGCATACAATCCTGCTTTAATTAATATTTCAGTTAGGTTTATTCGGATGCCAAATTGTTGATATGGATCTTGTGGCTTAAATCTAGGTCGGGTGAAAAAGTATGATTAGGTATACGATCTGAAAATTTAGCTCCAAGCCAAGCCCATGTCAAATCATGTATTTTAGAAATATGTACGATATCAATACGGAATGCTTTCTTGTGTTACAGGTGAAGCGGAATATTGATCAATATTATATTCAACAGGTAGTATGTGCATGTTTATGTGATTCTTTTAGACTGAATCATTCCACATTATTGAAACTGACAATGTATAGGAATGCATGTGAAAATAATTGAATTAAGTGATGAGGATTATTGTTTCTTATTTGTTGATTAAATTATCTCTCTCTTACCCATTATACATGTGCGTGTTACATTTGGGTGCATTAAAAAAGGTATAAAAAGTCAACATTGTGTTTCTAATTTAAGTATAGAGTGACTAACATGTTTCAAATCTATTTTGGTTCTCGTTTTAATGTAAATAGATAGAAAAATTCTCAGTTTTTGGAGTGGGATTGCAGGGTTCCCCCGATAAAACCTTTGTTACATTAATAATGACTGGGTTACGAAAATGGAGAGGTAGATTGTATGTAGAGAGGATCTTTTTATAACTAGAAGAACAGTATATCAAGAAGATAACATGATTTTATATACATATTTTCGGTGTCAGGTCATTTAAATCTAAGTTGAAAATGATTTAATATTTTGACTTTCAGATAGAAACAAAAATATTATGGACGATTTAAAAAAGTTTTCTTAACTAAGGAAGAATCTTGATTTAATAATTAAAGACAATACTAATATTTTTGCGGTTAGCGTTTTGCTCGGATATGTTTCTAGGTATCCTTATATACATATACATATATATATATATAAATATATATAAATATATATATATATATATATAAATATATATATATATATATATATATATATATATATATATATATATATATATATATATATATATATATATTTATATATATATATATATATATATATATATATATATATATATATATATCAAGATAAGCATCAATCAGCAATTATAGTACTTAATCAATAAGATGCAAGTTAGTTTCAATGGTTTATCTGAAGTATCGATAGCTTTGATGATGCTCTTCACCACGTTCGGTGTATCTTTTGGGTGGGTTTCAGGTGTATTGTCTCATTTGTTTCTGTATCATTTTCCTTTAAGTAAAGCCAGAAAATGCAGAATTTGTTGGATATAACATCTTCAAATTTGGTTCTACACCATAGCAGCAAAGTTCTAGGGATGTTCAGCACATTTAATTACAAATGATTACGTCATTTTGCTTGACTGCTCAGGACTAAACGTCATCGAAAAATAGTATATATTTACAATGAACAGAATTTGGCATAGCATATTTTTATTTAATTTTAATCTTTCATTAATGTGAAATGTGCCAATCAGTATTAAGAGTTACTCTTACGCGTTGATGAGGACGTTGACACCATGTTAAATGATTTTTAGTGTCCTAGACACATGTATGTTTTCTTAAATATTTAAAGAAATTCGTATCTTGCACGAGTTTCCCGAATTTTCTGTTGCGACTCAATGGTTATAAAGTAATTATAATAAAAGAGCGACAGGGAATAAGTTTAGAAAATAAACACATACTCTGTTTAAATTTAAAAGAATTGTAAGGATTGTGAATTAAATCACAAATAGACTATAAGTATAGAATATTCTGAATAAATTTAAACCTAAGGTTGCTATAGCCTGTAATGGTGTTACATTGGGTCGCAACAGAGAATTTGAGAAACGTGTCTTTTGAATATTTCTAACAGCCTTGATGAATCAGCATCAGCTAATACAAAATGTTTTTGAATGATTTATTTTGAAAATATTATTGAGCTCTTTGTTATTCTAGTGACTAATTGAAATAAACACGTAATCTCAAATAATAAGTCTAAGATAACTCAAACTACTTCACTAAGATTAATGTTAAGATATCGAATGATTACTTCTAATACAATTAGTTTTGAAATAAAGATTTAATACATTGTTTGAGGACAAGATTGAGTGTCTTTGAAATGCAACTTTCCTTCCAACAGTAAGCAAAACGCGTCTGTCGAAAAGTGCAATCTTGCGAAACACTGTCTCTAACAATAAGTCGCACGAGCGTTATTGGAAGACTATAAAGATTACAAGTAACTAATACATTTTAATCGACAATCGTTTGTGTTTTTAAAATGTATCGGGTGATACGTATTGCATTTCTCCACATCATAATCCAGATGATGACGTATCACTAGAAGAAAAGTATGCTAATAATGCATGATTCAAATTATTCTAAATTATAATCGCATCTCATCATCCTAGTATCAAGTAAAAAATGACTAAAAAAAATGATAATTAACATAATTTCCAAAGCAAGTAAAATATCCTCTGCAAGATGTAAACAGCCTACTGATTTGTCTATAGTCGATATAGTTTCATCAGGAGACAATATGCATGTTATGGTCTATAGATCATGTCGAGTTCATACGCGTTGTTTCTGTTCAAAGAAATCACTAAAACAAATCCTCGAGTAGCGAAGAAAGAAAAAAAATAGAAAAGAAAAAGTAAATGCTACAATAAAAAGAGAAAAGAAATAATTAAAATAATGAAAAGTAAGAACGCGTCTTCAAGAAAAAATAAAACATTTTATTTGTGATATGGATTGTCATTCATCAAAAAAGTCAGCATAATAATTTTTCTTCTCGCTTGTATCTATAAGTAGATTGAAAGGTATAAAGTCTTCTAGTAAGAAACATATATTTTGATGAAATAAAAAAGGCTAAAGCAGAAGTTCATTATACTAACTGTTACATATTTATTTAAATTCATTTTTTGTATATGTCCGATATTGTAAATACTGTCTCGATAATGCACGATGGTGGCCAGTTTCTCGTAATAAATAAACCGCATCTGAATAGGATCATGTTGCAAATCCTCTTAGGTTAGTTAAAGATCTTTCTTTTTATGACTTTAAACACTTTATCGAAGTGTTCTTCAGTGAATCACATCGACCATCCTCCATCAACCTACTTTCCGTAGCGTCGCGTGATCGAAAGTAAAGTGGTGTATCCATGGTTGCCTATTATGTTATCTGTTTTTGTGTGTCAAGTGTTTGCAACCTTTTTCTTATCCAAGATTTAAGATGGGGTTTTTGGGCATACAAAACGATTTAAACCTTTTAAAGAGATTCAGACTGTTACATAGCCATTTTCCTATTGTTTCTATACATTCATTTCAAAATTGGATATTTAGTCATTTAGTTATTTTGAATAAAAGTAAGTTTCATTGTTGTGAGATAACATTCAAGAAAAATAATTTAGTCAATATACATTTTTTTAGTACTTAGAAACATTAGGTTTTGTGGTAATGGAACGTATGTGGAATCGTTAATAATTATCATTATTTATCTGCCGATGTCTTTCTTAACAAGTATTGATAAGAGAAAAGGAATCAAATTAGATCACACTATTTGAAAATGTATTTGTTAGACGTTTTTAATTCATCCAAACATAAACTGGTATTGCGACTATTTGGTGTTTGTCCAAATTGAAATACACCACTCTTATCTCAGTATAACAAAAGTGGTTTCTATTTTGTAAGAATTAAATGCGGATGGTTTGGATTCAAATTAGTAACCAGGATATTTCATGATTTTACCAAGACCTTTGTCACGACGAGTGATTGTACGTTAGATAACTAAATTTAGATATAATCCATGGTAACACTGTAGTATTGATTTCTGTTATCTTTCTCTCTCTCTCTCTCTCTCTCTCTCTCTCTCTCTCTCTCTCTCTCTCTCTCTCTCTCTCTCTTTATCTCTTTCTTCATATATATATACATATATATATATATATATATATACAGAGCAAAGCACCTACGAATATTGTTCAAAACAGCATTCTGCTTAAAACTGAGATTTAAATCGATTTTATCAATTTCAATTCATGAGAGTGCTGAACGTGATAAAATCGAAACACTTTAATCCCCAGCAACAAGAAGGAAAACACGATCTTCTTAAGAGGTAGTGTAAGAATGTAAGGTCGCATAATAGAATGCACGAGAAAATGACAGAAATTGATTATTATATCGTGCACTGCAAAAAACACGTGGCGCTGATGAACAGGATATGGATAAACTAATTCAATTAAATCATTGCCAGCTAGTATTATGCACATTCGTTATTTTGTTTATTTATTTTATTTCATTAAAATACATCTTTCGTACATAATAGTGGCTATGTTTTAATGTACATATACATCTAAGTTGGAAGATAATATCTTTTCATATTTGTAGATGAATGATACTTTGGAAGAATCACGCAAAGTGTTTTTTCTTCATGCAGACGCGTTGCCTTGATTCGGTTATTAATGTATTAATTTTGTGTCGTAGTTACATACTTTCGTTTCTATTTTGTTTGTCACTCCAGGTTTGTGGTGATTTCCTTGCACAGAAAGTAACGGGTATGAACTCGAATAGATATATCGAACGTAACATATATAATGTCATCGTATACAACTGTATTGACGCTAGATAAATGAGAAAGTGTTGTTTATCATTTGCCGAAAATATTTTTTATCTGCTTTGCGAATAATTTTAAACAAAATAAGTTCATCGTTGTCTTGCTAAGTATCATGACCTGCTATTTTATTTAGGATCGTTAATAATTAATATATTTTCTTTTGGACATATAACGTCCTCTGGATCATGATGTGGAGAAATGCAATGTTAGTTTTGTACATGCATTAGTCGAACCATTTACATGATTTTGTTAATGTGATATGTTTTGTCATCCAAATTAATGTAGTTCACTCTTGCCTAATGATTTGCAAGGGATGCTCGTTTTCAAGAGTACAATCGTTTTCCTGCACCGTATTCGCCAATACTCTTTATGGATATACGAAGTCTAGAAAACATATCTTTTATTGAAAATAACCTCTTCAAAATTACTCTTAACCATAGAAACAGGATGAATCTCATCAGAGATTAATTATATGTGCTAGTAGATGCACCGTTATGCATGGCATCGTAGGAATTATGTCTCCACTTTAACTTTGGATGTAGATTGAGCTGCCTGTCTAAAGCAGATTTCACCTGTACTAGGGATGAAAATAAATACTCTTGACATCGTATTGATATGACCAAAATTATAAACGTTTCCTTGAAATTAAAATGAAATACACAGAGGCACAAGTAAGTAAGGTGCGAAATATTATTATTATTTATATTATTATTATCGCTATTTTTATTATTATTATTATTATTATTATTATTATTATTATTATTATTATTATTATTATTATTATTATTATTGTTAGTATTATTTATTTTATTTTTAATATCAAATCCATTATTCATACGCAAGATTATTTTAAGTTCTTCTAAAACTCCTTGCATTAATCTACGTCAATATAATTTATATTCCAAATCTTGTATTTGACTTATCTCTTGAAACGCTTTTTCCGTCCTTTGTTCGCAACATAGAAATATGTCGAAACATACTGCTTCGCTATGAGATAGACAACATAAACCCTCATGTATAAGTTCGTGTGTAGAACTTTGTATTATTATATTTCTTGATGTAAATTTTCCCGAATGATTATAACTTATAAGAGTACAGCATTTTGTGCAGCTATTGTGTTCATCGTTTTTATTGATGTTATTTGTTTTTTACTCTAGTAAAGGGGTTGTTTTGGAACGTTGAGAAAACGTTTTGAAAAATGGCCGATATACATTTTTAAGTCAATGTGTCGACGGTTTCAGCGACTTAAGTTTCTTCTCGCGTCCATCTGGGATGTGGGGATGATGCAGGTTCGAACACCGGCTGAGTCATACCAAAGACTTTAAAAATTGTACTAGCTCTAAATTTATATATACTAATCAGTATATGTTTGTGTGTGTATGTGTGTGTGTGTGTGTGTGTGTGTGTGTTTGTGTGTGTGTGCCTAGCTACCCTAATTTTGAAAGAATTGCAATAGGAAACGTACATGGGGGTGAGGGCATGGGCTTAATTTCAATATTTGTTTCTCTGCAGTAGTTTGTTTAGGTGATGTACTAAAGTTTGGCATTGAGTAAATGGTAATCACTTTTGTCAAAAGTATAAAAAAACAATAACAAGATACTAAAACATAAATGTAATTTCTATATAACTGTCTAGTATTTTGGAATAGGATGTCTGTAATCAATCTGTTATAGTAATGGTACACTAGTTTCTCATATAAAATGTCTCTGAGATACAAAGAGAAAGGAAAAATGGAGGCAGACATTAGACGGACTGGAGGCAATTGGACTACCAGTCCAGAGAAAGATCATACAGATGAGTGGGAACACAGGACAGGAGGAAAAGCAATTAGAATCAGATGATAAAATAGGCCATAACTTGGTCGAGTTAAAGACGAGTGATAGGGTTTTAATCTGAGTTTCATTTGAGAGATGACTGTTATTTAATGATATTAAATTGTTGTTTATTTGACATTCACATTTTGTGTATTCATTAATTTACCTGTCGGCACCACTGACTGGGAGCTCTGAGCATTGCATCTCTCTGTTACTACTTCAATTTCTCATAAAAACAAGCCGGGAGGTCTTTTGTAATAATTTAAATAATATTGGGAGCACCCCACCCAACCTAAATAACACGGAAAATCTCTATATATGATATGCCATAATTATTCTTAGATGATATCCTTCATTTTTATGCCTGACTGTACTCTTGAATTAAAGTTATGTCTGTACATGCACATTTGTACATATATAAGTTTAGTACATTAAATAATATATAACAGTTTTACAGTGTATGCAGTTGTGTACATTCATCTGGGTATTTATATAAAGGGTATAATTATTTCCATAGTAAATGAACACATTTGAAAAACTGAAAATTTGATGCATTTAATTGGTGTCAAGTATATTTGATTTAATTGTAATAAGACGGCTGATGATACACATATTATGTGATATAAGCATTCAATGTTGCTTTTGATGAACTAGTAATTAAGTCTTAAAAACCTTATTCTGTTTCCAGAGCGAATTTTTTTCACATGTGATTGAAATTAATGAGCAGTATCTGGATAAAATAGTATCCTAGTGTTTGTAGTTCTGTTGATATTTACAAGCCAATCTTTATTCATGAAACACTGCAACAAGTTTTGCTTTCTCAACTCATGACTATGCGTTATTTATCATTTAACTTAATGTGTTACTGTATAGGCACAATTAAAATCATGTTCACCAGTGTACTTTTGTTGTTTAGATCCTTTGCATCATAAGACAACTTCAATTCATGTTTTTAATAAGCAGTCTCCTCACAGTTGCTTTCAAAAGATAGCCATACAAATAATCATTCTTTATTGGGTAGGTAGCTAAAACAATGTTTAACAAAACTTGTTCATGCAAACTTAAAATTGCATACTACAAAAGAAATGCTATATACAACTTAAAATAAACATAAATTTCATTATTCACACATCATATCATTGGATAGATCACCCAAGTCTTCCTTGAGTAAATCCAAAATGGTACTGGACAAAATTTTTTACCCATTATACGCCATACACAACAGAATGGAATGACATGTCTGTTGCCAGTACTTAGGTATCCATTAAGTACATAAAATAAATTGCCTATTAGCAGTATGCCATTTCCCCAGGTGGTGTTATCATCTTCTGCTGCTTTTAATAGTGGTTCTGATTACAATGATACAAACTATCACATTTTTAGTTGGTTTATCTTGCAACGTAACACAATCTCACAAACACAAGTAAACACTTTAAAGAACCGCCTCTTAAAGGAACCTCTTATTGTCAGGATTTTCCATCGTATTGACTTTTTTGCCTACTTCTTGTAATTTATCATATATAATGATGAATCTATAAGCAATACATATATTGTGGTTGACTATAAAGAACTAAGTAGAAGGACAGACGAAGAATAGGGCAATAATTACTCAAAAGCGAAACATATGCTTACCTCGACTTCACGTGACACTGCGATTACGGAGAATATCGGTATATTCCGTTTCTGCATAATCAATTAGCAATCCGTACAGAAAATCGTTATATTTTCATTGATTAAACTTACAAATGTACATTTTTGAAACTGAATGACCTGTAACTACTCATTATTTCTACTATACTTTTAATAATATCATGCATTTGCAAGAACAAAAAAATCGAAAATCCTAGGTTGTATGCCTTTAACACTTTGGTACTAGGTAGCTCCCAAATAAAGTTGTATTAACTTCGATACAAGGCTTTATAACTATCATTATCTCTCTCTCTCTCTCTCTCTCTCTCTCTCTCTCTCTCTCTCTCTCTCTCTCTCTCTCTCTCTCTCTCTCTCTCTCTCTATCTATCTATCTATCTATCTATCTATCTATCTATCTATCTATCTATCTATCTATATATATATATATATATATATATATATATATATATATATATATATATATATATATATATATATATATAACAGCTAAACGATTGACGACATTGATGATTACGTGGACATATCATTAAAAGGAATAAATTACGCTATACACTATGTATATTATATAGATATCGGTTAGTCAGTAGAAATTTATTGTATTAAATATGAACATGAAGACATACTTATTGTCCTTTTGTTTGTCAAAGATCTGACACTTGATATAGTTGACCGTTTCAGTATAAGTCTACGTTTAATGGCTGAAATGAGGCAGAAGTGTTTGACAATTATTTGCACGTCTCTTGTGTGAAATGGCATAAAAGCCTGCTTTAATGAATATTTCAGTTAGGTTTATTCGGATGCCAATTGTTGACATGGATCTTGTGGCTTAAATCTAGGTCGGGTGAAAAAGTATGATTAGGTATACGATCTGAAAATTTAGCTCCAAGCCACGCCCATGTCGAATGATGTATTTTAGAAATATGTACGATATCAATACGGAATTTTTTTTTGTATTACAGGCGAAGCGGAATATTGGACAATACTATTTTCAACAGGTAGTATGTGAATGTTTATGTGATTCTTTTAGACTGAATCATTCCACGTTATTGAAACTGGCCATGTATTGGAATGCATGTGAAAATAATTAAATTAAGTGATGAGGATTATTATTTCTTATTTGTTGATTAAATTATCTCTGTTTTATCCATTATACATGTGCGAGTTACATTTGGGTGCATATTAAAAAAGGTATAAAAAGTCAACATTGTGTTTCGAATTAAAGTATAGAGTGACTAACATGTTTCAAATCTATTTTGGTTCTCGTTTTAATGTAAATAGATAGAAATATTCTTAGTTTTGGGAGTGGGATTGCAGGGTTCTTAGATAGAAACAAAAATATTATGCACGATGTAAAAAAGTTTTCTTAACTAAGGAAGAATCTTGATTTAATAATTAAAAACAATGCTAATATTTTTGTGTTTAACGTTTTGCTCGGATATGTTTCTAGGTATCCTTGATATATATATATATATATATATATATATATATATATATATATATATATATATATATATATATATATATATATATATATATATATATATATCAAGATAAGCATCAGCAATTATAGTACTTAATCAATAAGATGCAAGTGAGTTTCAATGGTTTATCTGAAATATCGATAGCTTTCATGATGCTCTCCACCACGTTCGGTGTAGCTTTTGGGTAGGTTCCAGATGTATTGTCTCATTTATTTCTCTATCATTTTCCTTTTACTAAAGGCAGAAAATGCAGAATTTGTTGGATATACCATCTTCAAATTTGGTACTACACCATAGCAACAAAGTTCTAGGGATGTTCAGATCATTTAATTACAAAAAGATTACGTGATTTTGCTTGACTGCTCAGGACTAAACGTCATCGAAAGTAAGTATATATTTACAATGAACAGAATTCCGCATAGCATATCAGAATTTAATTTTTATCTTTCATTAATGTGAAATATGTCAATCAGTATTAAGCGTTGCTCTTACGTGTTGATGAAGACGTTGACACCACATTAAATGATTTTTAGTGTCCTAGACACATGTATGTTTTCTTAAATATTTAAAGAAATTCGTATCTTGCACGAGTTTCCCGAATTTTCTGTTGCAACTCAGTGGTTATAAAGTAATTAAAATAAAAGAGCGAAACGGAATAAGTTTAGAAAATGAACATATACTCTGTTTAAATTTAAAAGAATTGTAAGGATTATGAATTAAATCACAAATAGTAAATAAGTATAGAATATTCTGAATGAATTTAAACCTAAGGTTGCTATAGCCTGTAATGATGTTACATTGGGTCGTAACAGAAAATTTGAGAAACGTGTCTTTTGAATATTTCTAACAGCCTTGATGAATCAGCATCAGCTAATACAAAATGTTTTTGAATGATTTATTTTAAAAATATTATTGAGCTCTTTGTTATTCTAGTGACTAATTGAAATAAACACGTTATCTCAAATAATAACTCTAAGATAACTTAAATTACTTCACTAAGATTGATGTTAAGATATCGAATGAGTACTTCTAATACAATCAGTTTTGAAACAAAGATTTAATACATGGTTTGAGGACAAGATTGAGCGTCTTTGAAATGCAACTTTCCTTCCAACATTAATCAAAACGCGTCTGTCGAAAAGTGCAATCGTGCGAAACACTGTCTCTAACAATAAATCGCACGAACGTTATTGGAAGACCATAAAGATTACAAGTAACTAATACATTTTAATTGTCAGTCGTTTGTGTTTACAAAATGTATCGTGTGATACGTATTGCATTTCTCCACATTATAATCCAGATGATGAACTATCACTAGAAGAAAAGTATGCTAATAATGCTTGATTCAAATTATTCTAAATTATAATCGCAGCTCATCATACTGGTATCAAGTAAAAATAACTAAACAAATGATGATTTACATTATTTCCAAAGCAAGTAGAATATCCTCTGCAAGTAGTAAACATATCCTACTGATTTGTCCATAGTCGATATAGTTTCATCAGGAGACAATATGCATGTTATGGTCTATATATCAAGACGAGTTCATACGCGTTGTTTCTGTTCAAAGAAATCACTAAAACAAATCCTCGAGTAGCGAAGAAAGATAAAAAATAGAAAAGAAAAAGGAAATGCTACAATAAAAAGAGAAAAGAAATAATTAAAGAAATGAAAGGTAAGAACCCGTCTTCAAGAAGAAATAAAACATTTTATTTGTGATATGGATTGTCATTCATCAAAAAAGTCAGCATAATAATTTTTCTTCTCGCTTGTATCTATAAGTAGATTGAAAGGTATAAAGTCTTCTAGTAAGAAACATATATTTTGATGAAATACAAAAGGCTAAAAGCATAAGTTCATTATACTATCTATCCGACATTGTAACTACTGTCTCGACGATGCACGATGATGGCCAGTTTCTCGTGATAAATAAACCGCATCTGAATAGGATCATGTTGCACATCCTGTTAGGTTAGTTAGAGATCTTTATTTTTATGACTTTAAACACTTTATCGAAGTGTTCTTCAGTGAATCACATCGACCATCCTCCATCAACCTACTTTCCGTAGCGCCGCGTGATCGAAAGTAAAGTGGTGTATCCATGGTTGCCTAATATGATATCTGTTTCTGTGTGTCTAGTGTTTCCACCTTTTTCTTATCCAAGTTTTAAGATGGGGTTTTTGGACAGACAAAACGATTTAAACCTTTTAAAGAGATTTAGACTATTACATAGCCATTTTCTTATTGTTGCTATACATTCATTGCAAAATTGGATATTTAGTCGTTTAGTTGTTTTGAATAAAAGTATGTTTTCTTGTTGTGAGATAACATTCAAAAATTTTTTTTTAGCCAATATTCGTTTTGTTTAGTACTAAGGAATATTAGCTTTTGTCGTAATGGAACGTATGCGGAATCGTTAATAATGATCATTATTTAGCTGCCAATGTCTTTCTTAACAAGTATTAATAAGAGAAAAGGTATCAAATTAGATCACACTATTTGAAAATGCATTTGTTAGACCTTTATAATTCATCCAAACATATACTGGTAATGCAACTATTTGGTGTTCGTCCAAATTGAAATACACAGCTCGCATGTCAGTATAACAAAAGTGGTTTTTATTTAGCTTGAATTAAATGAGGATGGTTTGGATTCAAATTAGTAACCAGGATGTTGCATGATTTTAGCTAGACCTTTGTCACGACGAGTGATTGTACGTTAGATATCTAAATTTAGATTTAACCCATGGAAACACTGTAGTATTGATTTTTGTTATCTCTCTCTCTCTCTCTCTCTCTCTCTCTCTCTCTCTCTCTCTCTCTCTCTCTCTTCATATATATATATATATATATATATATATATATATATATATATATATATATATATATATATATATATATACAGAGCAAAGCACGTAAGAATATTTTTCAAACAGCATTCTGCTTAAAACTGAGGTTTTAAATCGATTTTATCAACTGCAATTCGTGAGAGTGCTGAACGTGATAAAATCGAAACACTTTAATCCCCATAAAGAGGAAGGAAAACACAATCTTCTTAAGAGGTAGTGTAAGAATGTCAGGTCGCATAATAGAATGCACGAGAAAATGACAGAAATTGATTATTATATCATGCACTGCCAATAAACACGTGGCGCTGTTGAACAGGATATTGATAAACTAATTCAATTAAATCATTGTCAGCTCGTATTATGCACAATCGTTATTTTGTTTATTTATTTTGTTTCATCAAAATACATCTTTCCTACATAATAGTGGCTACGTTTTAATGTACATATACATATAAGCTGGAAGATAAAATCTTTTCATATTTGTAGATGAATGATACTTTGGAAGAATCACGCAAAGTGTTTTTTCTTCATGCAGACGCGATGCTTTCATTTGGCTATTAATGTATTAATTTTGTGTCGTATTACATACTTTCGTTTCTATTTTGTTTGCCATTTCAGGTTTGTGGTGATTTCCTTGCAAAGAAAGTAACGTGTATGAACTCGAATAGATATATCGAATGTAACATATATAATGTCATCGTATACAACTGTATTGACGCTAGATAAATGAGAAAGTGTTGTTTATCATTTGCCGAAAATACTTTATCTGCTTTGCGAATAATTTTAAACATAATTAAGTTCATCGTTGTCTTGCTAAGTATCATGAGCTGCTATTTTCTTCAGGATCGTTAATAATTAATATATTTTCTTTTGGACATATAACGTCCTCTGGATCATGATGTGGAGAAATGCAATGTTAGTTTTGTACATGCATTAGTCGAACCATTTACATGATTTTGTTAATGTGATATGTTTTGTCATCCAAATTAATGTAGTTCACTCTTGCCTAATGATTTGCAAGGGATGCTCGTTTTCAAGAGTACAATCGATTTCCTGCACCCTATTCGCCAATATTCTTTATGGAAATACGAAATCTAGAAAACGTAACTGTTATTGAATGTAACCTCTTCAAAATTACTCTAAACCATAGAAACAGGATGAATCTCATCCGAAATTAATTATATGTGCTAGTAGATGCACCGTTATGCATGGCATCGTAGGAATTATGTCTCCACTTTAACTTTGGATGTAGATTGAGCTGCGTGTCTGAAGCAGATTTCACCGGTAATAGGGATGAAAATAAATACTCTTGACATCGTAATGATATGAACGAAATTGTAAACGTTTCCTTGACATAAAAATGACATACACAGAAGCACAAGTAGGTAAGGTGCGAAATATTATTATTATTAATATTATTATTATTATTATTATTATTATTATTATTATTATTATTATTATTATTATTATTATTATTATTATTTATTTTATTTTTAATATCAAATCCATTATTCATACGCAAGATTATTTTTAAGTGCTTCTAAAACTCCTTGCATTACTCTACGTCAATATAATTTATATTCCCAATCTTGTATTTGACTTATCTCATGAAACGCTTTTTCCGTCCTTT
Organism: Unio delphinus; assembly: GCA_029339505.1. Classification (NCBI taxonomy): domain Eukaryota; kingdom Metazoa; phylum Mollusca; class Bivalvia; order Unionida; family Unionidae; genus Unio; species Unio delphinus. The sequence goes on along the minus strand of JAQISU010000134.1, from coordinate 5,188,310 downwards.
GTTCGCAACATAGAAATATGTCGAAACATACTGCTTCGCTATGAGATAGACAACATAAACCCTCATGTAGAATTTGTTGGATATACCATCTTCAAATTTGGTTCTACTGCATAGCAACAAAGTTCTAGGGATGTTCAGATCATTTAATTACAAAATGATTACGTCATTTTGCTTGACTGCTCAGGACTAAACGTCATCGAAAATAAGTATATATTTACAATGAACAGAATTCCGCAATGCATATCAGAATTTAATTTTTAATCTTTCATTAATGTGAAATGTGCCAATCAGTATTGAGCGTTGCTCTTACGCGTTGATGAAGACGTTGACACCACATTAAATGATTTTTAGTGTCCTAGACATGTATGTTTTCTTAAATATTTAAAGAAATTCGTATCTTGCACGAGTTTCCCCAATTTTCTGTTGCGACTCAATGGTTATAAAGTAATTATAATAAAAGAGCGAAACGGAATAAGTTTAGAAAATGAACACATACTCTGTTTAAATTTAAAAGAATTGTAAGGATTATGAATTAAATCACAAATAGTCCACAAGTTTAGAATATTTTGAATGAATTTAAACCTAAGGTTGCAATAGCCTATAATGGTGTTACATTGGGTCGCAACAGAAAATTTGAGAAACGTGTCTTTTGAATATTTCTAACAGCCTTGATGAATCACCATCAGCTAATACAAAATGTTTTTGAATGATTTATTTTGAAAATATTATTGAGCTCTTTGTTATTCTAATGACTAATTGAAATAAACACGTAATCTCAAATAATAACTCTAAGATAACTTAAATTACTCCACTAAGATTGATGTTAAGATATGGAATGAGTACTTCTAATACAATCAGTTTTGAAATAAAGATTTAATACATGGTTTGAGGACAAGATTGAGTGTCTTTGAAATGCAACTTTCCTCCCAACATTAATCAAAACGCGTCTGTCGAAAAGTGCAATCTTGCCAAAGACTGTCTCTAACAGTAAGTTGCACGAGCGTTATTGGAAGACTACAAAGATTACAAGTCACTAATACATTTTAATTGTCAGTCTTTTGTGTTTACAAAATGTATCGGGTGATACGTATTGCATTTTTCCATATCATAATCCAGATGATGACGTATCACTAGAAGAAATGTATGCTAATAATGCATGATTCAAATTTTTCATATTATATATATATATATATATATATATATATATATATATATATATATATATATATATATATATATATATATATAGCAAAGCACGTAAGAATATTTTTCAAACAGCATTCTGCTTAAAACTGAAGTTTTAAATCGATTTTATCAATTGCAGTTCGTGAAAGTGCTCTACGTGATAAAATCGAAACACTTTGTTCCACAATAACATGAAGGAAAACACGATGTTCTTAAGAGGTAGTGTAAGTAAGTCAGTTTGCATAATCGAATGTATATGTATATACACACACCCACACCCACACCAAGACAATTGAAATTATAGCATATAATGGTAGTGATAACAATAGGAACGAAACGGACCAAGATGTTTTTGCCTAAGGACTTGATCAATCAACATCTATTATATCCTGTCATTAATATAATATATTGTTTGGCATGAAATATATGATCCGAATTCTTATTCTTATTCTTATTCTTATTAATATTATTATATTATTATTAGTATTGGTACTATTTTTAGTGTTATCATTGATACTATTATTATTATTATTATTATTATTATTATTATTATTATTATTATTATTCTATTATTATTATTATTATTATTATTATTATTATTATTATTATTATTATTATTGTTGTTGTTATTGGGATAACGAGTGACAGAGTGGTGTAAGGCTCAACCAGTGTGAGCATGGGAGCTAGCTTGCCTGCATCTTCTCGTGGGTCGATGTTCGTCCACGGGTATTCCACAGCTCTTCCTCCTCCATTTTTACATTATTATTATAGTACCCTATATTCGGACACAAAATTGGTCTTAAAGTCTTTGCAACTGAACATTTTTGCATTACACTATCTGGATACAATTTCTATAACAAAATCCTGTACTCGTCTTGATAGCTCGCAATATTCTGTCACTTTGTTAGTAACAATAACCAGATTGCAACCCGGTATATGCTAGACCCTGAGGTTAATAATTCTGCGTCATAAAGGTTACGATGTTAACCTTGGGAAAATGAGGTGTCGAATCCAGTTGTGTAACATGGCAAAACAAATTCGTGGATTTTACCTTATTTTAGCTGCGCACGATTCACTGGTAAGTGACATGAATTTTATGTATTTGGATCAAAGGAACATCAAGTGGGGTCGATCTTCCACCCTTGACAAATTGTCAGGAATGGGACAGTGTCTGATAAGCATGTAAACCATTGGTGAATAGACATCCACTCTGAGATGAGCAATGCATGTCCACCATTGGAATCGCATTCTTAAATCTAGTAGCTTGAGATGTAAACGGCAGTAGTCGCTAAACCATCGTGCTAAATTAAAACGGAAGATAAGCTACTCCGACGTCATTCGATAATGGCGGGAAACTTTGAGATTTTTGAAATTACAAAGGAGTTTCGAACATGTCAGTGACTATTCGCTCGATTTTGTAATCTATTATGGCAAAAAAATTGTACTTTAATTATGTGCAGTATGTGACCTTCATTACTGGAATCGTTACTGAGGAAACTTACCATTTATAGGGTTTGGTCCCTTTGGGGTGTTTTGATTTATTTGTATTGTTTGATCTGCATGTATATTTTGAGATATGAGAAATATTTATATAAAGAATTAATATTGTAATTTGCCGTATGGTTAATGCGTAGTAATATCGTGAGTTTATTCATGTGATATTCTAGTTCTGCAAATGTTGAATTGATTTATAACTTTGTATAAGGTTGCAGTGTGCAAAATTAGTTAATAGGGATTTAATTATTTGCGTATACTTTGTATGGGTATCATTTGTAAGGATATGACAGCGCATGGATATGTTGATATCTATGTACACTTTGTAGAAGTGCAATATACAGAAATGCGTCTGGTTATGTGATATTGTTCTGTATAATAAGATTGAAAATATATATTTACTATGTACATTATATCAGAAGGTATTGGTATTTCAATGTCTACGAATGCGTAACCAAAGAAGGTAATGGCTTATCTGATGATATATTGTTGTCTAGTGTGAGTCTATATAGCTAGAGAAAAATGCAAATGTCCTTGTTTGTTAATACAGGAATGTTTTAAGGACCGGAGGCGCTGTCGGAGAGAGAGGGACATACCCTAGTGTAGTTGTTACCGAGACTTTGGTAGACAAGGAAAATAGAGATATTAGTATTGGTTACAAACGTTGACATTGGTCATGCACTCGAAATGGAAAATGGTACAGATAAGTGCATATAGGTATGCCGCGATTCAATCACAAAGACGGGTCAATTGGCGATTTTCACGTGTAATTGGAGAAACTCGCGAACGCTCAAAAACGTTTTGCATGTTGAAGCTCGCGATGTTTTCGATAACTTAGCTGTCGCAGGTGCTGATGACTAAGATGTGCTCAAGCGGAACTTCTCTGCCCTTATCGACTGACTGCATACACATATATGCACTTTTTAGGGACTCGACGAAAGAGCCAACGATTTCCCACTGTTAATGCCAAACCCGTGTTCGAGGCATTTTTGAGATGAGTAAGTTGATGGCCGACGTCAAACGATCGTACGACTGGCTGCCCGATTTTCATAGTCAAGGAACGTACCTTCGCGAGTTGGCAATCTTTTTTGAAGAAAGACAGAGAACACCTGATGTTAGAAGAAATTTCTAGCATGTCGGAGAGGTAGGAGAAAGACGCACAAGAAGATTGGAGGTTATCGGGTCGCAAACCGACTTTGACTCACTGAGTCACTCCGTGTGAGAGAAGGAGAGCCGGCTGTCCGTAACGATCAAGGCGACGTGAATGTCGGAGGTGATCCTCAGGTAAGGAATCCATCCATAGACTTGGACATTCCTCACCCAAAAAAAACGGACTTGCACGTCGGCATGTTTCTACTAAAAAAGCCTGAGGCATTTTGCCAGGGACTGTTGCAGGCTAGGCAGACCCTGGTGAATGGCGTAGCTAGAAAGGCGTGCGAGTCCGAGGCAACCTGTACACCATCAAACTTTGCTACAGTAAGTGTCAACCGAGAAGGTCCTACCATCTTGCAGGACACTGGATGTAGCGTTCCAGCCTTTCTTTGACCTCGATTCACCGTACCTGAAAGGGGAAAATTGAAGCTGCCTGCATGACTGGAGTGTCATATGACATCATAGTGGGATGTTGTTATGGGTTCACCCAACCGAATCCCGAAACCTGCAAACCGATGCCGCTGAATGCTGTGGAAACCAGATTCAAGAGTCGACGGACGAAACCTACTCCGATGGATGTTACGTCGACACCGGTCAGTAACGTATTTCAGGCTAAAATGATGAAGCTTAACCAAAACGTCGCAACTCTGGCGTAATACACTGCTACGGAAACGGAGAAGGAAACTCAGAATGACGCGACGAAGTTTGCGATCAAGAAGCGAATCTTGTACCGCCAAGCCACGAAAGGTTGCGAACACTTTTTAAGCAAGTCGTCGCGCCTAAAGAGAAGCGAGAGGAAGTGTTAAAACTCTCGAACGAAAGTATCATGTGAGGGCACATGAGGTTTGAAAAGACGTGTGACCTTCTTGTCAAAGAATTTTACTTGCCCTAAGGACCGTAAGTGACCCAATCGCCATACTCAGACAGCTGTAGACAGACGATCACGCTGTCTAAGATGTACGTTACACCTATCAGTATGTCATAGAGTTGCGAAACATACTGGAGGCAGTGTGAGCATTCGCACACGAGAACCTCAAACGAGCGAAGACGCGTCAAGCGAAGAAGTACATGATGGTCTCGAAACCACGCCAGTATGATGTAAGCGACAAGGCGTTGATGCCGTTGACCCATGAACACAACAAATTGCAAGTTTTTTGGAGGGTTTCGTACTTTGTATTCGTGAAACACGGAGGTCAAACCTATCGCATACGACTACCGACGAATGAGAACCCATACCAGGTCAATCTCCTTAAGCGATACCTTGAAAAGGCGACCATGAGTATTTCTGTCGTCACCACGATCTACATCGAGGACACCGAAGGCGACAAGGAAATGGAAAATACTGTCCCGAATTTTCCGTTAATGATGGCTGAGAGACCATCGGACGTGGAGTGCAACCCAATGTATACTACGGTACAACGGGAAGAGATAGAGACGTTACTGGCCGGGTATTCCAAAGTGCATATGGAAATTCCCGGGTGAAAGTCTCTTGTCGAGTTTAGGTTAAAGCTGATGGACGACCGGTCAGTGCAGCGGAAACCCTACCCCTTGCCTCACGCAAAACGACCAGAGGAGATCGACCAGAATATTGATCTGGGAGTCATCGAGCCCGCGCACAATCCGTACAGATCTACGGTAGTCGTAGTGCAGAAGAAGGATTGCTCACATCGGTTTTGTGTCGACTGCCGGAAGATGTAGTGATAACGAATTTTCATGTGGAGATGCTACATGACCCATAACATGATTTCACTCCTGTCTCGAAGGCGAAGTTTTCTCAAAGTTGCATTTGTTCAAGGAATATTGGCAAATCACGGTGATAGAGGAAAAGAGAACAAAGCTCGTATTTCCTACTCCTGACGAAACCTACCAATTGTTGATCATGTCATTTAGAGTTCAGAATATTCACTAGAATGATATAGCAGTTATGGAGCCCTTGCGCTGGGTTCCCACAACTTCATGGATGATCTCTTGCTAGCGAGAGAGGCATGTGGTGAACACCTTACTCTTCTAGCTCCAGTTTTTGAGCGGCTGAGTTAGGAGGGATCGACCGCTCGCCCTTTCAAATGTTACTTGGAGTTTCTAAACTTGCTCTATTTGGGACACACCCTTAGTCAAGGCACGCTATCCCCAAACAATCAAAAATGGAGCACTTGGAAAACGCTGCACGACCCAACACGAAAACTGAGGTGAGATCATTCCTGAGATTGGCTGGGTATTACCGCAGGTAAGTGGCCAATTTTCTTGTGATTGCAAAGCCGTCATCTCAATTGTTCAATAAACGGGCACCGGGTAAAGTTATTTGGACGGATGCGTGCGAGTATGTTCCCATACACTAAAGGATAGGCTCACGTATGACGCGGTTGTCTGCCTAACAGATCTGGCCAACAACTTCGCGCTCCGCACTGACACATACGACACAAGTCTGGGATCATTAATATTAAAAAAGCGCGAAGTGACGGTTTTCACTGTCGCGCAGGGCTGTCGGAAATTGTCTGCTACTGAGAAGAACTACTCCGTATCGGAGAGGGAATGCCTCAGAATTGCGTTTGGTATTTCACGGTTCGAGCTGTACATGTACGGCTGCAAGTTCGTATTAAAACTGACCACCATACCCTCACCTATCTCTCACAGGCGAAATCGTTGAATGGAAGCTTGATGCAATGATCTCTGTTTGAAAAGGTGTCATTCAAAATTGGCGGGAAACTTTGTTTTCCTGGCAATTACAAAGGAGCTTCGAACATATGTAGTGTGTATAATTCATTACTAGAATCGTTAGTACGTAGACTTACCGTTTGTTTCCTTTGTTGTGTTTTATTTTTGTAGAGTTTGATATACTTGTAAATTATGAGATACGAGCAGGTTTTATGTAACGTAATTCGCTATTTGGTTAATTCGTAGTAGAGGAAGCGTTTTGAGACCAGAAGATCGTTTCAAGGTAGAAAGAAGCACTCTAGTGCAGTTGGTACCGAGTCTCTGAGAGGCGAGAGAAGTAGAGAACAGACGCATACGTTGATGGACTGGAGAGAGACTGGAGTTGAAGTCGAGAGAAAGCATCAATACAGTTGAGTAGGAACAAATTACAGGAGTAAAATCTATCACACTAAGTGGGATGATGAAATAGGCCGTCACTTGGTCAAGTAAAAGGCGAGTGATAGGTTTCAAGATATAAATATGTTATTAACTGATATTAAATTGAGGTTTCCTTGAATTAAACATTTTGTAATCAGTATTTTAACTGTCAGCATCGCTGACTCGGGGCTCAGGGCTTTTCATCTTAATATCACGACTTTAATTTCTAACAAAACCGAGCGAGGGTGTGCCTTCTATCATAGTGTTTAAGAAATAATGGGTGCATCCCACCCTAATATAGCCAACGTGAACCTTTGCAAATATTTAAGTATAAGTTATGATTTAAATCGCTCCAAATGATTCTGATTTAAAGGGGGCCAGAAGCGTTTGTTGATTTTTCGGTAAGGTTGTGGATATGGACGTTGTTTAAGCTGCTAAGTGTGAGTCTAGATAGCTCGAGGAACATGCTAATGTCCTTGTGTTTGCGAACAGGTCTTTGAGAGATCAGATGAGCTTTAGGAGACAGAGGGAAATACTCTAGTGCAGTTCGTACCGAGTCTCTGAGAGAGGAGAAACGTAGAGACGGAAGACAGACGTTGATGGACTGGAAGGGAACTGGATAAAGCATCATTACAAATGAGTAGGTACAGGGGGAACATCTATCACACTAAGTCAGATGATGAAATAATCCATAACTTAGTCGAGTGAAAGACGAGTGGTAGGGTTTTAAATATTGATTTCATTGAGAAATGAATGTCTGTTATTGACTTATATTAAATTGATGTTTCTTTAGAATTCACCTTGTGTATTCAATAATTAAACTGTCGGCATCGCTGACTAAGGGCTCCGAGATTTGCATTTCTCTCTCACTACTTCAATTTCGAACGGAACCGAGCCAGTGTGGGTGTTCTGTAATAATTTAAAACAATACTGTAAGCACCCCTAACCAACCTAGTCAACGGGAACTTTAACACATTATGTTTCCGTCCTGGTTCACAAGTTATAATTCCGTCAAAATAAACTGGTCTGTTATGTGATAGACAGATGTACACACTCGTTTAATTGTTGTGCATAACTCTTTATTAGCATAAATAATGGTTTAAATTGCTCCATATGATTTTGAAGTATAGGTGTCCAGTGTTCGTTGAATGTTTGCTAAGTGTTTATTTATGTAAATTGTCTTTCTCCTGACGAAATGCCTGCTTAGCTCGAAACGCTGAGAAACCGTTGTCATATTAGCCGAGTATAATAATTAGTGTCACTATAGCCTAAGTGGTTAAAACGTCCAGTTTGAATGCGGGTGTTAACAAGGAGGTTACTATTAGGACTGGACGGCCACGCTACAGATGCAGTTTAATACGTCAGTGCTAGACATGAATATTAACACTGCAGACATCGTAGCTATTAGAATACAAGTTGTTAAAGGTACAGTTTAAAGAAAATCTCACAAACACACATAAGAAAAGTAAATGTTATCAGTATTGTCATAGATGATTATTCGATATTCTGATTTGCGAATAATATTTACCATATGCTAATAAACAATAACTCTGTATGTATAAACAGTACACAACTGTATATATCGTTTTAACATTTAAGTGTACAGTTGTTGATATTATTTTCAAAAGGTGCGTCTGTTTCATTTAATGTTCCCATTAAAATATATTCAACTTTTTTCAGGTGGCTGAATATCATGTTTTGTTATGTTGTTATTTTGAAATTAACGCCATTACTATGAGCATGAGCGGCTAGACATGATAGAATATGAACGCGAGAAAATAACAACACGAACCACCGAGATACCGGAAATTAAGTGCAGCTTTTTCACACACACACACACATTGACCAAGCCTGAGACTTAAACCCGTCTCGACAGAGGTGAAATTGCTATGATCAGTAAAAGAGAGCGGTTGAAGCCACTCGGCTACAAGGTGTATATGCTGCAGAAGGAATAGACGTTATTAGAGAAGTAATGAGAGAGTAGTGAAACCGAGCTTTCGTTTAGAATTCATAGCAAAGTGACAGAAGAAATTGCAAACCTGTCATCCTTTCAATTATGATTGTACGTTAGGAGCAAATATGAGCGCTTAGTTACTCCATAGTTCCAGAGAAATATGGACCTAATTTCAATACATAACGGTTTATGTATCTTTGTTTTTTATGTAAAAGCTGAAGACCTGACTAACGTCGTGGTTTACGTTGAGATCAAATTAATTAGAAAACGAATTGACTGAAAACCTGTACTGTTTGATGTTATGGCAATTAACTAGACATTTATAAATTCAATATTTAGAACATTATTGAAAAATACAATTTTCAGGCCAGATGAATATATTAACGATAAAATGCTTCTTCCTGAGATGTCAAACTGTCAATAAAATAATTTTCATCTTTTTCTCTTGAAAACTTTGAGCGTTTTGAACGTTTCACAATATTGAACCAATCCCAGTCTCTTTAGACCAATGTCACAAAACTGAGTATTTTACTTCGCGGCGATGGGTTCATAAGCGCGTAAGTACATATCTCATAATATTGATTAATGTTTCTGATTTATAATTAATCAAATGCATTTCCCTTCACACTGTGCTATTTTGGATCCTACCCATGTTCTTTTCTCGGCGGGCATCCTTCGTGCCCAGTTAAGTAAGAAAGCATCACGTTAATGTACACACTCGTTTAGAACATTCCTGTACTACAAAACATATTTGAACAAAAGCAGTATATTGATTCAACACTGTTAAGAACGATATCTTTTGATGAACTAAATTGATTAATACATAAAGAAGCCATCATAATATAACGGGTGCATTTTCATTTAGTTCTTATGCAATTTTCAATGACCTGCCCGATCCCAACATCGTTATTTTTATACCTGTTTCATTTCTATAAAATTCATTGCTAACGCTACCTGCAACGACGCACCTGTGAATATTATATACCCATTTTTCCCCACGTTCCTCTCGATCTTTATTTTAGCAAATATCACATTCCGATAAGTGCATCTTAAATGAATCCGTACTACCATGTTTCCATGGATTATCGCTAAATATAGATAGGTTACAGCCAATCACATATCTTCTATACGGCCTGGGTAAAGTTAACATCCTGGTTACTACTTTGATTCCAAATCAAACTGTTTGAATTCTTGCAAAATAGAAACCACTTGTGTTGTTTAACACAAGTAGCAACCATGATGTTAATAACTTTTACTTTTCCTTACAAAAGATTCGTGATTGGTTCTAACATCTCTAAATGCAGCTATAACCCATGTAAACACGGTAGTACGGATTTTCCTAATATGTATCTTAGATGAACGTGATAGTTGCTAAAATAAAAATCAAGAAGAATGTGAGGCAAAATTGTATACACTTGTATCAGGTGCGCCGTCGAATGATGCGTTAGGAATGAATTTTACAAAAATGACATACAGAAAATAACGATATTGGTGTCGGGCATGGTCATTGACAATTACGTGAAAATGGACCGCTTTTAGTATGATAATTTCGTTATGTATTAATCGAATTAGATCTTCAAAAGCTATTTTTCTTCACAGCGTTGAACCACTATGCTGCTTTTGCTCAATTATGTTAGTGGTCTGATGATTTGAATGATTCGACTTTATTTCAGACGATGATTTCTGCAATGTTTTTGAATCTGAAATTGTCTTATGGCTAAGCTATATCAATTAAACTGAAAATAATATGTGAATATTTGGAATATGTGCAAATTTATTTAATTGCAGGTTTCTTATATGAAGCGTTTATATTTTTAGTTTCTGTGCTGTCCGGGTATTGATAATCAGAACCTTGCGCTAACGCGTCTACCTCACCCTACCAGTCGAGGTACTGTGGTGTGAAGTATCATGTTTTGTCCCTAAAATTAAGTTATCTTTACCTATACGGACCCTTTTTAAAGGGTTTTGCTTGTCTTACCTCGGCCCTCGTGAAGAGGTGTCGTTTGATATATTTCCAATGTAGTTGTAACATATAGAAACACGTTAAACGGTATATTGTAAACAGGTGAGGCTTTCCGGCATGAAAAGATATAATGAATGATGAAGGAAATTAACTACATCAATTTGTTAGTGTGACATGTTGTAAGCATATTAGGACTGAAGATTTCAATATTTTATGTTAAGAGCAAAATTGAAGTTGTTTGGAAATTCACTCATATAAATTAAACGTTCCAAGCCGAGTTAAACTATATTCTTAAACGTTGTAGATGCTGACATATTTGTTATTTAATCGGTAAACTGGAAATTGATAAATGTAATTTTGTAAAATATTTGTTATTCAGTCGTTTTTATTTTACTCCAAAATACAAATACTTTTGTTATGTATGATTTAGCACGTCGAGGGAACTCTATACTAATTTATATATCTCCTATGTGGTTTTACTGACACTCATTTATCTAATTTATTGTTTGTTTGAATCCATTTTACTTAAAAAAGAAGATAAACTTTTATATTTAAATCAGAAGGATTAATTATTAGGTTGCTTCAATATAAACAATTAGTGGTGAATATATAAATTTTTAATATCATTTTCAAGAGCAATAATCGGCCAATTGTAGAAATTAAAGTAAGTTGCTTAATTACCTACATTCTTCGTTAAGCGTATGTAGCCACACTTTTAACTCTTTGCTCTAGACTGACACGTGGTTTATCAGATTAAGAAGTCTTGGAAGTGAGTGATAATATGTTCAGTATTACGTATTAAAATCAAGATGAAAGATAATGGACCCGTTCAAGATAATTAAAAGTATAAAATAAGTAATTTATGTGGCATCTAAGCAAACAAAAATTCTGAAACTTGTAAATACTCACTGCACAATACTTTTAATCCAGTAGAAATACAATGGTAAACCAGTCAACACGTAAATACAAAATAACTAGTGAAACAGGTTTAAAGATAAAATTCATGTGCATTGAGAAAAAGTATCAAAGTAGAATCTTTATAAGAGTTCATATTCATTTATAAGATTTCAAATTATCTACATATCTTCTTTTCTCTAATTTATTTTGCGCATCTTAAAACTTGTTTTATGTAATAAATAGCTGCAATTGTTGCAACCTTGGCCAATGAAACAAATGTACAGATTACTAAACATACAGTATATATTTAATTATAATTTTTTGAGCTTTTAGTTATTGATGGTTCTGGTTTTCTTATTATTTGTATGTATATGAACTTTTATAAATGTTCCCAATGATTCTGAAATGCAAGTAATAAGCACAAATAGACCTCTTTATCAGGAAGTAAGAGAAACAGAAAATATAACTGAGAAAATCCATGTTAATATTAGATATAAACGAGGCGTTATGACTCTCTGCAGAGAAAAAAGAATTATTAAGTTATGTACATGAACAGAAAATAGTGCATTCAATACTATATCATCAGCATTCAGACGTTACATTGGTTAACAAACAAATATGTGATCAAATGAAGTCAATGCCTATGCAAACCGCTCATATCATGAACATTTCTTAAATATTTGGAATCATTTATGAATGTTATATTTTCATAATATAGATATATTCCTCTAGCATTATGAAAGATACATGGAACTGACAAGCGTCGATACTTGTGAACATTTCTCGTTTATCTGTCGACATTCCATCTTGAAATGTCTGATACACTTATTGTAAAAGCACATATATCAAGCAATAAAGTTATTTTTGTTGGTATTCTTTGAAAATGTTTCCAATAGCCGTTGGTGCATATGTCTTTTTTGAGTGCAATGTCCCGATTTCATTTTTATGATTGCTAGTTGAGAGGGAAAAATACGGTAAGTAAGGTCATAGGTATACCATTAAACAAAGCGCATTAAATTTAGTTGTAAAGAGTACATATAAAAGTAAAATTGAAACCATGTAGAGTAGATATATATGACATCATCAAATGTACAAATTACTTTGTATAGTTGGTTAAGCATTGAGCAATTTATTTATTGAATATATATGGTTATCATGAATAGACAAAGTAAACAGTTTACTTATAATACAAAATAATGATTGATGTACACTTATGTAAAGTCTTTTGTTAGTTTGATCGTTTAAACGATGATGTCAATTACCTTCAAGTTTATTGTTTAGTGTTCATTGAGATAAGATTGAATGGAAATCAAATCATGGGGCAGCCCCTTCGCTATACTATTGTTTTTTTTTAAAAAAAAACATTTTGATTGATAAAATATGAAAGTGCATAAGATGCTAAGGATAGAATTTTATCGAGAAACACACTTAGTTAGCAGGAAAGATAAACATTCTTAAAATAAAATATATCATGATACAAGTTTGATTGCACACTCTATAACCATACTATATGCATGGTGTATGTTTTATACTGATTGTGAAATAGAATGATCCATTTAATATTTTGTACAAAGAATGTATTTGTTTTGCGAATAATTAAATTATAATAATAAGTTTCATTCATAATGTTTAGCGCTTTAAACGCATAATGATTTGTTTTTCTTCAGTTAAAATCAATACTATCTTTTTTTGTACCTGCCGATATATACCAGTACGAATTGGGGAATGATCGTACAAATTGTCGATAATTTGTGACATAGAACGGGACTCACTGATAACATGTATAAATTCACAGCTCTAGGGTTAAATATTCAAGTGGTTGCAAGAATTAATAAAAGATTATTTGCATGCCCTCATTTCATTAGGACATCTTTTGGATATTAAACTCCTGGTGGGAGATTTATAACTGGATACAAGATATAAAAAATGTATCTTTTAGCTTTCTGTATAGGGTAGTCGGTTTAAATATTTTATGCTAGCCGTGGTCGTATAACGTTTGTTTAGGCAATGTAGAGGAATTCATTCAAATACAATTAAATGCAGCAATATGTGTTATTATTTGATCATAACATATGTTTCTTAGTTTATATGTCAATTAAAATCAAGTTTGTCGTAATAATATTATGAAAATCCACTCGCAGACAAATCTGTGTTGTGCTTCTGATTTACGTGTAGAACTTTGTTTCAACGTTTACAAGGTATGGTAATTGTTACTAAATCCATTATAAAAATACATCCAGAGTCATGAATGGAAGCTCAGATGCCGAAGATACATTCTAAGTGCAACGAGCAAAGAGAGGAACACATTAACAATTATTATTATTATTAATGCATATATCTTCCTCTATCAATTGCTGTAAGACATTTAAATAAATTCAATCGACACTATTTTAATATTAAAGTATCAGATTTTAAAAATGAGATTATGCTAAATTATCAAAATTTAAATACTAGACCCTGATGTGAAGTATTACAACTGATTGTTCTTTTGGAAGTGCTAAATCAGGTTTATTTCCATGCACCCAGTTCACCATGATGTTGGAAGGTCTTACCTGAGACCTTGAATATATTGATTAATGATCTTGTTTGCCTATCGTTCAAAACGATACTTTGTAGGTATGTATAAAACAGACGCAAACAAAATTCAGCTACATGATGTTATGTGTGCCTTTTGTGTTATTACATCTTTAGATTAAATTTATCCAAAGCCCATCTCTACTTTGATAGTCGAGATTACAATATATGACTGCTATTGTACAGATCGTTAAGATAAAATTCAATTTAAAGCAAAGATAGCATATACTGTGATATTTTTTTTATTATATCTGAAACGTTTAAAAGAATATAAGTTTTGGAAATAATCATACAACATTTCAATGCAGAAAAGCTGAATCCCATAAAATGAAATATTTATGACATATATTCCGTGCATATATCTAAAGACCGTTATATATACATATATATATTGCATTTGAAAACAATTATTTACACTAATCACGACACATTTTATCACGTTTTACTTCTAATTATTTCTTACGTGAGTTTTGAAAATCGTAGTGTTTGATGTACACAAATGTATATTAAAGTTCAGAAACACATTGTACCGCGATTTCGCAATTCGTGATTGGAAACGTGGTCGATATCCTTTATGAAGTGTAAAATGCAACGCAAGGCCTCTTTCTTGGCTTACGGTTAAGCTTCCGGATGTATGCGTCATGAGATAGAATTGTTTGTTTTATGTGAAATATATGACTCAAGACGATAATCAACAAATCGATTTATGACAAGATGTGTTGCAGTTGCCGTATATGCTGTTATAGTAGTAACGATATAACATTATGTACACGATATCTTACCAATACAACGCAATGATTAACTGAAGCAATATGTTAGTGTATTTCTGTGATGTATTATAACAGGAGCATGCCAATGCATATTTCAGATCTTATATCTTTGCTCAATGTTGTTTAAAGCGCTTCTAATTATGTCAAATGTTTATTAGCGGGTTTATTTAAAACAAAAACATGCATAAACGGACTAGAATGTTGTTTAGAAAGTAATTTTTGTGAACAATTTCATTTGATAAATCACAATTATCATTTCACATGTAGTTACTTCCGAAACATCGACTTGTCGCAAGTGATTTAGTTCGTCATCACGTCATCGTTATTTATGTAATATTTGTATTGTGTCATGTATTTTGGATCTTTAATGATCACAATATGAAACTGTTATATACATATTGTCTCATTATTTTACTCTAATACTGTTGAAATTCGAACAACATTGATTTTGTATTTTACACACAAACATTTTACTTTGGTCATACACTGAATTATAATTAATTTAGTTCATACTTCTCATTTATGTATGTAAAGTATAATCAACCTATATAAGAATAAATTTGGAGTCATTGATTAACTATTAATAGAAATCATCGATAACTTTGTCATTCAGTAAGACTTAGACGACACTGAAAAAGCTAGTGTTGGAAGGATTGACAGTAAGAAGCTTATGAATATTTTTAAGTCATACAATTTGAATACACTTTTCTGACATGAAATAACATAAATAGTTGCACTTTTGCAAGACTGAAATCCTGTTGTTATAAATGATTTCCATTTAGCAAATGTTGTATACTTTCATGTTAGCCGTGGAATAAAGCTGCAATTGGATATAATATTTCCTACGTTAGTGCTAAGCTAGAAACACTCAATGGAATTTTCAGAGTAATCACATCGTACAAACGAGGTCATGAGCGACATGAAACAATGCTATGTACGTCTGTTTCCAGGTGTGATCTTTTATACAGCATATGTACTTTAAACGTTAGTCGTGATGAGTAAAACTGAAATCATACAGTGTATACAAAAATAAAATTAAATAATTAAAACAATTAACAAACTGTACCAGTCAGTATTACGATGTTTTGCTTATGTATTGTTTGATATATTTTTTCGACGTATACTTTATAATGTATATATACACGAAAACCATTCGGTGAATTTGAATGAACAGCATAGAGAATTATTATTCATCATTAATTAAATTTCAAAGTAATGCCTTTGCGTTGATGAACTGAAGACTTGCAAATATATTTACATTGACTTGTAATTAATTGTGAAGCTATTTATACGTTTGAAAATATACGGATGTTTTTAATATCTGTCTTTAAAAAAATATGCTTAACCAGAAAAAACGTAGCTCTGTTATCTCCAGTTGAATTGCATGCTACTAACCCACTAACAGTAGTTGACATTATAGAATCCATGTAAATGGGAGGGGGTAACACATACAATCACGTACAGATAATACAAGTAACAAACAAACATATGTTGAGAATGATTTTAATTAGACCACACCTGTATATGTGATTCCATACATTAAATCTTCAAGATGATAGTCAACAGATGTTGAGATGACAACATGGAGTGTCTTAGTTAGATTATTTGAAGTTAGAGTTTTAAATGAATAATCTTTCTGATATATCTAGCCAACCAACTCATGTTGATGCTACCATCGAATGAGTAGATCAATGCATTCTGATGTGAAATAATGGATGGTATGAACAAGCTGGAGAGGAATAATGACAAAAATGACCATAAAACAAAGAAGTTCTCATTCGCATCCGTTACCTCAAGCATTACATATCACCAACACTACCATTACATTCATACAGTCAGTATGAAATCTAGGTGTTACTCTGGAAAGTAATCTCACACTGCACCAGCATGTCATTAACAATTGCAAGGCTGCACGCCTTGAGCTGAGAAGCATCCGATCCATTCACAAATATAGTGCACACTTTCCCGCTGCTATATACCATTCAGTTGCTAACCATTCGTTCCAGAATCAAACACAGGTTTTATTTCTGTACTAAATTTCACTGACATACTCCAGTCCAACATGTTTATCTGGCCTCACCAATGTGTATACACCAGCAAGATACTTAAGCTCCTCTTCTGAAAATCGTATACTCATCATTCTTACACTGAAAACTAGGTCATATGGACAACCTTCTTATGCATACCAGAGCACAGCAACGTGGCACATCATGCTCATTAAAATTAGACACATTGACAGTGATTCCTTTCAAGAGTCCTCTTAAAACTCACCTTTTTCGACTGCAACAACAGACTTTAAAAAACATAATCTTGTTTAAATTATATATTTTCAGAATTTGTATGATTTCTAATTTCATAGAGTTTTGTTTTTTGTAGTCGTATTATTATAGATGGTGTTAATCGCTTAGACCTTCTAAAGGTTAGGAGCTATACAAAAGTTCGCATCATTACTATTATCTCGTGTACACTTGACATTGATGAACTCCGGCACGTTGTTATGCATGTAAACCATTTCAAGCGCCTGGATTCCTCGTTGTAATTCTGCTGTCAGGGTCAAGGCCTCACATGAATACAGAAAGAAAGAGATGACAAGTGCTCTTGATAGTCTGGTTTTAGTTTTGAGACATATATTCTTGAATTTTCAGATGGGTCTTAGCTTTGACATTGTTTGTGCTCCTCGTGACAAAATGTCTGCTCTTGATCCCTCTTACGTGATTATAGAACCAAGATATTGGAATGGTCAATTATCAACTATCTTGGTTCTATAATCACGGAAGAGGGATCAAGAGCAAATCTCAACCAAGAATAAAGTCAGAGGACAGGAACTTGAAAAAGTGAGACCCACTTTTCAAGTTCCTGTCCTCTGACTTTATTCTTGGTTGAGATTTGTTTGCCACTCATTGTCATCAGATTTGTCTACTCGGCACGTATCTTCCAAATTTATTTTAAAGCCTGCAGACAGACTTAAGGTATATATATATATATATATATATATATATATATATATATATATTATATATATATATATATATATATATATATATATATATATATATATATATATATATATATATCTATATATATATATATATACATTAAGCGATAGTACATGAGCTGATTACTTGTGAACAATCGTGACTGTATTTATTTCCATTTTAATTACAACGAGTTAAAAGAAAAATAAATATTATAATGTTTGTTAATTTAAGTTAATTTTAAAAAGACACTTAAACGGATGAATGTAATGAACGTTACCTGACGAAAATAGTATTAGCCCAGTTTTATTACTTTCATCTATGCATCTGATATTTGTAAATAATAATTTAGTTTGTACATGAACTCATTCACGTTTCTAATTCCTTTTTGTTCAGTTCATTATATAGTGCATATTATGGGTGTGACATACACATTCATGTACATTTTCTCCTCAGGTTCGAAAGCACATGCTGCTTGATGTTTAATAAATATATGGCATAATTGCGATCACTAGTGTGCCTGTTGGCAGTAAACTATAGTTTGATAATCAGAACTAGAGAGGAAAACGGTTTAACAAAATATTGGTCTTGTAAATGTGTTGTTTTGTTTCAATATTGAATAATGTCATTGTGTATCACAATTAATTGCATTATTTAGCAAGTACTATGCTTGATTAACCTTATACATAGATTCATACAAAGTTGTTCTATTCGTTATAGAGAACGAGCATGAAAAGAGTATTTTCATTCGAATGTAATTGACTGTAGAGACATAATTAGAAAGAAAATGAGAACTATATACTTCTTAAGATTGTTCATTTACGATTAATATCTAATAGTTGTTGCAAAACAGCAAAGACCAAAAATTAGTTTCCTATATATTGTTATGTCTGAACCTAACAAATTAAATCAAGTTTATTAGAAAATTGATCCAAGTAAAAAATTATACAATGAGGAAAATATATAAATCGGGTGGAAACAATGTCTTGTGAGTCTGCTGGATGATGATAAGTCATATCATCACATAGATATGACACAATACACATGATATAAATACATAATGTGTTTAAGTGTGCTGTTTAGTCCAATTATCTCATCAGATTTATGACATTAAATAGAAAACTATTTCATAAGTTGGAAATTCAAAATAGTGCTTCGGAAGAACCTAAAATCTTATTTCTAACATTTTTGCCATCCTAATAAAAATTGGAACGCATTTTTAATTTACCCACTCTAACATTAATGACATAAATCAATGTGCTCTCTTTTCATGTCAGCTTGCAACTAATTTATCTAATTTTAAGGAGCGTGTAAAACATAACATAAAATAATTTCTCACATTTAATGAGACTTTCAGAATTCCCATATTTCGTTAAAGCGGTTGATCCATTTGCTTCTTCGTACCATTATTTGAAGTTACAATTCATTAATTGTTTTTATTCATATTGTGCAATAAATAAATAAACATCTGAAATTGTCATGTGATAACCAGAAAAGTTCTGTCACATACGTACAAATGAACGGTCTAATATAATCTGCCCAATTACTTTCTCACTATCATCAGGTGCCTTTAAAGTCATGTATCATTACATGGGGTATCTGTAGTCAGGTTTCTGCAATAATTTACATGAAAATTTTGCACATATAATATAGCAGCTATTATACATGTTATAACGTTTACTTTCACCAAGATTTACGGCTTTGAAGATTTTCCCCAGAATAAAAGTTACAGAACTGTTGATATAATTTCTCTGCGGATTTATATTCTAATATCCACATGTCTCACTCGAATAAATCAAACAGCATTATTTTGACCATCTCACAACATGAACGCAGTATTGGGTAATATAAATCCGAGTTTTCTTTGTAATTTCTCGAATGTGAATAAAGTTGTATAGGCATACATAACAAATCTTGCATCGGATTTTGACCAATTCAATATATTACAAAAAAAATACTCCCAAATAGTTGTATTCTATTTATGAAAAATCCAATGTCTAAATCTACAACCGTTTAAAAAAGCATTGGTATTTGTCTTATCGATGCTTAATTTAAGACCCAATTTTAAGAAAAAAAGAGCACCAACTAAAAGCAAAAGTGTCATAATATGAAATTATTTGCCAACAAAGATTTAAGTTCCGCCATTGCATTCATCATTGATAATAACTCATTTTAATACACAAAAATAGAAATAAATATCAAATATATTTGAAACATATTACAGGAAGCCCATCTTTTAAGTAAAATTGACATTTCCAATGCTTCATGGTCTAATATTTCGGAGTTGAGAAACTGATTTGTGTCATTGTCAGCGGATATATAAAAGAATTTATTATCATCGTTTTCCTTAATTTGTGTAACAAGTACTACAATATTTGGATTAATTCATCTTTAGGTGGATTCAGTATTAAATTTGATCTTTTTGTTTTGCATTATCAAGTAAGGTACTAATACATATCGAATTTACAAAGTCCCAATTTTTCCATCAGTAATACTGTCTCAATTCGTTGTGTTACTGTCCAAATTGAGAAAAAAATAATTAGCCAATTTTATCGATATTTACATATTTTGTATGCTGAGGAAGAAGAAATTATTTCTTTGAGAGGATTTCTTCACAAAATGATGGGTAGTCACCATCATTCAACGCAAAAAATTGAGTAGTTTATACATGTACTACATGTTGTCACATCCCTCCTATCAACCGAAAATCTACAACCTAAATTATTTTATGAATGGGAAAAAATGTGTTTCAATAAATATCGACAAAAAAAAGTTTGAAACTAGTCATGCTCACCAAATGTATTTACGTTTTGTAAATTATGTCTTTCTCTAAGCAAAATATTGATCATGCAATTAGTTTATTGTTATCCCTTTTGAAACTGATTTCTAAAGTATGACAATGAAGCAAATCAAATATGCTTTTGTATAACACAACAACGGAATATAACAATTGATCTTTACTTACAAGTCTTTAAGCATCTTTTTCATGATTAATAATCGATTTTGTCGCGATAATACCTGTTCTGTTTGGCTCTGGTCAGCAGTAAACTTACGTTGTTCAGCACTAAGTGTGTAAACTTGATAACAGATGTATAAATTTGGAGCTCTAAAAGGACAAGTACTTCGAGTTTTGGGCAAAATATTTGTATTGCTGTCATATTGTTTTATATTCCGATTGATCTTAGTTCGCCATGAAAATAACTATGCGGCGAAACAGTTACCGTTTAAGGTAGGAACTTGTGAGTAAATTGGTGTATTATTACGTTTTGCCTGATTGACTGTAAGCCTGATTAACTATGTTTACAGTGCTAAACAATATGTATGGCCACACATATGCTATGTGAACAACATACGAGAAGATGGATTCACTTATCCGAGAGTATGTTTCCTTTCCTGTCTCCAATAACAGGTTCAGATGCCGCTTTAAATATAGTAATATTTGATTACTTGCTTCGATACATCAGATATATTGCCCTATTATAGCAGTATTGTTTTGATCTCAGTGTAAATCTTACAATATTTAGGAGATAAGCAACACAAGCATTGAAGCCACGCAATATCTCTATGCTGTCGAAGTTTTTGGTGTTTCTCAAAACAATAAGTGATTATTTCGAAATCATGTAGTAGCGGAGATATGAAGGCATATCCTCACATAGTGATGAGTACTTTCATTGCGTTGTTTGCTTGTATAGTACACAGGTAATCGATTATTAGTAATGGTCATTTATTGTGCACAAAAATACGGTTCATGCCATTGGTTTGTGAATCCATATGGTTTTTATGACACATATGTTTACGTACATCTATAAGAATTTAATTGCCCCGGCCGAGTCATACCAAAGACTTACAAAAATGGTACTAACAGCTGCATCGCTTGACGCTCAGCATTAAGAGGTTAGTGTTAGGACTGGTCGGCCTGGTGTCAGGATAATGTGACTGGGTGAGACATCATGCTACATGTCTGCGGCATGATGTCTTAGTGCTAGACATCACTATAAACTGCCTCAATGCAGACATCGTAGCGATATGACTGAAAAATTGTTAAAGCTACGTTAAAAATCCTAATCAAACAAACAAAAAATAAGAATTTAATTGCTTATATAACATGTTATTTCTCTATTAAAATTAACATGTCACAAAAAAGTTATTTATTTATCCCGTTAATAATTAGTGGCTGATTCCGATATTTAGCAAGATTTCTTTACAAAAGCATTTCAACCCAAAGTTCGAGAATAGAATATTGTTGAGAGTGAGAGAGAATTTGTCTCATAGTTTTGATAAATGTTAGTCAAAGCAGAATAATCAGTTAGATGAACTGTGATTAAATTAAACTATTTTAAGCAACTCTTGTTGGTACGATATGTGGCTTCATGTATATTTTGCATGAATCTCCATACGACAGTACGTGAATTCCAGACAGTTCAGGTTCAGTGTACAAGATGTAACTGTGTTTGTAGTGCACGACATTCTTCATAATAGCCATATGTCAGAAAAATCATGAGTATATCTTATATTAATTTATTAATTCTAAATAAAAGTAGAAACTCAAAAGAAAACGATAATCTTATCAATTTTCATATATGATTGTAAACAACAAAAAAGGAGTAGAACAATATTTTAGCAGACACGCTTGCAGGGATGTGAGGAGTCCATTCATACACTCAATACACGGTTGCCCAGAGCATATCGTAATTCCATTCAAAGGGCAAATATGTGTATTTGTTTGTGATATAAATAAATAGATGTATATTATGTACGCCGTATCAAAGATTTACCACTCGTTGTTTAAACATTTCATGAAACATGTATACATCTCGTGGTATATCATTCATACGGCGTACAGTTGCAATTCTAAGCTAATGAAATTACTCTCATGCTATATTAATAAATGCAAAATTACTCACGGTTTGTGTCCTTTACTTCACATCGGACATATATCCAATTTCACTAATGTTCAGAATATTTTTATATCCTATGACAGATGCATGCATATAAGACAAACGTGAACTGATTAAAGGTCAAGAAAATAAAATATAAATCGTCGTTGGCGTGTATTGTTAATCACGCACTTCACTGACTAACGTTATTGCTGTTTCTGCATACACATATCCATCGTTTAGATTAGAAAGGCACTATATTAGATTCCGTTAGCTGTTAATCTTTATTTTCCTTTATTAACAAGTACTATTCATTATACCAAGAGTAACACGGGACACTTTGTAACTAATTACCTTTATATCTTTGCAAATAACGAACTCCTGAGTAATGATTCAGAAGATCATTCCTGATTTCCAGAAATCAAATTTAATCACATCTACCTGACGTGATACTACTTAGTTATGTGTGGAGATGATCCTCTTTGAGAAAATTTGCTTAAATGAAAATTCCTTTCAGATCAATCGATATATTATCTGATCGAATACCATCACTTTCCTCTCATTTCTGTAACTGAGCAACAATCCGGACATAATCTATATATATCGTAGCCCATATCAAGACCAAGTGTTTGCCCCACTAAATAAATTGCACTGTTCAAGTTCGGTTTAGTTTCCTGAATTAAATGATAATTTACTACCTTGAGACTAGTGCAGTTATAAACTGATGGCCTGCTGATATTCCCATAATAAATCAAGGTTATAAATGTGAGATCTAACTAGGTTCCTAATAAAGGCAAACATTTCAGACTTTAATGACTTTACATTTTGTAAGCAAGTTACCTTCTTTGAATCAAATGCCAACACGATTGAGACTATCACCTTTTTTTGAAACAGTGTTGGCTCCTATGAAACGAACACAGCACGAAAATAACCGCGAATCAATCTAATGGTTGAAGACAACGCAAGGTACAACCTAATGATGATCAGTGGGAAAAGAACCACAATTAATTTATGCTACTTTGCGTCCATGTTTTAACTATGCTTGCATATTGAGAAAACATGTACACTGATTCATTGAACCGATCCTTACTGACATATGAATAAGATTATTATGCAGCACAATGCCTTTGTTATCTTATTTGCAAAAGAGTTTCACAGATGTAAAATAAAAAAAAAATTAGGCTTTATTTAAAACAGAAAATACGGTGACTAAATATTTTCATTCGTTTTATTTCTGACAGCTTGATAATTATCTTTTTCACAATAAAACTTTTATTATCTGGTTCGATTTGTCATTTTTATATTGAAATTTAGGTTTAAAATATTTTCTCTGATTTTTATTTGCACAAGAAAAATGTGATTACAGCAGAAGTTGTGTTCATCATTCCAAATGTTGCATCATTTCATTAAAAACCATTTCATTACTAATAATTTCTGAGATTTATATGTAAAATTTCTAAATAAAGCATGACATAACAAGTTGAATGTTTAAGACGCGGATGTTTTATGTGTTTTCCACATAAGATGATTGCATTGTATGAGATGATTTTATTAATTACTGTTTGACGGTCATGAACTCCGTAGTTTAGAAAATACCATTTAATTGGCGTGCAGCTGCATTAATCTATTTAAATAAGCATCTGAACTGCATTAACACTCTGCATGTAATCTGTATAACTTTAACAGACAAACAGATTAATCTCATGTACGTTAAATATTTGCATCTTACTTGATAGTGTAGTTACGCAAAGAAAATCGTTTTTACACTAAGTCTCATATGAGCTTTCCCAACTACAGGATACATCTATGAAAAAAGCCGTGCTTCTATATTGAAAAGGTAACTATGTTAAAGATGTGCTGCCATTTTTAAAGCTGATTATATGTATCCCTTGCAGGAATGCATAGTAGTCTCGCCATAGAATAGCTATACTATTAATCTAGGTTTACTATAGGTTATCACATCAAGAGGACAATGTATTATGCGTCTCTAATAGTTGTGCAACCCCTTTAAGATGATATCAATATTACCGTGTTTATCAAAACTGCTGTATTGCACTGTGTACGCTCTGAGTTTTAATGATTGTATTGGTTACAAAATGCACAAACGAAACTTCACTCTGCGTTCCTATACAAGAGTAAATTAATATATTTTTCTATTAAAGGGTATTGATAAGTATATACTGCATGCTTATGAAAACGTGATTGTCACGTTGCCATGCCCACGACTGCGTAGATCAATGGAATAAATACATGGTCAGAAGCAATGCATATATGTTATACCCCGCGGCTATAGTAGAATGGTACAACAATCTAGATTTTTTGGGTGTCAAAAGTCGCACGTGGCCGTAAAAAAGGGTTTTCAAGAACAAAGGACCCGTATTGGTGTCGTAAATCTCACCACGTTTACAGATAAATGAATAAAGTTAATATGTTATTTTAGAAAACTATTTGTACATACAAATATATAACTTCCATTACCGAATTTAAACTAAGGTGATATCATATATACATGCAACGTATTTGTTTCATAATGCCTAATGTTTTATTTTGTTTCACATGGTCTAGCAACTAAATATTGTGATAGGTTTATGTATATATATATATATATATATATATGTTTAGTATATATAACTCAGTGACATTGTTAAGGTCGAATAAGGTAAGTTTGATATTTCTCTATCCAATATCTTATCTTCATTCTTAGGTGTTTACCACTAAATTGTTTATTAACTAGTAAACACAATTGCATTAATTTGTTATATAATTTAATTTTTAAGAACATTTTAAAATCTTACAAACAATAGAATTAAATTAAATATATTTTCTTCTTAACTTTTTAAGGGCCGTAAAATCTAAGATGAAGAAACTTTTGAAGTATGAGCAAGACAGACAGAACTTCACTAACAGACTCAAAAGGTATCTCCATTGTAGTTCTGTCAAACCATAATTTCACTATTCAATTGAATTGCTGAATGCCAATTTCAAGCATAATTGGCTGGAAAGTTCCAGACCTTTTACATTTGATCCTATTGGACAGATTTAGAAAGGACAAACAGAGGAATGAGCTTTATCAAAGCTTTTACTAATGTTTTGGATTGAACATTACTCAAAGGAAATGCTTATAGAAACCTTGTTGACGCACACAAAAAGTTGAACAGGTACTGATTACCTGACAAACTTTGATGTTAGGCCAACACAAGTGAGTCAAGATCTTATGATAAGTCGTAGTAAGCCCTAAATGACCAGACAAAGGAGTTTCATGGGCTAGACAACGAATTTCCTGTCTGTAGGGTTATGGAACTACAATTTGTTATTTCACTGACCACTCACCCTCGTCTGGATGTCTCCATTTTCGCATAAGAATTAAATTTGTAATGAAAAAACAGACTTCAGGTACTTCAAAGGGTTCAGTTTAAGTAATGGCTTTTTGAAATAAATAGGAGATCGCAGGATAATTTTCCTGTTCTACGACAAGTGATTGTTGTCTATCTCCCTAATTAGAATAAAGAGAACGAGTGGTTAAAAGAGGATCACTGTGATCAATACCTTCTGATTGATCCAAACAAGGGGTTTTGGGGACCTCATACAAAGCTTGACCAATACATATGTCAGCTAAAGGAATACTTTCCTTATCTACTACATTCTCAAGAGCCTTTGTTGCCATAGCGCTGGCAACTGCACAAGCTGGGAATAAATCGGGGAATTCTTTTTCAACTGGATCGACTTTTTGATCCAAATAGGCTTATCAGTTACAAGAGTATTAACCACAACGTTTGTCTCCAGCTATAGTGTTGCCTAGTAATAAATGAATGCTCTCAATGGGTAAAAAGAAACTATTCCGACTGTAACGGGTCCTGGGACTAAGTCTGATGAAAAATGTACACATTGGAGATGATCAGTAACAAAGCCGCACTCCACTCGCTGAATAAGAACATTCTCTTTAGAAGAAGTCTTATTAGAAAAAGACAACGTGCCTGACAATATGAAAACTCTGAGAAGCTCCTGTGCCTCTTAATATTTGTATAGGGGTCGAATTAGCTGAACCACGCACGAGTGATATACAACCATTCCATTTGAATGGTTTAAAGTTCACCATATTAAAATCAGTTTATTAGACTCAAGAAACATTTCTTTCAATACATGTCCTCTTACACATCAAATCATACGGAATTGCATTGTCTTAATTGTGATGCATAGATCTCAATTTGTAGCGATCATAAATTATGTGTAATTACATTTTGCAATAGGTACACCTAAGGAGAAACGCCGATCTATGATCAAGCTTCTCTGGTGTTTGATTTTTAGAAGATACCAGTTTGAGTTTTAAAAGGGCTAGCATTAGGCTGAAATTCTTTTCTGCCATAAGACTGTTGAGTAGAAGTCTTCTTTACAAAGAAACTTAATGAGTTAAAACATACTCATCAGCGTGGGGTTCATTTTCCGAGAATTCGATTTTGTGCTCGTCAAGATAAGTCTTATTGTCATTATGGACAAAGCTTGTGAACGTTTAAAAAAAAAAAGTACTTTGAGAATTTCATAATGGTTTTCAGCTTTTACATTTCTAAGCAAAATCTATCAAATAACTGCCCTTAGTCTCCTGCAAGTTTGACATGAGTTTGTCCAGCCTTTTTATATATAGTTTCCGATTTTTGTCGATACTATTTAAGGACTAACTCATAACCCCTTAATATGCATTCTTTAATCGCATCATAGGCATCACTCTGATCAACCGAAAATGAAGTGTAAATATCACTAGCCTTACCAGTGTACTTATCTCATTCAATGCTCCATTGGCCATTTCAGCAGATCTCTTTCTCAGAAAGGTGGCACTAACCTAATGTTCTTTGTGAGAACAAAAACTTAAAGTTAACTTGCTTGTAGTTGAATTTGTTTTTCTTGTAACTGTATTCGTTTTTTTTTCTTCTCTTTTTCTTCTTTATCTGATTGCAATTGTTATTCTTTCTCACTTTCCTGAAGTTCGAGTTTACTCAGCTCCAATTCCATTTTGCATTTTAATTTTAATCCGTTTAGTTTCGTATCAGAATATGATACAGACTAACTGTTCGAAACCAAAACATTTTTATCCAAAACATATTTTTCTACCAAATACACAATCAAAATACTTCTTTTTTCTTGTTTAGTTAAAGGAAGCTTTCACTTCAAGAAGATCGTTAAATCAATTGATCTCTTTTGAAAAAATATAATACTTGCTGGGTAGGAATTGAAAGATAAATTTCCACTTTTAATGCCCGTTTAGAAATCTAGGGCAATATGTGAGAAGAAAAACTTAAATTTAGATTTAAAGTATGAATGTTCGTTTCACTTGCCAATTCAATGTCTTTCATTCTGCATAGTATTCCCTAGATAAACCCTGCTTACATACATGGTCAACATAACTCTTCCGTCTCAATTTGCTTCCGAATCTGACTCTCTCACCTCTTTCTCAAATTCTAATTGCATTTCTCTTCCTTGTATTTGTCTTTCTTTTTCCTCTGCTTGTAGTCGAATTCTTTCTCACTGCCCTGATGTTCGAGTTTACTAAATTCCAATTCCATTTTGTATTTTAATTTTAATTCGTTTAGTTTTATATCACAATCTGATACAGACTAAATGTTCGAAAACAAAACATTTTAATCCAAGATATTCTTTTCTACCAAATACTGAACCAAAATGCTTCTTATTTCTTGTATAGTTAAAGGAAGCTTTCCTTTCAAAAAGATCGTATTTTCTGGCAAGTTAAATCAATTGATCTCTTTTGAAAAAAATTTAATTGTTGCTGGGTAGGATTTTAGAGCTAGATTTGCACCTTTAATGCCATTTTAGAAAACGCGTGCCGATTTCATTAGAGAATTTTCTTAAAAGTAAAAAAACTAGGGCAATTTTAGAAAAGAAAAACGTTTTCTGAAATACGTTGTTTTGTCAATTATATTACAGACCAAAACGTTAATCATTTACTTTTCTTTTGTATAATAGTTTTAAATCAAAATATTAACTCTTTATTACCTTTTTTTATTCTTATGCGTCTAATTTCTTTCAAACAATACAGGAAAGTTAGTTACACAAACCTGTTCATGGATTAAATACATAATGATTCATTTAATGTTATATTTGTACTTGTCTCTGTCTCTCTATCGATCCATCTTTTTATTTTTAATGATATCGTTATCCTTTATATTGTTAATGAATCCAGAATCAAGATCCAGAAAGGATATATACGTAAAAGGGAAGGCAGGTGTGAAGTTCTGAAGTTCTGAAGATCTAATACAAAACAGAATGGGATAAACAAACGGCAGGAAAATCAGACAATGGAGGAAATGCATAATTAGATGACAACTAGGATTGATATATACATACGTAGGTGGTTTTGCGGATAATATTGGATGGATTTGTCCGATGACAAACACGTTCATATAAACAAACCCATAATCTTAATATATAGTGGATATGAGATTATGCTAGGAAACAATTTACAGCCACAGATTAAATAATAACACATGTTCTGACAAAATATGTTAGAATCCAGTTGAAACAATTTTGATAATACAGTAATAAATATTCTTTGTAAATGATGTTAAGCCATTACAGTAAACGGTTCTGAATAGCATATGTTACGACAAAAATAGTTTTAGATAAAACTGCGTATATAACAGCACAACATATATATATACAAAATGGGACGTGTCACAATAAAGATTCTGTAAAGTTATCATAGATGAGTAAGATAGAAAAGGGTGGGTACATGAATTATGTGTACACGGATCCTGGAGCTATAGGAAGAATAATGGCAATTTGACGTTTCCTTATCGAAACATAACCATATATATATATATATATATATATATATATATATATATATATTTATATATATATATATATATATATATATATATATATATATATATATAGATATATAGATATATATATATAGATATATATATATATATATATAGATATATATATATATATATATATATATATATATATATATATATATATATATATATATGTGTGTGTATATGTGTGCATGTATGTTTATTACAGACAAAGTTGGTGGAGCTGTTTTGTTTTCAAGAAAAAATAAATTAAAATATAAATTTGCAGTAAAGTGAAATCATAACATTACAATTTTAAATGATACAACAGCTCCCTTGTGCCAATAAAAGAAAAAAAAAATAGACCGTGTGTAGAATACAAATGATAATTTTGCCACGATCAAAGAAAAATAAGAATGGACAAGACAAACTTTCGGGAATGATATCTACAAACAGAAACATACATAGTTTAAGTAGCCAAAATGGTGTATAGAAAACTATGTAATGTCTTATATACGAATAGCAAAGTCACTTAAATGTTATATCTCCATGGTAGCTAAAGTGTGTTTGATTCTTAGCTAAGAACGTCTTCGTTTCTTAACAAACTGTGAAACAAATACACATCATAAAAAGATAATTATGCATACCCAAACAAAACGAATTTGACAAGGGTAATTCATTGCAAGTGCTTTGAAGTCTTGGTAGGATATTGAATATAAGGTGAGGTTAACATCACATAGTTTTTTAATGAAGATATTTTAAGGGAACGATACTGTTCTGATGCATGACATGTCTACATGTTGGATCTCATTTTTAATCTTGTTGCAAAAGGAAGAAGACGAGAAAGAAAGGACGAACAAATAAATAATCCCAATTGGTTTCAATATCATATAGGCATATTGTACTGTTAATGCATCCGATTACCATATATTTTGTGTTGATAAATTCCATTTATCGATGTTAGTTTACGTTCATAAGGGTCAGAACAATTCGGACCAGCATGTAAGGTTTGTCTAGTCAGCTGTGTTGCGACAGACAAAATCTATTCGTAATAGTTTTAGACAATCGTCTCTAGTTCATAAATAAAATTCTTGAAGAGGATTTCATCCGATAATACATCGCAATTTTTTTTCACCAGCTTTTCTATTTTCCGCCGTAGTTGGTAACTAAAATGAATAATCACAGAAGATCATAAAAATAAAACAATATCAAACTTGTCATTTATATTTCCTGTAATAAACCTGTAATCAAATCAGCTTGCATGCATTACTGGTGTTAGTATCACAATCATGATAATTGATAATAACAACTTTTCTATATAACACATAACCCAAATTCTTCTTACTCGTAATCAGCTTGTAAGTTTTGCTAAAACAATTGAGAGTGTGTAATCGTTATCAAAATATGTATCCTAGGTAATTACATTGCCTACTATAACTGATCTCGTTATCACGTACTACTCATATTCCACAAGTTTACTAACTTAAGTTAACTTTTATGAAATTTGAGGTTGGTATTTCGATGTAATGCTCATTACAATATACTAGTGACCTCATGCGTATTCATAATTCCACTGAATGCAATCGGCTGATAAAAAATGGCAGTCTAATTGCATAATAAATTTAGAATGCAAGAGTAGAACACTGCGACGGTCCTTAAACACCACTTTTAATAATTATTGCTTTACCCATTGTGACCCACATTCTACTATTATTTGTTTCTCAGTCGCTTTTTAAACAACAAGATTTGCCATATGATGTAGTGTAACCGCTACATAATGTACACAGTTAAAAACGCAGAGTAATTAGCTTTTTTTTTACCTATTTTTAGGTCACCTGCCTGTCTTGTATCATTTTTCGTCTCTACAAGTTAATTGTTGTATAGAGTGCGACTCCTCAGAACTCTATGACTGAAGCAACACGTGCCTTATCATAAGCAATTTAATCAAATAATTCCAAATGAATACAATTCAACAATAAAAAATTTGATTGATGTCTGAAGTATGGAAATTGCTGTTACTTGTTATTACAATATTTCGTAATGCGAACAATGTGTTTCAACATGCAAGGACGTATTCATGTGCGATTGAATGAAATAGATTGAGGAAATTAATGGTAACGTGAAATAGAGTATGAATAAAACGCAAATATTCTGCCCAACTAATACATGGTGTCCCAGAAAGAGGGGTAGATGGCGACAACAGTCGCACTCATAATCAAATATTCGCGAAATCGATACACAGCCGTGCTGTCCTAAATATGCTGCCTTTTTGTGTCCCTGGGATGGTTACTTTTATATATCCTCATTTTTTCGCTATGATATATTCCAAAATGTTTAGTTAATTCAGTTTAAAGCTATCCAGCCATGAATTCACGCTGATATACACTGTAATCACGACAGGGTTATGTCCCTTATAATTTGAAATTCTTTGAGAACGTTTCTCATCTATGAAACAGTATAAATTAACAACTGAAATGTAATTCGGTAAACAATGCAGGTGCGATGAATGATAACAATGTAAATAATAATCAAAGTAGCTAGTACAAATTGAAACTTATTTTTAGATTGGATATATAATTAGAGTGATGAGCTTATTTGCAGTCAGGTAAGTACAATTCATAACAGATGATCTCAGTAACGCACCTTCGGTAAATCCGTATCTTATGTATGTATGTTGCAATATAAGCTGTGGTCAAAGAGGAATAACTATAGCTACAGCGTAGATGCCACAACAGGTTTGAATAAGGGTTTTCTGCTCTTGATAGATGCTAGGATAGGATTGTGGCTCTGCGTTAATATGGACAGTAAGGGTATAATTTAAAACCTGCATTGGAATGGCTTCTAAGGTTTCCGTCTGCATTGACAACAATAATATAGGAGACGCCATCAATATAAAATGATTGTCTAAATCACAATTCTATTAAGGATACTGATAGATTTTCACAAAATTGGTATTGAATTGTTAGTGTTACCTTTCCTAAACACTTTCAATAACACGTGTTAAAATTTGTCATTCCACGCAAAAGACGCGACGCTGGAAATAATATAAATTAGCTTTATGCCTTGATGGTGTGTATTATTTATCTCATGTCATATTGTTTTATCAGCACCTTAACACAGGAAAAGAGACAAATTAAACGAACAATGAAATCTACCTTCACGAAATGCATTAATGAGCGGATTGACTGCATTGGCGAAGTGGAAACTAACTCAACAAAAATCGTTGCCTTGTAGATAGGCACGGCATCACTTAGTCATAAAATAACAGATCATACTTGTCTGAGGCCAATAATACTTTCAACAATGAAATATGATTGTATGGAAACAGAATAAATCACAAACAAAAAATGTAAATAGTAAAAATTAAAAAAGAGCAAATCATACATTCGTGACTAATTTTGAAGTAGAAATTAAACCGAATACTTGAAGCTAATGTCACACTTAGCAGCGTAGGGGGCGAATGCTACAACTTTTTCCAGGCGTCCATTCGCTAATCCAAGGCTTCCTCAAAAATGCTTTATAGAAGCCTCCATTCGGCAAAATAGAACTAAAAAAAATTGACGGGGTTTATTGTCGCCATGTGCTGCTGCATCACGCACCGAAGATTTTTAACCGAATATTTGATCAAATCCGATACGAAATCGTGTTCGAGGGTCATGTAACTTTATTGTTATAAATCCGTGTGGGACCAACTGAGCATGACTAAAGAAATTTCGAAATCGATTAAAGTCCATATCGGAACACAATGTCTGCCAAGTATTTCGTAGCGTATGTGTATCAACGCCTTTAAACACAGCAAGAATATTACAGTTACCTCTGATCACTTTTGGAATCTGAGTGTATCGCTGAGTGACATATATCACATCAGTGTTTTTTTGACGCCCCCGGGAAAATATTCTAGCTGGGTTGTTTTGATTGTCTAACATTACATCATCGTATACGACTAAATTGTTAATGCTCCCATCAAGGTCATTTACGGATGGTGCCTCGTCAATATCAGATATAAAATCAATGATGTTTTCACCTTTAATTTCTGATGCGTTTTCGTTGAAGTCTTTTATTACTTCGTAGCATCGCTGATCATCTACACTAGGAGCAACTAAATACAACTTATCCCACTTCATCCATCTCATTATTAAATTGAGTAACAATTGCGTCTTCCCGGATCCAGATGGTCCAATTAAAATTGAGCGGATAGAGTTTGGTAGCTCTGCATGATGCTTAACTGGTTCTCTTGTTTTAGTCGCTGAAAAATCAATTACATTCATATCTCTATACATAAATTATGGATCTATATTGTGTGAAGTGTAAAACGCGTACTAGCACAAATGATGTGACGACGATTACAACTAAAAATAACAGATCAGCACTTACTGGTAGGTGTGCAACATGTGGTTTAAAAAATTAAATTTTTTTTTATGAGATCTGCAGAAAATGCTAGCATTTCTGATGATTTAAAAAAAACGAGGAGGTGATATTGCAGCCAAGTTAACAAAACTCCCTGGAACACCGTGGACAAAGTATCCAGGAGAAAAGCACCTTCCAGGATATAGCTACTGTGGCCCCGGAACACGATCAGATATCAGACATGATGATCAAAATCAACCTCGACCTGGTGAAGAACCAATAAACGCTATTGATAAGGCGTGTCATGCTCATGATGTTGCATATAAAAGCAGCAATCTCCAAAACAGGCATCTAGCGGATGTAAAATTTATTCACGCGTTAAATGCTATTCCTGATAAATCCTTCAAAGAAAAGTTGGCTTCATGGTTGGTAAAATCAGCTATGAAAGGCAAATTGATGTTAGGTGCTGGTAATTAATAATATGAATCTATTTATTATTCTCCGAGAGGATACTGGAAGGGTAAAGCAGCAATCAGTAAACTCGCTAACGCCGCAAAAGTAAAAAAGACCACTGCGGCTAATTGGTTATCCAAACAGGCTATATAGCAAATTTATTTACCGCGTCCTAAACAAATCAACTTTTCACATTTTGATGTTATCGTACCCAATGAAGTTCATCAAGCTGATTTATTATTTTGCCGCGTGACGACGGCTATAAATACGCGCTAACTGTAGTTGATGTTGCGAGTCGATACAAACAAGCAGAGCCGCTAGAAACAAAGTCGGCCAATGAAGTAGCTTCTGCTTTTGAAAGAATTTATCGACGAGGCCCACTACGCTGGCCAAATTTTTTACAAGTTGATCCTGGCAAGGAATTTCAAGGTGTGGTTACATCTACAATGAAACATCAAAATGTCACAATAAGACGAGGACATACTGCACTACATCGCGATCAGGCAATTGTTGAACGATTCCATCGGACTCTTGCTGAGCGGTTATTTGAATATCAATACGCAAAAGAATTCATTCAGGATAAAAGATATCGTGAATGGGTCAAAAGGTTACCAGGAGTAGTTTCAGCGCTAAATAACGAGATTACTCAGACAATCAATATGAAACCTAATAACGCAATAAAAAAGTATATACCACAACCACAAAAAGATAGCGTTTCTCAGCCAATTCTTGGCAATGTCACCGTGAGATATTTATATGAACCAGGAGAGCTTGAAGGTGGTAAAAAAAGGGCTACTGATCCTATTTGGAGTGTCACTACGCATAAAATATCTACTATAACACGATCAACTGGTAGACTTCCAATCTATAAATTGGATTCAACTGCCCCTCAGTGGGGTTTTACACGCGAACAACAAGTGATTCCTGACGATACTCAATTACCGCCGCATGGTCTTAACTAGCGCCGTTGCGTCTGTTGCACTCAAGACAAGTCAACATCACATTGTTTCTGAAGTGACCGAGACTTTTATTTTTTCTGTCTACGGTAAACTGGCGAGGATCTATATTCGAATACTGCCAACACATTATACAATTCCAACTCGCGCAGTGATTATTCTGTTGTTTCTTCAAAGTGATTATTTATTCAGCATCAATGTCAAATTCTAGTTGTTTTTTTTTGTTTTATTGTTTGTAACCGGAGAGTTTTTTTTTCAATAATTTTAACATCAACGATGCTAGCATCATCCATTGTGGTGTCATCATCGAAAATAATTCTTCGAAGTTGATTTATTCGCCGTACTCTAGACACTGCAAGATAGACTAAATTTGACCACTCAATGCGATTATCGACTATCCAAACAATTGTATCCGTGATGGTTAATCCCTGCGAGGAATGTATCGTCGTAACGTAACCTAGCATCCATAGCGATTTATCAGCAAGCAATGCGTCTTCGACACCACTGATATCAACCAACACAATATCATTTAACACTAGTGTTTGTTTTTCTGTTCCTGACTCTGTCAACCGCCCTGGAATTTCAACTTCAATATTTTGCTTTCGTGTATCCGATGGTCTATAACACAACGGAACTGGAAGTGTTGGAAATTTTTCTTTGTGTAATTGAAACAACTTTCGCTGAAGTGTGTCTCTGACTATCTTTCTACTTGCCACTACAAAATCATTTGGTCTCCATGCTTCCCAAAATTCCTCCATGGGAGTTTCAGGAATTATTTCTCTGATTATTTCACATTGGATTCTATCCGGTTGTAATCTAATTAATTTCTTGACCTCACGTAGTTGTTCATCAAGTGCTCTATAGTCAGTATAAATTTCTTCATAATAGTCAACAAACCCTTTCAACCAATCATGTGGACCCCTGCCAACAAAAGGTGGTGGCTGGCCCTGATCTCCACACATTATCACTTTTGTATTCGCGCGCAGGAACCAATCAAGAAACATTTTTAATACATCTACAGAAACCGTACATATCTCATCCCAAATAATAACCCCGGTGATAAATTTCTCACCCATTCTTTCAGGGGTCCATTCATCGCCCTTGTATCGAATAAAGCTGTGATAAGTGCAAGCTTCAACGTTTCGTTGTTTTATCTCTCGCGCTAATCTATGGGTTGGTGTCAGCACAATCATGTTTTTGAAATCCGTAGGATTTTTCCCACGATATAATTCAATCGCACGAGTCGTCTTTCCCGACCCGCCACAACCGTCTAAGTAAACTGTTTTGTATCTACAAATTCGACCTGATATCGGTGGTGCATTAGAAAGTTCTGATAGATTATCGCCGTGTAAGTAATTGTTTTTAATCTCAACGTCTGCTGATTCAGAATAATCACGCAGCGTTTCCTTTTTAATTCTCCATGTACTCCAGTGCACTTCGCTACCGCTAGTAAATTTAATCACCTCGTTGATGTACTTTTTGTCAATGTAAAATGAATCAACAGCGACTCCCACTGCAGTATCAGGAAATCTATTTATCATTGAAAATAAATTGATACAAGCATAACCCAGCATAGACGACCTCAAATGTGTATACGGAGAACTGTGTCCATCGTTGTAAGTAACAATTGTACCCAATTTTGTTCCATCGGACACGAAAGCATCCTTACGATCTACATATATGTTTTTAGAAACTGCATCTGCAATTACAAAGTCATTTTCGGTGTTCTCTATATTCAATCATGAAGAATATCTTTTATAGTCACATTTTTTCCCTCCCTGAGTGAATTTTCCAATTATTCTTCTGCCGAGATCTTTTGCTTCGTTGTTTCGCTGATTGAATACCCATTCGGACCACTCAATGATACAGTTTGCATCTGCCTGAATATGTTTTCTGGATTCGTCAATTATACTATCAAGACTTTCTGGTTCCGGTAACCAGACATTAGTTTGTTTCCGATATGATATAATTGTTTCACTGACTGTCAACGAAATTAACATTTTTGTATCACTCATGAAACGTAATAACGCTATTGGCAGCCACTTCTTTTCAGACATGTGTCTACCAATCCAAATATAACAAGCGCGATGAAGTCTTGAAGCAACATCAAATGATGTAACACGAGCAAAACCGGTCTAATCAAAATCAGGCAGAGTTCCATTAATCGCAACACGAGTCATTTCATGTACGGGGTGTTCAAATCGTTTAAAATACTCAGTACACTCTCCATAACCAAGAAAACTCGCTGGATAATAAGAAATCATATCAACTGAAATGATACTTTCACGGTCGTATTTGTTATTGAATAAACCGCCATGATTAAATTCGAGGCAACTAGCCTAATATCTGGCAAGAATTCAGTTCGTGTTGGTTTCCATGTATTTTTCTTTCTTGCAAAATGAGCTGCAACCGACGGAATTGTAAAACAGTTTGTCAATAATTGTTCATCAGTGGCTTCGCCGCATGTTAAATACCCACTAGCTGTTTTTTTCATCTTGTTGTGAAACGCTTCAGTGCGGTATAATTCACAATTTGGTCTTACAAACTGATCAAAAATATCCTTTTGATTTTCAGCGCTGCGAAGTAACCACACTGATACGTGGTCGTTTTTACTCAAATGCGCAATAACATCGAATAGTTTCTCTTCAACTAGAAAACCATCCCTGGAGAAATCTTCTCCCAAGAATTCCGTGGGTATATACTTTATTGGTCTGTTCCGTGGAAATATTGTGACCACGGACGTCCATGCGTGTTAGTTATGATCAATAATTTTAATTGGGGCTACATTTTTGTTATATTTTGATTCATATAATATTTTTCGGGTTATCGTCATAACGGTTATTGGAAATCTCAGTGATGTTTCTAATTTTGCTATATCGCTAATAGTTGCTCCGCGTTCTTTGACTGTTAAACCCCATTGAGCTATTTTGCTACGCCGTAAATCAGTTAGTTTGTTCCTTTGGGATGCATTTTGTAAAATGCTCTGTTATTCGTTCTACTACACAATTTATCCTCGTTGACTGCTTCATTGGTTTTAGTTTTCCTATATCAGGTTTTTCATTTAACGGATATATCCCATAAACAACTGCTATTTCAGGGTATGCTCGTTCATAGTATGGTTTGTCAATTCCACTTAACAGACCCGGCTGAGAATCACGGCCAACAACGACTGTTTTCTTGTCTTTGAGAATTGGTTCAAATTTGTCTCGTATAATCCAACCGTTTGATTCTCCGATAATGAATTTCACTCTAAAAAAATACTTGTTTTTGCTGTCAAGTTGTGATATTATCGTAACTGAGTTTTCGTCGTTCATGGCGGCATCAACAACACCATCAATTTGAAATGTTGACCAGCTATGAGATCCTCCATCACGCTTAAATTCAATAGCATAGTCACGAATTGTTTGTATCAAGCTGTTATCATTTATTGCTCGTTTTGGCACATCTTTGATGGTTCTTTCGAGATTGAATTTAATATTTTTGTAGGGCTTAATTGTTGATAATCTCTCGAATTCCTCAATCATATAATTAAAACAAGTATTTAAATAAGAAATTTGTATATAATGAATCACTGCAAATGGCTTATGATTGGATCAACAACCCCGTGTAACAAATCATGCAGAAGCGAATTCTGTGGGTATTATTTACAAAGCGTTCGCAACGGTTCCCTTGGCCCCCTCCCGTGCCTCCGATGTGGGGTGGGGTAAGGGGAAAATCACAATTGTCTCAGTTGTGGCGGCAAACGATACAGGGAACTAAAACGCTACTATGACAAACGAATAAAAAATACCGTCATTGACCTCAACGATGACAAAATTATACAAACCCCTCAAGATTACATACAGAGACTTATAATTAAAGTAAAAAATAAATTAGACAAACAATAGTATAGTATATAAATGAACCAAGATTTCAGACCTTACCCCGTGCTTGTTAATTATGAAGCATCCCGTGATGGTATTATCAGAAACCGTAGACTGAAGAAACCAATTGGTTTTGACAATGGTGTGGGGTATTTGAGATTTGGTGCTGGAGAGAAGAAATATTACTGTCACAGATTCGTCTTCGAGATGTCTAATGGATTGATCAGAGATGGTTTTGTAGTTGATCACATTGATTACAATCCTCGGAATAACTAATTGGATAATTTACGAATTGTTACACAGAGTGAAAATACTACATATGGGAAAACAGGTACTTGTAAATCAATTGGGAAAAGACCAGTAAAATCATTTAATACAGTAACTAGCGAAAAAAATATCTCAATCTATGAATGAAGCCGGTAAATATTTCAATATTTGTATACCCTCCGTACGAAAAGTAGCAGAAGTAATTTATGGATCAGCTTTTCCTAAAAGATTGAACAAAAGATTCGATTTTCGTATGTCTAATCATTTTATATAACACCAAGGGAGATTACTCGTTTAAGTATGTTTCAAAGAGTTTCTCGTCAAATAACGTGAAAGAGACCCAGAGGTTACATGTATCAACACATCTTTGGAACTCCTTGGTTGCCTTCACATCCAGGTAAGCCCAAGGGGGACCCGAAACATAAATCTCCGGCGGGAGGCCTAACGCGACAAATGTCATATTAGACCGCCCGGAAGATATGCTTGGGGGACGTCACTAAATGTACTTACAATGCCGGTAATTTCCATCGAGTGTTTGGCAGATTGTAGGCATACATATTAATTAACTTAATTAACTTAATTAAGGATGAATTATATACAATGATGATATATGATATATGATACAATGATGATGATTGGACATCACTAGACGATACAAACATGAAACGAAGGGGCGGATTTTCTACGGCCATCCGACCAATCAAAAGCAACCCATGAAATCAACCCGGTTGCATGATTTACAAAAGACAACCAGCGTCGTGTCAACGGCGTGGGTTAGTTTTGATCGGTCGGATTGGCTTTTGAAAGCGCCAAGCTTAATACCTTTCATATGGTATATAAGGTGACTAATACAGCAGCGTCAATCCACAAGGTGTGTGTGATTTTATTTTCCCAATTCTTGTCAATGGTGTTTCACAACAATTAAATAAGACCGATTATTTGAATAAAACACTAAAAAAATGAATACAATTGTTTGTAAACACTATATAATTAATCCTTTTTCTTACAAAACAGATAATTGATTATGTCCGCTGAGAATCGTGACAGTTAAAACCAGCCAATCAAAATCGGTGACACACAAGGGGTTTTCATGTATGTGCTGTCCTTAATTAAGTTAATTAAGTCAATAAAGTAACCTCTGGGTCTCTCTGACGTCATAGGACGCCCGCGAGATTGCCAAATGGGGTTTTCATGTATATGCTGTCCTTAATTAAGTTAATTAAGTTAATAAAGTAACCTCTGGGTCTCTTTCACGTTATTTGACGCGAAAAGGGTTTCCAAATGGGGTTTTCATGTATGTGCTGTCCTTAATTAAGTTAATTAAGTAACCTCTGGGTCTCTCTGACGTCATAGGACGCCAGCGGGATACCAATGGGGTTTTCATTTTTTTTAAATTAGAGATAAACTATATTTTAACAATAATGGATATCCAAGATGTGAATGATATAATTGCTGAAATTTCACATTTGAAAAATCGCGGAATAGTATTATCTGAAAATCTAGACACTGAACGCATTATGTCTGAATTTGAGCATATCGATGATCAATCAAAACGAGGTCGTTAGGTTTTACCCAAGATGCATTCGTTGATTAAGCGAATACAAAAATCAATTATTGCCTCGTTGTATCGTAACGACGTTAATGTATTTATACAGTTATTCAGTATCGTTGAATCAACTAGACAGAAATTAGGGCAACAGTACCAGATTAGATCCGAGATAGCCTCTAAAGTTCGTAACATTAAACGGCTGATTGAAGAATCCCATATCGTGAATGATAACACACACACGTTATGAATGGAATTCCTATGGAAGTAAATACACGCACAATAGACTTTATCTACGGGGTGGATTCTTTTATTTCCCGGTAAAGTCAAATGCGATTTCGCATTGGAAAATTAAGTGGATTTTTACAATAATGACCGCAACAGCATTAACTACTATATTGGCACGAGAAAGACTCTCATCCATTAAGAAGTTTTTACCAGTCAGAGACCGAGTACGTGATAAACTTCAACGACGACAAGAACTGCAAACTGACTTTTCTGTTTCAAGTAAACATCTATTTGCCCCAATAACGAGCGCGGCCAAAGACGTGAAAACGGCTACAGAACGTGCGATATACGGAGATATCCCTGAGGAAGGAGCGCGACGAAATGTTCCTGTTCTTGGTGTGCTTGAAAATATAGGAGCGGAAACTGAAAAGACATCAGCACTGTTACAAAAAACACCTGGTCCGAAAAATACTAATGATGAAAAAGAAGACGAATTACGCACGCGATTTAACGAAGAAGGGGTAGCAGAATTTGATAAGACTGACCCAGCAAGGTTTCCTGCACTTGTTGTTAGGACGTATGAAAACAGAAAAAAATGTTAAAACCAGAACAACACAAGTATGTAAGAGGTATATAACATTGGGCTGATATATTTTACAAAATCAAAACTAAAACAGGTAAAGTTGACGAGGACAATACGTCATATATTGAATATCTCAATATAGTGAGTACAGTGTATAATGAATATGAAAAACAAAAATCACAAAAACAAGGACTGCAGCGGTGTCGACAATAACCTGCAAAAACAATATCTTTTTCACCTGCTAAACAACAACCGGATTCGGAAACAGTGAAATCTGATCAGCCCGAAGATGATTTAGAAGAAGACAAAGCAGCTGGATATAGTAGTGAAAGGGGTTTTTCTGGTAGCGGCAATGACAAAGTCAATGATGGAAACTCTTCGAGTGAAAAATCTTCGATTTTGAACTCAACCATGACATGCCCTGGTAATATTCTCAGTGATATATCACGGTTAGAGGTACTTGTGGGTGGAAAACGAGCCGGAAACAACTCCGTTGAAATAATTAATGAAGCAGCTTATATCTGCAGACGATTATTTGCCGGCGGTATCATCGAGAACTCATTGATGAATTAGTTGAAAATCACAGAGACGCCCATGGTTATTACAGCGTTTAAACTCGAAGAGTTTTCAATCATTGGGGAAACACTAATTGGAAAACTATTAGTTTTATAACAAGATAATTATACACTACAACCATGATAAACCAACAAGCGTGTATGTGGTAAACTCACCATTGCCTGTTTATAGAGCATATTACGGAGATGATTTCGGCAATACCATTGCGGGGTTATTTACAAGAATGGCCCCAAAAGTGGCGCCGCTAGTTAAACAATTAGGAATGAAAGCCATTGATGTTATTCGTGATAAGGGTATTAGCGCTGTTGGAAATCTTGCCGGAAAGGCATTTTCTGCAGCAAAGGATAAAATAACATCATTGGTGCGACGACGAAAAAAGCAACCAGTTGTACTGCCATCTACAACAGAGATGCCTGCAAGTGTCAGCAAAGCAATAAATAACGCAGTGGAAGAAAAACTAGCGTCAATGGCGGCTACACCGGTGACTCCATCACTTGATGTGCAAAATAGCGCTATCATGAACGCGATAGCGGGAAGTGGTTTGAAACAAAAAAGAAATTCAAAGAATTTTCAACGACCATGATGATTACAAAGAGTTTCACAATTGAAAACACTAGTGTTTTTATAATAAAATGTTTAAACAACAAGCTGATCCAGCGTTTGACATGGATGCCCCAGTGCGCAAGGACGATTCCGTCCGCGATTATCAATACTATTACTATCATGCAATACAATCCAACTTACGA
Organism: Unio delphinus; assembly: GCA_029339505.1. Taxonomy (NCBI): domain Eukaryota; kingdom Metazoa; phylum Mollusca; class Bivalvia; order Unionida; family Unionidae; genus Unio; species Unio delphinus. The sequence goes on along the minus strand of JAQISU010000134.1, from coordinate 5,145,023 downwards.
TCGCGAATTGAACTTCAAGTTCAAGATACCAGTAAATACTCTTTGCCGTGTGAAGCAGTTATTGAAGTCGAAGGAGAACTTGTAACAAATGTTGCAGCTGATACACCATATGCAGATAATGCAAATATCCGAGTTGGGTTCGTCAACAACGGCAACATGGCGTTATTTGAAAGTGCAAGATATCTCATTGATTGAAAATAAATTGAATCAATAGACCGTGAGGTTGATGTTGCAACAACAATAATTGGGCTAGCAAGATATTATGATGATTATACAAGGTCGGCTGGTCCGTCTATGATGTTTGCAAAGGATACCTCTGATAACGCTGACCACCTTCAGTACATTAAAGTACGAACAGCGCAGGCTACTGCAGAAGCCGATCAACAACTTGCAGCTAATCTAGACCGCAAAGCAAGACCAGCCGCTGAATTCGACATTATAAAAAGAGTCAATGAACGTTTCAATTTAGGGTTTGCAGCACGAAGGGGGGCATTGCAAGGGCAACGCCGTCAGTTTTCATGTGCAATTCCGTTGCATCATATTTTCGGATTCTGTAGAAACGTCAGAAACGTCATCTATGGAGCGAAGCATACAGTAGCGTTAGTGCGAAAGGGTAATGACAATGATGCAGTCTGGCGTGCTAATGGTGTCGATGATGTTAAAGTTGTTTTAATTAAATTGGTATTGTGGATGTCAGTGCTAATCCCATCAATTACCGCAGAAGAGCGGCTACTCTCATTTATGGATGAGAGTGGCAAATCATTGCTAAGTTGGCTACCAACAACGACTGATGCCAAAGAGAATAATGTAGATGGTACATTTACATGGCATTTAGCATCAAAACAAGGCGTTTCAGCTCCACGCCATATATTTACAGCGCTGCAGAATAGGGAACGATTAGGTCGTCAACTATCCAGCCATATGATATTTGATCAATTAGGGGTCGAGGAGGTTTCGCTGAGAATAAACGGACAACAGGAACCATCCGAGGATATACAGCGTGATTACAATAACAACCACATAGCACGTGTGTATCATAGAATGCAGTCATATATGGGTCGTGATCAAAGTGTTGATACTGGTTTACAAATATCGCAACTTGATTTTAAAAGCCTCTATCCGATTTATTACTTTTCACTTGAACATCTTGATTTAACAAGACAATCCGTTGTTGATATACATTTTTGAGCTTGTGTGAAACGCCCAACTAATGCGGCGGGGAATGTTATCCTTATCCCAAATTACAGAGCGGTTGCTGTCATTCTCAATGATAAATCAATGTTGTTAGAAGGAGTTGGCGGACGAATGAGACTAATTGATGCACCAATGGAAAATCTTTGATTGAAACATCCTTGTTGAAATCGTGAAAATCGTTTACGATTTCACAATTAGATCAATTGAAAGCATCAATGTGTTTTACAATAAAATGCCATATAGTGTTGTTATTGTCAAGCTGACTGATGGTCAAGTCAAGAAATTAAAATCAAAATTCGCTAAAGAATGTGGAACCACAATAACGTTGAAACCAGCGCAGATGTCCGGCGGTACACATAAAATATCATTGACGGATCGTCAAATAAAACATTTCAATGATGCGCTTAAGAATAAGCGAGGGGTTCAAATTGTCTTTTCAAAGGCTGCAGTCGCCAAAATGATAAAATCAGGTGGTATATTTCCATTGTTAGCTGCAATACCAGCATTGATTGCAGCGGCTGCCCCAGCGGTGGCGAAAGCGGCTGCGTTGGGGGCCGTTGGTACCGCGGCAGGGATGGCACTAGAAAAGGCAACTGGACAGGGTTATAAAAAGAAGGGAAAGGGTCTAAGACTACCAGGAACCCCGTATTCATGGTACAGCGGAAGCGGCTTAAGAATACCAGGAATGGTTTATTAGTTGAAAACCCAATTGTTCCCATGTCCAATTTTGATTTAATTGATGCTGCTAAAAAACTAGCGATAAAAAACTTCAGAGGGATTTTTATGAGAGATCAATTACCGGGAAAACCAAATAACGTTGAAACTGGTATCATCAATCTTGATAACTCCAACGGTGAGGGAACTCACTGGGTTGCATACGCGATTAATCCACGTGGAATTGTTTTTTTCGATTCATATGGGTTAGCCCCACCAAAAGAGTTTATGCGGTATATATCAAATCGCTCAATTCCGATTTTTTATTCCACGCAGCCAACACAACAATTAAATGATCCACCAATATGCGGCCGTGAAGTATTAAATGTCCTCGCGGAAATATCATTAAAATCCTTTGGATTTCCGTGGAAGCCACCACATATTGTTGTAAAGGAATATATTAGTGGGAGGTTTTTAGTGAAAAAATCCATAAATTGAAAACACAAGTTGCACTAACAATAATGATTGATATTTGGGGACGTTCTATTTCAATGTCGAAACCAACAGCGGAAACATCTGCGTATTCTATCAAGGATGTAAAAAAAAATAATTGAAGATGAAATCGCTGAGACGTTTAATTTAGCAAGTGTTGACCCCGGGGAAATAGTTGTATTTCAAGATCGCCAGGGCAAATTGAAAACCCGTAATGTGTTATTGGATGACATTTTAACACGACAACGCGATGTTGCTGAAAACACAATAGCGTTGTATTCCAGTGATGGAAAACTCAAACCGGGCGCACTTATATATACAATCACAAATACACTTGCCAACTACAATAAAGAATTTGACGAACATGTGAAAAATTATAACCAATTTCGCTAAAATGTCATTCATAAGCTCTTTGGGTCTCCAATGGTAGTTACGCCACCCCATGCGGAGCTTAATTCGTTTATTGATGATCAAAAGGTCATTAATGACCTCACTGATAAATATTTTACAACAACAACATCCGAAAACGAGTCAACTACATATTCGGAAATAATCAAAAAACTTAATGAAATCGCTGATATTAAAAAATCTATCGAGGATAGTAAAACAACAGTTGATACCGTCAAAGATGATTTTCCTAAAATGATCGAACGACACGACATGATAAAAATTCCACACTCCGCAGAAAATATCCGTAATGTCGTGTATGTGGTTCGGTACGGAACTCTCGATTGGGTCAAAGACACTAATAATGGAATAGATTTTACTCCAACTGTAAAAGGCATCTATCGATTTACGTTAACTACATTTGGCGGGGATAATTTTAATATTATAGATAATTATGGAGGTGTCGGTGATGATCAAACCGCTGTAAATACAATAACACAGCGAATTGATGCAAATTCCACTTGGACTATTTTTATATTATCGTCTATTCGAGTTGTTAGAGTTAGATTACCAATAACATATGTGATATAATTTATAACAAATATACCTGTAGAAGATTAATTCAACTATGACATTTCCAATACCGATGACATAACCAATGATTTCATCATCGCAATATTGCTATGTTACGGTCAGAGAATTTTCAATGAAACTCAAAACACTCGCTGAGAAGTATGCAATGAAAATAAAAAAATATCGCAGGAGAATTACAGTCATTGACTTTACAGTGTATTCGGTATCTGGTGTAATGGCCGGAGCTGGTATTATACTGTCTTCAGTGACAATGATAGCTCCGGTTGTTGTTCTAATTTGTATATCCGCGGTTTCAACAATAGCTGGGGTTGCAATGCAATTACAAAAAAATATCATCATGTTCTCAGGGGAAACTTAACGAATATACAGTAAAACATCAAATAGCATCTAACGGTTACTCGCAATTGTCCTCGTTGATATCATCATCGATTGATGACTCATTAATTACCGAAGACGAGTTCTCCGCGATGGTACGTATTTATGATTCCGCAGTATCAAAATTAGAAATTGTAAACAATGATAATAATAATGTCACTAAAACTCGAAGAGCTTCAACTACTTCAACGAATATTAGAAAATACCACTCCGGTGAAAACAAGCATGATATCAATAACATGAACAAACCCTGAATTCAGTGTGAATTTCCCTTCTCCGGTTCCTGTGAAAGAGATAGCGCTAGCTAAATTACGAGTATACCACAGATGGGCTAATATCAGATCGGTTGCATTTGGCGGTCAGCAACCCGATAATTCGTTGGTGTTCTCGTATAAGAATAAACCCGATGGCACCCCAGACTGTAAAACTGTTTCCATACCAACTGGGTCGTACCAAATTGAACAAAATTGATGCATAATTGCAACGTAGAATAAAATCAATCACGGGAAAAGAATCAAAAATAGCTATAAACGTTCATCAGCCGACGTTATCCGCGATTGAAATAAGCACAGAGGGATACGTTGTAGATATTTATAACAGCTCAATAAGAACAGTGCTAGGATGGCCTTAAATACGACCTCGACAGAAACTAGTTAATATACCACCTGAACCAAAAAAATCAGATTATGTCACAGACAAGATAATACCTGATAATCCAGTAAAATGCTATAGCGGTTACACCAAATTGAATTTTTTCACTGGAATAATAGAAAATCGCTGTAATAGATATTACACAACTCGACAAGATAAAATCACTGAAAATTTCACAGCGTTCAATGACGTTTTTTCACTGTTGTTAAAATCTTTTAAATCCGGTACTCTTACCCGAGATGAATTTGTCAGCGTCATAGAAACATGTAATAAAATCATCAATGACATGGAAATATTTCATTTGCAAATCATTCAAGGGGTATTAGGTGACGATAATCCTAAAACAAGAACAGAATTTGCAACGAAGTATAATATACGTGAAGAAGATATTCCCACATTCAAACTACACGGATATAATATCTTAGAACTACAAAAATCTCTCATTGATGCCATCGATGAAGGTTTCAAAAAAATCCATGACGCATGGAAAAAAATAACATCACCAGAAATAAAAATCCTGACACATAATAATGACCCAGACGGAGGCGGCAGGCATATTGCCCCGCACAGTGTAAATATTTCATCGGTGATTGCGCTCAATTTAGTATGTGATGCTATCGAAGGAAGCTATCAAATTAATCTTGAGCAATCAAATCAAGCCCAACAAGGATATATTCTTTATTCATTTGCAATAACAGCTCCTCCAGGATTTTTAATAGTTGAGGATCCAACTAATCCAGTCTATATGCGATGTCATAATAATTCGTTAACGAGAATTAATTTCAGACTCACTGATCAGTCCAATAATCTAATTGATTTACGAGGTGAGGTGTTAGCGATTAGTCTGTTTGTAAAATCCTACAGGAATTTTCATCGTAAATTGCTAGCAATTTCAAGGATAATTTATTAACCCAGCGGCTGGGGTGCGCAATGGCGTCATTTTTGTTTTGCTGAAAAATCTTTGATTTCCAAGCGTTAATTTGCCGATTGGACAGCTTTTGTAGAAAGCCTCGGATTAGTGAATGGACGCCTGTATTCACGTCTGTGGTTAAAAATCTTCGATTGCGTGATGCAGCAGCACATGGCGACAATAACCCGCGTCGATTTTTTTTAGGTTCTGTTTTGCCGAATGGAGGCTTCTATTAAGCATTTTCGAGGAAGCCTTGGATTGGCAAATCGACGCCTGGAAAAAAGTTGTAGGATTCGCTCCCTCTGCTGCTCACTTGCATAGAGACTAAGAGAGAGAGAGAGAGAGAGAGAGAGAGAGAGAGAGAGAGAGAGAGAGAGAGAGAGAGAGAGAGAGAGAGAGAGAGAGAGAGAGAGAGAGAGAGAGAGACAGACAGAGACAGAGACAGAGAGAGACAGAGACAGAGAGACTGAGAGAAATTTAACATTTTAGACATTATTTATTATAACATAGTATTAACTGTTTTTATAAAATAATGGGAAAATGAAAAATAACGAGTTCTAAGCAATTTGGATGTACTCAAAAATAATCATGTTCATGCGCTGAATATTCACTTTTGTAACTTTAAGTGTTCAGTGATGCAATAGTAAATTGAACGTAATCTGACTTGTAGATTAAATAAAGAAAACCATACATGCATGCATGCATGCAAGCACACACACACACACACACACACACACACACGCACACACATCCATCAATCCATCCATCCATCCATCCATCCATCCATCCATCCATCCATCCATGCATCCATGCATCCATCCATCCATCCATACATACATACATACATACATACATACATACATACATACATACATACATACATACATACATACATACATACAAACATACATACATACATACATATGTGCGCACGACAATGTATATTTTTTTTCTGAATCATGTCTTTATCTGCTATTGCTTGCTGTAAAATAATGTTTCAACATTCTCGCAAAGAAAGTAACTCACTAGCTAATATCAACATCAGTAGTCATGGGAGGCAGCATAAGATTTTGGAATTATCCCCATCGCTCAGTATCTAGAAGAAATTTGCGCTTAATATTTTTAAATTAGAGCTACGTTTCAAAGCAATAATATTTGTACATGACTTTCGGGTTTATTAGAAAAATAGTTCTAATCATACAAATATTTCAGAAGTAACTTAAACAACAATTAAGACTTACATTCGTAAACATTCGCAATAGTCTTAATGCAGTGTTAGGAAGAAACTCTTTATTTACACAAGATGTGTAATATATTACAAAAGCATTATGACTGTTGAATAGTGCCATTAAATTAATCTGCAATTAATATATTCACTTATATAAACCTTCCGTTCTGTTACATTTTAATCGCATATTTTTTTACTTAACCTTTGTACATGAATAAAAAAGCCTCCCAATTTTTATACATGAGTCCTGGTGTCCAACTGTAAGCCGCCAAATATGTGCATGGTTTTGCAGCTTGGAAACATTTTATAGCCATGTCTTCATTGTTATCAACGTTTGCAACAACAAAAAAAGAAACGTTACGTTTTTGATTTGGAAGAACACCAAATAAATAGAAATCGTCTATCCAGGAAAACGGTGTAGACTTTGCAGCTTCGTAAATTTCGGGCACAATGTCTCTAGGCATCAGAACGAACGGATCAGGGCAATATTGTAGTGGATTACGTTGGTATCCTGGAACGTAATCTGAATCTACGGCAAATTTTCCGTCTCGATCAATAGTTTCGTTTGTAAGTAATCGGCAAGCAACTATCCTTTGTTCCACTTCTATTTTAGGCAACAGTTCTTGAATAACGAGAAAGATATTAACAAACATATCATCGTCAATTTTAAAAATATATTTTGCATGTTAACAATATGTAGCTATCCATCTATAACCTAGAATTCCCTTATGAGTGAGGGTATCAAAATCATCGAGAAAATCACCTTGGATAATGTCTTTGAATTGTTCACTTTCTTTTTCGATAGATTTTTGAAAAATATTGGATTTACCTCTTCCTACTAGAAATAAGATTAGAGACTTTTGGTTTCTCAGCAATCCTGGATTAGCCCATGTATCTCGGAGTGCTTTCCGTCGGTCGAAATGGTTCACAGATGTATGTACCATTATCAAGAAAGTAAGATTTTCCGCTTAATTGCATATATTCGGGTTATTGATTAGGAAGCTAGAATTGAACGTCAGTGGATAAATTGTGTAGTTGGTATATTTTATTCTTTCTCCATTGCTCTTTGTAATGATAAATGGTCCTGAAGGTCTTCGTTTTACTGGATATGGTATCCATGCGTTTGTTCCTGGAATCATTATATCATCATGTAAAGGTATTCTTCCATCAGGTTTGCCATTATTGTCAAGAAAAGTAACTTGACCTGGGGACACGTTTTTCATGAATCTTTTGTCGGAAAACTCAATTGTATTGCTCATGTATATCCATACAACATCTTTGTATATAATTAAAATAATAATTAGTACTGCAGCAAGAAAACCTAACTTCCGATAGGTTCGAGTGAACATGATTACCATTTTGTTTGATGCATATCCATACTATCTAAAAAGAACAAAACCGTCAAGAATGGGTAAAAGAAAAGCAACGTTTAGTCACAGTTGCATGCACTGTAGATTGGAAATGAAAGCTATAAAATAAGAGCAAATTAAGAATGGAACTGCTCATTGAGGTGTATCTAGGTACTGAGATCCTATAAACAAATAATATTATTTTCTTGAATGATTCGGAAATATGCTTGCCACGATACACGTTGGTAACACAACAACAACAGGAATAGCGAAATCCATGACATATTTCGCTGCCACCAAGATTACAAGTGAAGAAATATATCTCAGATATGTATCATTCGGCTTGATATATGATTGAACAATAACGCATCAAGCGGAATATATACCAATATGATTAACTGTTTTCTCCTAATCATGCTTAAAGTACTAATTTCAATGACAACTGTTATATTAAAGGCGACATGAAACAATGCAACTATGTAAATACAATGACACGTAGACGCAGTAATTTATTCATTCCATTTGATGATACTGTTCGAGGAGGGCATTATGATGTTTGATGTGTTATAGAGAGAAAACTAAACATGGGCTATATAGCCTAAAAAGAAAACAAAACTAGTAGCAAAGTACGTATAAATATGTTTTAGAAAATATCTATATTTACGTTGGTGAAAAACCTCAAAATATAATGACATCTATTTCATGACCTGACCAGGTGAAACGGATTAAGTTGAATTGATAAGCAATGTTAGAACCGCGACAAGCCAGACAGAGAAATACCCACCAACAGGTGTACCGGTGGTTATACAATTTAGTCTGTCACGAGTTGCAATGTGCTAATTATGTAGGTTTTATAATGCAAAGAATGACTATTGCTGCCTCGATGGGAACTAGAAGACAGCGACGAATTAATCAAGATATGGTTAATGTTCAAATTGATGTGTATTATTACGTCGGTGAGATATGAACTCTAGAATGTTTATATTAATACTAATAATAATAATAATAATAATAATAATAATAATAATAATAATAATAATAATAATAATAATAATAATAAAAATGAGGACTTTGTATAGCGCCTAATCTCTAGAAGCCCTAAGAGTTTTACACCATCTATAATGATATGATTACACTACACAAAGACAAATGACAGAAACAATCAAATTGGAAAACATAACAACATGATGAAAACATATAAGATACAACACATTATTAGGTCTCTAAATTTGTCCCTGCAGTCGAAAAAGGTGAGTTTTAAGAACACTCTTAAAACAGACCACTGTTGATTACCCTGAAATATTTAAAAGCGGACGAGGAAATAAACAGTAATGTAAAGTTCAAAGTCAACATTTCTTTTCTTCGACTAGATCATGAGCAGCAGAGAGGGAGAATCAGAAAACTTTATAGAAGCGTCTATTTGGCAAACCAAAGCTTCCTACAAAATCGAAAAAGAAAAAGCTTCCTTTGGATAGGCAAAGTCATTGTCGCGCTCTCGCTGCTGCCCTGGGGGTAAGACTCATTTTACGATTTCACAAACAGACTAATTTGTAAAACCTCACCTCGTAAATTAATCAGATTATTGGACTGGTCAGTGAGTTTGAAATTAATTCTCGATAACGAATCATTATGACATCGCATATAAACTGGATTAGTTGGATCTTCAATGATTAGAAACCCTGGAGGAGCTATTGGTGCAAATGAGTATAAAATATATCCTTGTTGAGCTTGATTGGATCTTTCGAGATTTATTTTATACCTTCCTTCGATGACATCATATACTAGATTCACTGCAATCACCGAGGATATATTGACGTCTTATCTCGATGCGTGAACTCTTTATATCAGAGAGATGCTCCTGGAAACTCTGTCGTAGTCTCTCAAGTTATTTTTTATGTAATTGTTTAATCTCTTTCAAATAATCAATGACGTTATTTAGAGTGAATACAATTGCAATGGATGAATCAGGAGTTTTCTTAAAACCAAATTCCCATTGCATGGTATTGTTATCGAGAAATGTGAATCTATCAGTTGATTTTGCATTTTTTATACCAGGCAAATAATTTTGATATGATGGAGCATTTTCGTGGTATGATTGTACATCTGTGACATAATCAGATTGTTTAGGTTCTGGTATTTGATAAGATGTCCGAGGTGGGATTTCAGGCCAAACCAGTATTGTCCTTATAGAACTCCGGGTGAGTTTATCTCAATGGCAGATGATAGTGTTGGTTTATGAACGGTTATAGCGATTTTCGATTCTTTTCCAGTAATGGATTTTATTCTGCGTTGTAATTCGTTATTGATTTGTTCCATTTGGTTGGACCCAGATGGTAATGAAACAACGTTCCAGTCAGAAGTACCATAGGGTTTATTCTTGCTCGCAAACACCAAGGAATTATTCGGTTGCTGACCAACGAATGGTACTCATCTGATATTTCGCCAAATATGGTATGCTCGTAGTTTTGCTAGTGCTATTTCCTTCACGGAAACCGCAGTTGGGAAATTGACACTGAATTCAGAATTCGTTGAGTTTATTGATATCATGCTGGTTTTCACTGGGGTGGTATTTTCCGCTATTCGTTGAAATAGTTCTTGCGATGTTGCCACTTTTATTATACTCATGTTGTTTTTTTCTAATTCTGACATCGCGGAATCATAAACACGTACCATCGATGAAAACTCATTATCTTATATTAATGCGTCATCGAGGGAGGACGATATCATCGAGGATAATTGCGAGTATGCGGTTGACACAACATGGAACTTAACTACGTAGTCTTGTAGTTTACGCTGGCTGCATGATGATATTTTTTTGTTATTATTGAAATAACTCCAGCAATTGTTGTCGCCGCTGATATACAAATTGGAACAGCTATCGTGGCAATCATTGTCACCGAGGAGAGTATTATACCGGCTCCGGTGATTACACCTGATAACGAGTACACGGTAACGTCGACTGCGGTAATTCTTCGTCGGTATATTTTTTTTTTTACTTGATACCCCTCAGTGAGTGTTTTGAGTTTAGTTTGAAATTCTCTGACCTGATCATAGCAATATTGTTGTGATGTTGCCAATGATGACATTTTATTTATTATAATAGATTTCAAATCGCTGGCGTTAAATTCGCTAGTGTTAAATTCGCAAGCGACTTCAGTTCAGTTGTTTACTTAAATCCGTTACGAATTCCACATACCATGTTACAGAAACCTTAGCCAAATTGTTATCAGTGGATATTATTGTGACACTAGTGTTAATCGATAAATACCTTTGACGGCCGCGGTGATATTCAATATGTTAGTGGATGGTGTCCACGTAAATGATCCGTGTTAGATCGTGTATACTACGTTGTTGGTTTTCCCATGAGGAATCTTTGTTATTTCAAGTGTTTCTATCATCTCGGTAAATCATCTTTGATTGCCTCGACGGTGTTTTTCATGTCATCGATGGATTTTCTAATATCCGGGAGTTTTATTTAGTGTATCTCATGAGATCCCCCCCAAAAAATAATTTCTCAATGAGATGTTTACGAAAAGTTGAAAACTTCTCAACATGATCTCCATACCTAGATTGGAGTGTTGCTAATTCTAACATAGCGGTTTTTACGTCTGAGATTTTCAATGTGGGATGGATACTTGGAATCCCAAAGAAATTATTTATCGGGGTTTCGATATTATCAATTATACTCTGTTGTAATTGTTCAAATTTTGTTATATGGTCATTCAGTTTATGTTGGGAGTCCACAATAGTTGAAATGAGGACGCCCGGTTGGAGTTTAGCCTGTTTGGAAAACAACGCGATAGTATCTTCTACTGAATTGCGTCGTTTTGTTAAAATATCATCAAAGGAAACATTTCTAGTTTTCAATTTACCCTGACGATCTTGAAATACAACTATTTCATTGGAATCAACACATGCGAGGTTGAACATTTCAGATATTTCATCTTCGATTATTCTTTTTACATCACCGGTTGCAGGATATTTCCGCGGAGGGTTTTTCAGGCTTGATAAAGATCTACCCCAAATATCAATCACTATACTCTAAGATCTCTCTAAAAAGCGATGACTCGTATATTCGTTTACGGTTTTATGGGGTGTTTTACCCGATGATGAAATAGCGTTGAGTACATTTAATACTTCTATGCCGCATATTGGTGGGTCATTCATTTTCTGTGTTGGTAGCGCACAATACCAGATAGGAGTTTTTAAGCGGTTTATATAACGCATACATTCTTTATGCGGTGCCAGCCCATATGAATCGAAATAAACAATCACGCGCGGATAAATTGCGTATGCAACCCAGTGAGTTCCAGGTCCGGTGCTGTTATCGATATTAATGATACCGGTTTCAACGTTGTTTGGTTGTTGTGGTAATTGATCTCTCATAAAGACACCTCTAAAGTTTTTTATCGCTAATTTTTAGCAGTGTCGAGTAAATCAAAATTTGACATGGGAACTATAGGTTCTCGCGAAAGAACCCGTAGTTCTCGAGTTAGTAAACTGTTCCTAGTCTCAAGCCCTTTCCGCTGTACCATGATATACAGAGTTCCTGGTAGTCTTACACCCCGTCCTGATCGTTTTTTTCTGTACCGCTGTCCGGTAGCTTTTTTAGTGCCATCCCTGCTGCTGTACCAACGGTTTCTAGCGCGGAGGCTTTTGCTACCACTGGGGCCGCAGCCAAAATCAACGCTGGCAACGCGAAAAAAAATGGGAATATACCACCCGATTGTATCATGTTCTTAATTGTGGCCGCAGAGAGAGAGAGAGAGAGAGAGAGAGAGAGAGAGAGAGAGAGAGAGAGAGAGATATCGGAACACCTTCTCTAATCTTTGATGGCATAATTGAAGTGTTTTATTTGATGAGCTGTCAATGACAATTTATTCTAACCACCAGACATCTGATTGTGCTTCAGCGATATTGTGATTCCACATTTTTAGCTGATTCCAATTGCAATTTTTGAATTTGACCTGGAGTTTACGTAACACTAACATGACTATATGACTTTTAATTTAATAACAGATTGATCTAATTGTTACATTACATATTTTCCAATATTGCATCAACAACTCTTATTCGTCCTCCATCACCTTCGAGTAGCATTGACTTGTCACTGAGTATGACAGCAACTGCTCTATAATTCGGGATAGTGACAGCACCTGCTGCATTAGTCGGACGGGTTACACGAGCTCTGAAGTGTATGTCAACTATGGATTGTCTTGTTAAGCCAAGATGTTCAAAGAGAAGTAATAGACGGGATATAGTTTTCTAAAATCAAATTGTGATATTTGCAGACCAGTATCCACATTATTATTGCGTCCCATAATTGTCAACAAACGATAATACGCGCGTGCTATTTGGTTGGTTCCGTAATCAAGTAAAATATTCTCGGATGGATCCTGTTGTCCGTTTGTTCTCAAAGATACTCCATTAACACCTATTTGATCAAATATCATATGGCTGCGTGTTTGGTTATTTAATCGCGCCCTATCCTGTATCGCAATAAATATATGACACTTCTGAAACACTTTGCTTTGATACCAGGTGCTATGATAACAATTATTTGCTGCCTGTATCCATACATGATAATATTTTTTCTTCCATGGCGAATAATGGAGTCATTACTGGCATCCACAGTGATAGTTTTGATATAATGACTTTAGCATCAGCAACACCAGCATCACGCCAGATTGCATCATTATTACTACCCTTACGCACGATTACTACTGTATGCTTCGCTCCATAGATAACGTTTCTAACGTTTATGCAAAATCCGAAAATATGATGCAGTGGAATCGCGCATGAAAATTGTCGACGCTGTCCTTGCAACATTGATACGTGAGTTGCAAACTATAAGTTGTGATAAGTATTAGTACTTTTTATACTATCAAAGGCAGCAGCTGGTCTTGCTTCGTTTTCAGGATAATCGGGTTGTGGATTAACTGCAGTGTCTCTTGGTGTTAGCAAGTTAACATATGGAATGTGATCAGCGTAATCAGTGAGATCCTAAGAGAACATCATAGACGGACCTACAGCTCTTGTATAATCATCGGAGTATCTTTGCAACCTCACTAGTTTTGTGGCAACATCGACCTCACGTTCTAAAGACTCGATTTATATGTATCAATCATGTATCAAGCACTCTCGAATAGCGCCATGATACCATTATTGACAAAGCCACATTTTTGTCATCTGCATAAGGTGTATCTGCTGCAACCTTTGTTACAATTTCTCCTTCTACTTCGATAAACGCTTTAGAGGGTAGAAAGTATTTGCTGGTATCACGGACCTAAATTTCGATTCTTGATCGAAGATCCGGTTGTACTGCATGATAGGAACAGAATTGATAATCGCGTACAGAATCATTCTTGGGCACTAGGGCATCCATATCGAACGCTGTATCAGGAGCCGTTTTGAACATATTAGTATATATTTCTTGATCTAAATCGCGATCTCGCTCGCAATTTCAAGCCTGGGCGCTGCTCAGTGATGTTATTTTTTGATCCACCGCGTTGTTTATTATTTTGCTAATACTTGCAGGCATAATTTCAGTATATGGTAGTGGTCCTAGTGACTTCGTTACCATTGATGACTTCGCTAGTGGTTTCTTTCGTCGCCGAACTAACTCTAGTAGTTTTTCTTTAGCCGCGGAAAATGCTTTCCCGGCAACATCACCAACAGCGCTAACACCCTTATCACGAATAACATCAATAGCATTCATTGATAACTGTTTTGCGATTGCTGCTAAGTTTGGAGCCATCCTTGTAAATAACCCTGCAATGGTATTGCCGAGACCATCTCCATTTTACGCTCTATAAACTGGAAATTGTGAATTTATTACTTAGACCATGGTTGATTTGTTGTGGTTATAGTGTATGATCATCTTATTTAAGTGCTATTTATCGAGGCAGTGATTGATCACCGATGACGAAGTCATCAAATTAATCACTGTGGTAACCGTCCGCTAGCTCATCAATAAACTCTCGATATACACTAATATCCATGATACCACCCTCAAGTAGTCGTCTGCAGATATCAGCTGCCTCATTAATTATTTCCGGTGAGTTATTTCCAGCTCGTTTCCCTCTTACGAGAACTTCTAATCGTGATATATCCCCAAGAATATTACTATTACAACGAACTAGACCAATACATGAAAAAAAAAACTTGAATATCCATCTCCATTTTTTTCAGTTGTACCAGTTGCGACTTGCTCGAGAGATAATTCATCCAATGATCTGTTAATTTTATCTAAATCATCATCTTTGAGTTGATCAAGTGATTTATCCCATTTAGCTTCTTTTTCTTGTTTTTTTGTCTCCGTGTTTGTCTCCGTGTTGTTGTTTGACGTTTCCTATCTAAATCATCCTCAAGTGGTATATCAAATTGAGGTTATTCTTGTTTTTTATTGTCTCCGTATTGGTGTTTGACGTTTCCTCTCTTGTTGTCGTATTTCTTGTTGTTCTTGTATATCATAATTATCAACTCTTTTTTTAAATTATATATACCCCAATTCTCTTCTACTTAAACGATCAATCCTCTTGTTTATTTTATACAACCGATCAACCCAGTGATCGCGTGATATTATATTTCCTTTATAATCGTTTTTGTAAAAAAAAAACAATTTTTGAATAATAACTTTTAAAAGCAAAATCGCCAAAGGCGTGATAATCGCTGGGATTTAATAATTGAACTTGTTTTATTAGTGTTTTAGTCTCAACGGTCATTTTATCCACTAAAGAAACACTCTTTGTTTAACCAATATCACCCTGTTGTTCTCCTACATCATGTGGTTGTTGTTTATCTCCAGCTATCTCTTTTCGGGAGAATACCCTTTTTTCTATCTTCTTCGTCAATAATCTCTCCCAAAATAACTCTCTCAGTAGTTGAAGTGACGGGTTTAAATAACTGTTCAGTATCCGTTGTGTGTCAGTTTGAAATTGTTGTCTTGCTTTTAGCTTGTTTCAAACTGATTCACGAACTGGAATAAATCACAGCTAATCGTCCGAGTGCTAATTTAGTCGCTAGGGATTCATTTACCATTATAAATTAATGTACGATTTAAATCGTAGGTGAAAACTCACCACAACACTGTGCTCATACTTCTGCGTAGTTATAAATCACCGAATACAATCTTACCTGTTTATTCAAATTCGTTCTATGCGAGTAAGCGCATACCTGTCTATAGAATTATTTATGTCGGTGATTTAATCACTGGGGTTATATAATTTCTGTTCCGTACCTGTATATACTCATACTTGCAACAGGTATGGTATTGTACATATCAATCCATGGTGAGAATTTAATTCACTGTGTTGAGGCAATCAGGGGGGAATGTTCACTTTAGCGGATAATGTCTTTTATTGTTTTGATTTTCGATATGTTATATGCGAGGGAGTTATAAATAGCGTGTTGAATTCTATTTGTAAAAGAATAGGAACTGGATAACACATATTTATTAATCAGAGTGCTATCATCAATATCTTGAAATTCAGAAAGAATCTTATTACAGTCTAATTTATCTGACAATTCAATTCCTTGATTTTACAAATTTGAAATCTCGTTAATAATGACCTTCATATTTTCGAAATTCATTATATGAAATATTATACATCTAATACGATAAACAAAAAAATTGGGGGTCAATTTTAACTCGTTTTCATTTTTATATATACATATTTACATATTTATATATTTGATATAAACATATATACACACAGGACAACACATCCCCATTTGGAACCCCTCAGGTGTTTTTCGCATCTTTCAGGGCCCAGAGGTACCACGAAACATAGTCTCCGAGAGGAGATCTAACTCGCCTAATAACGGGTTAGAACTCCAAGAAGGTATGCTTGGTGAATAGACGTCACATTTACATATAGCTATATGGATATATACATGGTATTTACAAGAATATGGTATGGTATTTACAATGAAATGATATGATATTTAGAAGTATTTACATAATGGTATTTTCAATGAAATGATATGGTATTTACATAATGGTATTTACAATGAAATGATAAGGTATTTATATAATGGTATTTACAATAAAATGATATGGTATTTAGATAATGTTAATTACAATGAAATGATATGGTATTTACAATAAAATGATATGGTATTTACAATGAAATGAGATGGTATTTACAATGAAATGATATGATATACACACATCACATTCACACGGGGCTGTTCTATATTCAAACAGAAACCAACATACCCCCAACAAAATCACACCGGGTTGAATTCAAAAACACATACACACCGTGTGACGGTGTGTGATGTATGGTGGTTTCACGGTTTGAATTTCGAATGGCGTAAAGCCCAAATTATATAGAAAAACCTTCCGATCGGTACCGTCGATATTAATGCCTGCCACGAGATTCAAACGATGGGCCCCAGGTAGAGATCCCATCCGTGTATGCAAGACACTAGTGTTCGTAATCTACAAGTCTATAATTTTGAATACCATATCTAGCTAAACTACTGTATATGTCGCAAAAAATTAAACGAATTTTAGATAAAAGTCGTATATCAATCGTAGATGGAAATCGTAGATTTCACTGTAATTAAAAATAGTGGACAAAATTATAAATTTTCTAGCCAAACCAACACAAATTTGCCATTCAGTCGGACTATGAGTCATCAAAAAATCCCATTGAGATACGTGGCTACAACAAAAACAGTTATCTTTGTTTCAAAACCAAATACACACAAGCCCACACGAGTTATTTTCTTGGTGTTATATATAAAAAATCAGATGTAAACGAATCGAATTCTATGTCCGGTTCTCTTGGAAATCGCTGATTCATATATTCGTTCTGCTACTTTTCGTACTGAGGGTATACAAATATAGTTATACTTTCCAGATTCATTCAATGTTTGAAATACTCTTTCTTCACTATTTTCTTATTAAATGATTGTTTAGGTTTCACATTTTTCGAGGGTTTTCCAGTCCTACCTCGTTTGGTGTTTTCACTTTGTGTTATAGCTCGTGAATTATCCCATCTATTACTTAGAGGACATCCATCAATATGATCAATAACAAGACCATCCCTGATCAATCCGTTAAATACCTCGTAGACGATTCTGTGACAGTAATATTTTTCCCCTCCAGCACTAAACATCAAATATTCCTGATTATTATGATTTCTTCAGCCTGCAGTGTCTGACAATACCATCACGAGATGCTTGGTAATTGGTAATCACGGGATGTGGTTGAAATTCTTCGTTAATTTATATAACTGTTTGTCTAATTAATTATTTGGTTTAAATATTACTTGAGAATCTATTAATGTAGTCTTGGGGTGTTCTTATGATTTTGTCTTTGACACAGTCAGAGTCAGAGTCGGAATCTTTGATGGAGTCCTTGATGAAATCTTTGATGGAGTTTTTAACTCTATTATCATAATAGCGCTTGAGCTTTCTGTATTGCTTACCAACACAATTGAGACACAACTGCGACTTACCTCGCATACCTACCTCACATCGTATGCAAGGTAAGAGCCCAAAACTCCCACGACTTACGCTTTGTAAATGATATCCGCAGAATTCATTTCTGCATGATTTGCTGCAAGCGGTTACTGCTGCTATCATAAGCCATTTGCAATGATTAAAATATAATACATTTCTTATTTGAATACTTGTTTTAATTATAATATGGAGGAGTTCGAGAGATTATCGAAAATTACGCCTTGGAAAAATTATAAATTCAAACTCTATCGAGTCTCCACTGGTGTACCAAAGGGTCTAATAAGTGATAGAAGCATGTTCGGTAGAATCCGTGATTTTTTTAATTTTTAATAAATTCAAGCGCGATTGAGCATCTCACTGTTGGTCAACATTTCGAATTGATGGTAGTGTTGATGCTACTATGAAAGACGAAAGAGCAGCAGTGATAATCTCACATCTTGACACAAAAACGTATTTTTTAGAGTGAAATTCATTATAAGCTCAAAAACGGGGAATTGGATTATACGCAACAAATTTCAACCCATCCTGAAAAATAAGAAAACTGTCACTGTGAGTCAGGATTCCGAACCAGGAATTCTGACTGGGATTGACAAACCGTATTACGAGAGATAATATCCTGTAACCTCGGTTGTTTATGGAATCTATCTGATAAATGATAAACCGAGTATTGAAAAATTAAAACCCATGAAACTATCACCGTTTACTTTGTCAATAATACATTTTGTAGAAGTACGAATAATAGAGCAATTTACAAATGCGTTGCGTGGAAACAAATTGACGGATCTAAGACACACAAATATAAATGAATGGGGATTAACAGTGAGTGACAGAGGAACAACAATTCAAGATATAGACAAAATTAAAAACATCATTAAGATTCCCAATAACCGTATTGACGATAACAGTAGAGGTATTAAACGAATCGAAACCTAAACCAAAAGGAACTCCAATCAAAATTATTGACCATAATGAACACGCGTGGACACCTGCGGTAACAATATTTCTACGGGATAGAACCATAAAATATTACACGGGAAATTTATTGGATTTTATTCACCAGTTAAGTAAAAACGATCCTGTGTCAGTGTGGTTACTTCTCAGATTTGAAGACGAAGAGGGTAAATTCAATCAATTTGTAAGACCCAATGGCGAAATAACCTTACTGAAGCCCTCCACAAAGAGATAAAAAAACTTTCTAGTGGTTGTTCAACGGAACACGACGAACAATTAATAACAAACTGTTTTACAATTCCGTCACTTGCAGCTCATTTCACGAGAAACAAAAATCTATGGAAACCAACACGCGCAGAATTTCTCTCAGATATCGAATCAAGCTGTGTGGCATATGGCCATGGTGGATTATGGAATAAAAAATATGACCCCAAAAGTATTATTTCGGTTGATATGTTTGCGTGTTATCCAGGGAGTTTTCTTGGGTATGGAGAGTGTTCTGAGTACTTCAAAAGATTTGGACATCCCACACATGAGATGACCAGTGTTGCGATTAATGGACCACTGCCCGATTTTGATTTAACCGCTCGTGTGGTATAATTTGAATTGGCTAAAGAACTTGCTGTTATGTTTGGTTTGGTAGACACATCTCTAATAAACGCTGGATGCCAAAAGAGTTATTACTATATATGAATGATTATAAAATGCGGATATCGCTGATTGTCAGTGAAGCAATTATATCATATCGGAAACAAACTGAAGTCTGATTACCACAACCCGATAGTCTACATAGTATAATCACCGAAAACAAAAAACAATTCCCGATATCGACGAATAAAATATCGTGAAATAGTCCAAACAAATCTTTGAAGTTAGAAATAAACACGAAAAAGATTTCGGTAGAAGAATAATTGGTTAGTTCACACAATGTGGAAAATACGACCACACACGATGTTCTTCGCGGTTGATTATAGATGATACTGAATACGACTTTTTAATCGCAGATGTAACATCTAGGGGTATATTCGTCGATCGTAAAGACGCTTTCTTGTCCGATGGAACCAAATTAGGGACAATCGTTACTTACACAGATGGAGAAAGTACTCAGTATACGTACTTAAGGTCGTCTATGCAGACTTATGCTTCTATTAATTTACTTTCGATGATAAATAGATTTCCTTAATCCGCAGTTTGAGTCGCCACTGATTTCTTTTATATAGACGTAAAACATAAAGAAGCAGTGGCTGAATTCATTAATTCAGACCAGAGTTGAGGATCATGGATAATTAAAAAAGAAATACTGCCTGATTACTCCAAATCAGCAGATGTTACAATTGAAATAAATTACTTGAAAAATAATCAGATATGAGAACTATCTAATGCACCGTCGTGCTCCGATCCAATATGTAGATATAAAACCAGTTACTTAAACGGCTGTGGTGGGTCAGGGAAGACGACTCGTGCGATCGAATTATTTCGAGTTAAATCAAACATGATTGTGCTAACAAAAACACACACACTTGCAAGAGAGATGAAACGACGAGGAATTAATGCTTGCACATATCACAGTTTTTTTCGATGGAAAGATGACGAGCAGACTACTGATTGAATGGGCGAAAAATATATTCCTGAAATCCTCATTTGGGATGAGATATGCACAGTGTCATTATATATTTTACAAAGGTTTCTCGATTGGTTATTGCTAGCGAATACAAAAGCGATAATTTGTGGCGATCATGGTCAATCACCACCATTTGTCGGTTTATCCCCACATAAATGACTGAAGAATTTTGTAGACTATTATGAAGAAATTAATACCGATCATAGATCACTTGATAAGCAATTACGCGAGTTCCAGAAACAATTTAGATTACAACCGGATAGAATCAAATGTAACATAGCACGTGAAATACTTTCGGAAACCCCATTAAATGACTTTTAGGAAGCGTGGAGACCAAACGATTTCATAGTGCAAGTAGAAAGATAGTCAGAGATACACTTCAGATGAAGTTATTTAACACACACAAAGAAAAATTTGCAACACTTCCAGTGCCGTTTTGTTATAGATCCAAGGATACACGAAGATAAGATATCGAAGCTGATATTCGTGTACAAAGTGAAAAGCAGATTTTAGAGTTAAATGATATTGTGTTGGTTGATATCAATGTCGTCGAAGATGCAATGCGTGCTGATAAATCCCCATGGAAGCTAGGATACGCAGCGACGATACATTCTTCGCAGGGGTTGACTTTATTCGATACAATTGTTTGGATCATAGATAATCGCATCGAGTGGTCGAATTTAGTTTATATTGCGGTGTCCAGAGTACGAAGAATAAATCAACTTCGAAGAGTTGTTTTAGACTATAATGACACTACAATCAGTTATATTGTCAGAGATGATATAATCAGAAAAAAAACTCTTTGGTTATAAACAAAAAGACAGAGAAAGTAACAAAAAATTTGACATTGATGCCGAATTTATAATCACACTGAAACACTTGGCGAGTTGCAATTGTACAATACGTTTGTGTTGGTCGGATAAAGACCCCTGCCAATTTACCGTAGACAGAAAAAATAGCAGCGTAGGTCATACCAGGGATAATGTGATGCTAACTTGTCTTGAGTGAAACATATGCAGACGTGCTAGTCAAGACCACGCGGCAGTAATTGAGTATCCTCGGGTATCACTTGTAGTTGTTCACGAATAAATCCACGCTGAGGAGCAGTTGAATCCAATCTATGGACTGGCGGTCTACTCGTGGATGGTGTTATGCTAGATATGTTATGCGTAGTGACACTCCAAATAGGATCAATATCTCTTTTTGTGCCACCTTCGAGCTCTCCTGGTTCATATAAATACCTAACAGTGACATTGCCGAGTATTGGTTGTTTTGAAAATCATTTTGTGGTTTTACAGGTATATACTTTTTTTAAATCGCGTTGTTAGGTTTCATATTAATTGTTCGAGTACTCTCAGCAATCAGCGCGGTAATTACGCCTAGTAATTTCTTGTCCCATTCACGAGATCGTTTATCCTGAATAAATTCCTTCGCATATTGATATTCAAATAACCGCTCAGCATGTGTCCGATTAAATCGTTCAACAATGGCCTGATCGCGATGTAATTCAGTATGTCCTCGTCTGATGGTGACATGATACTCCATTGTTGATAAAACTGCACCCTGAAATTCCTTGCCAGGATCAACTTGTAATATATTTGGCCAATGAAGAGGACTTCTATAAATCCTTTCAAACGCAGAAGCAGCTTCAGTTGATTATTTTGTTTTTAGAGGTTCTGCTTGTTTGCATCTACTCGAAACATCAACTACGGTTAGCGTTATACTTGTAAACATCATCATGCGGCAGAAATAATATATCAGCCTGATGTACCTCATTAGGTGCGCTGAGATCAAAATGCGAGAAGTTAATTTGTTTAGGCGGTGGTAGATAAATTTGCATTATCGCCCGTTTGGATAACCAATCCGCTGCTGTAGTATTTTTCACCCTTGCAGCGCTAGCGAGTTTACTGATTGCTGATTTACCCCTCCAGTATCCTCTTGGAGAATAATATATAGATTCCTCGATGTTATTAATTACCAGCACCCAACATCAATTTACTTTTCATCGCCCATTTTATCAACCATGAAGCCAATTTTTCTGTGAAGGATTTATCAGAGATAGAATTCAACGGATGAATTAATTTCACATCTACGATATGTCTATCTTTCAGATTACTGCTTTTATAAGCAGCATCATGAGCATGACACGCCTTACCAATGGCCTTTATTGGGTTTCACTGGGTCGGGCGTGGTTTTGATCATCGAGTCTGATATTGAGTCTGGTCCCGGGTCAACAATAACTATATCCTGAAAGGTGTTTTTCTCCTGGATATTTTGCACATGGTGTTCCTGGGAGTGTTACTAACTTGGCTGCAAATTCACCTCCTCGTTTTTTTAAAACATCTCCGGATTTCATAGAAACAAATCTAATGTTATTGTTCCACATTGTACACACTTACCAACATGTGCTGATCTGTTATTTTTAGTTGTAATCGTCGTCAAGTCGTTTGTGCTAGTACGCTTCTTACATTTCACACAATATAGATTCATAATTTATTTATAATAACATGAATGTGATTGATACTTCGGCGACAAAAACACGAGAACCAGTTAAGCATCATGCAGCGCTACCGAATTCTATTCGTATGATTATAATCGGACCGTCTGGAAGTGGCAAGACACAACTGCTACTTAAATTGATAACGAGATCGATGAAATGGGACAAGTTGTATTTAGTAGCCCCGAGTGTAGACTATCAGCGTTGTCACGAGGTGTTAAAGGATTTTAACGAGAAAGCGAAATCGGAAATTGATGAGGATATTATTGAGTTTATAACCGATATCGAGGAAGCACCGAGCATTGATGTTATCGATGGAAGTATTAACAATTTAGTTGTATATGATGATGTCATGTTAGACAATCAATAGAATCCCGCTAGGATATTGTCCAGAGGTAGGCATACAAATACCGACGTGATATATGTCACTCAACGATACACACAAATATCAAACGAGATCAGAGATAATTGCAATATTCTTGCTGTATTCAACGGAGTTGACACACATACGCTACGAAATATTTACCAGACTTGGTGCAGTGGAGATATGGATTATAATCTCTTTAGAAGTTTCTTTAGTCACATTCAGTCAATCCCACATGGATTTATAACGATAAATTTGCCTGATCCTAGATCACGATATAGTTTCGGACTTGATCAAATATTCGGATGAAATCGTAAAATGATTTTTACTCCATAGCAGCAGAGAGAGCGCGACAACGACTTTGCGTCTCCAAGGGAAACTTTTTTTCGATTTTGGAGGAAGCCCTGGTTTGCCAAATAGACGCTTCTATAAAATTGTCCGATTCGCCCTCTCTGCTGCTTCATGAATTATTGGAACATCTTCAGTTATAATGTAGATACTACAAAACATAAAATCCTTGACCTCTGGTTGACATCCTTGAACTTTATTGTGTCTCGTCGAATGTGCTCAATTTAGTAAACAAAATAAATATATTCAAATACCATTTCTTTATCTCCCTCTATAACAATTTTGATGCAAACATTGAACATGATGTCACTATGCAGTTCTCTTCAGGAGAAACAAATGCTTTCTTTCTTATATAACTGAATCATAATTACTGTACCATATAAGCTCAAGTTTGGATTTCCAACGTTTGACCGTGTTCGTTAAATATTACGGATATTTGCGAAACTTAAAGTGTTAATTATTTTATATTATCTGGTAATGCTTAACCATTGTTTTAAATGTGAGTCTTACAATTAAAATATAAACATGAGGATGGAGAAAGACATTGTGCAGATATCCTTTGGTTTTGACAGTTATAACTGGATTAGTAAATGATATTTAAAAAAAGTTCATTAGTCAATTCTTTTTAACATTCGGATATTTAGAATTACTATCAGATTCTTAGAGACCTTTAAAAAATGTTTTTTTTTTCGAATGAGCAATGTATACAGAATGTTCATAATAATTCATAGTTATTATACCATGATTTATGATAAATATAATTTGTAGAACGTTTTGCAATGCGTGATTAAACACACATTAAGCTTGACGTTATGATTATATCTCCTTCAACCGCTCCGGTGGCTTAGTGGTTAGAGCGTCCGCCCCGGAAGCGGGAGGTCGTGGGTTCGATCCCCGGCCGAAACATACCAAAAGACTTACAAAAATGGTACTAACAGCTGCCTTGCTTGACGTTCAGCATTAAGAGGTTAGTGTTAGGACTGGTCGGCCTGGTGTCAGGATAATGTGACTGGGCGGGACATCATGCTACATGTCTGCGGCATGATGCCCCAGTGCTAGACATCACTATAAACTGCCTCACTGCAGATATCGTAGCGATATGACTGAAAAATTGTTAAAGCTACGTTAAAAATCCTAAACAAACAAACAAACAAAATATATCTCCTTCTGCATGATTAACTGATACAATGCATATATCTTTACCTAGATAAATGTGTCGATCTCGATATTATCAGATTAAACAAGTGGGGTGGTAAGATAAGTGTTGTAGTTAATTATACGGTCTTACAATATTAAAGATAATACAGATTTTATATTCCAAGTAGATATATTATCAAGAAAACGGAAGATAATCTTGGGTTGTGATATTGATATGTCCGATGTGTTTTTAGGTAAATTTAGTCCTAATACCACCGGGTGTTTTTGTTGTCGTCTTCGGTTAAGGCTTTCTAATTGATCATATTAAATCGTTTACACGATTCATAACCTAAAAGCAAAGAAAAAGTATGAAACGAAATGTTTTAAATTGAAAGTTGAAGCTTTAGGGTCAAAATCTGAAAAATGTTGTTGAAAGGATTTCATTGTATTTTGGTTACCACAAACTTTGTAATTATACAGAGAGAGAGAGAGAGAGAGAGAGAGAGAGAGAGAGAGAGAGAGAGAGAGAGAGAGAGAGAGAGAGAGAGAGAGAGAGAGAGAGAGAGAGAGAGAGAGAGAGAGAGAGAGAGAGAGAGAGAGAGAGAGAGAGAGAGAGAGAGATCATAGTTGCTAGCTGTCTGGTCTATTTGTATGACAAATGCTCACCATCGTGATGTAGGGATTTACAAAGGCCGTGGTGCAGGTATGTGATTCATTGTAACATCACTAAATTTAGCTTTAAGCCATGACAACACAATAATGTGGATTTTCAGACCAAGTATATAGAAAATTATGATAAAGTCCTTCTTGAATGGGCAGAAGGAATTGAGTACATAACGTAGTAGGAGATCGATTATACTATATATATATATATATATATATATATAGATAATGCTTGGAACCGTAAAATTAAAAACAAGAGAGAGAGAGAGAGAGACAGACAGACAGAGAGAGACAGAGACAGACAGACAGAGGCAGATACGAAGAAGAAGAAGAAACATCCATCTCATTAAACAATTACATCTGCTTTTTCTCACATGATGGCGTTATTTTGTATTCTGTACATTGCACGATATCTATTTATTTATTCATCGAAGGTGGAAATTATTAAACCTTCGACAAAACTTTGACCTTCCATTTTGAACGAGAACTGACCCTTAATCTGGTTATGCGTGTAGATTATCACATCTAATGCAAATGATAAGACATCCTATACTAAACGTTTGTTTTAAGACGCCACATTGAGGAAAATATTGTGAAAAGCAGTAATTATAAACGAACCGGCAATCGTTTATATTAATGAATCGAGCTTAAACTTTCCTGCGCTATAGTGATTCGCTCAAAATGCTGTCATGTATCCACTGCATTTAGTACCTTGCTTAAGCATTGATTGGGCGCTGAAACACAACTCCCACAGCCAATGTAAATTTCTTCCTTACATAATTTTTTTTACGTCTGATACTTGAATTGTACAGGGCCTATGGATTTTTTTGAGCTTTAAAATTGAAAATACTGTATGTATGCATTTCTTTGCAAACGAAATTTTTTTTCAAACATAAAAATAAAGCTTAATTACAAAAAATATATCAGCTCAACAAACCACATAGAAACACATATGTATGTATGTATGTATGTATGTATGTATGTATGTATGTATGTATGTATATATATATATATATATATATACATATATATATATATATATATATATATATATATATATATATATATATATATATATATATATATATATATATATATATATATATATATATATATGTATCTATCTATATATATATATATATATATATATATATTTATATATATATATATATATATATATATATATATATATATATATATATATATATAACTCGAAATTAGCGTAGTCAAGTACGTTTCGTTGAAATGTAACATACTGTCTAATTTCTGCAGTAGTAATGTTTCGAGATAAAGATTTAGAATCCACGTTTGAAAATCGTATACCTGGATCAATTTCCGATGCATTGTGAATTTCGATATTAATCTTTCTCAATAATTATATGCTATATATAAATGTTCGCTCTTATTATCTGATCAACACAATGTAGGTCAACATTCAACGTAACATTGGTAGCACGAAATCGTGACATTATATTGCATGCACGGTCCTAGAATTCTACTTCAATTGTGTTTATATCGCTTACAGCTACGTTTGCGAATCTTGTATACATAAATATATTTTCTTTACTGCCCATATAGAAGCAAGTTGGTGAATG
This sequence comes from Unio delphinus, assembly GCA_029339505.1. NCBI lineage: Eukaryota > Metazoa > Mollusca > Bivalvia > Unionida > Unionidae > Unio > Unio delphinus. The sequence continues at coordinate 5,117,540 of JAQISU010000134.1, read as the reverse complement.
AGGAACACGAAGAATGAAACTGATTCAATGATTGCATAATAGAATGGGATTCCCACACGTCAGATTGTGGTATCTCAGCTGATATAGCTTTTGCTCAACAGTCAGAACGACATACTCGCATATATATATATATATGAAGAGCGCTTTAAGGTCCACAAAGAAGAGTTATATTAATAACGGACGTTTGCCAGACTAAAATAGAAAACTCGAAGTGAAGGAAGATCAAGTCAAAATGGACCTCATTAAGGGACAAAATCCAAAGCCTATCTTCTATAGTCTGCTCTTTTATTATAGACTCAGCATTAACAGGATAGTGTTAGGACTGGTCGGGATAATATTACAATTTGGGTAATCATAATACATGTATATGATGCCCGGTGCTACAGGAATACGCGATAGTTTATGTTTTGTGCCTATCATACTATGATAGGATCTCTTGATGTAAATTGCTCCGAGTGAATCGAATATATTGGTGTCCATAATTGTTACAAAAAGATTTTGTGTTAAGTTTTGTGTTAAGTTTCTTATTGATATGTAAGTTGATTTCTCCCCTACAAAGAACATGTTTAGCTTAAAACGCTTAGACACCGTTTTTAAATTGTTCCGTATTAAAGTTTGTGTTATTTCTGCGACTTCTACTTTGACGAAAGTGAGTAAAACGTGCACCTTGTATGCGGGAGGTTGCGGGTTCCAATCTATGCTGAGTCATATCAGTGGCTAATACAATAGGTACTAGCTCCTACCTCACATGGCTAACCGCTCAGGTGGCCTAGTGGTTAGAGTGTCCGCCGAACAAGCGTGAGGTCGTGGGTTTGATCCCCGACCAAGTCGTACTTATGATTTATACAACATATTTCTAATAGCTGCCTCGATCGGCACTAAGCATTAGGAGGTTAGTGATATTACTGGTCGGCGTGGTGTCAGGATAATGCAGCAGGAAATTATGCTACATGTCTGCGACATGATGCCCCACTGCTAGACATCACTTTAAACTTCCTCACTACAGACATAGTAGCAATATGACTGCAAAATTGTTAAAAATAAGTTAAAACTCCCAATCAAAAACGCACACACATTCAACGGTTTGCATCAATATCTACCAAATTAAAAACATTTATATGATTTCTTTGCTTTCGTCAGCATTTATTGTTATTATTAGTATAACTATTATTATTATTTAGTTTCACTATTTTCTCGACACTCGATAATCTTAACGGCTTTGGATCAGAACCTTCTAGAATTACTCCACTGGGTTATAATTTCTTAACTATATCCTATAGACGACTTGATCTCTGTATTTGTGCCTTGTTCACAACTTAGAATCAGGTCAAACACATTTGTTTTCTTTGTGATCAACCGAGTTACTCGATCCCTTATATTTTATGCATATCTTTGTATTTCATTATGTCTTGATGTAAATTGCGCTTAGTGAATCTAAGATATAGGAATCCATTACTGTTTGCAGATTTTTTTGTTCTGTTTTTTTTTCTTTCTTGATATATTCTTTCTTTTTTTTCCTCCACGAAGAGCCTGTTTACCTCAAAGCGCTACGAAATTGTTTTCAAAATGGGCTGCATCAATATTGGTGTCATTGTTTCAACTGTTACTTTGGTTCAAGCGGGTTAAGAGTGCACCACAAATGCAGAACGTTGCCGGTTCGAATCTCTGTAGATTCATATCAGAGGCTACAAAAATTATACTAGCTCCTACCTCACCTAGCGGTCAATATTATGAGGATAGTGTTATGACTGGAAGGACTGTTGGAAGGAAAATACGACTGGGTCAAACATCACCTGTCTGCAGCATAATTCACAAGTTCTAGTCATGCATTCAAACACTGCTGACATCGTAGCGATTTGACTAAAATTATAAACGTTACGTTGAGATAGAAAAGAAAAACACACAATCACACACTACTAAAGTGCAAATTAATAATAATAATAATAATAATATTATTATTATTATTATTATTATTAACAATATTATTAATATAATTAATGATCATTATTTAATTCATTACTATTAATATTATTATTATTATTATTATTATTATTATTATTATTATTATTATTATTATTATTATTGTTAGTATTATTGTTATTATTAGTTTATATATCGGTTTGCGACATGCTGATAAACGAGTAATATTGGCTAATTTTAAAAAGCAGTGACACTATATGTATTAATAGCAGACAACTGTATAGGCTAAACTTAACTCCATTCAAATTTTCGTCAGTTTCATTTCACGTCTCATTCAAATACATTCAAGATTTGAAACGGGTGTACGGTGTTTGTGTGTGTTACGCAGATAATATTTTGTTGCGTTGTAAGTTTGGGTTTAACAACATGTGACAGAGCATGATACCCTATGCAACAAGAACCGGGTAGAGCACCAGTAGGAACCTACCAAACACAGGAACCAACTAACAGCTTACTCAGAGGCGCACACTGAACTACCCTTAGTATGGTTCCCTGACCTCTCTCCACTCCATTACTCGTCGTATCGAAGAGTAACGGAGTGTAGAGAGGTCAGGTAACCATTAAAGTCTAGCCTGAGACTCGAACCAACGCGGACAGAGATGAGCTAGCAGTGATCAATAAAAGTGTGAGCGGGTTTGACCTCTCGAATACCAAGATCCTATACTTTAGATAAATCGTCCGTTATTAGAAAATGAATAATAGTGACGACCATATTGCGACTGAGAGGTCGTGAGGAATTGGTCGGAAACATTTAATCAAACATACATCAATTTAGAAGGACAGAGAAGAAATTGAGAAACTTTCATTTATTATAAAATGATGTACACCTTATACACAAATGTGAGCGTTTGGTAGCACCAAATAAATATAGAATTAAATCAATACAAGCCGATTTATGAATGTTTTTATATGCAAAAGCTGAAGATCCTACTTGCAGTGTGGTTATCTTGGATGTAAAGTTAGTGGAACGTAAATTATATGACAGCCTTTACTGAACAAATTGATGTCATTAAATAAGACATTTATAAGTTTCGATATTTTGGAAATTATTGAAACAATCAGGAGAAGAATATCCACATCTTAATATTTCTTGATGAAGTGTCGATTTGACAAAACAAATTAAACTGATTCTTTCAAACGACTCACTATATTAAATCAATCGGAGTCCTTTTTTGACCTACCTGTTTGACAAAAAACAACAACAACATATGTTACTTGGTGATCATCAACAACGCGTAAGAAGCGCATAATAGTAATTGGTGTTTTGTCCTCTGTTTAATCGAATTCATTAGGATTTTCCATGACGAATAAAGTTGAAAATTAAATCCTATTACGTTTCCCACAATGATGTGTTTTCTAACTCATGTACTTAGTTTAGGATGACATTACTTTTGCCCAGTCAAGTAATAAACATAATCTAAATGTAAATAATTGTTCTAAACATTTCCATTACTTAAGTTATTTGATTTGTGACGAAATTCAGAGACGCTAAAATAAAAAACAGTTGAATTCTTCGCCTATTGTATATCCATATAAAATACTGTCAGATGGGTGTGCAAAATATTTTAACCAGACTGCAATCTTGCTAAAGACTATCTCGACGAAAAAGTCGCACCAGAATTATTTGAAAGTCTATAATGAATACATGTACCTAATACATTTTGATCGTCAGTCGTTTGTGTAGATACACATTCTCAGCTAGTACTTATTACATTTCTCCATCTTATAATCCAGATGATGATTTATCACTAGAAGAAAAATATGCTAATAATGCATGATTCAAAAACATTTAAATTCTAATCGCAGCTCACACACACACACACACACACACACACACATATATATATATATATATATATATATATATATATATATATATATATATATATATAACAAATAGAAAAGAAAATAGGTACCAAATAAAAACATGCAAGAAAATGATCATCAAAAGAACTTTTAATTCTAACTTGTATCTATATGTAGATTGAAAGAGGATTGTGTTGCACACCCTAGTAGTTTAGTCAAAGAGCTTCCGTTTTATCACTTTAAAAACTTTAACGAATCGTTATTCAGTGAAGCACATCGACCATCCTCCATCTAACCTTCCGTAGCATCGCGTCATCCAAAGTAAAGTTATGTATCAATGGTTGCCTAATATGATACCTGTTTTTGTGTGTCAAGTGCTTCCAACCTGTTTTTGGTCTTTGTTTTATGATGGCGATTATGGCGAGACAAAATATTTTTCACCTTTTAAAGAGTTTTAGAATGTTATATAGCCATTTTCCCATTGTCGCTCTATATTTTAGAAACAATTGTAGTACAGGCAGTTTAGTGTTTATAAAAAATATGTTTCTTTGTTTTAAGATCACATTGAAGAATAATAATTTAGTCAATATACTTTTTTTGAAGATTTACTAATGATGAACTTTTGTCGTAATGGAACGTGTGTGGAATCGTTAATACTTATCATTATGTATCTGCCGATGTATTCCGTTACCAGTATTAAAATGATAAAAGAAATCAGATTAGATATACTATTTGAAAATGTTCTTGTTAGAGCATTTTAATGCATTGAATAAATGTAAACTCGTATTGCGACAATTTGGTGATTGTACAAATTCAAATACACGCCTCGTGTGTCATATAACAAAAGTGTTTACTATTTTGCAATAATGAAATGAAGTTGGCTTGGATTCAGATTAGTAGCCAGAATGTTGGATGATTTTACCTTGACATCTGAGTTGAGAAGTGACTGTATATTATATCTAAAAATTTAGATATAACCCATGGAAACACTGTACTATGGATTTACGTTATGTCTTCTCTCTTTCTTTCCCTCTCTCTCTCTCTCTCTCTCTCTCTCTCTCTCTCTCTCTCTCTCTCTCTCTCTCTCTCTATATATATATATATATATATATATATATATAACAGGTGCGTCCTTGCATTTTCATATTATGAATGAAATTTACATAAATAAAATCGATACATTTTTAAAATCACGATGTCTTTCAAATGCAACTTTTCATCCAACTATAAACAAAACGTGTATGTCGAGAACTGCAAAGCCAGAATGAAGGCTGAATGGAGAACTCAAACCTTTTTAAAAAGTTTACCAAGCATTATATTTGACATATTGTTCCACCTCATAGTTTTGGGATAAAGGTCACTCAGGTAATGAAACTAACAAAACATGCAAATCAAGCATACAGAAAGTATGTAAAGTTAGATGTCGTTAAATGTCATGATCCTAGTAGACTTATGATTCGGACCATTTGTGGGAACTGTCAAACGAAAATCTCTCGTTTGTATTAATTGAACAGATAGAGGCTATTTACTTATTAGTATGTTTTAATTCAGTCGTGAACGTGAATATATCCTGTGAAACTATATTTCTGTTTTCATTACATGTCCCTAGAAATTGTATTTAATGTTATGTACGGAACCTGAGGTTTCTGCGGATAAACTCTTCGCTATTCCAGTTGCACTCGTACAATTGTAGATGTCACACATATACCTGCTATTATTAACCTAATAAAAATAGGTTCATTTAACTAAACAAACCACGTTCACCAATATGTTGTAATGGATATCTCAATAATGGGAATAAGAAGTGTCAGTGGATTTAAGATCTCCATTATAATTTCTAAACGATAGAAAGATTACATCTTTGTTTTGGGGGTGGGGGCGGGGATGGCGGATGATAACTTTTAATATGTTATAACCACCGAACTATTTCCACCACAAAAGGTCAAGATGAATAATAACATCAATTTGATACATTCAGTGCGCCTTTATGAATCGTGCATTAGGATTGAATGTTTCAACTTTTCGTGTGCAAATTCAGATTGAAAATATAACAGAGTATAGGTATGACAGCAAATGAGAGCGATTGAATCAAGCGATGTTTTGCTGAAGTACACGGTGGGTCAGACCTTATGATGTCGAGCAAAAACTAGATATAACACACATACATGCTTGGTTATATTCAATATTTTGTCAAAACCATTAAATGCAGAGAAACGAACAAATTTCCACAATAGTCAAATTCGTAACCAAACCAACGCGAAAGATACCAAGTACTTCAAGTCGAATGATCATCGGCCGAGTCCTTTGAGATGTTACCTCGTCTAACATGGGAAAGACAGAAATAGAACGAACACTTAAGAAGTTTGGACAAAATGAAAAATGTAATCTTCCAGTTGCATTCTTGTTTAATGTCAGCTAGTAATCAGGTTTGTACCCTACTCAAATTTTAAGTTAATATTAACCAACTCCTAAATATGAATATAAGGCTTGTGTTCATTACATAATTTTTATTTCTTAAAATTATTGTTAGTATTTTTTAGTATAAGTAATAATAATAATAATAATAATAATAATAATAATAATAATAATAATATTGTTATTATTTTAGTTCTCAGTATTATTGTAGTTATTAATAATCATGTTCGTGTTGGTATTAATATTATTGTAGTTATTATTTTAGTATAAGTGTTATTATCATAAATATAATTATTATTATTATTATTATTATTATTATTATTATAATTTTCAAAAATTAATTCATTAATGAATTAACTAATTTTTGTGCACTCTGTCCGACTAGTGTTGCCAGCGTGTGTCTCAAAAGCGAGAGGTCTTAGGTTCGATCCCGGCCTAGTCATACCAAAGACTTACACAAATGGTACTAACATCTGCCTCGTTAGGTGCTCAGCATTAAAAGGACAGTGTTAGGACTGGTCGGGATAATATTACTGTTTGGGTAATCATAATACATGTATATGGCATGATGCCCCAGTGCTACAGGGGTACGCGATAGTTTATATTTTGTGCCTAACATAGTATGATAGGATCTCTTGATGTAAATTGCTCCGAGTGAATCGAATATATTGGTGTCCATAATTGTTACAAAAAGATTTTGTGTTAAGTTTCTTATTAATATGTAAGTTGATTTCTCCCCTACAAAGAACTTGTTTAGCTTAAAACGCTTAGACACCGTTTTTAAATTGTGCCGTATTAAAGTTTGTGTTATTTCTGCGACTTCTACTTTGACGAAAGTGAGTAAAACGTGCATCTTGTATGCGGGAGGTTGCGGGTTCCAATCTCTGCTGAGTCATATCAGAGGCTAATACAATAGGTACTAGCTCCTACCTCACATGGCTAACCGCTCAGGTGGCCTAGTGGTTAGAGTGTCCGCCGAACAAGCGTGAGGTCGTGGGTTTGATCCCCGACCAAGTCGTACTTATGATTTATACAACATATTTCTAATAGCTGCCTCGATCGGCGCTAAGCATTAGGAGGTTAGTGTTAGGACTGGTCGGGATAATGCAGCTGGGTAGGAAATTATGCTACATGTCTGCGACATGATGCCCCAGTGCTAGACATCACTTTAAACTTCCTCATTACAGACACAGTAGCAATATGACTGCAAAATTGTTAAAAATAAGTTAAAAATCCCAATCAAAAACGCACACACATTCAACGGTTTGCATCAATATCTACCAAATTAAAAACATTTATATGATTTCTTTGCGTTCGTCAGCATTTATTGTTATTATTAGTATAACTATTATTATTATTTCGTTTCACTATTTTCTCGACAATCGATAATCTTAACGGCTTTGGATCAGAACCTTCTAGAATTACTCCACTGGGTTATAATGTCTTAACTATATCCTATAGACGACTTGATCTCTGTATTTGTGCCTTGTTCACAACTTAGAATCAGGTCAAACACATTTGTTCTCTTTGTGATATACTGAGTTACTCGATCGTTTAAATTTTGTGCATATCTTTGTATTTCATTATGTCTTGATGTAAATTGCGCTTAGTGAATCTAAGATATAGGAATCCATTATTGTTTGTAGATTTTTTGTTCTTTTTTTTTTTCTTTCTTGATATATTCATTCTTTTTCTTCCCCGACGAAGAGCCTGTTCACCTCAAAACGCTACGAAATTGTTTTCAAAATGTGCTGCATCAATATTGGTGTCATTGTTTCAACTGTTACTTTGGCTCAAGCGGGTTAAGAGTGCACCACAAATGCAGAACGTTGCCGGTTCGAATCTCTGTAGATTCATATCAGAAACTACTAAAAATGATACTAGCTCCTACCTCACCTAGCGGTCAATGTTATGAGGATAGTGTTATGACTGGAAGGACTGGTGGAAGGAAAATACGACTGGGTCAAACATCACCTGTCTGCAGCATAATTCACAAGTTCTAGTCATGCATTCAAACACTGCTGACATCGTAGCGATTTGACTAAAATTATAAACGTTACGTTGAGATAGAAAAGAAAAACACACAATCACACACTACTAAAGTGCAAATTAATAATAATAATAATATTATTATTATTATTAACAATATTATTAATATAATTAATTATCATTATTTAATTCATTATTATTATTATTATTATTGTTAGTATTATTGTTATTATTAGTTTATATATCGGTTGTCCACATGCTGATAAACGAGTAATATTGGCTAATTTTAAAAAGCAGTGACACTATATGTATTAATAGCAGACAACTGTATAGGCTAAACTTAACTCCATTCAAAATTTTCGTCTGTTTCATTTCACGTCTCATTCAAATACATTCAAGATTTGAAACGGGTGTACGGTGTTTGTGTGTGTGTTACGCAGATAATATTTTGTTACGTTGTAAGTTTGGGTTTAACAGCATGTGACAGAGCATGATACCCTATGCAACAAGAACCAGGTAGAGCACCAGTAGGAACCTACCGAACACAGGAACCAACTAACAGCTTACTCAGAGGCGCACACTGAACTAACCTTAGTATGGTTCCCTGACCTCTCTCCACTCCATTACTCATCGTATCGAAGAGTAACGGAGTGTAGAGAGGTCAGGTAACCATTAAAGTCTAGCCTGAGACTCGAACCAACGCGGACAGAGATGAGCTAGCAGTGATCAATAAAAGTGTGAGCGGGTTTGACCTCTCGAATACCAAGATCCTATACTGTAGATAAATCGTCCTAAATTAGAAAATGATTAGTAGTGACGACCATATTGCGACTGATAGGTCGTGAGGAATTGGTCGGAAACATTTAATCAAACATACATAAATTTAGAAGGACAGAGAAGAAATTGAGAAACTTTCATTTATTATAAAATGATGTACACCTTATACACAAATGTGAGCGTTTGGTAGCTCCAAAGAAATATGGAATTAAATCAATACAAGCCGATTTATGAATGTTTTTATATGCAAAAGCTAAAGATCCTACTTGCAATGTGGTTATCTTGGATGTAAAGTTAGTGGAACGTAAATTATATGACAGCCTTTACTGAACAAATTGATGTCATTAAATGAGACATTTATAAGTTTCGATATTTTGGAAATTATTGAAACAATCAGGAGAAGAATATCCACATCTTAATATTTCTTGATGAAGTGTCGATTTGACAAAACAAATTAAACTGATTCTTTCAAACGACTCACTATATTAAATCAATCGGAGTCCTTTTTTGACCTACCTGTTTGACAAAAAAACAACAACATCTGTTACTTGGTATTCATCAACAACGCGTAAGAAGCGCATAATAGTAATTGGTGTTTTGTCCTCTGTTTAATCGAATTCATTAGGATTTTCCATGACGAATAAAGTTGAAAAATAAATCCTATTACGTTTCCCACAATGATACGTTTCCTAACTCATGTACTTAGTTTAGGATGACATTACTTTTGCCCAGTCAAGTAATAAACATAATCTAAATGTAAAAAATTGTTCTAAACATTCCTTTTACTTCATTTATTTGATTTGTGACGAAATTCAGAGACGCTAAAAATATAAACAGCTGAATTCTTCGCCTATTGTATCTCCATATAAAATACTGTTAGATGGGTGTGCAAAATATTTTAACCTGACTGCAATCTTGCTAAAGACTATCTCGACGAAAAAGTCGCACCAGAGTTATTTGGAAGTCTATAATGATTACATGTACCTAATACATTTTAATCGTCAGTCGTTTGTGTAGATACACATTCTCAGCTAGTACTTATTACATTTCTCCATCTTATAATCCAGATGATGACTTATCATCATGAAGAAAAATATGCTAATAATGCATGATTCAAAAAAATCTAAATTTTAATCGCAGCTCATATATATATATATATATAAATATATATATATACATATATATATATATATATATATATATATATATATATATATATATATATATATATATATATATATATATATATATATATATATATAGATATAACAAATAGAAAAGAAAATAGGTACCTGTTTTAATACAAAGAAGAAGTTGAACGGTAGCAAAGCAACAACGCGTCTTCAAGGAAAAAGAAAACATTGTATGTGATATGGATTCTTAAAACAAAACATGCAAGAAAATGATCATCAAAAGATTTTTTAATTCTCACTTCTATCTATACGTAGATTGAAAGAGAATTATGTTGCACACCCTAGTAGTTTAGTTAAAGAGCTTCCGTTTTATCACTTTAAAAACTTTAACGAATCGTTATTCAGTGAAGCATATCGACCATCCTCCATCTAACCTTCCGTAGCGTCGCTTCATCCAAAGTAAAGTTATGTATCCATGGTTGCCTAATATGATACCTGTTTTTGTGTGTCAAGTGATTCCAACCTGTTTTTGGTCTTAGTTTTATGATGGCAATTATCGCGAGACAAAATATTTTTCACCTTTTAAAGAGTTTCAGAATGTTATAGAGCCATTTTCCCATTGTCGCTCTAAATATTAGAAACAATTGTAGTAGAGGCAGTTTAGTCTTTTTAAAAATATGTTTCTTTGTTTGAAGATCACATTGAAGAATAATAATTTAGTGAATATACTTTTTTTGAAGATTTACTAATGATGAACTTTTGTCGTAATGGAACGTGTGTGGAATCGTTAATACTTATCATTATGTATATGCCGATGTATTCCTTTACTAGTATTAAAATGATAAAAGAAATCAGATTAGATATACTATTTGAAAATGTTCTTGTTAGAGCATTTTAATGCATTGAATAAATGTAAACTCGTATTGCGACAATTTGGTGATTGTACAAATTCAAATACACGCCTCGTGTGTCATATAACAAAAGTGTTTACTATTTTGCAATAATGAAATGAAGTTGGCTTGGATTCAGATTAGTAGCCAGAATGTTGGATGATTTTACCTTGACATCTGAGTTGAGAAGTGATTGTATATTATATCTCTAAATTTAGATATAACCCATGGAAACACTGTACTATGGATTTACGTTATCTCTTCTCTCTTTATCTCCCTCTCCCTCTCTCTTTCTCTCTCTCTCTCTCAATCTTTCCTTCTCTCTTTCTCTCTCTCTATAACAGGTGCGTCCTTGCATTATAGTATTAGGAATCAAATGTACATAAATAAAATCGATACTTTATTAAAATCACGATGTCTTTCAAATGCAACTTTTCATCCAACTATGAATAAAACGTGTCTGTCGAGAACTGCAAAGCCAAAATGAAGGCTGAATGGAGAACTCAAACCTTTCTAAAAAGTTTACCAAGCATTACATTTGACATATTGGTCCAACTCATAGTTTTGGGATAAAGGTCACTCAGGTAATAAAATTAACAAAACATGCAAATCAAGCATACATAAAGTATGTAAAGTTGGATGTCGTTAAATTTCATGATCCTAGTAGACTTATGATTGGGGCCATTTGTTGGAACTGTCAAACGAAAATCTCTCGTTTGTATTAATTGAACAGATAGAGGCTACTTACTTATTAGTATGTTTTAATTCAGTCGTGAACGTGAATATATCCTGTGAAACTATATTTCTGTTTTCATTACATGTCCTTAGAAATTGTATTTAATGTTATGTACGGAGCCTGAGGTTTCTGCGGATAAACTCTTCGCTATTCCAGTTGCACTCGTACAATTGTAGATGTCACACATATACCTGCTATTAATAACCTAATAAAAATTGGTTCATTTAAAAAAACAAACCACGCTCACCAATATGTTGTAATGGATATCTCAATAATGGGAATAAGAAGTGTCAGTGGATTTAAGATCTCCATTATAATTTCTAAACGATAGAAAGATTACAACTTTGTTTTGGGGGTGGGGGCGGGGATGGCGGATGATAACTTTTAATATGTTATAACCACCGAACTATTTCCACCACAAAAGGTCAAGATGAATAATAACATCAATTTGATACATTCAGTGCGCCTTTATGAATCGTGCATTAGGATTGAATGTTTCAACTTTTCGTGTGCAAATTCAGATTGAAAATATAACAGAGTATAGGTATGACAGCAAATGAGAGCGACTGAATCAAGCGATGTTTTGCTGAAGTACACGGTGGGTCAGACCTTATGATGTCGAGCAAAAACTAGATATAACACACATACATGCTTGGTTATATGTTATTTTCAATATTGTGTCACAACCATTAAATGCAGAGAAACGAACATATTTCCACAATAGTCAAATTCGTAACCAAACCAACGCGAAAGATACCAAGTACTTCAAGCCGAATGATGATCGGTCGAGTCCTTTGAGATGTTACCTCGTCTAACATGGGAAAGACAGGCATAGAACGAACACTTAAGAAGTTTGGACAAAATGAAAAATGTAATCTTCCAGTTGTATTTTTGTTTAATGTCAGCTAGTAATCAGGTTTGTACCCTACTCAAATTTTAAGTTAATATTAACCAACTCCTAAATATGAATATAAGGCTTGTGTTCATTATATAATTTTTATTTCCTAAAATTATTGTTAGTATTTTTTAGTATTAATAATAAAAATAATAATAATAATAATAATAATAATAATAATAATAATAATAATAATATTGTTATTATTTTAGTTCTCAGTATTATTGTAGTTATTAATAATCATGTTCGTGTTGATATTAATATTATTGTAGTTATTATTATTAGTATAATTGTTATTATCATAAATTTAATTATTATTATTATTATTATTATTATTATTATTATTATTATTATTATTATTATTATTATAATTTTCAAAAATTAATTCATTAACGAATTAACTAATTTTCGTGCACTCCGTCCGCCTAGTGTTGCCAGCGTGTGTCTCAAAAGCGGGAGGTCTTAGGTTCGATCCCCGGCCTAGTCATACCAAAGACTTACACAAATGGTACTAACATCTGCCTCGTTTGGTGCTCAGCATTAAAAGGACAGTGTTAGGACTGGTCGGGATAATATTACAATTTGGGTAATCATAATACATGTATATGGCATGATGCCCCAGTGCTACATGGGTACTCGATAGTTTTTACCGCTCCGTTGGCCTAGTGGTTAGAGCGTCCGCCCCGGAAGCGGGAGGTTGTGGGTTTGATCCCCGGCCGAGTCATACCAAAGACTTACAAAAATGGTACTAACAGCTGCCTCGCTTGACGCTCAGGATTAAGAGGTTAGTGTTAGGACTGGTCGGCCTGGTGTTAGGATAATGTGACTGGGTGAGACATCATGCTACATGTCTGCGGCATGATGTCTCAGTGCTAGACATCACTATAAACTGCCTCACTGCTGACATCCTAGCAATATGACTGAAAAATTGTTAAAGCTACGTTAAAATTCCTAATCAAACAAACAAACAAACGCGATAGTTTATGTTTTGTACCTAACATAGTATGATAGTATCTCTTGATGTAAATTGCTCTGAGTGAATCGAATATATTGGTGTCCATAATTGTTACAAAAAGATTTTGTGTTAAGTTTCTTATTGATATGTAAGTTGATTTCTCCCCTACAAAGAAATTCTTTAGCTTAAAATGCTTAGACACCGTTTTTAAATTGTGCCGTATTAAAGTTTTTGTTATTTCTGCGACTTCTACTTTGGCGAAAGTGAGTAAAGCGTGCACCTTGAATACGGGAGCTTGCAGGTTCCAATCTATGCTGAGTCATATCAGTGGCTAATACAATAGGTACTAGCTCCTACCTCACTTGGCTAACCGCTCAGATGGCCTAGTGTTTAGAGTGTCCGCCGAACAAGCGTGAGGTCTTGGGTTTGATCCCCGACCAAGTCATACTTAAGATTTATACAAAAATATTTATAATAGCTGCCTCGATCGGCGCTAAGCATTAGGAGGTTAGTGTTAGGACTGGTCGACCTGGTGTCAGGATAATGCAGCTGGGTAGGACATTATGCTACATTTCTGCGACATGATGCCCCAGTGCTAGACATCACTTTAAACTTCCTCACTACAGACATAGTAGCAATATGACTGCAAACTTGTTAAAAATAAGTTAAAAATCCCAATCAAAAACGCACACACATTCAACGGTTTGCATCAATATATACCAAGTTAAAAACATTTATATGATTTCCTTGCGTTCGTCAGCATTTATTGTTATTATTAGTATAACTATTATTATTATTATTTCGTTTCACTATTTTCTCGACAATCGATAATCTCAACGGCTTTGGATCAGAACCTTCTAGAATAGCAGCAGAGAGGGTGAATCAGCCTTTTCAAACAAAAATCGATTTTAACCGTCAAAACAGCAAATAGTGCCTTCCTACGAATTTTCATGTTTTAACCACACAAAAAAATAAGTCTCCATTTGCCAAACAAAGACTTAGTGGTTTTGTCTGAAACACGATCTTGCACGGGGCTTCGAAATGAGTAAAAAAACACGATGGACAACTCACCTATGTAGTTAGGATGAATGTCGAAGAATTTTCACGACGAAAGTCCTAAGGACGAAAATCCTTTTAGGATTTCTCAAACAGACTAATTTGTAAAACCTCAGCTTGTAGATCAATTAGATTATTGGACTGGTCAGTGAGTTTGAAGTTAATTCTGGTTAATGAATTATTATGACATCGCATATAGACTGGATTAACCGGAGACTCAATAATTAGAAATCCTGGAGGAGCTGTTGGTACAAATGAATATAAAATATATCCCTGCTGAACTTGATTTGATCGTTTGAGATTTATTTGATAGCTTCCTTCGATAACATCGCATTCTAAATTGAGCACAATCACCGATGAAAAATTCACATTTTGAGGATCAATATGACTGCCGCCACCATCTGGGTCATT
The DNA here is from genome assembly GCA_029339505.1 of Unio delphinus. Lineage (NCBI taxonomy): Eukaryota > Metazoa > Mollusca > Bivalvia > Unionida > Unionidae > Unio > Unio delphinus. The sequence goes on along the minus strand of JAQISU010000134.1, from coordinate 5,102,497 downwards.
ACTATGTGTCAGGATAGTTGTTTGTGGTTTTGGTAATTTTTTCCATGCGTCATGGACTTTTTTGAAACCAATATCGATGGCATCATTGAGAGATTTTTGTAGTTCTGGTTCGTTATATCCTGGTAGATCGAATTTGGAAATATCTTCTTCGCGTATATTATACTTCGTTGCAAATTCTATTTTCGTATTAAGATTTCTGTCAAATAATACCTCTTGAATTATTTGCACATTGAATCCATCCATGTCACTGATAATTTTGTTACATGTTTCTACGACGCTGATAAATTCATCTCGGGTGAGAGTACAAGATTTAAGGGATATTAACGACAACGAAATATCGTTATTCAAGGCTGTGAAATTTTTAGTGATTTTATCCTGTCGAGTTATGTAATATTTACCCCCTCCCCCATCTTTTTCAGTGAAAAAATTCAATTTGGTGTAATCGCTATAGCTTTTTACTGGATTGTCAGATTTTCTCCTGTCGGTGACATAATCAGTTTTTTGTGGTTCAGGTGGTAAATTAACGGGTGCTCGTTGAGGTGGGATTTCAGGCCATCCCAATACGGTTCTAATAGAACTCTGATAGATATCTACGACGTATCCCTCTGTGCTTATTTCAATGGCAGATGATAGCGTCGGCTCATGAACCGTTATAGCTATTTTTGATTCTTTTTCAGTAATCGATTTTATTCTCCGCTGGAATTCAGCATTGATTTGTTCAATTTGGTATGATCCGGTTGATATCAAAACAACGTTCCAGTCTGGAGTTATGTCGGGTTTATTCTTATACGAGAACACCAGTGAATTATTGGGTTGTTGACCATCAAATGATTTTGATCTGATATTAGGCCATCTGTGATACACTCGTAATTTTGCTAACGCGATTTCCTTCACGGGGACTGGGATAGGGAAATTCACACTGAATTCTGGATTCGTTGAGGTTATTGAGATCATACTTGTTTGTACTGGGTTTGTGTTCTCCACTATTCGTTGAAGTAATTCCTGCGGTGTTGTCATTGTTATTATACTGTTGTTGTCGCTCTAATTTGACATCGCGGAATCATAAATACTGACCATCGCTGAGAACTCACTATCTGATATAAATGTATCATCGAGCGATGAAGATATCAACGAGGATAATTGCGAGTATGCGGTTGATACAACATGAAATTTAATCACGTAATCTTGCAGTTTACTCTGGCTGCATGATGATATTTTATTTGTTACTATCAAAATTATTCCCGCGATTGTTGTTGCCGCGGATATGCAAATTGAAACAGCTATCGGGGCAATCATTGTTACCGAGGATAGTATAATATCAGCTCTTTTTTGATAACACCACTCACAGCGTACACGGTAACATCAACTGCTGTGATTCTTCTTTGGTATTTTTTAATTTTCATTGCATACTCTTCAGTGAGAGTTTTGAGTTTCATTGAAAACTCTCTAGCCTGATCATAGCGATATTGCGATGATGAAATTATTTTATTTCCAAATCAGTTTACGATTTCAATTGAAACCGTTGCTTACTTAAATCCGCTACGAATTCCAAATACCACGTTGTTGAAATCCTAACCAAATTTTTATCAGTAAATGTTATCGTGAACTTTTCAGGTGTATCCTCGTCGATGATCGTTGAAATTGTATTGTTGACCCCGGATGAACTCGACGATGAAATATTAAATTGAGTCGTTGTCACTAGTGTTAATCGATAAATACCCTTGACGGTTGCAGTGATATCTAATTTGTTGTTTGCAGGTGTCCACACAAATGATCCGTGTTGGAATTTTTGTTTTTTCAATGATTGTTATCATCCTCGAAAAATCATTTTTGATTGCTTCGATGAAGTCTTTCGTCTAATCGATGGATTTTTTAATATCAGGGAGTTTTATTTCAATTTCAATTTTATCCACCGTGGTTCCAATAAATTTATCCACGATGTTTCTACGAAAATTCGAAAACTGATTTCCATGTTCTTCAGTTTTAGATTGTAGTGTTGTTAGTTCCAACACAGAATTTTTTAACTCATCGTTGAAAGTTTTTAATCTATCTGTAATCGTCGAAAAAAGTACACCCGGTTTGAGTTTACCCTGATCGGAAAATAACGCGATAGTATCCTCGATTGCGTTTCGTTGTTTAACCAAAATATCATCCAACGACACATTACTAGTTTTCAATTTACCATGACGATCTTGAAATACAACTATTTCATTAGGATCAGCACTTGTTAAGTTCAACGTCTCAGCTATTTCATTTTCGATTATTTTTTTTTATCACCGGTTGCAGTGCCATCGGGTTCGGGTTTCTTCATCTCTGATAAAGATCTTCCCCAAATATTAATCATTTTATTTTAAACATCTCTCTCTAAAATCGTTTCGATTTCCAGCGACTGCTAGTGTATTCATTTACGACAACATGTGGTGGTTTTCCACTTGGGTTACCAAAGGAGTTAGAAATAGCGTCAAGGACATTTAATACTTCGCTGCCGCATATTGGTGGGTTATTCATTTGTTGTGTTGGTAGCGTAGAATACCAGTGAGGAGATTTTAAGCGCCTTGATAAATCAAGGATATAACGCATAAACTCTTTTGGTGGGGCTAATCCATATGAATCAAAATAGACGATTGCACGTGGATCAATAGCGTATGCAACCCAGTGAGTTCCAGGTCCGGTGCTGTTATCGATATTAATGATACCAGTTTCAACGCTGTTAGGTTGTGCCGGTAACTGATCTTTCATACAGACACCTCGAAAATTTTGTATCGCTAGTTTTTTAGCGGCATCAATTAAATCAAAATTGGACATAGGAACCATCGGTTCCTCAATCAAAGTTTCCTCAACTAGTAAACCGGTCCTAGTCTTAGACCCTTTCCGCTGTACCGTGAATACTGGGTTCCTGGTAGTCTTAGACCCTTTCCCTTTGTTATACCCTCGTCCTTTCTTCTTCGGTTCATATGATTCAGCAATGCCTTGTACCTCTTTTGCGCCCAAGCCTCTAGCTGCCCCCAATTCGACAGCTTTTGCAACTGCTGGTGCGGCCGCTGCAATTAATCCTGGTAACGCAGCAAATAACAGGAATATACCGCCTGTTTTAATCATATTTTTGATAGCAGCCGCAGAAATAGTAATCTGAACACCTTTTTTTGCTACAAGTGCATCATTGAAATGGTTTACTTGACGAGTTGTTAGTGACAATTTATTCGCCCCGCCAGTCATCTGATTAGGTTTCAGCGTGATAGTGGTTCCACATATTTTAGCCGACTCTGATTGCAATTTCTTGATTTGACCGGGAGTTAACGCAACACTAATAACACTATATGACATTTTACATAATAGATTGATTCTAAATCGTAAAGCGATTCAATGGAAAAATCTGAAGGATTTTCAATTACATGTTTTTCACTGGCGCATCTATCACTCTCATTCTTCCACCAACACCTTCAAGTAGCATTGAGTTATCACTGAGAATGACAGCAACTGCTCTATAATTAGCAATAGCACCACGAAGCACATTAGCTCTAAAATGTATATCAACGACAGACTGTCTTGTTAAATCAAGATGTTCCAGTGAAAAGTAATAGATCGGATACAGATTCTTAAAATCATACTGTGATATTTGCAGACCAGTATCGACATTTCGATCGCGTGCCATAAAGGCCAACAACCGATGATACACGCGAGCAATATGATTTTCTGTATAATTAAGTTGTACATCTTCGGATGGTTCCTGCTGGCCGTTTATTCTCAGTGAGACGTCTTTAACACCTAATGGATCAAATATCATATGGCTGGAGAGTTGATTGCCAACTCGTGTGTTATCCTGTAACGCAATAAATATATGACGTGGCGCAGCAATGCCTTGTTTTGATGCTAGGTTCCACGTGAATACCCCGTTGATATTTGATTGTTTAACATCTGTACTTACCGTTAGCCAACTTAGTAATGATTTTCCTCCTTGGTCCATAAATGATAGTAATCGTTCCTCTGCGGTGATTGATGGAGTCAACACTGGCATCCACAATGATAGTTTTGTTAAAATGACTTTACCGGCATCAGCATTTGGATTTGCAGCATCTACTGGAATCCTCCAAATTGCTTCATTATCATCACTCTTTCGCACGAGTGCTACTGTATGTTTTGCTCCATAAATAACTGTTCGAACATTTCTACAGAATCCAAATATATGATGCAGTGGAATGTCGCATGAAAATGATTTACGCCACCATTCCAAGATTGATATACGTGTTGCAGCCCCTAGATTGAAATTAGGATCGTTGTTTATAATCATATTCTCGACATCAGCATTAGCAGCACCAGCATTATTCTGTGGTCGTCTTATAATAAATTGATTTCCTCCAGCGGTATTTTTAACATCCTTTGCAAACATCATATAAGGACCCGCTGATCCTGTATAATCATCAGAATATCATGCTAGCCCGATTATTGTTGTAGCCACATCAACATCGCGATCTATCGACTCAATTTCTTTTCCATCAATGAGATATCTAGCACTTTCGAATAGCGCCATATTACCATTATTGACAAATCCGATTTGAGTACCAACTGGATACGGTGCTGGTACAGCAGTAGTATCAGCAGCTGTTACAAGTTCTCCTTCTACTTCAATAAACGCTTCAGCGGGTAGAAAATACTTACTGGTATCATGGACTTGAAGTTCAATTCTTGATCGACTATTTGAGTCTATTGCATGATAGGCGTAATATTGATAATCGCGTACAGAATCATCCTCGCGCACTGGGGCGTTTATATCAAACGCTGGATCTGGTGACCTTTTGAACATTTTATTATATATCCATTGATCTAAATCGTAAAATCCTATGGATTTTCCATTTCATCGTCGTGGTTGTAAGCCACTTCCTGCTATCATATTTGCGATGTTGCTTTGGTCGGGAGTCACCAGCGACGCTAGTTTTTCATTTACTGCGTTATTTATTATTTTACTAACACTTGCAGGCATAACTGCAATAGGTGGTAACGGTTTCTTTCTCCGTCTAACTAATGATGTTAATTTTTTTTCGCGGCTGAAAACTCTTTACCAGCCAGATCTCCAACAGCACTAATACCCTTATCACGAATAACATCAATGGCTTTCATTCCTAATTGTTTAGCCAATGGCATCAATTTTGGGGCCATTCTTGCAAATAACCCCGCAATGATATCACCGAAACCATCTCTATAGTACGCGCTATAAACTGGAAACCGTGAACTAACTACATAGACGCTAGTTGGTTTATCATGATTGTAGTGTATGATCATTCTTATTATTAAAACACTAGTGTTTTCAATTGCTAGCGTTTTGAGTCACTATGATACCCACTTTCAACTAACTCGCCAATGAAATCTCGATATGTTTTGATATCCATGATACCACCTTGAAATAACCGTCTACATATATCAGCTGCTTCATTAATTATTTCCGGTGAGTTATTTTCAGCTCGGAACCCTCCGATTAGAACATCTAATAGTGATATATCACTGATAACACTACCAGGACATACCCCACTTGAAATTCAAATGGAATCTCTTAATCCCTTCCCGCTATAATCCAGTTTGTCTGTATCCGTGGGTTGTAAATAATCAAGAGTATCATCATCATCTCGATACAATGAAGGTTCTTCTTGTTTTTTAGGTGAAAAGATATTTTTTTTGCAAGTTGCTGTCGCTTTCCTTGCAATTTTTGTGGTTTTTGTTGTTGCTTAAACTCTTCATATCGTTTATACACTGAACCCACCGCATTGATATATTTAATGTATGATGCACTTGTGTCAATTTGACTTGTTTTAGTTTTGATTTTGTAGAATATATCAGCCCAGTGAGTTATACTTCTAACATATTTATGATGTTCTGGTTTCAACATTTTTTTTTCTGTTTTCATAAGTCGTAACAACAAGCGCAGGAATTTCTGCTGGATCAGTCTTATAAATTGCTGCTAACCCTTCCTCGTTAAATCTCACGCGTAAATCATCTACTGTTCTTTTTGATTCAGGTGTTTTAGATTCCATTTTGTGTACAGCTTGTTTTGTTTGTTCAGTTTCCGCTGCTTTTTTTCAAGTTCACCAATAAGAGATTTTCTCGCATCTCCCCGTATAGCACGCTCTACCCCCTGCATTGCTGTGGTTACTGGTTTAAACAATTCTTCAGATCCCGCAGCAAAATCAGTTTGTAAACTCTGTCTAGCTTGCAGTTTATTCCTTACAGAAACGCGAATTGGTAAAAATCTCTTAATTGCATCTAGTCGTTCACGAGCCAATCGGGTTGTTAATGCTTCATTGACCATTATTTGAAATTGCAAACAATTTTTCACTTGTAAAACAATTTTATCCATCGATGATTCCCCGAACACGACCTAACGACACATCGATTTTTTATTCAGTGTGTGAAATATTTTTTATTCACTGTGAAATTATCGATTTTTTATTCAGTGTGTGAAATATTTTTTATTGCTGTGAAATTATCGATTTTTTATTCAGTGTGTTAAATATTTTTTATTGCTGTGAAATATTTTTATTTTTTATTCAGTGTGAAATATTTTTTATTCAGTGTGAAATATTTTTTATTGCTGTGAAATATTTTTATTTTTTATTCAGTGTGAAATATTTTTTATTCAGTGTGAAATATTTTTTATTGCTGTGAAATATTTTTATTTTTTATTCAGTTTGAAATATTTTTTGAGCTGTGAAATATTTTTTATTGCTGTGAAATATTTTATTTTTTATTCAGTGTGAAATATTTTTTATTGCTGTGAAATATTTTTATTTTTAATTCAGTGTGAAATATTTTTTATTGCTGTGAAATATTTTTATTTTTTATTCAGTGGGAAATATTTTTATTTTTTATTCAGTGTGAAATATTTTTTTTTTGCTGTGAAATTATTGATTTTTTATTCAGTGTGAAATATTTTTATTTTTTATTCAGTGTGAAATATTTTTTATTCAGTGTGAAATATTTTTTTATTTTTTATTGATTTCAATCAAAAAATGCTAAAAAATGAAAAAACTATTTGAGATTTTACGGTCGAGTAGTCGATTTCTCGTAGTCTATTTCGATTCGACTGTTTGTCAAAATCGTTCATTTTCTTGAATTAACGCTCGTATTTTTCTAATTTTCGAAAAAAAAACTCCTTTTTCAATTCATATTCTCTACCCAATTCTTTTCGTATTCCCTCTACGATAGTAAATAACGGGACAAACACACTTTCGTCACTGGAAAATGCAAGAGAATCCCGAATAAAATTCTGAATTTTTTTATAAGCGCATATTTCTTTGGTAGCATATACTTGTCAGTGTTAACTCCGTATTCTATATCCTGAAAATCTTACACAAAATTTGATCAGGATTTAACCCATCTGATAGTTTAATATCATTACTTTTCAAATTTAAAATTTCAGCTATAATGCTACTGATTTTTCAGAATTCATATTCTATAACAATACATATTTCTAAATGAAAAATATGACGCATCATACATAAATAATTTGAATTTTTTGTCCGTTCTTTTTTGAAATCGCCGATCGATATATTTGTTCTGCAACATATCGTACTGTGGCCCTACAAATATTGAAATACTTTCCAGCTTCATATATTGATTGGAATATTTGTTCCTAGTTAGTTGCCGTATTAAATGATTGTACGGGTCTTTACCCGACCGTTTTGCATTTTCCAGTTTTTCCTCGTTTCAAATTCTCACTCTGTGTAACAGCTTGCAGATTATCCAATTTGTTATTCTGAGGATAGGAATCCATATGATCGATAACAAAACAATCTTTGATTAATCCATGAAAACATTTATACACGAAACGAAGATTGTGATAAATTTTCTTTCCAGCGCAAAATCTCAAATACCCTTGATTACTCACAAAACCGACCGGTTTCTTTAATCTACGGTTTCTGACAGTACCATCACTGGATGCTTCATAATTTGTAATCACAGGGTGTGGTCTGAATTCTTGGTTCATTTGTATTCATAATACTATTTGTCTAATTCATTGTTTGGTCTAATAATAAATCTTTCGATGTAATCTTGAGGAGTTCTTATGATTTTATCCTTGATACTGACAGTGTCAGGGACTTTGTCAAGGACAGAGTCAAGGTCAGAATTTTTGATTGAAAATCCATAGGATTTTCCATTTTTGATTCTTTTGTCATAATAGCGCTTCAACTCCCTGTATCGCTTACCACCACAACCGATACACAACTGCGATTTTCCCCTAACCCCAACCCCACATCGAATACAAGGTAACGGACCAAGGCTTCCACGTCGAAAACTTTGCATATGATACTCACAGAATTCATTTCTACATGATTTGTTACAAGGAGTCACTGATCCAATCATGAGCCATTTGCAATGATTAATTATACATAAATCTTTCATTTAAATGCTTGTTTTAATTACAGTATGAAGGTGTTTGAGAGATTATCGAAAATTACGCCTTGAAAAAATGTTAAATTCAATCTTGATAGAGTTTCTGATACACCAAAGAATAAAATGCTTGATAGAACCATGATTAGTAAAATCAGAGATTGTTTTAATGAATTCTAGCGTGATGGAGCATCTCATTGTTGGTCAACATTTCGAATTGTACCCAATATCGATGCTACCATGAATGATGAAAAAGCAGCAGTGATAATCTGACATCTTACGCGGAAAAGGTATTTTTTTAGATTGAAATTCATTATCCATGACGACACTGGAAATTGAATCATCAGGGATAAATACGAACCAATTCTCAAGGATAAAAAACTTATCACTGTGAGTCAAGATTCCAAACCAGGAATTTTGACTGGAATTGACAAACCATACTACGAGAGATCTTATCCTGTAACAGCAGTTGTTTACGGGATATATCCGTTCAATGACAAACCTGATATTGCAAGATTAGCACCCATGAAATGTTCGTCATTGCCACTCAGTTGTGTTGCAGAACGAATAATAGTACACTTCACAAATGCATCCCGGGGGAATAAATTAACTGATCTAAGACGAAAAAAAAACCGAATGGGAATTAACGGTGAAACAGCATGGGGCAACAATTCAGGATATAGCTAAGTTAGAAAAATCATTAGGATTTCAAATATCAGTAACGACGATAACCGGAGAAGTATTATACGAATCGAAATATAAATCACAAGGAACTCCAATACAAATTATTGATCATAACGAACACGCGTGGTCATCTGCAGTAACAATATTCTTACGAGATAGAACTGCAAAATATATACCCGAACCTAGAGAGTTTTTTTCCGAGCAGAAATTATTTTATGCTATTTACAATTTGAGTAAAAAAGATCCTGTGTCGATGTGGCTATTTCCCAGTGCTGCAGACGATGAATGTGGATTCGATCAGTTTGTAAGACCCAACGGAGAATTGTACCGTACTGAAGAGCTGTATAATCAAATGAAAAAACTAGCTAGTGAGTTTTTCGAATCGAAGATCAATTATTAATAAATTGTTTTACACTTCCCTTGGTTGCAGCACATTTTGCTAGGAAGAAAAACGCGTGGAAACCAACGCGAAGTGAGTTTCTATCAGATATCAGATTGATCTGTCTTGAATACAGCCACGGTGGATTATGGAATACAAAATATGACACTGAAACCGTTATTTCCGTTGATATGATTGTTTGTTATCCAAGGAGTTTTCTCGGGTATGGAGAGTATTCTGAGTACTTCAAACGATTTGGACACCCCACACACGAAATGGTTCGTGTTGCGATTAATTGTCCGCTGCCTGATTTTGATTTAACCGGATTCGCTCTTGTAGTATCATTTGAATTGGCTACAGGACTTCATCCGTGTAGTTATCTTTGGATTGGTAAACACATGTCTGAAAAACACTGGATGCCAATAACGCTATTGAGATATATGATTGATTGTGGAATGTTACAATCGTTAATTGTCATTGAAGCGATTATATCCTATCGAGCACATAAATCAGTCTGGTTACCACAACCTGATATAGAAAAAAAAAATTAGCGAACAGCGAAAACTGTTTCCAAATTTCAACGAAGAAGAAATTTTAAATTGGTCCAAACAGTTATTTGAAATCAGAAACAACGAAGCAAAAGATCTTGTACGAAGAATAATTTGTAAATTTACTCAGGGTGGCGAATACGACAATACAAGATATTCTTCACGGTTGATTATAGACAACGCTGAATACGATTTTGTAATCGTGGATCTAACGAATAAAGGCATATATGTCAATCGTAAAGACGCATTTCTGTCCGATGGAACCAAATTGGGTACAATTGTTACCTACAACGATGGATACAATCCGCAGTATACACATTTGAGAGCTTCTATGCTCGGTTATGCTTCTATCAATTTATTTTCAATGATAAATAAATTTCCTAACACCGCAGTTAGAGTCGCCACTGACTCATTTTACATAAACAGCGATGTGGCTGAATTCATATGCAGCAGCAACGAGAAATGGGGGTCATGGAGAATTAAGCGGGAAATGCTTCATGATTATATTCAATCAGCAGATGTTACAATTGAAAATAATTATTTAAAAAGCAATCATTGTTCAGAATTTTCTAATGCACCACCGTGTTCTGATCCAATCTGTAGATATAAAACAGTTTATTTAAACGGCTGTGGCGGGTCAGGAAAAACAACTCGTGCAATTGAATTATTCCGTAGGAAAAATTCTACGGATTTCGCAAACATGATTGTGCTAACACCAACTCATAGACTTGCAAGAGAGATGATACAGCGAGGGGTAAATGCCTGTACTTATCACAGTTTCTTTCGATGGAAAGGAGATAAGTGGACTCCTGAGCGTATGGGCGAGAAATTTATTCATGAAATCATAATTTGGGATGAAATATTCACAGTGTCATTAGATGTATTACAAACATTTCTCGAGTGGATGTTATTGAAAAATACAAAAGTCGTCATGTGCGGTGATTACGGCCAACCACCACCATTTGTCGGTGCATACCCACATGAATGGGTAAAGGGTTTTATAGACTATTATGAAGAAATTAACACTGATTATAGATCACTTGATGAACAATTACGAGAATTCAAAGCGCCAATTAGATTACAACCGGATAGAATCCAATGTGAAATAGCGCGTGAAATAATTTCAGAAACTCCAATGAATGATTTCTTGGAAACATAGAGACCAAATGATTTGATAATTGCAAGTAGAAAAATAATCAGAGACACACTTCAGATGAAGTTATTTGAAACGCATAAAGAAAAATTTGCAACACTTCCAGTACCGTTATGTTATAGGCCTTCGGATACACGAAAACAGAATATTGAAGTTGATATTCCAGGACAAAGTGAAAAACAAATTCTCGTGCTAAATGATATTGTGCTGGTTGATATCAGCATCGTCGAAGATGCATTGCGTGTTAATAAATCCCCGTGGACGCTAGGATACGCAGCGACGATACATTCTTCACAGGGATTGACTATATCGGATACAATTGTTTGGATAGTAGATAATAACATCGAATGGTCAAATTTAGTCTATCTTGCAGTATCCAGAGTACGAAGAATAAATCAGCTTCGAAGAGTTGTCCTTGAAAATCCTACGGATTTTGGCTAGTTAAGACACCGCGGTGGTAATTGAGTATCCTCGGGCATCACTTGTAATTGTTGTCGAGTAAATCCTCGTTGAGGGTCAGTTGAATCCAGTCTATAGATTGCTGATCTAGAAACGCTAGATCGTGTTATACTAGATATCTTGTGTGCAGTAACTCTCCAAATAGGATCAGTAGCCCTTTTTCTGCCACCTTCAACCTCTCCTGGTTTGTATAAATACCTAACAGTGATATTACTACCAAGAATTGGTTGGGAAATGCTAGAATCCTTTTGTAAGAGTTTTAGTATAGACTTCTTTTTAATCGCGTTGATAGGTTTCATGTTGATTGTTCTAGTAATCTCATTATTCAGTGCGGTAATCACAGCTGGAAACCTTTTGACCCATTCACGGGAACTTTTTTCTTGGATGAATTCTTTTGCGTATTGATATCCAAATAACCGGTCAGCAAGACTCCGATTAAATCGTTCTACAATTGCCTGATCGCGATGTAGTGCAGTATGCCCCCGTCTGATGGTGACATTATGATTCTTCATTGTAGATGCATTCACACTCTGAAATTCCTTGCCAGGATCAACTTGTAACAGATTTGGCCAGTGCAGAGGACCCCTTCGACAAATCCTTTCAAATGCAGAAGCTACTTCAGGTGATGATTTTGTTTTTAGCGGCTCTGCTTGTTTGTATCGACTTGCAACATCAACTACGGTTAGCGCGTATTTGTAACCACCATCATGTGGCAGAAATAGTATATCAGCTTGATGAACTTCATTAGGAACGGTCACATCAAAATGCGAGTAGTGAATTTGTTTAGGCGGTGGTAGATAAATTTGCCATATAGCCTGTTTGGATAACCAATGAGCCGCAGTGGTTTTTTTTTCACTTTTGCAGCGCTAGCGAGTTTATTGATTGCTGCCTTGCCTCTCCAGTATCCACTCGGAGAATAATAAATAGATTCCATGTTGTTATTAATTACCAGCACCTAACATCAATTTACTTTTCATTGCCGATTTTATCAAAAATGAAGCCAATTTGTCTTTGAAAGATTTATCAGTGATAGAATTTAACGCATGAATTAATTTCACATTTGCTAGATGTCTATGCTGCAAATTGCTGCTTTTATAAGCAAAATCATGAACGTGACACGCCCTATCAAGGGCGTTTATTGGTTCTTCACCGGGTTTTGGTTGGTTATGATTATTGAGTCTGATATCAAGTCTGGTTCCCGGTCCACAATAACTATACCCTGGAAGGTGTTTTTCTCCTGGATACTTTGCCCATGGGGTTCCAGGGAGTTTAGTTGGCTTGGCTGCGATATCACCTTCTCGTTTTTTTTAAAGTTTCCTTGGGTTTACCAAGGGAAACAAATCTAAATTTCTTTGTACTACATTGTACGCATTTACCAGAAAGCGCTGATCGGTTATTTTTAGTTGTAATCGTCGTCAAGTCATACGCGCCCTACATTTCACACAATATATATCCATAATTTATATAGAACAGCATGAATGTAATTGATTATTCAGCTACCCGACGACGGGAACCTATTAAACACCATGAAATGTTGCCGAATTCAATTAGAATGATTATAATCGGACCATCTGGAAGCGGCAAGACACAACTGCTACTTAATTTGATAACGAGATGGATGAAATGGAACAAATTGTATTTAATAGCCCCGAGTGTAGACAATCAGCGATGTTATAAAGTGCTAAAGGATTTTAACGAGAAAGCAAAAGAATTTCAAATCGATGATGATTTTTTTGAATTTATTACTGATATCAACGATGCACCGAGTATTGATTCCATCGACGGAAGTATTAACAATTTAGTCGTATATGACGATATCATGTTAGACAATCAAATGAATCCTGCTAGGATATTTTCCAGAGGCAGGCATAAAAGCACTGATGTGATATAGGTCACTCAACGATACACACAAATTCCGAAAATGATTTGCGATAACTGCAATCTGCTGTGTGTGTTTAACGGAGTTGAGAATCATACACTACGAAATATTCATCAGACCTGGTGCAGCGGTGATATGAATCATAATCAATTTAGAAATTTCTTTAGTCACGCTCAGTCAATACCACACAGATTTGTGACGATAAATTTAGCAGACCCTCGGACGCGATATCGTGTCGGACTTGATAAAATATTCGGTTGAGATCATAGAGGTGAGTGTCCATCGTGTTTTTTTACTCATTTCGAAGCCTCCTGCAAGATCGTGTTTCAGACAAAAATCATTAAGTCTCTGTTTTGCAAATGGAGACTTATTTTTTTATTTTGGTCAAAACATGAAAATTCGTTGGAAGGGTCTATTTGTTGTTTTGGCCGTTAAAATCGATTTTTGTTTGAAAAGTTGTCTGATTCACCCTCTCTGCTGCTAGAATTACTCCACTGGGTTATAATGTCTTAACTATATCCTATAGACGACTTGATCTCTGTATTTGTGCTTTGTTCACAACTTAGAATCAGGTCAAACACATTTGTTCTCTTTGTGATATACTGAGTTACTCGATCGTTTAGATTTTGTGCATATCTTTGTATTTCATTATGTCTTGATGAAAATTGCGCTTAGTGAATCTAAGATATAGGAATCCATTATCGTTTGTAGATTTTTTGTTCTGTTTTTTTTTTCTTTCTTGATATGTTCATTCTTTTTCTTCCTCCACGAAGAGCCTGTTTACCTCAAAGCGCTACGAAATTGTTTTCAAAATGTGCTGCTTCAATATTGGTGTCATTGTTTCAACTGTTACTTTGGCTCAAGCGGGTTAAGAGTGCACCACAAATGCAGAACGTTGCCGGTTCGAATCTCTGTAGATTCATATCAGAGACTACTAAAATGATACTAGCTCCTACCTCACCCAGCGGTCAATATTATGAGGATAGTGTTATGACTGGAAGGACTGGTGGAAGGAAAATACGACTGGGTCAAACATCACCTGTCTGCAGCATAATTCACAAGTTCTAGTCATGCATTCAAACACTGCTGACATCGTAGCGATTTGACTAAAATCAAAAACGTTACGTTGAGATAGAAAAGAAAAACACACAATCACACACTACTAATCTGCAAATTAAACAATATTATTAATATAATTAATTATCATTATTTAATTCATTATTATTATTATTGTTAGTTTTATTGTTATTATTATGTTATATATCGGTTTGCGACTTGCTGATAAACGAGTAGTATTGGCTAATTTTAAAAAGCAATGACACTATATGTATTAATAGCAGACGACTGTATAGTCTAAACTTAACTCCATTCAAAATTTTCGTCTGTTTCATTTCACGTCTCATTCAAATACATTCACAATTTGAAACGGGTGTACGATGTTTGTGTGTGTTACGCAGATAATATTGTGTTGCCTTGTAAGTTTGGGTTTAACAGCATGTGACAGAGCATGATACCCTATGCAACAAGAACCATATATATATATATATATATATATATATATATATATATATATATATATATATATATATATATATATATATATAACAAATAGAAAAGAAAATAGGTACCTGTTTTAATACAAAGAAGAAGTTGAACAATAGCAAAGGAAAAACGCGTCTTTAAGGAGAAATAAAACATTGTATGTGATATGGATTCTTCAAAAATAAAACATGCAAGAAAATGATCATCAAAAGATTTTTAATTCTCACTTGTATCTATATGTAGATTGAAAGAGGATTATGATAAACACCCTGTTAGTTTAGTTAAAGAGCTTCCGTTTTATCACTTTAAAAACTTTAACGAATCGTTTTTCAGTGAAGCACATCTACCATCCTCTATCTTACCTTCTGTAGCGTCGCGTCATCCAAAGTAAAGTTGTGTATCCATGGTTGCCTAATATGATACCTGTTTTTGTGTGTCAAGTGCTTCCAACCTGTTTTTGGTCTTAGTTTTATGATGGCGATTATGGCGAGACAAAATATTTTCCACCTTTTAAAGAGTTTCAGAATGTTATATAGCCATTTTCCGATTGTCGCTCTACATTTTAGAAACAGTTGTAATTCAGGCAGTTTAATGTTTTTAAAAAATTATGTTTCTTTGTTTTAAGATCACACTGAAGAATAATAATTTAGTGAATAGACTTTTGTTTGAAGATTTAATAATGATGAACTTTTGTCGTAATGGAACGTGCGTGGAATCGTTAATACTTATCATTATGTATCTGCCGATGTATTCCTTTACAAGTATTACAAAGATAAAAGAAATCAGATTATATATAATATTTGAATATGCTCTTGTTAGAGCATTTTATTGCATCGAAAAAATGTAAACTCGCATTGCGACAATTTGGTGATTGTACAAATTCAAATACACGCCTCGTGTGTCATTTAACACAAGTGTTTACCATTTTGCAATAATGAAATGAAGTTGACATGGATTCAGATTAGTAGCCAGGATGTTGGATAATTTTACCTTGACATCTGAGTTGAGAAGTGATTTTATATTATATCTCTAAATTTAGATATAACCCATGGAAACACTGTAATATGGATTTACGTTATCTCTTCTCTCTTTATCTCCCCCCCTCTCTCTCTCTCTCTCTCTCTCTCTCTCTCTCTCTCTCTCTCTCTCTCTCTCTCTCTCTCTCTCTCTTTCTTTCTCTCTCTCTATAACAGGTGCGTCCTTGCATTACCATATTAGGAATAAAATTTACATAAATAAAACCGATACTTTATTAAAATCACGATGATGTCGTTCAAATGCAACTTTCATCCAACTATGAATAAAACGTGTCTGTCGAGAACTGCAAAGCCAGAATGAAGGCTGAATGGAGAACTCAAACCTTTTTAAAAAGTTTACCAAGCATTATATTTGACATATTGGTCCAACTCATAGTTTTGGGATAAAGGTCACTCAGGTAATAAAACTAACAAAACATGCAAATCAAGCATACATAAAGTATGTATTGTTGTATGTCGTTAAATTTCATGATCCTAGTAGACTTATGATTGGGACTATTTGTGGGAACTGTCAAACGAAAATCACTCGTTTGTATTAATTGAACAGATAGAGGCTACTCATTATTATGTTTTAATTCAGTCGTGAACGTGAATATATCCTGTGAAACTATATTTCTGTTTTCATTACATGTCCCTAGAAATTGTATTTAATGTTATGTACGGAACCTGAGGTTTCTGCGGATAAACTCTTCGCTATTCCAGTTGCACTCGTACAATTGTAGATGTCACACATATACCTGCTATTAATAACCTAATACAAATAGGTTCATTTAAATAAACCACGTTCACCAATATGATGTAATGGATATATCAATAATGGGAATAAGAAGTGTCAGTGGATTTAAGATCTCCATTATAAGTTCTAAACGATAAAAAGATGACAACTTTGTTTTGGGGGTGGGGGCGGGGATGGCGGCTGATAACTTTTAATATGTTATAGCCACCGAACTATTTCCACCACAAAAGGTCAAGATGAATAATAACATCAATTTGATACATCCAGTGTGCATTTATGCATCTTGTATTAGGTTTGAATTTTGTCAACTTTTCTTGTACAGAATCAGTTTCAAAATATAACAGAGTATAGGTATGACAGCAAATGAGAGCGATTGAATGAAGTGATGTTTTGTTGAAGTACACGCTGAGTCAGACGTTATGATGTCGAGCAGAAACTAGATATAACACAGATACATGCTTGGTTATATTCAACATTTTGTCGCAACCATTAAATGCAGGGAAACGAACAAATGTTCACAAAAGTCATATTCGTAACCAAACCAACGCGAAAGTTACAAAGCACGACAATTCGAATGAACATCGGTCGAGTCCTTTGAGATGTTACCTCATCTAACATGGGAGAGACAGACATAGAACGAACACTTAAGACGTTTGGACAAAATGAAAAATGTTATCTTCCAGTTGCATTCTTACACCTCGAAAGAAAGAGAGAGGTTACAGGTAAGAACCTCTGGCAAATCATATCGGCGACTAATACAAAATTGTTCTAAATTCTACCTCGCTTGACGCTGACAATTAAGTGGTTAGTGTAACGAGTGGTCGGCCACGCTACATGTCAGCAGGATACAAACCCAGTACTAAGCATAAGTAAAGTGAAAGTTATTATTAGTACATGTATATGATATAAATGTTATGTAATATTATGATTAACGAGTAGCGTTTCTAAATGATCAAAAGCATAATAACTGACTCTGCATCTATTGATTACAGAAATTGAACATATTGTTCAGTGTAAAGCTGATGATATTCTTTTGAAACTTTTCACAAGTTTCATTTAATATTCCCATCAAAATATATTCAACGTTGGGAACGGATGTTCAGTGGGCTGTATATATTATTAAATTGTATTGTTATTTTTTATTTTACATCATTATTCAGTGTATGAAAGGCTAGCCATGTTGGCCAGATTAAATAATGCAGGAAGATAAAGGGAAAACACAAGAAGGATCCACATATGCACAAATAGTTACTAGCAGCTTACTCAAACACCGACATTGGACTACCCGGACACTCGAACCCCCGTGGACAGAGATGAAATAGTATAGATCAATAAAAGCGAGCGCTTTAGACCCATGCAGGAGATGAAATCTATGTTAATACAAAAATAATGATAGAGTAACCATCATACTGAAATTAAGCGGCCGTGAGAAATCGATTGAAGAGAGAGAGGCAGACTGACAGTGATTATAAATTGAGAAACTTGTATTCAATAAATATTAGGAACACATACGAGCCCTTAGGTTAGGACAGACGGACGGATCGACAGACAGAATGAGAGAATAATTTGAAAAAGTTTCATTCATAAAATGTTGATCTATACGTTATGATCAAAAAGAATGTGCTTCGTTACAGTGGGAGCTCAAAATATACTGATCCACTATATGATAGAAGTACCCGCTCATCTACGTTTTGTGCATAACTTTGTATTAGTATATTTCATAATATAAATTGCCACTACTGATTCTAACGCATTGGAGAAATTTTCTTTAATTTTGTGCTAAGTGTTTGTTTTGTATACGTCAGTTGTTTTTCCCCTGACGAATGGTTTTACCTCGAAACACTGATAAACCGTTGTGAAAGTACCACCATTTAAACTTCAGTGTCACTATAACTTTTGTGGTTAAAACATCCATCTCGGACGCAGGAGGTTACAGTTTCGAACTCCTCCCAAGTCATAGCAGAGAGTAATATCAATGGTACTTGCTCCAACGTCAATTAATTCTCAGCTTAAATCCTTACTATTAGGACTGGACGATCACGCTACATGTATGCAGTTTAATGCGCCTGTGCTAGAAATGAATATTAACACTGCATACATCGTAGCGATATGAATACCAGTTGTTAATGGTACATTTACTAAAAGTAAAACACATAAATAACGTGACATTTATTATTATTATTATTATTATTAGTAGCAGTAGTAGTAGTAGTAGTAGTAGTAGTAGTAGCAGTAGTATAGTAGTATTATTATTATTATTATAAAGTCATGGATGATTATGCGATATTCTGATTAAGGAGTAATGTGTGCCAAATGTTAGTAATCAATTCCACTGCATGTATACACAACACACAACTGTACATATTGTTTCATAGTTAAAGTGTAAAGTTGACTTTATTAATTTCAAAATGTGCGTCTGTTTCATTTAATGTTCCCGTTAAAATATATTCAACCTTTGCAAGGGGCTGCATACTATATTTTGCTGTTTTGTTTCTTTTTTGGGGAGGTTACTCAGAGCACAATCGGCTAGACATGTTGGCCGATATAACTGGTAGCATAAGAACCTGGGAAAATAGTACAGGAACCTGCGACCTGCCAGGAACTACTGGCAGCTTATTCACATATCCACACTGGCGCAGCCAGTGACTCAAACCCACGTCGACAGAGATGAAATTGCTATGATCAGTAAAAGCGAGAGGTGGAATCCACTCGGCTACCCGGGGTACCTGCTGCAGTAAATGTCTCTCTTATTAGAGTAGTAATGGTTTAGTGAGTACCATAGTCAGACTGAGCGCCTGTTTGAAATTGATAGCAGAGGGACAGACAGACAGAAGAAATTGCAAAACTGTAATTCATTAAATGATGACTGTCTGTACACTAGGAGCGAAAAAGAACACTTATTTACATGATAGCTCCAGAGAAATGTGGAATTAATTTCAACACAGGACGATATATGTATCTTGTGATATGTAACATCCCGATATCTAAATGGACAAGACATTCTCTGACAACCTTTATTGTTTGATGATATGGAGTTAAATTAAACATTTATATAATTCAATATTTAGGAACTTATCGAAGACTATTAGCAGGCAGGAGAAAAATATCAACTACATGATGCTTTTTCCTGAAGTGTCGATTTGTCAAAACAATATTTATTTCTCTTCAAAATTTTGAACGTTTTACATGTTTGATGCTATTAAATCAAGCCCAGTCCCTTTTGACCTATCGTTGTCACAAAATTAAACATTTTACTTGGCGGCGATGTGTTCAACAAAGCGTAAGGATATCTCAAAATACCGATTAATGTTTCTGCTTTATATTTAATCAAATGCATCTGCCATCACACGGTCCTATTTTACACTTCACAGCTAGAGATTTACCTACCTGCCCATGTTCTAAATTTTGGCGGATATCCAGGGTTTCTACGTTTAATTTCTTCTCGAAGTCGCGTTGTCGTTATTCAAATATTCTTTTATTGGTTTCATTGTGGCAGGTCTATCTATTTTCCTGTCTCCTACTTCTTTCATTACTCAAGGTTAGTGATGATTTCATTTTATAGAAAATAACGCCTATGAACTTCAACAGAAATATAGAATGTATCATACATATTGTCGCCTTATAGAACCGTATTAACTACATATAAACGAGAAAGTGTTGCTTTTTATTTGTGGGAGACATTTTAATCACTTTGGGAACAACTCGAATTAAAATTAAATTAATTCATAATTTATCTTGCAACATGGATATTGTGCAATTTTACTTCAAATATATATGGAATCATAAACGGTTAGCATCTGTTTCATTAAGAGATATAGCACAAATTTGCATTATAATGTAGAGAAAGGCAATCAATACGTGTTGATACGTTTTGTAAACAGAATGGTTTGTCCATTGCAATATTTGAGGTACATTTAATAATTATTGTAGTTTAATTTCAAAAAGACCAATCTGTTGCTACGAATAGCAAGATATGCTCTTTTCAAAGATAGCTATAAAGTTTATTTGCATTCACCCCGTTCGCCAGAAGTTTGTATTATAGATATAGGAAGCGAGTGAATGTAGCTGTTATTGGATACATCATCTCTTATTTACCCTAAAACATATAAATACAGTAAAAAGGATGTTCAGGACATATACTTACAAAGAGATGACGCTTGCTTGCTTGATGGACAGGATGAATCTCCTCCGAAATTAATTATATTTGCTAGTAGATATGTGCAATTATGCATAGCATCTTAGGATCTAGTCTTATGAACATTCACTTTGAAGAGTAAAATTAATATCGGACAGTCAAACGAAAAATGCATGAGATTAAATTAAAATGTTCCCGTTAGTATTATGCGTTAAACTTAGGCGTTGTGAACACGTTGCCGCCAAGTAAACTGAAAAGTAAAAAACAAATTGAGTTTTTCTGAAATATGTTAAAGAAAGTTTTATCCCGGACTAGTTTGTCCATCTTTTCGATTATGACTTCATTGTCTTAGCGACAAGCGACAACTATAACCCAATTTAACAAACAATTCTTTCCATAGCACACAAAGTGATAATTTAAAAAGAATTTCATGAATTGAGAATAAAATCCCAATACTCTTAAAAGTTATATTAAAAGTCCCAAAAGTACAGAGTGTTCTGAATGAAATCCAATCTTGGAAGTGCTGATTTACCAACACCCTGAAATAGGGGTGGGTGTGCTTGAGGTCTTGATGAATCAGAATAGGTTGATCCAACATGTCTTTGAATGAACTCATCTTCATTCCAAAAAAGTAATTTAATCTGAAAATATTATTTAGCTCTTTGCAATTCCAGTAAATAATTGAAATGGATACATCTTCTCAAATATTAACCTTAACACAACTTAAATTGATTCCACTAAAATTGATGTTTAAGATATAGAATGAACAATTTGTAATACAATCATCTAAAATATAAAAACTAAGACACAATTGTGGGCTATTTAATCCGAATTTTCTTCAAAACTGTAATAAGCAAAACGCGTTTATAGAATCGTTCAATGCCAGAATATTAATTCTTTATATAGAACTCAAACCAAGCAAATAAGTTCACCCTACATAGCATTAGACATATTGGCTCAAATCATACCCTTTGATTTGGATGAAGGTCAGTAGAAAAATACAAATGCACACATGAAATCATACAGAAAAACCGACATAAATTCGAGTCCTAAGATACGTAACAATATGTAAAGTTGGAAGTCGGCACAATGAATGTGTATGTTGTTTAGAGGTGGACGTGTATATATCCTTAGAATGTTTATATGGTTTTAGTTCCTGTCCTTGAAATTGTATTCACTGGTATGCATAGAACCTGTGGTTTCTGCGGATCAATTATTCGCTATTACAGTTGTACTGGTAGTCATGGTAGATTGGTCTTAGATGCTTACAGTTTTTACAGAATAAAAAAGCGCCATTTAAATGAATCACGTTTACGAATGTGTTATTATAATTATATCAAGAAGATGTGTTTGTAAACGACATAAAGTAACAATTTTATTTATACGGTGGGGGGGGATGGGGGTAGGCGTTGGTAACTGGCCCATATATAAGGTATAACAACTGAATGCTTCCCTTGCATGAAAAAATCAAGTGAATAATGATCAGAATTCAGTGTATCAGGGACGTCTCTATGTATCGCCACTAACATTTGAAATTTTCAACATTTCCTGTGTTGAAAAAAACCGAAAATATAGCAGAGTATAGGAACGACAGCAGATGAAGCTAAAAGGATCAAGGTTTGTTTTGCCTAAGGACACGATACATTAAAAGTTAGAATGAGAGCCAATAATGCAATACACCTTCTGGCATGAAATATCTGATCCATTCAACTTATAAATTCAGAAAACATGTAAATAATAAGAAGAACTGCAAACAACTATAACTCGAATGGACATTCATTTGAGTCCCATGAAATGTTATTGATGGAATCTAGCCTGGGAAGGACAGCCATAAAACACACACTTGGGAAGTTTTTCAAACCGACAGCCAATCATCAACGTTTCACCCGCCCCAATTTTTGTTCTAGGTCTGCTCAAGACTTGGGCTAGATCAGTGTGTGCATGTGAGAAATCTTACTGGAAGCTTCTCATGGGTTGGTGTTTCTTTCATTAATATTGCTTGCTTCTTTATGCACCATTTAAAAATGGCGTTAAACTCTGCAATAGCATTTATTGTGTTGATTTATTTTTAATATTATTGTTTTTTTATTTGTATTATTATTTTTATTATTATGATTATGATCATGATTATAATTATTATAATTCCCTGTCCATTATTCGGACACAATCATCTTAACGTCTTTGCTTCTGAACTTCCTTTCATTACTCTACCTGGATATAATTTATATAACATAAGTTTGTACTTGACCGCTCGCAACGCATGTTTCCGTCCTTTTTTACAACTTAGAATTAGGTCAAAATACACCGGTCCGCTATGTGATAGACAGAAGTACCCGCTGGTCTATTTTTTATGCACAACTGTGTATTAGAATATATCTTAATGTAACTTGCACCTTGTGATTTTAACTTTAAAGTTTCAAAAAGTTTTTATTTGATGTTGTGCTACGTGTTTGTTTTGTATTTGTAAGTTGTTTTTCCCTTGACGAAGGATTTGTTTAGCTCGAAACGACGAGAAACCGTTGTGAAATTAGCACCATTTGAACTTTAGTGTCACTATAACCTAAGTGGTTAAATTGTCCATGTTGGATGCGAGAGAATACAGGTTCGAACCCCGACCGAGTCAGATCAGATATCAGAGACTAAACACAATGGTACTAGCTCTTACCTAGCTTAGTTCTCAGCATTAAGAGTAAAGATTGTTATTATTAGGACCAGTCGGCCATTCTGCATGTATGCAGTTAACTGCGCCTGTGCTAGACATGAATATTAACACTGCAGACATCGTTGCGATATGAATACAAATTGGTAATGGTACATTTTAAACAGAAAAAAAAACACAAAAATGCACATAACTAAAGTGAACGTTATTGTCATGGATGATTATGCGATATTTAGATTAACGAGTAATGTTTTACAAATGTTAATAACAATGCCTCTCTAAATATAAATAACACACAACTTTACATATTGCTTTAAAGTTTAAGTGTGTATATTATTTTCAAAATGTGCTTCAGTTTCATTTAATGTTCCCATTCAAATATATTCAGCCTTTGCAGGGGAACTGAATATAATATTTTATTGTGTTTTTGTTTGCGGGGATGGTGGTGGGGTGGGGGCGGTAACACCATTACTCAGAGCATGATCGGCTAGACATGTTGACCGGTATAACTGTTAGCATAAGAACATGGGAAAATAGTGACCGATACCACCAAACTTCCGGAAAAAAACTACTTGCAGCTTATTCACACACGCACATTGGCCTTTTAATAGCATTTAATAGCTATTGGCTTTTAATTAATAGCAGAAGAACATATATAATACTTTGGAAAACTGTCATTCATTAAATGATGATTGTACGTTAGGACCAAATACGAGCGCTTAGTTACGTGATAGCTCCAGAGAAATGTGGAATGTATTTCAATGCAGGACGGTTTATGTATTTGGTTTTTATATGTAAGAGCTGAGGATCTGACTGCCATCGTAGTTTAAGTTGAGATCAAAATAAATGGAAAGAAATTGTTTGATAACTATTACTCTTTGTTGTTATGGCATTAAATTAGATATTTATAAATTCAATATTTAGAAAATAATTTATAAATATTTGTATCAGGTCAGAGAATGATATCAACGAAATAATGATTCTTCCTTAAATTATCGATTTGTCAAAAAAATAAATTTCAATTTTTTTTTTCTCTTAAAAAATTTGAATGTTTCGAACGTTTGACAATATTGAATTAATCTCATTCTCTTTAGACCAATGTCACAAAACAGTATTTTACGATGTGTTCATCAACGCATAAGTATATATCTCATACTATTGATTAAGTTTTCTGTTTTATATTTAATCGAATGCATTTCCAATCATATTGTCCTATTTTACTCTTCAAACTTAAAGCCGTACCTACCTGCCCATGTTCTTAATATCCGCGGACAACCGTCGTGCCCAGTCAAGCAAGAATGCATCCCCTTTATGTACACACTTGTTCAGATCAATCCTTTACTATGTTTCTATGTCTTCGAGTCTTCGTGAGTAGATAACATCTGAAATGCATGATAGTTTTTATTCCAACATCTCATACATCAAAGTAATTATTAAATGGATTCACCTTCCCATTTATGTCTATATGTCGTTTGAAAGATATAAACTATTATAAAAAAATAAATGTATATTTTTTAAAAATAAATTAAAACACATTAAAGCAATAGTTAATAATACTAACTGGTAGCAATTTCTTTGAAACATTTTTTCTGTAACATTTCCAACATCGTGCCTTTTTGCTGTTACATTTCACTGTGTGCGTTTCGCATGATATCAATTACTCATTGTGACATATATAGGCTGATTCTTGCTCATTGTCGTTTTGTGTTAGTTAAAGTGCTTCTATTTTAGTTACATTTATCACTTTAAAGATTCGTCAAAAGGTCGATGAAACACATCCGTTATAAGCGGAAAAATGCTGAAAAATGCATGTGTTAGACCGATTACATGTATTAAATTAATTAAACATTTTATTGTAAATATTTGGAGATCGTTCAAATTTAAATATGCGGCCATTTTTTCAAATAACACAAGTGTTTTCTAATTTTCAAGAAATTAAACAGGTTGATTTGGACTCTAACACGTAAAAATGATGTTAATGACTTTAACTGGGCCGTACAAAACATGTATGATTAGTTGTAACATCTCTAAATTTAGCTATAACGCATGGAAACACGGTAATACGGATTTTCTTAACGACAGTCATGTGACGCAAAATTGTATACACTTGTATCAGATACGCCGTCGCATCTGGCGATAGGAATAAACTTTACACACATGAAATAGGTAATACAATTTAAAAAATATCGATGTTGGGATCGAACAGGTCATTGAAAACTGCAAACAAATAAATATCAATTCACCTGTTATAATATGATGGTTTCTTTATGCTTTAATCGTCTTATTTCATCAAAAGCTGTCTCTCCTAATAGAGTTGAAACACTATGCTGCTTTTGTTTAATTATTTTTGTAGTTGGATAATTTGATTAAGTCGAGTTAAATTAAGTCGATAATTTCTGCAAAGGTTTTGAGGCGGCAAGTGTCTTATGGGTAAGATGTATCAATCGAATTGACAACAATATGTGAATATTTGGAAGATGTCCAAATTTAATTGCAAGTCTCTTATGTAAAGTGTTTATACATTTAGTTTCTGGCCTATGTGGGTATTGGACCTGAGACCATTCCACTTATTCGTCTGCCTCACCCATCAAGTCGAGTTACAGTAGTGTGATGTATCGTAAGTGGTTGGGTTTTTATTCTCGCAAGAATTAGGTTATGTTTACCTGCCTGGACCCGATTCTGATGCGTGCTGCATATCTTTCCTCGGCTTTGAGAAGAGGTGTCATTCGATATATTCCCAAATTTATATGTAACCCATAAAAACACATTAAACGGTATGTTTCTAAACAGGTGATGCGTTCCGGCATGAAAAGGTGGGAGAGTAATGAAGGAAATTATGACTTACATTTCATTGTTACCTGTCAAGAGTAAAATTAAAGTTGGATGGAATCGCACTGATTTAAAGTGAAACGTTCTAAGACCAGTTGTACTGTTTTGTTTACATATTTTTTAACGTTGTGGATGACGACATATTTTTTGTGACTGTATAAAGTCGAAGTCGATAAATGTAATTTTGTAATAGATTTCTTATTCAATCGTTTCTGTTTAACTCTCAAAGGCGAATACTTTTGTTATGTGTGAATTGAACACATCGAGGGAACTCTACATTGTGTGTCTAATTTATATTTATCCTTTGTGGTCATACTAGAGCACATTTATCTAATTGATATTTGGCTGGTAGATTCCATTTTAATATCAAATACTAAATTATAAACTTAGCTCAACAGGACCTTAAAGTATATTTAAAAAAGATTGGGAATATAACTGTTGGCTCGAGACACACATTGTGCTTATCAATTTTTGAAATTTTCAGAGCCGGTGATATTAATTTAAATAACACCAGTTTTAATCTAGATGCAGTATCAAGCACGTTTTCTAGATGATCAAGAATATAAAATATATAATGTCTATGTCATCTACGCTAAACTCAAAGTCAGAAACTGCCTTATAAATATTCATTGTCGTATTATTTTAAATCTAGTTTGATAATAGTTTTACTCGTCAAAACATAAATTAAAAATAACTAGTTAAAACAGGTCTAAAGATAAAAATAAAAATGTACAATGAGAAATAGAATCAATGTAGAGACTGTACAAACGCTCACATTTAATTTATACGATTACAAATCAACTAGGACAAATGCACAGACTACAAGACATCCAGTACATATTTAAATTTAATTATTTGCACTATTTCTGTATTGATTGTTCTTTTTTCTTACCTTTTGTCTGTATTTAAACCGTTATACAAATTCCCGATAAATCTGAAATGCAACTAGTAAGCACACATAAACTACTTTATACGGAAGTAAGAGAAACAGAAACTATAACTTAAACACCACGATAATATTAGATGGAATCCAGCTGCAAAGAAAAGAGAATTATGAGGTTATGTAAATGAACAGAAAGTAAAGACGTCAACGCTATGTCATCTGCATTTAGACATTGCATTATTTAACAATACATATGTGAAAAGTTACAATGCCAAAAAGCAAGCAAAACAAGAACGCAGATAAAATGAACCTTTCGTAAATATTAGGAATTATTAATTAATCTCAGTGTCTTCACATAAATGATGGCATTTTCCTCTTGCATCATAAATTAGCGAAATAGAATTGACATTCGTCGATACTTGTGAATTATTCTCGTATACTTCATGACATTTCTCTCTTGCAAATTCTAACACAATTATTTATAAAAGTACATATATCAAATAATAAAGTTATTATTTTTGCATACTTTGAAAATGTTTTAATTTTGAATAGCCGTGGGTGCATACATTTATGAATTGTGATTTGAGACGGACAATATGTTAAGAAAGGTCTTATGTGTACCAATATACAAACTAAGCGTATTACGTTGAAATCCAAGTTGAATATATAAATATATTAAACCAACATCAACTGTACACATTACCTGTTACTGTTTTGGTTAAGCAATGACCAATTCATTGAGTGAATATGAATTGTTACCAAGACTAAATAAAGTAAATATTTTACATACTAAATGTGATATATGTGTAGACAATGTAATGTCCGTAATTAGTTTGATAGATTATCAATGATGTCCATTAACCTCAAGTTTAGAGTTCATTGAGATATGATTGAATGAAAAACAAATCATGGGATAGCCTTTATTGTACTTTTTCTGGATTGGTTTCCATCAAGATACAATGTTTTATTTGCAAATACTATACCCATACTATACCCATACTATATCCATACTATACAAATACTATACCCATACTATATCCATACTATACATATACTATACCCATACTATACCCATACTATACCCATACTATACATATACTATACCCATACTATACCCATACTATACATATACTATACCCATACTATACCCATACTATATCCATGGTCTAGTTTTAATACTGATGGTGAAATAGAATGATCGGTTTATTATTTTCTACAAATATTTTATTTGTTTTGTGAACAATTTAATTCATAATCTTTAGTTCTCTCAAATAATAACGATCTGGTTTTCTTAATTTAAAATCAGTATTAGCTAATTTTGTACGTGCTGATATAAAGCAGTATGAATTGGGGATATGACCGTAACAATAGTCGATGATTTGTGACAATGCACATGCCTCACTGATGAAATGTATAAATTAAGTTTAAGGTCATATTATTAATATTGGTAGGTCCTCGAAAACGTAAATTGACGGTTCTATAGTTAAATATGTCAATTGGTTGCAAAACTTAAATCAGGTTTAATTGCATGCAACCATTTCACGTGGACGTCGTATGGATATATAACGCCCGGAAGAAAATTTAAGAATGTATGCAAGATATACAACATTTAACTCTTAGCTTTCTGTATTGGTCTGTCGGATTTTTTAAAAAAAATGTCAGCCATGGTCGTACAATGTTATATTAGGCAGTGTAAGGAATTCATTGAAATACCATTAAATGCATCAATTTATGTTATTATTTGATCATACCATATGTTTCGTAGCTTACATTTTAATTCAAATCAAGTTTGTCGTGCTAATATTATGAAAATCCACACGCAGACAAATATTCCTTGTTCTTCTCATGTACATGTAGAGTTGTTTGAAAAGATATTGTAATTGTTGCTAAACCCATTATTAACATACATGCAGAGTCACGAATGGAAGCTCGGATTCCGAAGATAGATTCAATGTGCAACGAGTAAGGAGAGAAACACCGGCCATATATGGTGGTGGTGTTAGAAGATCTTTCATTTCATCAAATGACCCACGCATGTTTGTTAAGGGTCGACTCGCACGCTTTGTGGTATAAGATTCACTTAGAATCTTGAATCAATCCATTTATACATTGCATCTTCAGATTGAATTGTCCGCTAATAGTTTAAGAGTCTTTGATGAAAGAGTTCTTTCATGGTATACTACGATAAGATAACAAAACCATCAACATCCTTTGCAGTGAAATTCCTTTTATTCAATGTTATTCTGACTCCAAATTTATCTGAAAGAACTATTGGACCATAGATGGGATGACAATGTGATGCTTTCTTTCATAAATGACCAAAGGTGAATTGTTAACCGAAATTCAGTACACATGGGTAGTATGTGACACTTTATGTGCAGTCAATTAAGATTCAGTTATTCGACGTTAGTCGATCAAGATCAAATTTAAAATTTCTGGCGTATTGGAATGGGTTTTTGATTTTTTGTTTAAATGTGTGTTACTTTCTTATTTCGAGTTGTGCAGTAAGCATTCACTGATTCTTCTTTAAATCCTTTGTGTCTGACGTTTAACATGTATCCTTTAAGTTTGCGAAACACAATATATAATATAGAGGATTATGTTCAGCTTACATTATATTATAAAACACATGTTGACTATAATATCATTTGTGTCGTATTTCCGAAATAATTTTCTCAAGTAAATAATCAACACATGCTGAGGTAAGAACTGAGGCGTTGCATATGAATTACATGTGGTCACAGTTTTAAAGGCATAGTATTATAGACAATATATTTATTGTATACATGCTGTTGATGAACTCAATTCTAATGGAAATTCAATCACAATTATAAATATTAGATAGAAAGATTAAAGTTTTGAAATCCTTGTTGGAGAACAATCACTGGGAAGGCTTCACCGCTTTATTTTTCTTCAAGCATCATATGATCGCAAAATGCAAAGTTTACTGGTGACATCACAGTCTACTTCTGCTTTCTTTAAATAATATATGTTGTATCTTTATTGCGTCAGGTCTTTTTTCATCAAGTTTTGAGATTAAGGATTTTTTGGACGCAGCCGACCCTTTGTCCCGTATAATATTATGTTCTTTATGACATATGGTAAATATACATTTAGTATATCGTACACGATATTTAGGGTTTTATATAATAATGTTAATGTCCACTTATTTAATTCATATAATGTTTCATTACCCATAAAGAAAAATTTTCTGATGCTGTATTTTAAATATTTGAAATCATTAATAGTTAGTATTTTGTCTGTACATAGATCTTACCTCTATCAATTGCACTAAGAAATGTAAACAAATTCAATCGACAAATTTTAATATTAAATTGTCTGATATTAAAAATTAGATGTTGCTAAATTTTCCAAATTTAGATACTAGACCCTGGCGTGAAGTATTACAAGTTTTACAGGTGATTGCTTGTTTCGAAGAGCTAAATCAGGTTTATTTGCATGCACCCCGTTCACCATGGTGTTGGAACGTCTTACCTGGCCCGGGAAGAAAATATGTAATTGTATGCATCTCCAAATTTAGGTCTAAGTCATAGGAACGGGGAAACAACACTATTCGGAATATAAGCGTCATTATCACGTGATACTGTCTTGCACTAAAGGTCAAGAAGATTTAGGTACAAAATTATGCAAATTTGGTATAACTTGTGTCTTTATGTATAAATATTAGGATTGAAGCAGCGAAGCCTAGATATGAAGAGGGAAATTTAAATCAACGAGTGTAAAGGATGATTCATTAAAATAAATGCATGAGTAATTAGTATTCAGGTATGCATATGCAATGCTTAAATTCTAGGCTCCAAATTTGTTTATTCATGGATATGTGAATTAAAAGCAATACTTGAGGAGTTCCAGTAAACAATATATTGATTAATGGTTGCTTTTGTTATCGTACAATATGATGGTTTGTAGTTATGTACAAACCCGATGCAAACAAAATTCAACTACATGATATTATGAGGACCTGTTTTGTATATAACATCTTTAGAGTGAATGTATCCAAAGCCCATCAAAAGTTTGAGTGTCGATATTAAAATATATAACTCCTATTGTACAGTTAGTTAAGATAAAATTAATTTAGAAACCAATTTTATGGTAGCTTTTATTATGACAATATTTTCTGGGATCTTAGTCCATCATATTAAATTTTTAAAAGATTATGAGTTTTGAAAACCATCATAAAAAATAAATGCAGGAATGCTTAATCCCAAAAATTAAATATTTCTAGATATATATTTCTTGCACATTTCTAAAGACTGTTATATATGTATTGCATTTGAAAGCAAATTGTTTTTCACTAATAACGACAAATTTTATCAATAATAACTTTTCGTTATTTCTCACGTTGGTTATTGTGCCAGGGTTATATTATTTAGTTATGAAACGTTGTATATCTGTGAATATTGTGTTATACTTTGTTCCTCGATATAACAATTCTGATACTGAAAGTGCAAATATATACACTGTCATTGCTATCGAACAAAAACGCTTCCTATCTGATTATACCGAATCAAAAGTAAATACTTCAGTTTGATCTTTGTTTTAACACTTTATATTTGATAGTTTTAGTTTGAAATAAAATAGAGGTATTTTAAGTTAGTAATAACAATAAGGATTTGATACAGAGAAATGTTGACACCTTTTGAAAATCTTAGTGCTTGACATGCACAAATGTATATTAAAATTCAGAAAGACATTGTGCCGAGATTTCACATTTCGTGATTGGAATGAAAACGTGGTCGATATCCTATATGAAGTGTAAACAGGAAAGCAAAGCAATTTTATTGACTTACAGTTAAAGTTTAAGGATGTATACGTCTTGGAATATCATTGCTTGCTTTATGTGAAATATATGACTCAAAATGATGATCAAGAAATCGATTTATGACATAATCTGTTACCGTTGCCGTATATGCTGTTATAGTAGTAACGATATAACATTATGTACAAGATATTATATCAATACAACGCAATGATTAACTGAAGCAATATGTTAATATTTCGGTGACTATTATACCAGGAACATGCCAATATATATTTAATATCATATGATATCTTTGATGAGTGTATTTTAACGCGCTATTAATTGACCAAGTCAAATAGTTTCTAGAGGGACTATTTTAAAAACAAAACCTTGTCTAAACGGATTCTAATGTTGCTTAGAAAGTAATTTTAGTCAGCAATTGTATTTGAGGAATCACGATTATCATTTCTACATGTAGGTACTTTCTAAAGCATTGACTTGACGCAAGTAAATTAGTTCAGTCGTCAGGAAATATTCTGTACTATTTGTATTGTGTCATGTATTTTGTATATTTAATGATCAAATTTTGAAGACTATTTGGCATACAAAACAAGGCATACAAATATAATTTAAATAATAGCAACAATTTGCTAAATATACCAGTCAGTATTACAATGCTTTGCTTATGTGTTCTTTGATTTATTTATTCGAGGTATAAAAGAAAACCCATTCATTATATTTGATTGAACAACATAGTGAATTATTACTCATCATTGCTTAAGTTTCAATGTAATGCAGCAGAAAAGAGGGTGGACTGACCAAGTTTTCAAACAAAAGTAAGGCTTCTACGGAAACCGAAACTATTTCAGACAAACCGAAACTATTTCAAACCGAAAATATTTCACAAAAAAGCTGCTACAAAGACAGAGCAAATAAGGGTGGAGAGACCGAAACTATTTCAAGCAAACCGAAGCTATTTCACACAAACCGAAACTATTTCAGGCCGACAAAAAAGAGAAATACTTTAGCATTTTACGCTACAGACCCGGCACTGATATCGCTGCGAGAGACGAATTAAAAATCCTTGAAATTGCTAGCATTTTGGGGATTTCACAAACATACTGATTTGTAAAATCTCTCCTCGTAAATCAATCAGATTATTGGACTGGTCAGTGAGTTTAAAATTAATTCTCGTTAACGAATCATTATGACATTGCATATATACTGGATTAGTGGAATCCTCAATTATTAAAAATCCGGGTCGAGCTGGTGGTGCAAATGAATATAAAATATATCCTTGTTAGGCTTGATTTGATCTTTCGAGATTTATTTGGTAACTTCCTTCGATGACATCACATACTAAATTCACTGCAATCACCGAGGATATATTAACATTTTGAGGTGCGTTATGGCGTTCACCACCATCTCGGTCATTATTATGTTTGAGGATGGTTGTTTGTGA
This sequence comes from Unio delphinus, assembly GCA_029339505.1. NCBI lineage: Eukaryota > Metazoa > Mollusca > Bivalvia > Unionida > Unionidae > Unio > Unio delphinus. The sequence goes on along the minus strand of JAQISU010000134.1, from coordinate 5,068,971 downwards.
TTGTGTTATTTTCTTCCATGCGGTGAGTAGCAGAGAAAAGTTTTCCGAGATAACATCATTAACAGATTTTTTTTAGTTCATTTGCGTTATACTCAGAAAATTTTAAATCGGGTAAATCAGTTTCTATGATATTGTTACCAGTTAGGAATTTTTGTTTATCTCCGTTCTTATCATTAATTATTACTTGAATTATTCGTTTGTTGATATATTCCATGTCGGATACAAGCTGATTTAATATCTCAACATACTTTATAATCCGGATGTGTGAACTCGTTATATCAGAGAGATGCTCCTGGAAACTCTGTCGTAGTCGTTCTAGTTGTTTTTTATGTAATTGATTAATTTCTTTAAAATAATCAGCGATGTTAGAGTAAATGCAATGGTAATAAATGAATCAATTTTTTTCTCAAAAACAAAATCCTATTGCAGGGTATTTTTATCAAGAAATGTAAATTTATCGGTTAATTTTGCATTTTTTATATCAGATAAAAAATCTCGATATGATGCGTTGATTTCATGATATGATTGTACATCCGTGACATAATCAGACTTTTTGGTTCGGGAAAGATGCCTGAGGTGGGTTTTCAGGCCATCCTATTATTGTTCAGATTGAGTTCTACTCAATGGCAGATGATAACGTCGGCTCATGAACCGTAAAAGCGATTTTCGATTCTTTTCCAGTAATGAATTTTATTCTGCGTCGTAATTCATTATTAATTTGTTCAATTTGGTAGGATCCAGATGGTAGCGAAACAATGTTCCAGTCTGGAGTAACGTTTTGTTTATTCTTATTCGCAAATACTAGGAAATTATTCGGCTGTTGACCACCGAATGATTTTGATTAATATTTCGGCAACTGTGGTATACTCGTAATTTTGCTAGTGCTATCTATTTCACCGAAATCGCAGAAAGGAAATTAACACTGAATTCAGGATTCGTTGAGGTTATTGATATCATGAAGGTTTTCACCGAGTTGTGTTTTCCGCTATTCGTTCAAGTAGTTCTTGCGATGTTGCCATTGTTATTATACTCATGATGTTTTTCTAATTTTGACATCGCAGAATCATGTGTCATCGAGTGACGACGATATCATTGAGGTTAATTGGGAGTACGCGGTTGACACATGATGATATTTTTTTTATTATTATTGAAATAATTTTAGCAATTGTTGTCACCGTGGATATACAATTTGGAACAACTATCGGCATTCTCGATAATTTGATTAATGACTTAACCGTTTAAGACTGTACGATACATACTTAATATGTATATCAGTCCTGTTGATTACTTTTAAGCATCGTTGCATTTAAGTTTTGTTTTCTTTTTTTGTTTATTTCTTTGGTACATACACATGCTGACTTCCCGGTCATGCGTTCTACCTCGGTAGAGTGTATATCATAGTTTAAAACATAAGTAATAACGATTTATACTTGATTTGCTAATTATTATCATTTTCACGAATCATGTAGTAAAAAAGGCAATATATTGTCTATTTGTAGATATGAAAGGTACACAAAATGATTTGTAAATCATTAATGCCATTTTCGATAAAAATGAGAATTAACTGGCTATGAAACATACCTAATCTTCAATATTTAGAACCTTATGAAAATGTATCAAATCTATTATATAATGGCTACACACTAATAAATGGTAAAGGTCGGGTTCTAATATATTATCTTCATAATCTGTTTTTATAATCTCAAGATAATTTATAACACATTAAATGCTGTTTCAATATTGTATTCTGTTACTTTAATATCTTTTTACAAACCCGTTTTATTATTTATTAAACTGTTATTTATTTCAACTGATGTTTGTACATAATATTTGGCTTTCAAATGAAAGTCAATCATTTGTATCGATTCCAAAAGGAATTATATTATAATTGAATAGCTTTCATTACAAGTGCCAGATATTGATTTGGGTGTGGGAATTTGTTGTTGTTAACTGTGGTTCTAAGATATTACAGTAAATAAATGAAAATATAAAACGAATATCACGCTTACCTAAATTTTCCAAATCAGATAGTGCACGATACAATCTGTATCCATGATTGGTTGAGTCAAGCGAAATAATGTGTATAGATACATCGATCTGCTTCACGAACCTCCATATTATCGCTTGTCTTTCTGGCGGGCACCGAACAAAAATAAATGCTGGACAAAATTAATACAGCTAGTAGACAGTTCCTGTCATTTTCTTGTCCATTCCGTATTAAGATGGCATACCTTCAACAAATGACTACACTATTTCAACTTATATGTAGCATAATTGTCATTTGGAAAATACAACTTTGGTGGCAGACTGAAGATCAGCATTCCCAGAATCAAAACGTGTGGAATGGAGTAGACAAATATGGTTATGTCGGATTTATGTTATTGTTTTGTTTCAAACTGACGCCCTGTCTCTCTTTTCCATTTGCAGTTATGAATACAATTGCCTTGTTTTTCACTAACTTATGGCCAGATCCGCCCAAATTGGAAGTACCGAAGTCAAATATTCCCAATATATGCTTTCGCGTTGTCACAAGAGGATTATATAAAAACTTAGTCATCCGTACCCTTGAGAGAAATATAGAAACTTCTCTGAAAACTGGACTTGAAAAGTTTATCTTTGAGGTTGTAACAGATATTCCTCTAGACTTACGCACATCGATCTTTGTTCAAGAAATTGTTGTGCCCAAACATTATGCAACAAAAAATAATTCACAGTTTAAAGCACGTGCTCTACATTATTGTTTGGAAGAAGGCATCAGTAATCTGTCTGAGGATGACTGGATTGTACACCTGGACGAGGAAACTCTTCTCACGCAAGGTTCAGTCATTGGATTGGCAAATTTTGCTGCCAAGAGTATGGGAGACATTGGACAAGGAGTCATCACTTATGCGAATACTGAAATAATTAACTGGTGGACAACATTAGCGGACAGTGTCCGTGTTGCAATTGACATCGGGTTAATGAAATTCTGCTTCCAGAAACTCCACCGACCTTTGTATGGCTTAAAGGGATCCTACATCATCATAAAATGTTCAGTCGAGAAAAAGATAGGATTTGATTATGGCCCTAAAGGGAGTATAGCAGAGGATCTTTTTCTGGCTTTGTGGGCATGGACAAATGGATACAAATTTAATTTTGTAGAAGGTGAAATGTGGGAGAAGAGTCCTTTTACTGTGATCGATTACATAAAACAAAGAAAGCGTTGGTTTGTCGGACGAATGTTTACAATACTAAGTCCAAATATTCCTCTTAAATATAAACTTTTATTGATACCATCTGACCTGAGCTGGTTACTTATAAGTTTTAATATTTTTGCTGTATTCGTCCCGCTTAAGACACCAGATTTTATGATCGTCATAACTTCATGGACTGGAGGGGTTCTTGTTTTTCTTTTTATATTTGGTTCCATAAAGTCGTTTGGTATAAAAAGGTATGGGCTTTACAGAAAAATAATTATCTGTGTGTGCACCATCATGATTATACCTTTAGTTGCTTGCCTTGATGGCATTGCATCTCTCTGGGGATTTATTTGGAACATTGATTCTGGATTTTACATCGTGCAAAAAGAGCATAACCAGTACGAAAATGCTATTGAGGAGGAAGTATGAACATACACAAATATTTATGTTTGGTGTTGCGAAGAATTTATTAAAGATATCATCCAAATTTTGGGAACTACTCAGAAATCCTGTGCTCCTTCCAAACCTCTGCAAATCGCCAATTTACATTTTTTCCATTGTTTGCTACTTTATCTCAGTATATCACATACAACTTTTTAAAGATCGTTCTCTTTGATAAGGTATCCATCGGATGAGAAGTATATTTGCCCGTACACACACGAATGCATTGTAATTTTGCAAATCTGTATTAATACAGTCAATTTGAACTGAATTAGTTTTCTGAGCCACATAGAAACGCATATTGCCACTGGAAAAGGACCTGTGTAAAATATACCAGGCCGCTTTCACATCTGTACTGTGTGTCATTAAGTGTGAAATCGTGAATGCTTAAGCATATGTTACCGGTGTTATAAGTAGTATACACTTTTACTTAATAACGCATTCCTATTCGCGCAAACGGGAATATTATGATATCCTAATGATTTCTTTATATGATACATATTTTCTGAACTGCAATCAATATCTCTAATTAGGTAATGACTTCCTAACTCAAGTAAGAGTACATTAATCTATGTGTGAAACTCAATTGAATATTGAAAAGAGGTACAATAATATGTTATTAAAGTGAAGAGAAGACTAAAGTATGTGAACACTATTGTATTAATATATTCTTTTATCACATCTGATATATGTACACGGATAAGATATAGGCTAGTAAAATATGATTTTCCATACTTCCGAGCTTTTCGTAATTTTCTCATATTCTTACTTTGAGTTGGTTGGATGAGTAAATATCCGCAATGAAAAACAATACCCTGAAGGTTAATTATCGCCGAAAGAAACCTATAACAATTTCGAGAGGTCGTGAAAATTCTAATATCTTAAGAATGAGAAGTGAATTCACTATCATGTGTCACTTGCTATGCACGCAAACACACACACCACTCATCAACAAACAGCTGCCACACTTCCTCATCTATAAAGAGGTAAATGTTTTCGATTCACATTCCATTGACGTTGAATAATGCTTTGAACAACGTTAATGTTCAAATTCCTTTTCTTCCTAGGATCTTATGCAACAACAACCGAATACTTCCATTTCGTGGAGCACAATTAAAACGATAAGCAGCAGAGAGGGTGGACAGACCGAAACTATTTCAAGCAAACAGAAACTATTTCAAACAAAATCCTAAAGGATTTCAAACCGAAACCAATTCAGGCAGACAAAAAAAGAGAAATGGTTTCGGTTTGTCTCGCTACAGACCCGACGCTGATGTCGCTGAAAGACGAATTGTTATTATAAATGTCTTTAGGATTTCACAAACAGACTAATTTGTAAAACCTCACCTCTTAAATCAGTTAGATTATTGGATTGGTCGGTGTGTTTGAAATTAATTCTCGTTAACAAATCATTATGACATCGCATATACACTGGATTAGTTGGATCCTCAATGATTGGAAACCCTGGAGGAGCCGTTGGTGCAAATGAGTATAAAATATATCCTTATTAGGCTTCATTTGATCTTTTGAGATTTATTTGATAACTTCCTTCGATAACATCACATACTAGATTCACTGCAATCACCGAGGATATATTCAAGTTTTGAGGAGCGGTATACCTACAACCTCCATCTGGGTCATTATTATGTTTGAGGATATTTGTTTGTGGTTGTAGCATTTCTTTCCATTCGGCCAGTATCAGAGAAAATGTTTCTTGAATAAGATCATTAACATATTTGTTAGTTCATTTGCGTTATACCCAAGAATCTTGAAATTGGGTAAATCAGCTTCTGTGGTATTGTAACCGGTTAGGATTTTTGTTTATCTAAATTCTTATTTTTAAATACTATCTGAACTATTCGTTTGTTGATATATTCCATGTCGGATACAAGCTGATTTAATATCTCAACAAACTTTATAATCTCAATGCGTGAACCCGTTATATCAGAGAGATGCTCCTGGAAACTCTGTCGTAGTCTCTCTAGTTGTGTTTTATGTAATTGATTAATCTCTTTCAAATAATCAATGACGTTATTTAGAGTGAATACAATTGCAATGGATGAATCAGGAGTTTTCTCAAAACCAAATTTCCATTGCATGGTATTGTTATCGAGAAATGTGAATATATCAGTTAATTTTTTATACCAGGTAAATAATTTCAATATGATGGAGCAATTTCGTGGTATGATTGTACATCTGTGACATAATCAGATTTTTAAGGTTCTGGTATTTGATACGATGTCCGAGGTGGGATTTCAGGCCAACCCAGTATTGTCCTTATATAACTCAGATAGATATCTACGACATATACGGGTGAGTTTATCTCAATGGCAAACGATAGTGTTGGTTCATGAACTGTTTGAGCGATTTTCGATTCGTTTCAGTAATGGATTTTATTCTACGCTGAAATTCATTATTAATTTGTTCAATTTGGTAGGACCTAGATGGTAGCGAAACAACGTTCCAATCTGGAGTTCCGTATTGTTTATTCTTACTCGCAAACACCAGGGAATTATTCGGTTGTTGACACCGAAAGGTACTGATCTGATATTTCGCCAACTATGGTATACTCGTAGTTTTGCTAGTGCTATTTCCTTAACTGAAACCGCAGGAGGGAAATTCACACTGAATTCAGGATTCGTTGAGGTTATTGATATCATGCAGGTTTTCACCGGGGTTGTGTCTTCCGCTATTTGTTGAAGTAGCAGCAGAGGGGGCGAATCAGACAACATTTTTAAACAAGTTTTCAATGAAATCAGGCTTCTACGGCCAAGATGTGGTGAATCGGATAGCGTTTTTAAACAAGTTTTCATGGATTAGGATCAAATAAAAAATTCAATGAAATCAATGAAATCAGTCCAAAAAAAAATCAATGAAATCAGGCAAAAAAATTATGAAAAAAATCAATGAAATCCTGAATGAGTAAAAACTTTTCAACCGAATATTTTATCAAGTCCGATACGATATCGTGTTCGAGGGTCATGTAAATTTATTGTTATAAATCCGTGTGGTTACGATGAAAGTCTTTACGACGAAAGTCCTTAGGATTTTACAAACAGACTAATTTGTAAAACCTCATCTTGGAAATCAATTAGATTATTGGACTGGTCAGTGAGTTTGAAATTAATTCTGGTTAATGAATTATTATGACATCGCATATAGACTGGATTCACAGGGGACTCAATTATTAAAAATCCTGGAGGAGCTGTTGGTGCAAATGAATACAAAATATACCCCTGCTGAGCTTGATTTGATCGTTCGAGATTTATTTGATAGCTTCCTTCGATAACATCGCATACTAAATTGAGCGCAATCACCGATGAAATATTCACGTTGAACGGAGCGATATGCCTGCCGCCACCATCTGGGTCATTATTGTGTTTGAGGATTTTTATTGTTTTTTTCCATTTGTCATGAATTATTTTAAAACCAACATCGATGGCATCACTGAGAAGTTTTTGTAGTTCTGGTACGTTATATCCTGGTAGTTTGAATGCTGGAATATCTTCTATGCGGATATTAAATTGTGTTGCAAAATCTGTTCTCGGTAGGAGTCTTTCCTCATCTATTATCACTTGAATAATTTGAAAATTAAATGTTTCCATATCGTTGATAATTTTGTTGCATGTTTCTACGACGCTGATAAATTCATCTCGGGTGAGAGAGCCGGATTTAAGAGATATTAACAACAGTGAAAAATCGTTATTCATTGCTCTGAAATTTTCAGTGATTTTAGGTTCCTTAACAACACTATATTGCTCTATTGTAACTATTTCCCTCCCTCCCTCCCACTCCCTAGTTTCTTTGAATCTGGAATTAAATAAACCATGAAATTTTATAACATCTGTGTGATCTATATAGCTTTTACTGGATTATCAGATTTTATCCTGTCTGTGACATAATCAGATTTTTGTGGTTCTGGTAAATCAACGGTTTTTCCCCCTGGTGGTAATTCAGGCCATCCTAGTACGGTCCTTATAGAACTCTGATAGATATCTACGACGTATCCTTCTGTGCTTATTTCAATGGCAGATGACAGTGACGGCTCATGAACTGTTATAGCTATTTTTGATTCTTTTCCAGTAATCGATTTTATTCTACGCGCTAATTCATTATTGATTTGTTCAATTTGGTATGATCCGGTTGGTATGGAAACAACGTTCCAGTCTGGGGTACCGTCGTCTTTATTCTTATTTGCAAATACCAGTGAATTATTGGGTTGTTGACCACCAAATGATTTTGATCTGATATTAGGCCAACTGTGATACACTCGTAGTTTTGCTAGCGCTATCTCCTTCACTGGGACCGGAGAGGGGAAATTCACACTGAATTCTGGATTCGTTGATGTTATTGAGATCATGCTTGTTTGTACTGGGTTTGTGTTCTCCACTATTTGTTGAAGTAATTCCATCTGTGTTGTCATTGTTATTATACTCATGATGTATTTCTAATTTTGATATTGCGGAATCATAGACACGTACCATCACTGAGAACTCACTATCTGATATCGTTGAGGTTATTGAGATCATTCTGGTTTTCGGGTTTGTGTTCTCCAATTCCATCGGTGTTGTCATTGTTATTATACTCATGTTGTTGTATTTCTAATTTTGACATCGCAGAATCATATATATCTACCATCGCTGAAAACTCACTATCTGATATAATTGTATCATCGAGCGATGACGATATCAATGAGGATAATTGCGAGTATGCAGTGGACACGACATGAAAATGAATTATGTAGTCTTGTAGTTTCCGTTGGCTGCATGATGATATTTTCTTTGTGATTATTGAAATAATTCCAGCGATTGTTGTTGCCGCAGAAATGCAAATTGGAACAGCTATCGGGGCCATCATTGTTACTGAAGACAGTATAATACCAGCTCCGGTGATTACACCACTCACTGAATACACGGTAACATCAATTGCGGTAATTCTCCTGCGATATTTTTTAATTTTCATTGCATACTCCTCAGACAGGGTTTTGAGTCTATTTTTATATTCTCTGACCTGATCATAACGATATTGCGATGATGAAATCATTTTTATTTTAAAAACGCTAGCGTTTTCAATTGTGAAATCCGAAGGATTTTCCTTTCAATTGAAACCGTTAGTGAAATTGCTTTGCAATTTTCAACTTAAATCCGCTACGAATTCCACATACCACGTTGTTGAAACCCTAATCAAATTTTTATCAGTAGATGTTATCGTGAACTTTTCAGTTGTATTCTTGTCGATGATCGTTGAAATCGTATTATTGACCCCGGATGAACTGGACGATGAAATATTAAATTGAGTCAATGGTGTTACTAGTGTTAATCGATAAATACCCTTGACGGTTGCAGTGATATCTAATTTGTTGTTTGTAGGTGTCCACGCAAATGATCCGTGTTGGATCGTGTATACTACGTTATTGGTTCTGTCATGAGGGATTTTTGTTTTTTCAATGACTGTTATCATCCTCGAAAAATCATTTTTGATGGCCTCGGTGAAGATTTTCGTCTCATCGATGGATTTTTTAATATCAGGGAGTTTTATTTCAATTTTATCTAACGGGGTTCCAATAAATTTATCAATGATATTTCTACGAAATGATGTTAATTGTTTTCCGTGTTCTTCACTTTTAGATTGAAGTGTTGTTAGTTCCAACACAGAATTTTTTAATTCATCGTTGAGAGTTTTTAATCGATCTGTAATCATCGAAATAAGTACACCTGGTTTGAGTTTACCCTGATCCGAAAATAACGCGATAGTATTCTCGACTGCGTTTCGTTGTTTAACCAATATATCATCCAACGACACATCACTGGTTTTCAATTTACCCTGTTTGTCCTGAAATACAACTATTTCATTAGGATCAACATTTGTTACGTTCAACGTCTCAGCGATTTCATCTTCGATTATTTTTTTTATATCCTTGATAGAATCAGGGGTTGCAGTGTCATCGGGTTTGGGTTTCAAAGATCTCCCCCAAATATCAATCATGATATTTTATACATCTTTCTCTAAAATCGTTTTTGACGACTTCGACTACTAGTGTATTCATTTACGACAATGTGTGGTGGTTTTCTAGATGCTGAAATAGCGTTAAGGACATTTAATACTTCGCTGCCACATATTGGTGGATCATTCATTTGTTGTGTTGGTAGCGTAGAATACCAAGTCTTCATTGAAAATTTTTTATATAACGCATAAACTCTTTTGGCGGGGCTAATCCATATGAATCAAAATAGACCCATTGAGTTCCCGGTCCTGTGCTGTTATCGAGATTAATGATACCTGTTTCAGTGTTGTTTGGTTGATGTGGTAACTGATCTTTCATAAAAACACCTCTGAAATTTTTAATCGCTAGTTTTTTAACAGCATCCATTAAATCAAAATTGGACATTGGAACCATCGGTTCCTCTTCAACTAGTAAACCGTTCCTGGTAGTCTCAGACCTTTTCCGCTGTACCATGAATACGGGGTTCCTGGTAGTCTTAGACCCTTTCCCTTTTTTTTATATCCTTGTCCAGTTGCCTTTTTGAGTGCCATTCCTGCTGCAGTACCAACGGCTCCTAACGCTGCCGCTTTAGCCACCGCTGGTGCTGCTGCTGCAATCAATGCTGGTATTGCAGCTAACAATGGAAATATACCGCCTGTTTTCATCATATTTTTGATAGCAGCCGCAGAAAGAGTAATCTGGACACCTTTTTTTGCTACAAGTGCATCATTGAAATGTTTTATTTGACGAGTCAGCGATAATTTATTTGCACCACCAGTCATTTGATTAGGTTTCAACGTGATTGTGGTTCCACATTTTTTAGCCGATTCTGATTGCAATTTTTTGATTTTACGAGGAGTTAACGCAACACTAATAACACTATATGACATGTTATACATAATAGATTGATTCTAAATCGTTTACAATTTCAATGAAAAATCGAGAAAATCGTTCAAAGATTTTCTACTGGGGCATCTACAACTCTCATTCTTCCTCCAACACCTTCAAGTAACATTGATTTATCACTAAGAATGACAGCAACCGCTCTATAATTAGCAATACCACCACGAGTCACATTAGCTCTAAAATGTATATCAACAACAGATTGTCTTGTTAAATCAAGATGTTCCAATGAAAAGTAATAGATTGGATATAGATTCTTAAAATCATATTGTGATATTTGTAGACCGGTATCAACATTTTGATCACGTGCCATAAATGACAACAACCTATGATACACGCGTGCAATATGATTTTCTGTGTAATTAAGTTGTATATCTTCAGATGGTTCCTGCTGGCCGTTTATTCTCAGTGAGACGTCTTTAACACCTAATTGATCAAATATCATATGGCTGGAGAGTTGATTGCCAACTCGTGTGTTATCTTGTAACGCAATAAATATATGACGTGGCGCAGCAATGCCTTATTTTGATGCTAGATTCCACGTGAATAACCCGTTGATATTTGATTGCTTCACGTCTGTACTCACTGATAACCAACTCAACAACGACTTTCCTCCTTGGTCCATAAATGATAGTAATCGTTCTTCTGCGGTGATTGCTGGAGTCAACACTGGCATCCACAATGATATTTTTGTTAAATTGACTTTACCGGCATCAGCATTGGGGGTTGCATTGTCTGCTGGAATCCTCCAAATTGCGGCATTATCATCACTCTTTCGTACAAGCGATACTGTATGCTTCGCTCCATAAATAACTTTTCTAACATTTCTACAGAATCCAAATATGTGATGCAGTGGAATCGCGCATGAAAATGATTTACGCCGCCCTTCCAACATTAAAATACGTGTTGAAGCTCCTAGATTGAAATTAGGATCTTTGTTTATAATCATATCCTCGATACCAGCATCACTATTATCACGTTTTTTTGGTTGTCTTACAACAAATTGATTTCCTCCAGAGGTATTTGTAACATCTTTTGCAAACATCATAGAAGGACCCGCGGATCTTGTATAATCATCAGAATATCTCGCTAACCATATGATTGTTGTAGCCACATCAACATCACGATCTATCGACTCAATTTCTTTTCCATCAATGAGATATCTAGCACTCTCAAATAACGCCATAATACCATTATTGACAAAACCGACTTGAGTACCAGCTGGATACGGTGCTGGTACAGCAGTAGTATCAGCAGCTGTTACAATTTCTCCTTCGATTTCGATAAACGCTTCACAGGGCAAAAAGTATTTACTGGTATCATGGACTTGAAGATCAATTCTTGATCGACTATTTGAGTCTATGGCATGATAGGCGTAATATTGATAATCGCGTACAGAATCATTCTTGGGGACTGGGGCGTCTATATCAAACGCTGGATCAGGTGACTCTTTGAATATTTTATTCTATTTATCAGAGTCTAAATCGTAAAATCGTAAACGATTTTCCATTTTCATCGTTAAAAACGCTAGCGTAAAAATCCGAAGGATTTCATCGACGTAGTTTTTTAAAGCCACTTCCCGCTATCATATTTGGGTCGGGGGTTAAAGCCATCGACGCTAATTTTTCATCTACTGCGTTATTTATTATTTTACTAACACTTGCAGGCATTTCTGCTGTAGACGGTAACGGTTTCTTTTTTCGTGATTTTACTAATGATGTTATTTTATTCTTCGCGGCTGAAAACGCTTTTCCGGCAAGATCTCCAACAGCACCAATACCCTTATCACGAATAACATCAATGGCTTTCATTGATAATTGTTTAGCTAACGGCATCACTTTTGGGGCCATTCTTGAAAAGAATCCTAAAATGGTATTGCCTAAACCATCTCCATAGTATGCTCTATAAACTGGCAACCGTGAATTAACTACATAGACGGGGATTGGTTTATCATGATTGTAGTGTATGATCATTATTATAAAAACACTAGTGTTTTCAATTGCTAGCAATTTTTCAATTTAATCACTGTGATACCCATTTGCTAACTCGTCAATGAAATCTCGATATGTTTTGATATCCATGATACCACCTTGAAATAACCGTCTACAGATATCAGCTGCTTCATTAATTATTTCCGGTGAATTATTTCCAGCTCGGAATCCTCCGATTAAAACATCTAATCGTGATATATCATTGATAACACCATCAGGACATACCCCTAATCCACTTCCGCTATAACCAGTTGCTTCATCTAGTTTTTCTAAATCCGTTTTTTGTAAATAATCATCATCATCATCATCATCATCAGGTGGTAGTTGTTGTTTTTTAGGAGAGAAAGATATTTTCTTTGCAGGTTGCTGTCGCTTTCTTTGCAATTTTCGTTGTTTAAACTCTTCGTATTGATTATACACTAGACCCACCGCATCGATATATTCGATGTATGATGCACTATCTGTCTTAATTTGACTTGTTTTAGTTTTGATTTTGTAGAATATATCAGCCCAATGAGTGAAATTCTTAACATATTTATGATGTTCTGGTTTCATCCATTTTTTTCTGTTTTCATAAGACGTAACAACAAGCTCAGGAATTTTCGTTGGATCACTCTTATCAATTTCTGCTAACCCTTCCTCGTTAAATCTCACGCGTAAATCATCTACTGTTCTTTTTGATTCCATTTGTTTTGTTTGTTCAGTTTTCGCTGCTATTTTATCAAGTTCACCAATAACAGATTTTCCCGTCTCGGGATCATCTCCCAGTATAGCACGCTCTACCCCTTTCGTTGCTGTGGTTACTGGTTTAAACAACGCTTCAGACCCCAAAGCAAAATCAGTTTGTAAACTCTGTCGTTGTTGCAGTTTATTCCTGACAGAGTCACGAATTGGTACAAATCTCTTAATTGCATCTAATCGTTCACGAGCCAATCGGGTTGTTAATGCTTCATTGACCATTATTTGAAATCAGAAACAATTTTTCAATTGTAAAACAGTTTCCCACTTTTTTGACATGTCAGATGATTTTTAACACAGTCATGGAAGTGTTATTTCATCGTGAGACACCTTCTATCAATGATGTTGAAAGTGTCATAATTGTATATAAAATAAATAATACTGACACTTTCAACATTCGATTTTTTGACATGTCGGATGATTTTTGATACGGTCATGGAAGTGTTTTAACGGCTCTATCAGGTTTGTGGAAAGTATCATAATTGTATATAAAATAAATAATACTGATAGTTTTCTCACTTTTTCATTGATCATCCATCGATTTTTGACATCCTCCTTGAGGGTCGGCTAAAAAAATGATAATGGTCGGGCAATCAATGGTCAGGCAATCAATTTTATTGAATTAATGCTCGTAGGTTTCTAATTTTAGAGTTGACTTCTTTTTTCAATTCGTATTCGTTACCTAATTCTTTTCGTATTCGTTCTACGATAGTATACAACGGAACGAACACACTGATGTCACTGGAAAATGAAAGAGAGTCTCTAATAGAATTCTGAATTCTTTTGATGAGTGCATATTTCTTGGGTAGCATATATTTATTGTTGTTAACTCCGTATTCTATATCCTGAAAATCAGACACAATTTGATCAGGATTTAACCCATCTGATAGTTTGATATCCTGATTTTTCAATTTTGCTATTTCAACTATGATGCTATTCATGTTTTCAGAATTCATTATTCTATAACATGACATATCTCTATTTGAAAAATATGACGCATTAGACATAACTAAATTGAACTTTTTGTCCGTTCTTTTTTGAAATAGCCGTCTTGGTTATCCCCTCTGCAACGAATCGTACTGAGGGTCCACAAATATCGAAAAATTTACCGGCTTCATTCATAGATGAAAATATTTTTTCTTCATTAGTTATTGTATTCAAAGATTTCACTGGTTTCGCTTTTTTCGAGTATTTCCCAGTCTTTCCTCGTTTGGTATTCTCACTTTGTGTGATAGCTTGCAGATTTGATAAAGAATTATTCTTTCGATTAGAATCCTTGTGATCGATAACAAAATCATCTTCGATCAATCCATTAAAACATTCAAATACTATTCTGTGATTGAGATATTTCTTCTTTCCCTTAACAGTAAACATCAAATACCCCATACCATTATCCCTCCCAACTGGTTTCTTCAGTCTACAGTGTCTTACAACACCATCACTGGATGCTTCATAATTTGTAATCAAAGGATGCTGTCTGAATTCTTGGTTCATTCGTATACATAATACTATTGTTTGTCTAATTCATTGTTTGGTTCAATAATGAATCTTTCAATGTAGTCTTGAGGGGTTCTTATGATTTTGTCAAGGACGTTGTCAGGGTCAGATACTTTTTAAGGGTCAAAATTTCTGATTGATTGTCCATTTTTTATTCTTTTATCATAATAACGCTTCAATTTCCTGTATCGCTTACCACCGCAATTCAGACACAATTGTGATTTCCCCCTGACCCCAACCCCACATCGAATACAGGGTAACGGACCAAGGCTTCCACGACGAAAGCTTTGCATATGATACCCACAGAACTCATTTCTGCATGATTTGTTACACGGGATTACTGATCCTATCATAAGCCATTTGCAGTAATTCATTATACATAAATCTTTCATTTAAATGCTTGTTTTAATTATAGCATGAGGGAGTTCAAGAGATTGACTTCGAAAAATGCTAAATTCAATGCTGATAAGGAGTTTAAGAGATTATTGAAAATTAATCCTAAATTTAATATCGATAAACCCAAAAAACGTCCAATAGACGGAAACATGAAGGAGTTTAAGAGATTATTGAAAATTAATCCTAGATTTAATCGCGATAGACCCAAAAAACGTAACAAACGTCCAAGAGACGGAAACAAACGTCCAATAGACGGAAACGTGAAGGAGTTTAAGAGATTATTGAAAATTAATCCTAAATTTAATATCGATAGACCAAAAAAACGTAACAAACGTCCAAGAGACGGAAACATGAAAGAGTTTAAGAGATTATTGAAAATTAATCCTAGATTTAATCGCGATAGACCCAAAAAACGTGTAGCAGACAGAAACATGAAGGAGTTTAAGAGATTATTGAAAATTAATCCTAAATTTAATCTCGATAGACCCCAAAAACGTAAAAAGAGATCACCATGGAAAGATGCTCAATTCAATCTTGATATAGTTTCTAATACACCCAAGAATAAAATTCTTGATAAACCCATCAGAGACTGTTTTAATGAATTCAAGCGTGATGGAGCATCTTATTGTTGGTCAACATTTCGAATTGATGGTGTTGTTGACGCTACCATGAATGATGAAAAAGCAGCAGTGATCATTTCACGTCTTGGGGAAGAAAGTCATTTTTTCCGAATCAAATTCATTATCCGTGATGGTGGAAAATGGATCATTAGGGATAAATTTGAACCCATTCTCAAGGGCAAAAAAACTATCACCATGAATCAGGATTCAAAACCAGGAATTTTGACCGGAATAGACAAACCCTACTACGAAATATCTTACCCTGTAACAGCAGTTGTTTACGGGATCTATCCGCTCAATGAAAAACCTGATATTTCAAAACTAGCACCTATGAAATATTCGACAGGGCTCAATTGTGTAGCAGAACGAATAATATAACACTTCACAAATGCGTCCCGGGGAAATAAACTAACTGATCTAAGACGAAAAAAAATAACCGAGTGGGAATTAACGGTAAAAGAGCATGGGGCAACAATTCAAGATATAATTAAATTAGAAACATCATTGAGATTTCCAATATCGGTAAGAACAATCACCGGAGAAGTATTAAAAGAACCGAAATATCAATCAAAAAAAGGAAACCCAATTGAAATTATTGATCATAACGAACACGCGTGGTCATCTGCAGTAACAATATTCCCACGGGATAGAAACGTAAAATATCTATCCCAAACCGAAGAGTTTTTTTCAGAGCAGAAATTATTTGATGCTATTTACCATTTGAGTAAAAACGATCCCGTGTCAATGTGGCTATTTCATAGTACTTCAGACGAAGAATGCAAATTTGATCAGTTTGTAATGCCCAACGGAGAATTATACCGTACTGAAGAACTGCATAATCAAATGAAACAACTAGCTAGTGAGTTTTCTGG
Source organism: Unio delphinus (assembly GCA_029339505.1). NCBI lineage: Eukaryota > Metazoa > Mollusca > Bivalvia > Unionida > Unionidae > Unio > Unio delphinus. Next base: position 5,052,351 of record JAQISU010000134.1, on the reverse strand, counting down.
GGAAGGGGAAGACAACGATCAATTATTAGCAAACTGTTTTACACTACCATCAATTGCAGCACATTTTGCTAGAAAGAAAAACGCGTGGAAACCAACACGAAGTGAGTTTTTATCAGATGTCAAATTATCCTGTCTTGAATACAGCCATGGAGGATTATGGAATACAAAATACCACCCTGAAACCGTTATTTCAGTTGATATGATTGCGTGTTATCCAGGAAGTTTTCTTGGGTATGGAAAATGCGAGAAATATTTCAAACGATTTGGACACCCCACACACGAAATGACCCGTGTTGCTATTAATAGACCACTGCCTGATTTCGATTTAACCGGATTCGTTTGTGTGGTATCATTTGAAATGGCTGAAGGACTTCATCCGTGTAGTTATCTTTGGATTGGTAAACACATGTCTGAAAAACACTGGATGCCAATAGTGTTATTACGGTATATGCTTGATTGTAAGATGTTAAAATCATTAATTGTCAGTGAAGCAATTATATCCTATCGAGCACAGAAATCAGTCTGGTTACCACAACCTGATCTAGAAAAAATAATTAGCGAAGAGCGAAAACTGTTTCCTGATTTTAATGAACAACAAATCATGAATTGGTCCAAACAGTTATTTGAAATCAGAAACAACGAAGCAAAAGATCTCAGTAGAAGAATAATCGGTAAATTTACCCAGGGTGGCAAATATGACAATACAAGATATTCTTCACGGTTAATTATAGACAATGCTGAATACGATTTTGTAATCGCGGATTTAACGAATAAGGGTTTATATGTCAATCGTAAGGACGCATTTATGTCCGATGGAACCAAATTGGGTACAATTGTTACTTACAATGATGGATACAATCCGCAGTACACACATTTGAGAGCTTCTATGCTTGGTTATGCTTCTATTAATCTGTTTTCAATGATTAATTAATTTCCTGACACCGCAGTTAGAGTTGCCACTGATTCATTTTACATAAATAACAAAATGGCTGATTTTAAGGTTACTGGCAACGAGAATTGGGGGTCATGGAGAATTAAGAAAGAAATGCTTCATGATTATATTCCATCAGCAGATGTTACAATTGAAAATAATTATTTAAAAAGCAATCAGTGTTCAGAATTTTCTAATGCACCACCCGTATCCGATCCAATATGCCGGTATAAAAGAGTTTATTTGTGGAGGATCAGGAAAGACAACACGAGTAATCAATTTATTCAAGGATAAAATCAACATGAATGTGTTAACACCAACTCACAAACTTGCCAGAGACATAAAACAACGAGATGTAAAAAACTCTGGTACTTATCACAGCTTTTTCCGATGGAGCGGTGATAAATGGACCCCTGAAAGAATGGGACAGAAATTTATTCCACCGGTGATATTATGGGATGAAATATGCACGGTACCGTTACAAGTATTAAAAACATTTCTTGAATGGTTGTCAACGAAAAATACAAAAATTATCATGTGCGGCGATCAAGGCCAACCACCACCATTTGTCGGTGAACCTCCTCATGAATGGTTAAAATCATACGTTGATTATTACGAAGAGATGAATGATGACATTAGATCATTAGATGAAATATTACGTGAGTTTAAACAACTAATCAGATTACAACCGGATAGAATCCAATGTGAAATAATGCGTGAAATAATTTCAGAAACTCCAATGAATGATTTCTGGGAAATGTGGAGACCAAACGATTTGATCATTGCAAGTAGAAAAATAGTCAAAGACACACTTCAGATGAAGTTATTTGAATTGCATAAACAAAAATTTGCAACACTTCCAGTACCGTTGTGTTATAGACCATCTGATACACGAAAGCAGAATATCGACGTTGACATTCCAGGACAAAGTGAAAAACAGAATTTAGTATTAAATGATATTGTGCTGGTTGATATCAACGTCGTCGAAAATGCATTGCGTGCTGATAAATCCCCATGGACGTTAGGTTATGCAGCAACAATACATTCTTCGCAAGGATTGACTATATCGGATACAATTATTTGGATAGTAGATAATCGCATTGAGTGGTCGAATTTAGTCTATCTTGCAGTATCCAGAGTACGAAAAATAAATCAACTTCGAAGAATTGTTTTCGATGATAATGACACCACAATAGATGATATTGATATTAAAATTATTGATAAAAAACTCTCCGGTTACAAACAACAGGAAAAAAAAACAACGAGAATTTGACATTGATGCTGAGTTAATAATCACTTTGAAGAAACAACAGAATAATCACTGCGAAAGTTGCAATTGTATAATGCGTTGGCAGTATTCGGATAAGGATCCTCGCCAATTCACCGTTGACAGAAAAAATAACAATCTCGGTCATGTCAGAAATAATGTGATGTTGACTTGTCTTGAGTGCAATAGACGCAACGGTGCTAGTTAAGACCATGGGGAGGCAATTGAGTATCGTCAGGAATCACTTGTAATTGTTGTCTAGTAAAAACCCGCTGAGGGGCAGTTGAATCCAGTTTATAGACTGGAGGTCTACCCGTGGATCGTGTTATACTAGATATCTTGTGTGCAGTAACACTCCAAACAGGATCAGTAGCTCTTTTTCTGCCCCCTTCAAGCTCTCCTGGTTCGTATAAATATCTCACAATGACATTACTACCAAGAATTGGTTCTTTGAAATCTTTTTGTGGTTTTTCAGGTATTGACTTCTTTTTAATCGCATTAGATAGGTTTCATGTTGATTGTTCTAGTAATCTCGTTATTCAGTGCAGTAATCACAGCTGGTAACCATTTAACCCATTCACGGGATCTTTTTTCTTGGATGAATTCTTTTGCGTATTGATATCCAAATAACCGCTCAGCAAGGGTTTTATTAAACCGTTCTACAATTGCCTGATCACGATGCAGTGCAGTATGCCCCCGTCTCATAGTGACATTGTGATATTTCATCGTTGTTAAAACAGCACCCTGAAATTCCTTGCCAGGATCAATTTGTAATAGATTTGGCCAGTGCAGAGGGCCCCTTCGATAAATCTTTTCAAATGCAGAAGCTACTTCAGTGGCCGATTTTGTTTTTAACGGTTCTGCTTCTTTGTATCGACTTGCAATATCAACTACGGTTAGAGCGTATTTGTAACCGTGGTCATGTGGCAAAAATAATAGATCAGCCTGATGAACTTCATTGGGTCCGGTTACATCAAAATGCGAGACATTAATTTGTTTAGGCGGTGGTAGATAAATTTGCAATAGTGCCCGTTTGGATAACCAATGAGCCGCAGTGGTTTTTTTCACTTTTGCAGCGCTAGCGAGTTTATGGATTGCTGATTTACCCCTCCAGTATCCTCTTGGGGAATAATAAATAGATTCCATGTTGTTATTAATTACCAGCACCTAACATCAATTTACTTTTCATTGCCGATTTGATCAAAAAGGAAGCCAATTTTTCTTTGAAGGATTTATCAGGAATGGCATTCAACGCATGAATTAATTTCACATCTGCTAGATGCCTGTGTTGCAGATTACTGCTTTTATAAACAACATCATGAAGGTGACAGGCCTTATCAATAGCGTTTATTGGTTCTTCACCGGGGTTGGGTTGGTTATGATTATTGAGTCTGATATTTAATCGTGTTCCGGGGCCACAGTAGCTATATCCTGGAAGGTGTTTTTCTCCAGGGTATTTTGCCCAAGGGGTTCCAGGGAATTTTGCTAATTTGGCAGCGATATCACCTCCTCGTTTTTTTTTAAAGGTTCCTTGGGTTTAGAAACAAATCTAAATTTCTTTGTACTACATTGTATGCATTTACCAGAAAGCGCTGATCGGTTATTTTTTGTTGTAATCGTCGTCAAGTCATCTGTGCCAGTACGTTTTTTACACTTCACACAATATAGATCCATAATTTATGTATAGAGATATGAATATAATTGATTTTTCAGCAACTAAAACAAGAGAACCAGTTAAGCATCATGCAGCGCTACCAAACTCTATCCGCGCAATTATAATCGGAACATCTGGATCCGGCAAGACGCAATTGTTGCTCAATTTAATGAGATGGATGAAGTGGGATAAGTTGTATTTAATTGCCCCTAGCGTAGATGATCAACGATGCTATGAAGTGCTAAAAGATTTTATCGAAAACGCTTCAGAGATTGCCGGCGAGGATGTTATTGAATTTATAACCGATATTGACGAGGCACCATCAGTAGAAGACCTCGATGGAAGTATCAACAATTTAGTTGTATACGACGATGTAATGTTAGATAAACAAAAAACCCAGCTAGAATATTTTCCCGAGGCAGGCACAAAAACACGGACGTGATCTATGTCACTCAACGCTACACTCAGATTCCAAAAGTGATCAGAGATAACTGTAATATTCTTGCTGTATTCAACGGCGTTGATACACATACGCTACGAAATATTTGGCAGACATGGTGTTCTGATATGGACTTCAATCAATTTCGAAATTTCTTTAGTCATGCTCAGTCTGCCCCACACGGATTTATAACAATAAATTTACATGACCCTCGGAAACGATATCGTATCGGACTGGATCAAATATTCGGTTGAAGACGAATGGAGGCTTAGTCATTTTTTTGATTTCATTGATTTCATTGATTTTTTATTATTATTTTTTGCCTGATTTCATTGATTTTTCATTGATTTTTTTTACTGATTTCATTGATTTTTTGCCTGATCATTGATTTTTTTGCCTGATTTCATTGTTTTAAGCCTGATTTCATTGAAAACTTGTTTAAAAATGTTGTCCGGCTCACCCTCTCTGCTGCTGAAGTAGTTCTTGCGATATTGCCATTGTTATTATACTCGTGTTGTTTTTCTAATTTTGACATCGCGGAATCATAAACACGTACCATCGCTGAATCCTAACTATCGGATATTAATGTGTCATCGAGTGACGACGATATCATCCAGTTTAATTGGGAGTAAGCGGTTGACACAATATGGAACTTAACTATGTATTCTTGTAGTTTGCGCTGGCTACACGATGATACTTTTTTGTTATTATTGAAATAATTCCAGCAATTGTTGTCGCCGCGGATATATAAATTGGAACAGCTATCAGAGCAATCATTGTCACCGAGGAGAGTATTATACCGGCTCTGGTGATTACAACTGATACCGAGTACACAGTAGCGTCAACTGCGGTAATTCTTCGTCGGTATTTTTTTCTTTTTTACTTGATACTCCTGAGTGAGTGTTTTGAGTTTACTTTGAAATTCTCTGACCTGATCATAGCAATACTACTGTGACGTTGCCAATGATGACATTTTCTTTATTATAACAGATTTCATATTGCTGGCGTTAAATTTGCCAGCCATGAAAATCCGATTGACTTTTAATTCAGTTGTTTACTTAAATCAACTACGAATTCCACATACCAAGTTAATGAAACCCTAGCCAAATTATTATCAGTGGATATTACTGTGAATCGTTCAGTTGTTTCATTGTCAATGCTCGTTGATATCATATTGTTGATCCCAGATGAACTCGTTGATGAAATATTAAATTGAGTCGGCGATACTAGTGTTAATCGATAAATACCTTTGACGGCCGCGGTGATATTTAATATGTTAGTGGATGGTGTCCACATAAATGATCCGTGTTGGATCGCGTACACATTATTTACGATTTTTTTGGGGTCTTTTCGGATTTGTATTTCTTCAAGTTTTTCTATCATTTTCGGTAGATCTTCCCTGATGACATCGTTGGTCGTTTTAATATCTTCGCGAAGAACTTCTATTCGCCGATTAATGGTTGTTATTTCATCGAGTTTCGTGATAATACCAGCGAGAACTGTTTTGATTTCTTCGGGTTTATCATTTTTACCAAACAATTTATGAACGGCATCATCTGATTTTTTAACGTTTTTACGTAACGTGGTAAATTGTTCGATATGAGCGTCATAATCGGATCGTAGTTTCGTCAAAACATCGATAGTGGTTTTTATCTCCTTGAGTTTCGGTGTGGTCAAAAGTGGATTTCCAAAGAAATCTAATAGAGGTTTGTCAATATTGTCAATTATACTTCTTTGTAATTTAGAAAACTGATCAAATTTAGTTACATGTTCGTCTTATTCATCGCGTAGTTTTTTAATGGTTCTAAATTGTTAATTCTATAAACAATAGTTGAAATGAGAACATCTGGTTGGAGTTTACCCTGATCGGAAAATACGGCGATATCATTTTCCGTTGCATCGCGTTGTTTAACTAAAAATCATCAAGGGAAACATTACTAGCTTTAAATTTACTCTGACGATCTTGAAATACAACTATTTCATAGGGATGAACACTTGCGAGATTTAACATTTCAGATATTTCATCTTCGATTATTTTTTATACATCACCGGTTGCAGATATTTCCGCGGAGGGTTTTTCAGGCTTGATTTTAATCTCCCCCAAATATCAATCATTATACTCTAAGATCTCTCTAAAAAGCGTACGGTTTTATGGGGTGGTTTTCCCGATGATGAAATACCGTCGAGGACGTTTAATACTTCTATGCCGCATATTGGTGGGCCATTCATTTTCTGTGTTGGTAGCGTAGAATACCAGATAGGAATTTTTAAGCGGTTTATATAGCGCATACATTCTTTAGGCGGCGCTAACCCATATGAATCGAAATAAAAAATTGCACGCGGATCAATCACGTATGCAACCCAGTGAGTTCCAGGTCCGGTGCTGTTATCGAGATTAATGATACCTGTTTCAGTGTTGTTTGGTTGTTGTGGTAATTGATCTCTCATAAAAACACCTCTAAAGTTTTTTATCGCTAGTTTTTTAGCTGAATCGAGTAAATCAAAATTTGACATGGAAGCTATAGGTTCTCCAGTTAGTAAACTGTTCCTAGTCTCAGTCCCTTTCTGCTGTACCATTAATACGGAGATTTTGGTAGTCTTAGACCCTTTCCTGGTCGTTTCTTTTTTTGTATCCCTGTCCGGTAGCTTTCTTTAGTGCCATCCCTGCCGTTGTACCGATGGCTCCTAGAGCGGCGGCTTTTGCTACCGCTGGGGCCGCGGCGCAATCAACGCTGGTAACGCAGCGAAAAGTGGGAATATACCACCTGATTTTATCATGTTCTTAATTGCGCCCACAGAGAGAGTGACCTGAATACATTTTTTATATTTGATAACATCATTGAAGTCTTTTATCTGACGAGCTGTCAGTGATAATTTATTTTGACCACCAGACATCTGATTGTGTTTCAGCGGTATCGTGGTTCCACATTTTTTAGCTGATTCCGATTGCAATCTTTGTTTAATTTGACCAGGAGATAACGTAACACTAACATGACTATATGACATTATATTTAATAACAGATTGATCTATTAGTAATTGTTACATTACACCTTCGAGTAGCATTGATTTCTCACTGAGAATGACAGTAACCGCTCTGTAGCCACCAGCAGGAGGAGCGGTTACACGAGCTCTGAAATGTAGTGAACGACGGATTGTCTGGTTAAGTCAAGATGTTCCAATGAAAAGTAGTAGATGGGATATTGATTTTTAAAATCCAACTGTGATATTTGAAGACCAGTATCCACATTTTTATCGCGTCCCATAAATGATAGTAAACGATGATACACGCGTGCTATTTGGTTTAGTCCGTAATTAAGTAAAATATCCTCATATGGTTCCTGTTGGCCGTTTATCCTCAACGAGACTTCATTAACACCCAATTGATTAAATATCATATGGCTCTGTATTTGCGAATTTAATCGCGCTTTATCCTGTAGCGCAATAAATACATGAAACTCCTTGTTTTGACGCAAGGTGCCAAGTAAATGTACCATTAACAGTAGAATCCATAGTAAGCGTGGTAGTTGTTAGCCATGATAACAATGATTTTCGTCCATGATCCATAAATGATAGTAATGTTTCCTCTGCGGTGATTGATGGAGTCATTACTCTCATCCACAGTGATAGTTTTGTTATATTGACTTTACTATGAGCAACACCAGCACCACGCCATATTGCATTATTATCGACGCCGCCTCGCACGAGTACTACTGTGTGCTTCGCTCCATATATAATTTTTCTAACATTTCTGCATTATCCAAAAATATGATGCAGTGGAATCGCGCATCAGAATAATCTACGCCGTCCTTCCAACTTTGATACACGTGTTGCAAAGCCTAGGTTGTAGTTACGATTAATATCTACGACATCAAAAGTGGCAGCTGGTCTTACATATCCGGCTGGTGCTGGATCAACTGCATTATCTAGTATTGCCTTGACCCTAGTATGATGAATGTTTTCAGTGTGATCATTAGCATCCTTTGCGAGCATCATAGATGGACCTGCTGATCTTGTATAATCATCAGAATATCTTGCTAACCCCACTATTGTTGTGGCAACATCAACATCATTCTCTATGGATTCAATCTCTCTTCCATCAATCATGTATCTAGGGCTGTTAAATAGCGCCATGATACCATTATTGACAAGGCCTACTTGGCATTTCGGTCATATGGTGCTGGCACAGAAGGAACATCAGCAGCAGTTACAATTTCTCCTTCTACTTCGATAAATGCTCCCGCGGGTAGAAAGTATTTGCTGGTATCCTGGACCTGAAGTTCGATTCTTGATCGACTATTTTGGTTGTACTGCATGATAGGAATAATACTGATACAGAATCATTATTGGGTACTGGTGCATCTAAATCAAACTCTGTATCATGAGCCGATTTGAACATATTATTATATATTTCTTGATCTAAATCGCGATTTCAAACCACTTCCCCCTATGATATTTCCAGTAATATTTCCCTGAGTATCATATCCTTCATTATTTTGCTAATACTCGCAGGCATAATTTCCGTAAATGGTAGTGTTCCTAGTGATGACCTCGCCAGTGGTTTCTTTCGTTGCAGAACTAACGCTAGTAGTTTTTCTATAGCCGCGGAAAATGCTTTCCCGGCAACATCACCAACAGCGCTAATACCCTTATCACGAACAACATCAATAGCTTTCATTGATAACTGTTTTGCGATTGGTGCTATTTTTGGAGCCATTCTTGAAAATAACCCTGCAATGGTATTGCCGAGACCATCTCGATAGTACGCTCTATAAACAGGAAGTCGTGAATTTACTACATAGACCATGGTTGGTTTGTTGTGGTTTTAGTATATGATCATCTTATTTAAATGACATTTATATAATGTGGTGATTTAATCAATGTGGTAACCGTCTGCTAGCTCATCAATAAACTCTCGATATACACCAATGTCCATGATACCACCTTCAAATAGTCGTCTGCAGATAACAGCGGCCTCATTAATTATTTCTAGTGAGTTATTCCCAGCTCGTCTCCCTCCTACGAGAATTTCTAATCGTGATATATCCCCGAGAATACTATTAGGACATCGAACGTGACCACCACATGAAGCCCCTCTTGGATATCCATCTCCATATTTTTAGTTGTACCAGTTGCACCTTGTGTGTCCTTTTCCTGATCTTGTAAGTATCTAAATTGTTGATCATTAGATTCATCTTGATCAGATGGCATATTATCAGACTCCAATAATCTAAAATCCGTATCATCATCGTCAGGTGGTGGTTGTCGTTGAGGTGAGAAAGATATTTTCTTTGAAGGCTGTTGTCTTTTTCTTTGCAATCTTTGCGGTTTTTTGTTTTTGTTTTTAGTTCTTCATATTGATCATTCACTATACTCACCGGATTCAGATATCCAGTGTATGATGCATTGCCTTGATCAATTCGACTTATGTTAGTCTTGATTTTGGAAAACACATCAGCCCAAAGATCCATACTTTTAAGATACGTGTGTTTTTTCTTTTTTAACATTTTTTCCTGTTTTCATAAGTCGTAACAGCAAATGCAGGAATTTATGCTGGATCAATCTTATAAATTGCTGCTAACCCCTCCTCATTAAATCGATTACCTAATTCCTCTACTATTTTTTCATTGGTTTTCTTTGGACCAGGAGGCTTTTTGTAACATCGCTGATGTTTTTTTCAGTTACCTTTGCTATTTTTTCAAGTATTGGTAGAGTATCCTTAGTAGCAGTGGTTATTGGTTTGAATAATTGTTCGATTCCCGTGGTGAAAGCGGTTTGAAATTCTTGTCTTGCGTTTAGCTTATTTCGAACGGAAACACGAATTGGAATACATTTCTTAATCGCAGCCAATCTCTCGCGTGCTGATCTAGTTGTTAGGGCTTCACCTACCATTATAAATATAATATACGATCTAAATTGTAAGTGAAAACTCACCCACCCCAAATTCTTTTGAATTTCACAGTGTTTTTATTACTTCGCGTAGTGATAAATCACCATCCAAAAGAATATACACTATCTTACCTGTCTATATAATTTCAACTCATACAAATTCGTTCTATGCGAGTAAGCGCATACCTGTCTATAGAATTATTTGTCAATGGGGCTTTATTGTATGCGGATTACTCACCTTTAACGGGTTGGGTATCAGATATTTTTCACTGTGTTGAGGTAACCAAAGGGGTGGATTTTCATTTTGTCTGATGATTTCTTCTCTTATTGTTTTAATTTTCGAGTTTATCGTGCGTTTGATTTCATATTGTTTGCCCATTTCACTTCTGACCCTATCGATAGCAATGAACAGCGGGATAAATTTGTTGATGTCGTTACAAAATGCAAGTGAGACATTTACAGCGTGTTGAATCCTCTTTATAAAAGAATAGGATTTCGGTAACACATATTTATTATTCCGAGCGCTATCATCAATATCTTGATTTATCTGACAATTGAATTCCTTGACTTTTCAAATTTGAAATCTCGTTAATAATGACCTTCATATTTTCGACTTCATTATATGATGTATTATATATTTCATATGAAATATAAAAAATAGGGGTCATTTTCTGACCCGTTTTCGTATGATGTGATGAACTCCATTCGCTCTAAGGTGTTATTCACATCTTATTGCGCCTAGAGATATTACGTTAGTTATGATATGATTATATATGATATGATTATATATGATTATATATGATATTATTATATATCATATGATGAACTCCATTCGCTCTAAGATGTTAATTACATCTTATTGCTCCTAGTTATATTATGCAAGTTATGATATGATATGATGAACTCCATTCGCTCTAAGGGGTTAGACATGAAAAACCTCATTTGGAACCCCTCAGGTGTTATTCACATCTGAGAGGCCCAGAGGAACCACGAAGCATAGTCTCCGAGAGGGGATCTAACTCGTCAAATAACGGGTTAGAACTCCAAGAAGATATGCTTGGTGAATGGATGTCACATTTACATATATTTTTACATAATGGTATTTACAAAATGAAAAGATATGGTATTTACAATGATATATACAAATAGGACAGCACAAGACAATACAACATATAACAATGGATCATAGGTGGACACACAGCACATACACACACGGGGCTGTTCTACATTCAAACTGAAACCACCATACCCCCAACAAAATCACCCAGGTTGAATGCAAAAACACTTTCACACCGTGTGACGGTGTGCGACATATGGTTGTTTCACGGTTTGAATTTCGAATGGTTTAAAGGCCCAATTATTATATAAAAAATATCACGGGATGTGTTTGAAAGTATTGGTTCATTTATATACTAAATACTATTTATCTAATTAATTAATTGGTTTAATTATTACTTGAGAATCTATCCACCGATGTACCAAAGGGTCTAATAAGTGATAGAAGCATGATAGGTAGAATCCGTAATGCATTTAATAAATTCAAGCGCGATGGAGCATCTTACTGTTGGTCAATATTTCGATTTCGAGTTGATGAAAGTGTTGATGCTACCATGAACGACGAAAGAGCAGCAGTGATAATCTCGCATCCTGACAAGAAAAAGTATCATTTTTAGAGTGAAATGCATTATCAGCTCAGAAACGGGGAATTGGATTATACGCGACAAATTTGAACCCATCTGAAAAATAAGAGAACTGTCACTGTGAGTCAGGATTCCAAACCAGGAATTCTGACTGGGATTGACAAACCGTATTCCGAGAGAACCTATCCTGTAACCGCAGTAGTTTATGGGATCTATCCGATAAATGATAAACCGAGTATTGAAAAATTAAAACCCATGAAATATTCGTTGTTCAATTTTGTAGCAGAACGAATACTAGTGCAGTTTACAAATGCGTTGCGTGGAAACAAATTGTCGAATCTAAGAAGCAAATAAATTAATGAATGGGAATTAACAGTGACGCAGTAACAAAAGTCTACGTAAATACAATCAATAATAGACCATCAACGCTCAGGTATCCATACCTTTTGTAAATCTCCGTAGAAATGTTAGAAACATTGATGAAACAGCGTGTAATATCTTTAGAAAACCGCCGAATATGCCCATAACACTCTCTGAAATGAAGACGAGCATCGACACGATTAAACAAATACAGGATGAAACACTAGATAAGATTAAAATAGCGCATAAAGAAAATGTCAATACTGTGTACTCGATACACTGGGGTCTTTCATCTGGATACCTCCAAATTATTATCACTATTAAAATTACTACCGAGGTCCGGAGTATCTATATAATAACTCAGATTTCGCCATTACAGTTTAATATATCATCAAGTATATATACGGGAATTAATACTGCAAGTGCAATATTATTTAAAGAAACCACTAAACCAATTACAATAACCCCCAGCAGTAGTAATTTAGTATCAGCATCAATCACAAGGTATGTACAATTTGTAATTCATTTAAGTAAAAAAAATATAATGAATGTCCAACAATATCGATACGATCAAGTGTGTTAATTACAAACTAAACTAAAAAATCTCATTGACGTATATCAAGTAAAATTAAAAAATATCACAGGAGTATTACCCGCGTTGATATAATCGTGTATTCGATTTCAGCTGTTACTACTCGAACGGGTATATTACTATTAGCGGTAACAATGATTGCACCTGTATTTGTCGCAATTTGTGTTGCAGCGGCAACAATAATTACAGGGGATGCTAACATAATTGCAAAAAAATTATCCACGTGTAGTCAGAATAAACTACATGATTATAAAATTAAGTTACATATCGCTAATGCCGCATATTCCCAATTATCTTCATGGATAACATCCAGTCTTGACGATACAATAATATCCAATGATGAGTTATCGGCAATGATTAGGATCTATGATACAGCGATATTAAAATTAGAAAAACATAATAATATGTTTGATAGAATCAGGGAGCTACTGCAACATATAGCCTTAAATACAACCCCTCCAAACACAACCATAATCTCAATAACCTCAACTAACCCTGAATTCAGCGTGAACTATCCAACGGCAATAACAGTAAAGGAAACAGCGCTTGCAAAATTACAAGTATATTACAGTTCGCCCAACATCAGATCAAAATCATTTGGTGGACAGCAGCCAAATAATTCCCCTGGTGTTTGCAAATAAAAATGATTGGTTAAAACCCGAATTGAATATAGTTCCTATACCTTCCGGTAATTATCAAATCGAACAAATCAATAATGAATCACAGCGTAGAATAAAATCCATTGCAGGAAAAGATACGAAAATTGCTATAATAGTCCACGAACCAACATTATCAGCCGCGATCGAGATAAACTCATCTGACTTTGTTGTATTTATCAGTCATCGATCCGAACAGTGCTAGGATGGCCTGAAATACAACCACCTAACTATCAAGTACCGCGAGAACCATCCTTGAATGATTTTACCACAGATGTGAGAAAAGTTATAGCACATCGAGAGTGCAGTAAATCGATTTGGGAAAGAGAATTATTCACTATTCTTGATAACAAAACATACCCACGAGTATAAATAAATCATTTATGGATGATACTACAGGGCCGAATCATAAAAACAGGAATATATTAATAGCTTTAAAGACAGAAAAACTTCCGAACTCACTCTTGCATCTGTCAGATTACAAAATTTACTCATAAGTATTACACAGCAGTATTCTGATGACTTTGAACCACGGATTATCGAAACAATTCAGCATTTAAATTAATAATAGACGTTATCGAGTACATTAATTTACAAATTCGTGATTGAGCAATCAATAATAAAGATTTTCGCACGTATAATAATAAGGAAATATTATATTCAGATAAGATTTTTCTTGATCATTTCAAAATGAGTTACCGACATTTGTAATACCGGAGCTTGCTACCGAACAACTAAGGAAAACTCTCAACGATCTTATCAACGAGAACTTTACTAAAATACTCGCTGAATGGATAAAAATAACATTTGGGGATATCATCAAGCATAACAATGAATCAAGTGGAGGTGGCAAACATATATCATCTGGAAATGTAAATATATCCTCGGTGATCGCAGTCAATCTAGTATGTGATAGTATTGATGGAAACTATCAAATAAATCTCGAAAACCAAATCAGCCCAGCAAGGACATATTGTTTACTCGTTTACACCACTGGTTCCATCTGGATGATTAATAGTACAAGAACCACTGACCACTGCATATATGCGGTGTTATAATAATCAATTAACGAGAAAAAATTTTAAACTCACTGACCAATCTGGTAACTTAATTGACCTTGATAGAAAGATTTTACAAATAGGTCTCTATGCGAAATCTTAAATGTGATTTCTTCAGGGTACCCACAAAATATAATATAAAAGAAATAAGTCAGTAGCATAATTGTTTTTATTTAAATGATGAAATTAAGATAAACAATTTTTTCCTAGTGTCAGCGTTAATGAAATCAGAGTGTATGATTTTAATAGTAAACAAATATTCTGAATAAATATTTTGTATATATATATTTCGATTCGTTACGAAACTGCCTTAGTTACCGAAAATTGGGTTTATATATAATAAATATAACGTTAAAACAATAAACGATATATTGACAATACAATCTCCACTCGTGTCATTAAGGTGCCTTATGACATCTTAGCACGCTTGGATATATATACAAGACAACACAACCCCATATGAACCTCGCAGGTGCCCTATGACATATTGGTATTCTCAGGGGCAACACCTATTCACACAATCCCCTATGTGAAACCCTAACCTGTCCAACAACAGTCTAGCAGGCTCTAGATGGCGTGGTTTGGTGAATGACGCCACAATACATAAATACATAAACCTTACTTAAGGACGGTATAACATATACGGAAGCCATTCTCTACATTCAACAAAATTGTACACACTACTCCTATATAAATTCAGTGGAGTACAAAATAGCATCCCAAGGTGATGACGGAGTGTATATTTGTTCTGTTGAACTTCGAGCTTTGTGATACACCCCCTCCTATACATAAAAAACGCTATTTCGCAATCATCGACAATATGCTAGCTACGGGATTCGAACGCTGGTTCCCGGGATGAGAATCAGCCACGTTACTGATTACGCTATCCACGTTACTGATTACGCTATGTCCAAATCTTACAAATACATACTTTAGAAATTATTATATAGCTTACCTGGGATAAATATATATATACCTAAAAATAATTAATGAAATGGTGTGACTTTTTTAAAATGTATTTCTTAAATCTAATCGCAGGAAACACACAGATGAAGCCTGAAGCATGACACATTCATTAAAACAAGATATTGTTTATTAAAGAAAATATGTTTTATCTTTTATAAAACGAACAGCTACATCCAATTCATCCAAACGAGGATATCGTTTCTTAAATATAATCGCAGGAAAATTACAAATGAACCATAAATCTTAACAAAGTCAGTCAAACAAAGATGATATTTCTTAAGTACGTAGATAATTACCCCTCCCGCTCATTAATATAATCGTAAGTATATATATACTTAATAATCGCAAGAAAAATACAATTAAACCTTAAATCCTGCCAAATTCGGTCAAACTAAGATATTATTTCATAAATATATTCGCAGAAAATTACAGAATAACCATAAATTCTGACAAATTCAGTCATTTAAAGATAATATTACTTAAATTATGTAAATAATCTACCATTCCCGATGTCAGGAAGTAAGTCCAGCAGCCACATTTCAAGACAGAGATTGAAGAGTAGCGGCGAATATTTTATGTTGAAGGTAATACAATATCAAAATTAATTTATGTTTGAACAATAACAAATGACACTTCTATGGTTTCGTCTGTTCACCCTCTCCCTATTTCTGTATTTTGACACTATTGTTTTTCTCTTTCTTAGGAGACCTTAGTTTGCCAAATAGACGAGGTCTGTTCACCCGCTCTGCTGCTCATACCATAATGTACACATATTAATTCAAGGCACAAACCAAAGTTGTGGAAAAATATATATTTTGCAAATATTTGTTTAATAACTGCAATAACTATTGTCATAAGCTGAATGTGTTGATCAAAGAAAAAAAAATATATTTTGGATAAATGATGATCAGCCCATTTTTAGAAAAATTGAGGTACAAACTTTAGAAAATACAATTTAAAAACAAAAACCAATGTGTCCGTATTTCTGAACAAGTGTTTTTACAGTAGACCTAATGCTGTATGGCACCCTTTTAATTGCAAGCATAGTTTGGTATTAGGTAGTCAAAACCTGGTTTTGTGGCCACATGTTTATAGACCTTATCTTTTCCATTCTCAATTTTCTATCACGTTTGTGTGCAGATTTTGACCACCATGAGTAAGCACTGTTATTCTCTCATGGATCCTTGTGTAATGTGACCATGATTATCTAAGCATGTTTATTTCCCCATCACTGAACTAATCCATAAACTTAATAAGACTTACGTGCAATCTAAACTGCCTGATTTCAACAACTGAGTCTAATTATATTGATTGCATATACAGGTCAGTTTATTGCAATCTTGCAATGTGCGTTGATTAACTTATTGTTATCAATCATATTTCTTATCCATCTAATTAGATGTATTTGGCCAACTAGTATTTATTTTCTTTCCCTCTATCTGTGCATTCGTTTCACGTTTCCCTACCCCCTCTCTCATTCTGTTGTTTTATGCTTTTCTCTTAAATGTTAAAACATTACACTTATCAATATATAAGGCCATCTATAGAGCGCACATGTGCTCCTTGTGTTGGACTACTAATGTTGTATGCAATTTTAACATGTATATAGTTTTACTTGAGCATAGAACTTACAATGTAAAATTCAAATTTAATGAATGGGAGAATACCAAACCATCCCAGTGCTTCGTATAAGGTTCGTATTTTTATATAAATTCATTAGATACATTATCTATTTCACCCCCACCATCACTATTCCATTCTAATGTGTGCCAGCCCTACCGTTTATAGATGTGTAATCAGAATACTCTCTCAGAATACTCTTTGAGCTCTAATCCAGAGGAAATGAATAGAGAAACAAAATGTCTATCTATGAAACATTGTTATTAAATATCCATCTTTTGAGTGATAATGCCTAGAGCATGTTATGTAATGTAAATACCATATTTCCAACATATTTTTATCTGTCTTCATTAACATTCACCATTTACATCCCTTGTGGATCAGGAAGCCCTATATTTTACTGTTACCATATAACCGTTTTTCTTTCAACTATTTGGTGTTTGATATCGATTGTCGATCTTACAACTTTTACTTTTTTAAACCTTTATTCATATAACAGATTGTATAGTGCTAAATGACCTAAACGTGCTGGTGCACCATTAACATTCAATGAATTAATGAACCACTTGGAATTTAGATATCCGTATTATAAATGTAAATTTACAACTTTCTGCAATTGTTTTATCTCAGGTAGTGCTTAGTCAACTTTTGCCATTAACTGATGTATGGCATAACTTGTGGAGCTTTAAAATTCAGTACACTTGACCAATGTGTTTCCTCTATATAATATCAGTGTAAGGAACAACTTAATTGGCTTTGACCTTCAGAAAACCACAAACCTTTGCAGCAAAGAAATAAAGTGCATCTAAATTATAAAATCTGTTCAGCCAAGAAATTGTATATACAAATATAATGTAAATGAATGAAGGAAACGCTTGTAATTGATATTATATCTTTATTTAATTATTTCATAAAATGGGATATTAGGCACATGCTGGATTATGGTACTTAGGTTCGATAGAGTAATAAGAAGCATATTATAAAGTATGTACCCTGGTAATTCATTTTAGGTTTAATTGTGACCTGACATCACATATGTGAAGTGACTGACGCTTTAAATATAACAGTAACACAAACATAATCGTTGTGGGTTTTTTTAAATTTCAAATGTACATTTTAATAATTATGTAAAACTCTATATATGATGATATTTTGAAACATATTTAAATCTTACCATAGATTTAACAAAATATATTCCATATATTAACATCATACAAAATTCATTTCAGAGACTGCCTGAGGTTCTACTTTAGTGATTTCATAGCAAGTGGATAAATGTAAACATTTCTACACACTATAAAAGACATGTCTTCTATTATAATCAAAAAACAATTGATGAAACCTAGTGGCTACATAGATGCTGTTTTACCCATTAAGAACCAGTACGTTGTAGTATAATATGTTTCTTTGATAATAAAACACCCAATCATAATACTTTAGGAGAACTACTACTACCAGTCACATCCAGGGCTCCCAGAGTAAAACTCATCACTGCAAAAAACGAGTATGCATTAAGGAAGCAGGTTTTATTTACGAGATCAACAAATGAATCTCTTGAAAATGGTTCAGTACTTCATATCAGTGCTTAACTTTGAATCTATATTGCAATTGCTTCATTTATTTGTTCATGGTCCTCTTCCATAACATATATTTAGTTGTTCACTATCTATAGTTTAAACTTGGTGGTCAAATACATTTCATAGCTTTTTTGGATATCTTTCATATTTAATGTTGATTCTAAACCATCAGCAAACTGAAATTTAAAATGTCCAGTCCCAAGTTTCTCCACAGACTTTTTGCAGTATATCTTCTCTTGACCCTCCAGTTGTCCCATCTTGACTGCAGCAGTATTGTACTACAGTAGCCCAATAATTTTTGCATAGATTACCTACAAACAAATTACACAACATTTCTTCTTTTCCACTGCCATCCAAAGCAACCAGATATTCTATCTTGCATTTTACCACCTATCTGTCTTAATTGACCAGCCAGTAACTCTTTTTGTCCAATAAACAACTGAATCGAGTATTTATTGATGAACCTCTTATACTCTTATATGTAAACTCAGTAAGTACAATAACAAATCAACACTTAATCAGAAATGTTTCCATTTTGTAATACATACATGCATATATATATATATATGTATGTATGTATGTATGTATGTATGTATGTATGTATGTATGTATGTATGTATGTATGTATGTATGTATGTATGTATGTATGTATGTATGTATGTATGCATGTATGTATGTATGTATGTATGCAAATGTTCAGGAGTATAGATAAAATAGGGCCTAAAGTATTCCCCAGACAGCTGAAAAGACAAACATTTCCAAAGCATGCAAACCAGTAAAAATTGACATTTTTGGCACGGTCGAGTTATCTTCTGTATTAATGATGCTTATACCAATTTATACTAATTTGTGAGTGCAGGTGTAACAGAGTAAAGGACATTGATGGTGTAATGAACAGATAGCTGAATATCCATATCTCTGAAGTATCAAACTTAGGTCACACAGGTTTACCTTGGACAAAACTATTTTAATTGTAGTATATCCATATGAAATAACTAATTGTCAAGCAACTTATATTCCAAATTTCATGAGTGAGCATGAAATAGAGTTCATCATAGCAAGGATGTAATAATCACACAGGTGAAGCGAATAATGCAATTAGAGCATGAAAGTGTTGTCACGCTGACATAAATGTAATGCTTGAATTGCTGACTTGCTTGGATTCTGGGATGAATCGTTACAACAATTTTCACAATACTAGATATTACTGGGTCAAAGATATTGAGGGTATAATGAACCAATAACAAAGAATCACATGTTTAGTCATTTTAGTAATTTACTTCCCACAGTTTACTAAATAGTGAAAATTCAGACTCTTACAACATCATTAATTATACTTAAATGCCCAAAGGTTCACTTGGTAAATCATTTGCATTCTGCATGGATTTGTATCTGATACATTAACGTTATTATCTTGATTTAATATACCCACCTGCGTACCTATCTATCTACATATCGTTTAAATAAACAATAAATGTTATGAGGTATATTATGACAGTACAATACACCACCACTTATTCCCTAAGTATCAAACGCACAGTGGATCTTAAATAACGGTTTTGAAAGAGACTCTAAAGGTAATTGGAACACGATAAATTGACAGAAGTAGTATATTTAACACACTTTGAAACTGAAACATAGTGGAGTGTAACATTTTACTATTAGGTAAAGTTTCACTTTATCATGTTTTTCCTCTCATGTAGCCCAATGCTAACAGTTTGACATCTAACCAGGGTCATCCTTATTAGCACATCTCTAATTCAAATTTCACAGCCAACTTCATTTGGGAGAGCATGGTTAATTACACATTTGAATAATATAATAATGACGAGAAGGCAAACCTTTGATATTGCCCTAAGGGACATTTGCTTGCTGCTAACAGTCTATTACAAAGATTGTGATTCCTGGATTGTTTCATTACTTGGATTTGATTTGGCTGAACATTTATAGATTGGTGTAAATTTAACTTTATATGCATGTCACAACAAACGCAGATTATATTAATAGAATTTTCATACATCCTTATGATAATACCAAGTACATCGATAAAATCTATATAGTCACTAAATTTCATCACCAAAGGAAACACGAAATGCACAGATCTTTGTGACACAGTTATGTATGCACATGACATTCACTATATATGTCACTTGCTAACTGTTTTGACAGCTGAATGAATAATTAAACAAACTAATTGAATCTTGAATGAACAATATTTGAAACGACTGTTGATGTATATTTTAATAATTTTGGCATGTAAAATCGTAAACAAATGTAACTTTAAAATGGGTTCGATAATGTTATGAACCATATGTTCATAATCTACTTATCAAATGCATCATATAATTGATCTAATAGTTACATGATACATACGGAAAGCATCCTGTATGGTAGTTAGGTATTATGAAGTTATCATAGTAGCATGTGTAGCAATTAGATAAATTGGTTTAAAAATTACTTGAAAAGTATGCACAATCTGTATGTTATCATTACCACCTGTTATTGAAATATATATTATTATGTGTTTATACCCATGGTTGAATATCCACTGCACTACTGTATTCAATGCAATCTGTTGATACATCTAGGTTGCAGATACATTATAAAATATATTCTCTTCATGAATACATGTATGACGTTATTTTTTCTCAACTGCAACTGGTATAACAATGTGAACACCAACAATTTCATTGATACAGGTTTATGAAAAAGAATAGGTTGAATTGTTCATATCATATAAGCACCATACCTTTATATACAGGGCACCTTACACGTATGAAAACAATACAAGGCCCAAAGCTTCTTCACATCTGAGAATATAGGATGCTTCTCTCCAGATCAAAGTTTACAATTTAATAAAATAATGCAAAAGTCCTTTTAAACAGTTAAGAGAGACATATAGGTGCCTCTGCTTTGCATTGAAAATGACATAAACAGAATCATGCTATTATTATTTGCGCTGCCTCAAAAGCTAAAGTGCAGCACAAATATTTGGTTTTTCTACAGGAATGTGTGTAAATTGTGTAAATTTGTGTAAATTGCAAGATTATTTTCATTTTTGTTCAGTTTGACCTATCACTCAAAATATATAATTTCCAAGTTATGAAACTTTAATTGAGCAGAATGGGCTGTAATGGAAACAAATCTGAATTAGTAAAAATATACTATGAAGAAAATATTTGATCGAAGTTATTGTGATTACTATACAATATGTGAGGAAATTCCATCCGTGATAACTTAATTGATGATAATTTTGATATTATTCTCAGTGATAATTTCCGAGATATATTCCTGAACTTAGTAGTATTTATCTACATTTTTCAGGAAGGACTCATGCAACTGATAAAAGTCGATACAGTGTTTTATTGATGTAATGTAAGGCTTTTACAGACCAGAGATGTACAAACTGGTTACTGAAATTTGCATCTTATTCTTTGGTACCAAATTGAAAACATATTTTAAACATTTAAACATCCAATATTGTTGAATTTCACGGAGTCTGCATTGAACTACAATGGTAGCCGGACATGTACCACAAGTCATGAAAGCAAATGCCTTCTTTGAATCAGTGTAACTATGTTGAATTGACAGAGCTAAAAGCTGTTTCTAGGCGATTATCTTGGTGTAAATGTTCTTTGATCGTGAAGTAGGCTTCATTATACAATTTGAGTGCAAAGTTTAGCTCCTAATTTAAATCATTAAGCTGGGCGCCTAATAGTCTTAACAGATGCAGAAGAAGTCATTCAACAGTTAGAGCAGTATGCCTAAAGTAAAGTTTCTTGCTACCACAGATATTCAGATTATATTTCCAAAGTCTGAACAGAAGCGAAAAACAACGATTTATGCAGAACACTTCTGGAAATGAGTTCAAGAAACGTGTGTTTTGATTTAAAATAATTCTCGGCTGATTTGTAAAAAAACATTAATAGGTTTAAATATACAGACTATTAATACGAGTAAGTAGTTATATTATGTTAATTTATATACTAGTATTAGGCACTTTTTTAACTATTCCCAAAGTATTCAGATATTTACTTCAATAAACATAGCCCGCATCTACTCATCTTGTAAAATTGACCCTATGAGCATCTAGTATATGTTATCAAATTTAAATGTACAATTTTCTAAAGATGTAGGTTATTAGCATTATATGTGATAATGGATTTCAGACTAGTTGATTTACATATTTTGATTAGTAGATTCATTCCTAAACCAGGAGATGTTTTATTTGCAAA
This sequence comes from Unio delphinus, assembly GCA_029339505.1. Taxonomy (NCBI): domain Eukaryota; kingdom Metazoa; phylum Mollusca; class Bivalvia; order Unionida; family Unionidae; genus Unio; species Unio delphinus. The sequence goes on along the minus strand of JAQISU010000134.1, from coordinate 5,029,469 downwards.
AACATTATATTTCAAGGGACTGAACAGTTTCGTTTTCTATATGTTTTCTCTGTTTAATAAAATAAAACAGGAAATTGTGCACATAAATTATACTTAGATTCAGAATCTGATGGAAAATGAGAGTTATTTAACTGCTAAGTAACAAAAACACAATTCAATACCAGTTTTAATTTTCTTCACAAGATCCCTGTCTGGTAACAATTGAAGACATTCATTGTATCCAAACAAAAAACTAAAAAACTCTTTACTAAGATATTTCTCATACAACTACACTACACTATATTATAACACTATATTATATATATATATATATATATATATATATATATATATATATATATATATATATGCAAAGAGTCCCATAATTTATTCAAGAAAGAAATATTGAAAATAACCTGTTTGTATTGCTGTTGAAATAACTTTTAATTTTAAATATTATAAGGTCACTCTTTGATAACAGTGTTTAGTCATATTGCATCCAATTAGCCGAGTTTGTTACCAATATTAAAGCAATATTTGTTTAGCTTTTATAAAACCTGCAGCACATGTTAATATCACTGAGATCTCATAAACATTTATTAAGATTGATATATCCATTCATGGCGATTATTAGATCTTGCATCTGACTAAACCAGTTATCACTCTAAAGGTCATATTTGTATTTATTTTTAAGTTTTATTAAACTTGCAATTAAAGTTTTTATAACGAGATCTCAACTGAAGTGGCAACTAGTTGCATGAGTTTTTAACCATTTTATTTATGATATGATGTCCCACCCAGTAACATTATTCTGACAAGTCCTAATACTAACCTCTTAATGCTGAGTGCTAGGCAGTACCATTTGTATAAGTCTTTGACATGACTCGGCAGGAGATCGAACCCACGACCTTCCACATCCGAGGCGAATGCTCTAACCACTAAGCCACTAGAGCAAGCGGTATACCGAAGAATTGTAAAAGTGATACAACATGGTAGATAAGTTAGGGAAAGAATCTTGATTGTAAATTTTCCAACTAAATTGCCATGTTATTTGAACATTATTATTTTTAATAATAATTTCTGTTATTGTTACAGCCAAACAATCATTCAAAATACTTGCTTAGTTAATTCAGTTTAGATTTTAAAAATTTCATTGAAAAATACTGATTAAAATTTGTCAGGTATACACAACTCAGCAAGCATCAGACTGATATCATTCTGGCCATGCAAACAGAAGAAAATATAAAGTTGGGAAATATGTTCTATATCTGATAGATGAAACAATCATTCAAATCAGTCAGGTCTAGGAAGTTGCGACCACTGAGGTTACACTTGGAATATACTATGAAAAGTAATGTAGGGTGTCAGTGATGTCATTAAAACACCTGAGGACATCAGTCAATAATATAATACCAGGGGACTTTGAACGTCCTTCTTCATACAGATTGCCAATAGCCATAACAAGACTTACAAAAGAGAGATCTCTTACGCTAAAGTAAAAATTGTTTATTAACAAAAACAACATTCAGCAGGCATTGCGCTTTCAAATAAAGCAGAAAAGACATTTTCATTTTACACTGAAAGAAAACACCCATCTGACGCTAAAGAATTTTCTGCTGTTCTTTATATGCATCTAACATTATTAAAATTTGTATGTACAATTTACACCATTTCAGTCCTATGACGTTTAATAATAAATATTTTGTGCTTTTAAACATTTGTTTTAATATATTGATGTTCTCTTGATTTTCTATGCATCCATCTTCATATTGGTCCATCCCTCTCATTAAATACTTGGTATAAAACTTGTTTTACAGTTTTTGCAAACCTTCTAATATGATGATAGCCCCACCTCATTGATTTCAATAACGAAAACAATTGGTGTGATAAAAATGCATATAAATAGTCATTTCATTGACTGATTTATAATTTCTAACCCAACTGACCAGGAATGCCCATGCAATGTCATTGTCTGTGGTTTTGGTGCTTAAATGAGACCTGATAAAAACAATTTCCTTTTATGTATGTAATTTTCTACAAATTTTAATTAGACTGGAATGTTTATAAATTCAGTATTATAGGCGGATATTGATTTTATTGCGCGGAATATATCACAATTCCGTAAATTGCCGAGTTTTGATGAGACAATATAACTCGTGATCCCATGACGCATTACTAGGCATTACTCGAATACAAACAAAACATGTCAAGCAAGACAGACAGGATGAGACAAGATTTGGGTTGCACATAAAAACGTTGAATCTTTCCTCCGAGGTACGCTCATAAGTATATATGATGAAGTATGTTTTAACAACGTGTTTAAGACATGACAGCAGAAAAAAGTACAGCAGAAGAAGGTGCTCATATTTCATATTTTGAAATTTAAAAAGAACAAAAGAACAAAAGTTTGTCTTATGGCTTTACTTTCCGCCGAATTCTTTGGCATCGATAGCACAAAAATAAGTAAACATGGAGGAGGTGAGATGTTACATATATCACTTCCATCTATTAGAAATTGTACTACATAAGGTGTGATAACCGTATTCCATAAATGACCATATATCTCTTGAATAAACGTTGTTCTATACATGGATGCATGCTCAAATATCCCTTTCCTGAAGTAAATGAGGACACTGTGAACATTGTTCGTTATTTTGAAGAAGCTAAGTAATACAGTTGCAAGAAACATGACAAGAAAAATTCGTTTTCCCTTCATCTTTGCAGCTTTTTTTCATCCGTAACGTTTTAGTCTGGAAAAGAGAGTATAACGTTAGATTCTCAACTGATTTAAAACTAAACTGTGCTTTTAAAATATTGTTCAATTTCAACTGTATTGAAGCTAAATGTTTATTTCTTATATGTTACGATGACTTATAGATAAGAACATTTGACTGCACAAAATTAAAACATCGAATAAAACAAAACACTGCACTAATTCACCTAAAAAAAATGTTTTCTACAAACCGTACTAATTTGTATAGGATTTATCATGTTTTTCCTATCACATTGTCTCTAATTACATGTATCTACTAATTTTCATGATTTTAGTAAGGGTCTCTATGACATGCTGCATAATCCCAGCTGATTAACGGCCAGTGTCAATACTAGATGAGGCATACTCTGTATTAGAAGTGAAACTTGAATAAAAGCCTCGGCAGTGTTTTATCTTCCACATCAGAAATATTTAAATTTTTCATTACGAATAAACGCAAATCTGACAAATGCCTTCCATATTGACTTTAAGATTGCACGTAATCAGCCCTGCACTGTTCACACATTCGAGCTTTAGATCTGAGCCATAAATTGGTCAATGAGTGCATCAGATACAACCTATCAATTTCTCCGGTTGCAATCACACAGAAGACCATGAGAAGCAAACCACGTTTGGTATAGAGCTATTGATACGCGAAGTTATAGTCTTTTTCTACTTATATGCAGAAGAACAAATAGATCAAAATGCCGTCATAACAAAAAAAAAATACCATTCAAAACGTAAAAGTGTCGACGTGGATGATCGTACAACTCTTTGGTGACAAGCTAAATAACAGAAAGAAGAAAAGCTTGTAAATGTTGTCAAACGTAACCAAGAATTGAATTATCAAAGTGATAAATGAAAATAGGAGAGAAATTTGAACTATTACGATGTAAAATCCAGAATAATCCTGATAGAGTTCTATAAAAATTCTAAATAAACGCAAAATCCTTTATACATATTAAAACCGAAAATGAATTGCCCGCCAGTAATCGTGACGTTCTCAATATTGTGTCGTCCAGAACTCCTCAGAGTAATTCACAAGTTTCAAAATCATAGCAATGTCACATTAAAGAGCACCTTGTTTTCTTACTGAATAATGCAGGCAAAGGTTTATATCTCAAATAATATCTACGTACAGCATAAATCACGTCAAGAAGAACAAAAAATGAGGATGATTCCAAATTGTAATAAATCTAAATGTTAAGTTTAGTTTCCGTATACACACTTTGTATTGCGACAGAATTTCACAATATACCGCACGTGATCGCCTTTAAAACAAAACATGCAAATTCAAAAAGCTTTACCGTTCCACAAATGCAGCTTTTGATGATATCTACATTAAAGAAAAAAAAAATATTTTTGAACCTAATTGTATCATGTCCACTTATACAAAGAGCATTCAATAAAATCAATGTATATGGTCTACATACCACACTGTGCACATTCTGCATGAGATTTTGTTCGTGGAGTATGTATTTATTTTTAATGGGGATGTATCAATGGTTTGAAACGTTCTTTGAAGATTTCACGGCACAAAACGCAGTTCAAACAGTATTCTTCTTGAAATGAATTAATAAACTGTTCAATGCGTATAATTAATTGTTAAATCTAATGTCGATAAAATAACAAAACAAATCTTTGATAAAGTGCTTTAAATATACATATATCTTACTTAGTCTAACAGAGCACGAAAAATAAAAAAGCAATCAATGCCTTAATAACTCTAATTATGCTAACACGACAGCCAATGATGACATTGTTGACAGTTTTTTAATATGATAGTTCATATGTTTGCATCATAAAAGGTCATTTTTAGTTATATCTTACCCTAAAATATTGTATTATAAAATGAAGGATCCGTGTCTATTAAAATCATTCGAGAAGTGTAATCAAATGCAAAATGATACATAAAACCATAATTTAAACTATTTAAGGAAATAAAATAAAGTGATTAAGTCATTAACAATTATGTTCATATTAAGTCCCTATACCAAATATATACAATTGTATTCTTAAAGTACATAGTCTGTGTTATCTGCTAATTATAGTTAGTATCTTAACTTCAACTAGCGCATAACAATTATTGAAAACACAATGACACTTAAAATCTGAAATTTTCAAGAATTTGGCAGATTAGTGATAGAGCTACTAGCGAAAATCTGCAACAATGTATGGCAAACAAGAGACTAACCATCACCGTGGACCCAGTCACTGATTATAACACTCCATCAAAAAGACAATCGCCAGCTTTGCCACAATTACAGAACTATCAGTTTCATCAGCATAAAGACTGAAATCAAAAGCAGACGAAATAATATGTTAAGAACAGGCCGTGTTCCGGAGTGGAAGAATCACGACATAACACATATTTAATATCAGGGTTCTGTGTGTAAAGTACTCGCAACATCAACAATACATTTAGCATATATTCATGGATTTCAAAAAGGCCTCTGACACAATGCGGCATGACAAATTGAGGGTCACATTGCATAAGCACAACAAGGGTCAAACGTTGACCTATGCCATCAATAGGCTATACGACAAGGCTACCATTAAAGTAATTACGCAATGTTATGTGGGAGACTTATTCCATACAACAGAGAGAGTACTTCAAAGCTGCCTCCTTGTCACCCACGCCTTTCAACATCTACGTAGAGCGTGAGCGAAACCCTGGAAAACCACCGTGGGAATGTCAGCATTGGAGGACGTAACATCACCATCCTCCGCTTTGCAGACGACGTTGATGGGCTGGCAGATAGTAAAGACTAGCTTGTCAGCTTATGGAAGAACCAAGATGAAACATCTTCAAGATTTGACATGGATATAAGCGCTGTGAAGACAAAACTGCTGACAAATAGTGACACACAAATCTAAGCCAAGATTAAAGTCAGAGGACACGAACTTGAAATAGTGAGCAAGTTAAAATAGTTTAGTTCCATAATCACGGAAGAGAGATCAAGATCAGAAATATCGTCACGAGCAGCACAAACAACGGCAGCTATGTCAATGCTAAAACCCCTATAGAGAAACAAGAATATATGTCTCAAAACTAAAATCAGATTATTGAGAGGAATTGTCATCTCAAACGTTTTGTATTCATGTGAGGCCTAGATCATGACAGGAAAAATACAACGAATTATCCATGCACTTAAAATGAAATGCTATAAAACCATCTTTGGCATCTCGTATATGGATCACATCACAAATGAAGATGTGCGTAACACCATCAGGCGCAAAATAGGCAAATATAAAGACATCTAAACAACCGTCAAATAAAATAAGCTGGAATGGTACTGCCATGTCATTAGCGCCAACAGTCTATCAACCAGAGTCCTGATGAGCAGAGACACAGGCATTTGCACATGATCGAGATAAGAGGAGAGAGCTGGTCAGATGTTCATCAGCACAGCGTCAGCGACCACATAAGGTGAAGAGACTGATGAAGATGATGATGATGATTATGAATAACTTTTGTTCCAGTCTCTTTGTACATTAACATTACAAATATAACAAACGTCAAAACTCACAATTGCTTTCGAACACTGACATATTAAAGGATGTCAATGGAAGCTAACGTTTAACAGGAAAGCACTGAGTAGTGTTATCAGCTAATGAAAACTCGTTTTACTTACAGCTATTACTTTAATGTCACCGTAGTTGCATAATTGACCATGACATAAATATGTTTCTATATTCTTAACATGAAAAGACCGATAACAACAGCTATATCTATTTCAAGTTGTATTGGTCCTTATCAAAAAACATCTAGATCATAGTTCATTTAACCAAATCAGAATATTCTGGTAAAATGAAAATGGAAGAGGGTAATAAAATCTCAATACATTATACATTATACAGGAATATATATATATATATATATATATATATATATATATATATATATATATATATATATATATATATATATATAGTCTAGATAATGAAGAGATTTTTTCAATTAGGAATAACTAAAATGGAAGCGATTATGTGGGAGCCTGAAACAAAATATATTTAGATCTATAATTATGTCAACAAAATAATGATACAGGTTTGTATAACTGTATCACAGACAAATGTGACAATAATTTGATTTAGTGAAAGAGCTAAGAAAGATCAAGAGCTTCGATAATTATAGAAAGTATTTTGGATGTAAAGTACATGCTAAACATTGATTCAGAGATTTAATGTAATGCTGTTGTAAATCAATAAGTCGAAAAAAATTATTGTAATGAACTGATTAGATACAACAATGATGTACTTACGTAGATTCTGAAATATAGGAAATACTGAAATCGTTAGAAGACTGTAAGACATTAAAATTTCACCTGGAAAAAAATCAAAAACATATCAACAACAAGATCATGCACATCCATATCATAATATTAATTATACTTATATTTATAAATAAATTTACTAACTGAATTAAGAAGATAACTGATAACACAAACATGTTATCAAATTTGTCAAGGAAGTATGATCAACAAATGAATTGATGTTTATTTGGAAGCTGATATTAATCATCTGAACCCTTACCTACCTTCCGTCACTATGCAAGCTTATATACGTACCATCGTCCTTCATTCAAATTATCTCCAATAGATAATTCACCTCAATATGCCATTTAAATGAAACACTAAATATATACAATATTGAATAAATTTATACATTATATCTCTTAAGAACAATAATTTTATATCGAGATAGAAACATTAATTTAAAGTGTTAATTATACGTTTTTATAACAAGCATCATTGTAATTATTGCAATACAAGCTTGTCATTGATAAAATATCTGGATAAAAACAAATTTGGTTTCCAAAGAAAGATTGTTTACAAAACCTCAAACACAATAAGAAGGAAGTAAAATTAAATCTGGCAGCAGTATCATTATTTGTTACCATCAAATACAAAAATGCCAGAAGTAAAAATGATCAAATGCGGTACATTATTTATCCCTTCAGCAGGCACAATTTCAAATATTTGAACTCGTTTTGACAAAATAATTCTTCAGCAGGTTCCGTATAAATCTGCATTTATCGTTCTAATTATTTTCAAAACTTAGCTTGTGTTATTGATATTATGTAGCAAGACTAACACTTATGATCCCAAATCGGAGGAAATATACCTTGGAGTTAAACTTAGTATCCTCGAACAAACTGACGTTATAGTTTATTGTCCGTGAGGACAATTGTCTTAAAAACTCTTCCATAATTTTGAAATCATTTTATAAAATCGTTAAAGAATTTGCAAACAGTTTTTGGATAATGACTTTTAAGAGTTGCAATTTCCAAAACACTTAGTTTCCAAGTTAAGGATTACAACATTTTCATGATATATATATATACGCTTTGATATATAGGGTGTGATACGTTCTGGGATAACAAACGTAATTGAACATACTATGACGATCAATACATTGAGAATCAAATACATTTATAGTGAACCGCTCGACTTACAGATGCTGGAAAATTACTATCCATTTCATACTTTTGTTCTATTCAATGGTTTAGATCTCGTAGCCTACTACCGCAATGAAAGCATAGCATAAAATAAGTTAACCATGATTAAGAACTTAAACACATTTGTTTCTAGTAGTATACCATTACAGATGCAGGGTACGTTTTAGCAGTAGCCTCAGAGATCATTCTGTCCGAAGATTGCTTGACGTTAAGTGCAAAGAATTTTACGAATTTCATTTACTCAGTATACAAATTCACTGGCAGCTTATAAAACAGATAACGTAGTAAGTATGAGCTAAAACAACAGTAATACTCTCTGTACTATTACAACGCGACGCTTAAGTAAATGAATTGAATTTCACATTGGTATGTGTTATACAAATTGTGTTCAGGTAATACTACACAAAAACGCACACCATACAAGGTGGCAATGCATGATGATTAGTGAAACCTGGATAAGGAGGTACAATATAAGAAAGATTTACCTACATATATCAAAAAGGTGGATAAGAAAACGTCACAATCTCATTTGATTTCTATTTTCATTCTTAGGTTATTTAAATTGTCCATCGCAAATGTAAAATTAAAACGTGATATATTTATGCTAAATATATACGTTTGTATTTTTCGACAGCTTTTTGTATCAATATTGTTCTTCTCGCATCAGCATTCTTTTTATATAATATTAATGAAACTACTAAAGGTTGTAAGACCATAAACACTATTTCAGTTTCCTACTGATGAAATCCTTAAATCCACGAATTATTATCCATGCTAGTTTAACATTCTTAGATTGAAAAGTATTGAGGAGCTTTCAAACAGATATAATAAACAACATTGTTGCATATAAATGCCGCGGGATAGGTTTGTGGAAAACAAGAAAGGTCACAACAGTGGATTGAAAAGAAACAAAGTAGACTAAATGTCACAAAGTTGCATGGTGAAGTTCACAGACTGAACACACTATGTGTATTTATTAGGAATTTTTGTTCTTAAAACAGATGCAAATATCACTTCTCTAAATAAAAACCATACCCTTATCTTATTCTGAAATCATAGACAAACTACTTACAAATTTGTTTCATTCTGTAAGAAAAATGCCTTAGAATGACCCATACAATTATTTACACGTAAAGAAATAAAGTTATTAGGTTCTAATACTATCCTCTATTAGAAAATTGTCATTTTTAAATGCTTAAATATAATTAGAACATTCTTTCACTGGGTATAGCCACCATATGGTACAAATCGACATAGTGTAAAACATTGCCGAAATTATGGCTTACAACGATGTAAATATACTATTCACTTTATTTAATTATTCTGTGATTCTAATTTGTAAGTCATGTTTTTACTTCAATGGTTCTGCTACAAACTATTTGGAAATGTATTAATTGTACGTGCTTGACCGTCTTGTAAATCTATTAATACATTTGTATTAAAATAATCAATACACGGTCTCAAGTTGAGCAGTATATTATGCTTAGTTTTCAGTCAGAAATTTGGTTACATCTTGCTAGAGTTTTTGTTTTTCTATTTGTTTTGATGGGTTGGGGATGGGAATCATTTAATAAGGTTTCCAACTTTTCTGTCCTGTAAAATCTGTTTCCTAGCTTTGTCTAAGTTGTTTCCGAAGTTTAACTCTCAATTTATTTATCAACTTAAGTATGTAAACGTGTTGCATGACAAGAAAATATGTTCTTGATTTTTCTAAATAAAATTTTTTTTAAATGTACGGTTAGTGAAGTAAGTGTGTTGGAAATATTTGTCAGAAACGCTATTTATGATTGGATATTCCATATATTAAATAATGACAATATCGTACAAACAACGACATAACCTGATTTTCAGCTCACTTTATTTCTAAAAGCAATAATACAAAAACACAAATTTTTAGTAATTAGTTTTTATTTCTAATAAATCTTTAAACTAGCATATAATAAATAAAACCTATTAAAATAGAACCATAATATATTAGGCGTCAAACAATTAAATCTGTAGTAACATTACATTTAAAAACAAGGTGTCATGGATCATAGAATAGAAACAAACTTCATAATGCAACGTTTACTTTAGAGAAAAAATGGATATGTAGGAGTAAGGTAGGTTGATAGGTTGTACACTCGTTGATAGGTTCTGTTGGTTGTGTTTGTTGGTAGATGGTCTGGTTCCGATCTTGGAAACTATACCAACACGTTTATGTGTTTTCTCTTTAACGATAGACATCATTTCGTATGGTTAAATGTTGGAAGGTAAGTGGACACATTGATATATTTTCTATTTAATCGCAGGTTAAATTATGATTTAGTAAAGCTAGAAAATACATCTGTATATACTTGTATTTACCTAATTGATAAAAACTCTCTTCATTGTAAATCTGGCATAGGAATCCCTTAGATAAAACAATTTTTGGACTAAAACCCTGCTTGTAGTGTACAGTTAGGTAAGGAAGATAATTTCCTTTAATTGTTTTACATGTTACATTTTCATTGTCCGATCTGTCAAGTTTTGGCAAATAATTGCATGTATTTTCCGATTATCTCTTTAAGCTACATGGCTATAGTTCAGATTGAACGATTATAAAAGATGTATGTAAATAACAGTAGCAGCATACAATTGTATTGCATTTGTTTAACCAAAGGTATGGCAGCTTATATTTAAATATATGTTCATTACAAATTTCATGTTAAAGAATGGTTTTCATCAATGTCCTCCATACTTAAGTTAATAAATGTAATATAGAGTAGCCTTTTCAAAAAGTCAAAGATATTGAAGATATAGACCATACTTTCCATCCACGATTTAATTGAATTTATTTCAGATCTACTGGCGCAATTGAAGCTAATATGTTTTTTATAACTACTAAGTGATCATGTATGCTGTAAATGTAAGTCTTATTTAAAATATTATACATCAACCGATTTCATTAATTTAAATTATTAACGGGAAAGGTTAGTTCAGATAAATCCAAATTTCAATATAACATGACCCTGATTAGAACATGAAAACATCTGTTTATATTTGATATTTTACATAGATATATAAAAACTATATATTGAATCATAGTTATTTCGTTATGTTTGCATTTGTTAAAACTGAGTGTGCTTAGAACGAAATAATGCATACATTTTAAACCGAAAATGCATATCTTGGATTTCTTAGTACTTTCAGGAAAAGGTTGTTGTCAGTACCTGGATCCTGCCAATACCAGTGAGACCATTGAAGGTTTAAATAGTATTGCGTGCCATGGTGCTCAGTACAAAACATTTCCAGTTATAAAAACAACAAAATTGAAGGATTTGCCTATGTCAGGAGAAGATCGAATTGAAAAAAATATTGCATCAAAAATGTAATACGAACAATAAATATACCTGTTCAATTCAAAGATTACGTTAAGTCCTTTATTGACATTCATATGTCATGGAAATACATGTTCTGGACAGATCAGAGCACGAGACGATTCATATAAGATCACTACCCCAACATTCTTTCACTATACGACAACTATGTTAATCCACTTAACCGAGCTGATTCCATGCGACATATGCTATTATTTTACTATGGTGTTGCATATATCGATTTAGATATAAAAAGATTGCGTCCATTGGATCCGATGATTAAAAAGTATTACTGCTTTTTTGCACAAGATCCACACATCCATTCCATAGTATATTCAAACGTTTATGAACAAGCCAGTACGGCGTTTATGGCTTGTCGGAAACGACATCCATTTATGAAAAGCGTTGTAGAAAACCTGTACACTTTCTTTCATTTTGCAAATGAGCACGATTCCACCGGGCCAAGGTTTCTTACGTTTTTATTTAGACAATTATCGAGACAAAGATGAGACGTGAAATTAACAGACGATGAATATGTATACTTAAGTCAACCGAATATTTTAATCCATCCGTTGATCCTGGAATAAACAATCTATTAGCAATGCAATGTAGTGGAGTTTAGTGCTTGTCCTCACTTCGTAAATGGCAATGCGAGCAGTGGCGAATTTGAAGGAGTAAAATCCGAGCCATATACATTTCCGTTGACAAACCATGTATGGGCTCATATAGCGTATCTAAATACACAATCTCCGATTCATATAGACATATTTACACTTTGTCCTGGAGTTACAATTTATGAATATATCAAAGATGACAGCTGCAAGAATTAATAAAATGCAAATAAACATAACGTACATATGAAAGTTAGGAAGAAGGACCAATGTCAAGTAAATATTTATTCTTGGATGTAGAGATGATCTTCAAAATGGCTATATGTACATTGCAAGAAAACAAAGATGGAACATGTTTCCTCATTCGTGACAGGCACAACAATTTTTTCGATATGTAAAGTTTTTTCTGTGAACATTCGTAGTTATGTGTCCAAGTGTTGCACCTCAGTGTATGAATGTTTTCAGCTTGGAACGTCTACACTTAAAATGCAATTGGCGTGTTATGTTGCACAACAGCATTATACATATTCACAAATATATTGAAATATGTAATATTTAATTATACTGTATTTTTAGATATTCTTTTATGACCATAGTTGTTGATCGGTTGGCGGAATAAATACATTTCATTTAACTCAATGCGATATCATGCGTGTCAATATGTTAACGATTTTTAGAACATAAATGAAAAGGTTTGAAAGAGGGCAAAGCAACACGTTTAGAACATTTAGTTGCAAAAAAGTATCCAGCAAACTTTCTAGTTAGTAATGTGCAAAATAAATTCCAGAGTGCATATCGGTTACACTGACTGGAACAAAAGTAAGATTTCTTTTTTCATCGTTTGATCCCTCGTTACATATACAAGTAATTACCAGTCTATTCAATTAATTACCGGTCTATTCAAATGCTTATTGTTCAGCAAAAGGTGAAACCGGCAACATATTTTAGTACACTCTCCATACTTCAGTATATAAGTTAACTAGATGTACTTTACATTAGCATCTTTAAAATGAAAAGATAAAATGAGCCGTGGACATACTATATCTAAACGATTACTTATATTCAATGATTTTACTTTCTGTATGCATAAATGTTTTGTGCGATACGTTTCATAGGTATTGCTTTATTAATAAATTGTTGTTTGTTTGTTTGCATCTATCTTTTGATATAAATATGCGTTAGATATGCAAAGTTCGCGTTTCACGTTGATTTTATTTTCCATGTTTTTTTTTGCACTTTTGTCTCCTAATTTGATGTGTGTCACCTGTGTTATGAGCAACATGTTTGATATCGTACTTGCAAAATGTGTTCTTGTACTTATTTGTATATTTGCATGGAAGCATTTGTTCTTAACTAACATGCCATCAAATAAAACAATCAAGTCATATATCTCCAAAATCACGAGATAATTGTTTGTTCTGGCATTATATCTCTTTTGTGAACTTCACAAAATGTTGCGGTTTAGGGAAGACTGTATGGTCTTTGTATTTTCTTTCCAGTGCTGCTCGATTTTAATTTATTTATATCAAGTATTGTGCTGTTCACAAAAAGCATCGTAATGCAAATTGTAAACGTATCAATCGACGTTACTATTTTTTTCCATTCTTAATTTACAGTTAATACACTTTCATACGTGTGTATTCAACTTTAGAATTTCTACCAGTAGTTTAAAGCAATTATCATTACACCTGAATCAATTCACATTTAATAGAAAATATTAATTTTAATATTTTATAATCTCTTCTTGGACTTTAAATCTTTACTTTAATGGATTCACTTTAAGTCTTATTCACTTCATCGCGTTTGTAATATAATTAATAAAATAGTTTTTATTCATTATGAGCATATTTATCAATTTAAAGTAATACATTTTACGTTATCGGATTGGTAATAACGTTTCCTATAATGTGTTTTTCAGGTTTTAGTTACATTAGATTCTTAAGAAAAGTTGTTTGGTGCCTAATTTGCCAATAAGAAATTGTGAATAGCAGGACTTCTTGTGATGAAGATGAACAAGTAATATCATGCAAATATTACCAATTATGTTCAAATCCTAAAAATATATGTATATATTAATGAAATAGGTAACACGAAAGGATAAGACCATTCTGTTAAGAATTAAATGGCCTTGAGCCGCCAGAATAAATGACCGTTAAATATATTGTGACAAGTATGTTTATTTTCAAGAGGGGCCGACGCATTTATTTTACTGTAACATGCCAGAGATCGCCTAGTAATACAGTAGTACTATTGTCACGACTACAAGAGCTGCTTTTGAAAATTTAGTAAGGGAAAAAATTCAATAAACCGGAAATAATAAGCCGTTTTAAAACAAATATAACTATGCTATGTTAGAACTATAAGAAATTATTTACTTAACCGAATTCATATTGCACATGTGAGAGAATAAGATGCAAGATGATAATTATTGTTTATATAATGCATTTAGTTAAACGGAATCAGGTATAAAATCTGGAGTCCGACAGAATTATGTATGCTTTAAGACACTGATTAACTTTTTAAATACCATTTTCATTTTTAAATACCATTTAGATAACAATGCATTTAAGGTGCCGTTAATACTGAATTAAGAAAAAGCTAAAACTTACATTTTATTCTTCAAATGAAAATAAATGGTTCCTTAAACAAATCATATCTTGCTTATGTTCCTGGAGCTTGACGTGCTTAAAATGATAATTTTACTTTTTATTTTTCAATGTAAAATCCATAGCAAGGCGTAATATTATATTCATCGCAATAACATCAATTAAAATTTGAAAACGGTAACACGTTAAATAAATGATGTGTAGGTTATGTTAATTGTGATAAATGTATAACTGTTGCTTGAAAGCTGGCATTATTCCTATGGAAACCACATATCTGCCATATGTCATTCTTATGTGGTAAAACATATCAGCCGTTTGGAAAATATATACCAGTCCTATGTAGATTCTTAAACCGTATAACCCTTCCCACCTTCAAGAACAGATTTATATCGACATAGTTGTGTAAGGTTTAAATCTTCATTGATATCTGACCATTTTAAAGCAATATATTTATGGATTGTTAATACAAAGATTTAAAGGTTCATTTTCAAATTTAGTTTATTTAGTTGATACAGTTCATTAATTGTCCTTTAAATTCACCATATATCTAAATAATCACTTATCCGATGTCCCGGTTGTCTTTTCAATAGTTGTTGTCTTAAGGTACAATATCCTTAATTTTAGTATTTGATTCGAATTTTACTTCCTTTTCTGTTAACAATGCAAACACTTATAAAAAGTGTATGCCTTTTTAACTGTCAAGTTTCGTGCGTAAACTTCAACATAATTCTTTTTTATTCTTAGCTGAACACAACTAAATGTTAATTTTAGAATTTCTTATATTCATTTGGCCCTAATATAACATAATGTTTCTTCTGCCGACTTATTGATTTTTTTTTCGTCTTGCTATTGTCTGCATAAACGCTTCGTTGTATGGCCGTTCTAGCTTGTTACCTAATGTATGTCATATCTGAAACTACAAACAGATGCTAAGTACTCAACATTCGTTCTGATAAATTAGTTATCATTAACTTATCTATCTTTCGATGAATTTTGCAACGATTCTTTATATCAAGTTTTAATATAATAAAATGAGTTTTCATTATATTTATTTTTACGTCTAATTATTTTGATATTAAAATTTGCTATATGCCGTGATTATCTTCATGAAATATATAGGTTGTAACGTAATCGAGCTGACACCGTTTGCGACTGGGCTGGTGTTAAAAAAAGACACGTGTGCGAGTGACAATGAACATGTATTATTCTCTCACACTAATGATCAGGAAACATGACAACAATATAAATACAAAGGTACATAATATGGAGCCAAATAATAACATGCAAGATATAGAATTAAATAAGTGGACGCAAAGGCTACTGTACCAAACTCATGTAGTCGAACACTACTGTATTAAACTCATGTAGTCAAACACTACTGTATTAAACTCATGTAGTCAAACACTACTGTATTAAACTCATGTAGTTAAACACTACTGTATTAAACTCATGTAGTCAAACACTACTGTATTAAACTCATGTAGTCAAACACTACTCTATTAAACTCATGTAGTCAAACACTACTGTATTAAACTCATATAGTAAAACACTACTGTAAAGTTCTTATAGTCAAACACTATAACGGACGTCAGCAAATGCGTATCCAATGTTTACGCAACATTGGGCACGTCATTGACCCACTTTCCGGCATGGTAACCTCAACCCTCCAGACTTTCATGCACCTACACGTTAGCACTTTCCTGACGGCCTAACCATCCATATAATGTCGCATTCATATAATCTCGTATGTACCGATATAGATGTGACTGCTTAATGTTGGATGAGCCAAGCCTCTGAAAATTGTGTTTAATGTAGAAGATTAGAGAAGTGACTACAGGTAAGAATATTTTAAAATATAATTGACGAGGACTATTAAATCGTGTTTACTTTTTCTGTAATAATGGTTAAGACGCAGCTCATTCGTCCTTCACGTCGTTTAATCTGCCACTGTGTCATTTCTGTGTAACGTTTAATTTCGGGTTTAAATGAGGATTTTATTTCAATCTTCCACAAAAGGAGATGGTTATACTTGTTTAAGAAATATCCTGACCTATGTTTCCTTTGTTTCGTCATGGCACATAATATTGATCCTGAATTTGATCAATCAGAGACATTATAAATAATGAAAACAATGAACCATGTTAGTTGTAAATAAGATACATTATTATTAATAATCATCATTACCATTGCCTCAAGATTTTTTTTATAAAACAAATACTGAACTCTGAAAGGCAACTGGCATAGCTTTCAAAAATGTAAGCATATTGAGGGTCAGACTATATATTATAGACTAAGATCAAACCATGATGTGAGTACTTAGATGATGGTCAGACCAGGATATACGGCTCAACCTCGAACTAAGTGTTTTAGATTTTCAAGCGTGAGTTCGTTTCTAATATATATATATATATATATATATATATATATATATATATATATATATATATATATATATATATATATATATATATATTATTGAATGGCTAGCACTATATGGTGGGAATAGTTACGATTTATAATTTTAGCTCCAAGGCATCGAAACGCAGCGGATACTGATATTCAAAACAGTTATGTTCCTCGGAATGATTTTGCTATGAATGGGATATTTTAATACAATCTGATATAAAGTATATACCGTCATAGTTATAATGTATTCACAATTAAAAATATGATTACATTTCTGAATATGCAAATTGTTCATCTGAAGTTAATAGTGAAAAGTATTATTCCGAAAAACGTACCTAATGTTGACTTGAGCTTTATTCAATTATATTCATGTGTTTAAACCAAATATATAGGCAAAACATAAATAAATATTTATAATTCAACTGAAAAGCTGGTATTGGCTTATGATGTTAAAGTGAAGACATATCTTTGTTGACAAGATATGTTTACCGTACAATCAAGATTATTGATAGCATGAAACGGTTATGCGATAATGTCTGATTACGGTGATGCAAGCGGAGCAGTAAATGCTGCAAGAAGAGGAAATATTGCAACGGACCATTACATTTATGTTATCACTGACTTGTATAATTTCAAAGTCACTAAGGTTAGCTATGTTTGGCATCATTAACGTCAACAGTTCGTGTTAGGGCTACAAACACAATTACAATTACTATTCAATTGCCAGTGAAATTTTCAATGTGACCCTATATATATGGTACGTTTAATAATAAGTTGATTTTCTGTAAACCGTCTCTCTCTCTCTCTCTCTCTCTCTCTCTCTCTCTCTCTCTCTCTCTCTCTCTCTCTCTCTCTCTCTCTCTCTGGTCTGACAGAATAACATTTGTTTCAACACACATTATCTCTGGGACATCTTGTATCTCTCTCTCTCTATCTATCTATCTCTCTCTCCTTCTCTCTCTCTCTCTCTCTCTCTCTCTCTCTCTCTCTCTCTCTCTCTCTCTCTCTCTCTCTCTCTCTCTCTCTCCCTCTCTCTCTTGCATTTCGTGAAAGGACATTATCAAGAACGCATTACGTTCAATTATCCATTTGAGAAGTTATATGAGCTGTCCACCGACGCATTTATGACTTTCATGCAGCACCCCTCAACAAAAGTCCTGTCGTAAAGTATTTTTAAATACAAGCTAGTGAGGCTGCACGTCATCATATTAAATGTAGAATGGGACTGTCTGAACAAATCCATGTCTTCCAATCAAATGTAATACATCGCTTTCTTTTTGGGAAATCTCCTGATCCGTGTCTATCGTCTGATGCCGGTCCATATTCGATAACATATTGTATTTGGCACGTGCAGTATGCGGAGTGAGTGCCTAATGCATAGTCAAACTGAATATATTTAGAATGTTTCTGTTGAATATTTAACAACAATCTTCAGTCATTACTAAGGCGTCAAATAATTATCATACATTATAGTCACTGTAAACTCGATGTACATTATGAAACACCACAAACAAAACAAACAAAAAGATTGTTGCAGTAGGACCATGTTAGGTGCATATTTGAATAGTATAAGGTCCTACAATACCTGTTGGCT
The DNA here is from genome assembly GCA_029339505.1 of Unio delphinus. NCBI lineage: Eukaryota > Metazoa > Mollusca > Bivalvia > Unionida > Unionidae > Unio > Unio delphinus. The sequence continues at coordinate 5,010,722 of JAQISU010000134.1, read as the reverse complement.
TGTGTTCGTCTGTGGTAGATTGGAGAAGCGTCACATTGGTAACATGGTTCCCGACTGTATACAAGTGAAACTAACATGACTATGCAGTCAGTGATGTGGATGGTACAAGCATCCACTGTGGGTTTGATTGAGGGGAATTGTATTCGAATAAACTTGAAGAATCGCTCATTCGTTGTGATTGACGCTGTTCAATGCCAAGCTGAGGCCAAGGTGTTAACCAAATATAAAATCCATTGCTCTTACCAACAGCTGCTGTATATGATATATGATCATCATAATTAGTGGCATCTTTAACAAACTGACTGTTTTATTATATTTATAGCTCTATTGGCCGAGTCTTAGAATTAAAATGGTTACATACACGTTGCGGCGAATTGAGTCAATGTACTCTGCATCGATGGAATAGCGTGCCTTGTTAAAGAGAGCTACGATTTCGTGATTGACAAATCAGCATCATCGGCATGAATGAGTTTTCAATGAACTCACTATAATATTTTGGATCCAAAGAAGATATAAGATTTTCCCTAATAATATATATATATATATATATATATATATATATATATATATATATATATATATATATATATATATATATATATATATATATATATATATATAAGATATAAGATATAAGACTCTCCGAATTGCTAGTTTTAACAAAATGTGCTCAAAATATAGAGTTTATCTTTAATGAGGTAAATGTCAAAAATTATAAAATGTTCTCTTCAAAAATACATGATTGCAAGAAATGTACGTTTAAAAGTCCGAAAGAAGTTCTCAAAAGACATTTCTTACTGTATCTAGGTAATTGTGAAGATATATAATTGGTTTGTCTCTACTGACACATGCATGATTTCCAGACAATGGCTTCAGGAGATTCGAACCATCCAATGAGTTGCATAATTGCATCCCTGTCAACAAGATATTTTTATACATGTCGAATGTTCCTTCCTACTGACGAATGCAAGATTAGCAGTAACTGTATTCAAGAGATATGATCATTCCAATCAGGTTTAAAAATTAATAAGTTTTCAAACTGCATTCTGCAAGCTGGTTTTTAGCTACTTGCGATGAGACACAAAGGAATACTTTATACTTACAAACACTTGAATACCTGAAATTAGAGTCAAGAGAACCGTACGGTCCGAGGAGTTAATATATGCAACATTGCCATAAACGTTCTTAAAATTTCATGTTTAACTGTCGTTAATTAATTCTGAAGCAAAATAAAGGGATCTCTTCTCTACGGGATACCTAAATATTCCTTTCTACCGACCAATGCATGATTGCCAGATATTGGTTACAACCTCCGCGAACCATTGAATCATTTTTATAAATTCATTGGAATGCAGAAAAATTATGAAATGTGCATGTCTATATGTGATTAAATGGTTACAAGACATAAATAGTTCATATCTACAGACAAATGCATATTTAAAAGAACGTAGCCTCAACAAACTCGAACTATTCAATGGGTCTCATAACAAATCAATGTTAAAAACTGTTTTGAGAAGTGCATGTTTCATTGTCATTAATTAGTTAAGTGATTTAAGTCGTTCTTTGATACTGCCAAATGCATGATTACCAGACGTTTGCGCTACAGATTCGAACCTTAATGTGCTTTATTAAAAGCATTAGTGTCAAAATCAAGTTCTCAAAAGTCCATTGTTCACTGTCATAATGCTGGTGTGAAGTGATTTGAAGGAATCCTGTCTACGGACAAATGATTGATCGCCATGAACTGGCGTCATGAGAGTCGAATCAATTAATGATTTTATCAAATGAATAAGCCTGACGAAGACATTCTCAAAAGTGCCTTTGCATGGTCTTATTTAGTTGTAAAGATAAATTAAATGTTGTCGAGAAAAGATATTCAGGTCTTTGAGTTTGATAATTTCAAATGTTTCGCAAAACGTTCTGAAAACTTTATTTTTATCTCTGATGAAAAATCTGTGAAGAGAAACAAAGGATTCAGTTCTGCTGACAAATGCTCGATTGCAAGAAATTTCCGTCAAGAGACTCGAACAAACCAATGAGTTTCATAAATTCATCAGTGTCAGCAAAACGTTTTAAACGTGCAACATTAGCATTCATTGTGTATTTGTTAGGAACTATAGAAACTACATTTATACAGACAAATTCATGATTGCCAGAACTGGTTAACTCGAATCATCATATTGGTTCTATAAATGCATACGTGTCAGCACTACATTCCTAAATGTTCATGATTAAGAGTCATTAAGTAATTTTGCAGTTACATTACGGGTGGCAACAAAACTTGCTCAAAAGATCATGTTTGGTTGTCAATTACTTAGTTTTGAAGCGGCATTAAAGTTTCCTCACAACAAAGAATTTATGATTACCAGCAATGTATGTCAATAGACACAAACCTTATAAAACGTTATTGGCAGTAAGAGACAATTACTATCACATGCGTTTAATGAATAAATGAATTCAAAAAGATGTTCTCAAATTGGGCTTTTTAACTTATATCAAGTAGATGTGAAGATAAATATAGGAGGTCTTTATACTCACAAATGCAAGACGTTTTGACACTTGTCAAGAGACAAGAACCATTCAGTGCTGTTATATAATGTATTACTTTCAACAATACGTTCTCTAAAATGCACATTCAATTCATATTTAGTAGTTCCGTAGAGACAAAAACGTTTTCATTTGTTATGATAAATGCATGACATATATGACATATTGCCAGATATTGGCGTCGAGAGACTACGAAACATAAATGGGTGTCATAATGCATGCATTTCAACATGCTCTCAAAATGTAATGTCTAACTGACTAAATAACATTAAGGAATTTTGAAGAGATATACAGATTTATTTTATGCTGGGAAATGCAGGATTACAAGACAATGGCGTCAAGAGACACGAAACATTTAAAAATGCATTTGTGTCAACAAACCATTGTCAGAATTGCATTTTTATTTGTCACTAATTAGGATCCCGATGATACAATGAATATCCTTTATAACCGTAACAAGGTAACCAGGTCGGGGTTCGGAATGACAGCGCAGCACAATAGGTAGTGATACAAAGTCATGTTTAATGACGAATAATTGGAATACAAATATTACATGTGATCAATATCGATTCAAATACTAAATCAATCTATATTCAACCCACGGACTTGATTAATACAAGTACAAAGAAATTACTTTAAACGGAACAAAGACAAGGGGTGAATGATCCACAGTGATTTCGCCACCAACATAATGATGCGTTTTACTCAGAGAGTAAAAATATATAGCAGTTTACTCATATAGTAAAATGTATTCACTTTAATAGTGAGATTATGCAAGAAAAATTGAACAGATATTAAATGATCTATACTGTCCCCAAAACACACTGGGTTTCACGAATCAAAGAAATTAGTCCACGGCTTAAAGATAATATGCATGGAGTTATACACTCTGTCACCATCACACTCGGCTTATAGCCACACTGGCTGATCAAGCTGTCAGTATTCCATCAATCAAACTACCAGTGCCCACTAAACTCCTCTGATTGTTTAAATAGGTTGTAATTAGCAGATCATTTCGTTCCGTATTCCAAATTGAATGTTATACCAATTTTATATGTTCCAATTTCGTGATTTGTCTAAAAGTATTACCACTTTTTTAAGGGGGGGTGGGGGGGGCATAATTCAAATTGCCAGAAAATACGATCCTTTTGAAACATAATCTTCGCTAGCAAAACAGAAAATGAAATAATTGGTTCAGTATTTGTTAGAATTGAATGTTTTGGATAAAAGTGCTTTTGTTTCGATCAGTAAGTCTGTGTCAGGCTCTGATCGAAGCATAAAGAACTAAAATTAAAATTAAAAATGAAAATGGATTTAAGGAAGCTTGAAAGTAAGAAAAGAAAGGAAGAACACAAATGCAGTTCGATTAGGAACAAACAACAAAAGCAAATGCAGTTAAATAAGAACGAAAAAGAAAGACATGCATTTTCAAGAAAATAATGCAAATGCAGTTAGATAAGGATGAAAAAGAAATACAAATGCAGTTACAAGAAACACTAACGCATGTGCAGTTAGACAAGGAAGAAAAATAAATGCAATTTAAGAAGAAGAGATATATACGGATGCAGAGAGAGAGAGAGAGAGAGAGAGAGAGAGAGAGAGAGAGAGAGAGAGAGAGAGACAGAGGAATATCAATATCAATGTTGAATGAAAGAAATAGAGATGGTACGTGAAACATTCATTCTTCAAATCCAAATTTAAATTGCGACCTTGTCAAGAATATTAGAATACTACCCCCGTTCAGAGAAATAGACGTAGACAACTATTTACTCGTTTTGAAAACCTTGCTACAAATTCTTAATTTCCAAGGTGTGACTCAAGGACTCGATTATTACAAGTTGTGCTCACCGGTATGGCTAGTGATATTTATTATTCACTGTCAGTGCATCAAAGGGGTGACTATGATTCGGTTTAAGAACACATCTTGCCGGGTTATGATTCAGAAAATATACAAAAGACGGACAAACTCGTGTCGAGTTTGCAAGAAGAAAAAGAGACGTTATTCGATAGGTGTTGCTTAGCCAAGAACGTTGATAACGTGTATGAAAGTCGCAATCAACTTGTATCACTTGAACACTTAAAAACTGTGTTCATGATGATATTACGACTTCTCTCGACAAGCACAAGATCGACATCATGAACAATGCTGTTGGTGGCACTGCTGAGTACTCTTAAACTAATAAGACATCTACTCAACTGTCTTTTGTCAGAACAAAATATTTCATCTTAACGAAAGCCCTTTTAAAACTCAAACTGGCCCCACTTTTAAAAAACAAATTTGAGAGAGGTTAGATTTTAGATCCTTGTCTTTTCCAACGCGTATATATTGCACGACTAAAAAAATGTTATTTCTGATTGGTACACATTGAAAAGTAGACATCATAATCAAAAATGACCTGTCTCAAAATGCTCTTACTTTAAAATGGTCAGCGTCACAGTAATGAATGGAAGGCAATACATTTGTTGGGTCCATTAAGCACCAGTCTGAATTTATTATGGAGAATTATGAACCATTTATATCAAAGGGATATATATCACTCTTGACTTACTAGGCAATTCCCACCCCTAAAATTGTATGGGGTCAATGACTTCGCAGAGTATTTTTTTCAGGTACTTTGCATTTTTCTGAGAAGATTTATTATAATGAGAGTGTTTCTATTCAGAGAGTAGAGTGCGGCTTTGTTAGTGTTTCTCTCCATTGTCTAAATGTGTCATCATACTTAGTTGCAGTTAATGTGACCGTCGGAACAGTCTCTGTTTTACCCGTAGAAGACATTCATTTATTACTAGGCAACGACATAGCTGGAGACATGTTTGTTGTTAATCCACTTGTAACTGACAAGCCTTGTTTGGATGAGAAGTCGATTCAGTTAAAAATAAACAAGTATATGGTATATCCCCAGTTGATGCAGTTACCAGGGCTATGGCAAAGAAGGCGCTTGAGAATGATTTTGATAAGGAAAGTATTCCATTTGCTGATTCATGAGTTGGACATGCGTGTAATGACGTCATTGGTTTCCATTGTTTGGATCAATCACAAGGTATTGATCACAGTAATCATATTTTACCTACTCATTCTCATTATTCTAATCAGGTTTATAATAGTCAATCGCCTGTCGCCGAACAGGACAAAGATATTGAGATTTCCTGGGTTTTTTTCTTCCAAAGGAAAATTACTGAAAATGAAGCCTCAGAAGTATATGTCTGTCATGTCATTAAAAATGGAATTCTAATTTAAAAAAAAACTGGAGACAACTGGAGGTATCTGCTTCTGATGAGTAGTCAGTGAATTATCAAATTGTAGTTCCAAAACCTTACAGAATCTGGCCAAAGAAATTCCGTTGCTTGTTCATTTAGGTATAAATAAATTTCATCACTCGATCGTGACTCACTTTTGACTTGGCAAAAATCAAAAGTAATGTTCTCAGTACTGTAGATCTTGTGATGGGTGTCAGATGGTAGGAATACCGAAACCGAATATACCTAAGGCTCAACTATTCCTTATATATATAAGAGGATTTAATTTTCAACTTTTATCGTCATGGAATGTCCATTAAGTTGAATTATGGTATATTGTTTAGGTTCCTGACCTAAGACCAAGCCACGTAACCAATACCTGTTCAACAAGATTTCCAGAAATTATTCCTTTGAGGAATTCTAAATCTTAAACATTAGTAAAAGATTGGATATCATGTCTTTTAATACTCCGCTTGGCCTTTCGAAATCGGATCAAAGATCACATGTTTGGTCTAGAGCTTCCTAGCCTAGTGTGCTTAGATTTGATATTCAGCAGTGAAAGTCAAAAGTGAAATTACGGTTTGACAGAAAAATGGAGAGAACGTTTGAGCATGATTATGGAGTTTGTCTCTCTTGCTTATTCGTTAAACTTTCAAATGAGTTAAATATAATATTAGCACTCATGAGATATAGAAAAATATAGTAGAACTAGTATAATAAAAGCGTTGCCAAGGATTAGCATGCAGTAAACTGTGTTGTACCTGTCCCACTTAGTGTAGATTAAAGTGAAGGAACCTAATCTGAATATACTGATATTGCAATGACATATCATCGGAATTCAAAATTATGAGTGGTCTGGACCATGAACTGTAACATTTACAACAGCAACACAGAAATTAACTCAAGCAGGCATTAGCTGAATATTAACACCTATTTCACGATGTACTACAAGGCAACTATACTATTTTCCATTACGTTGAATTTATAGATTCCAAACCGGTAAACCAACGCCCGTACAGGATGACCCTTTTCTAACTGGAATATTTAAAAACAAGTAATTCAGTACTTTCTAGAAAATGATGTCATAGAGCCCAGTAAAAGTGACTGGAGTTCAATATGCATACTTGTTCCAAACTCTGAAAGAAAACATTCCGTATATGCTCTGATTATAAGAAGGTGAACTGCGTGACATATAGAGACTCAATTCCATTTCCATGAATCGAAGACTATATTGATAATATTGGAAATGCTAAGTATGTCACCAAGCTCAACATTCTGAAAGGATTTTAAATCCGTTAAAACATTTTATTACTAGAACGTTTGTAATATTTCCTGTATTATTCATCGATTAGTTTTGGATTTTAGTCCTAAAACTATAAGTTGTTTTTCCATGTTTAGAACCTTTTTCCAGGGAAATAAATTATATCGTAACTTCTACAAGATTGATGGTTTCACTTCTGCTGTGTTAATGTTTTTTTTAGAACCAAAATACGTAATGCTAGTAGTAGTATTTATAATACTAATAGTATTAATGGTATTAAAAGCAAAATCATTCGATTATATTGAGATCGATTTATATGTAACATTTTATACTTTTTAAATAAATACAGAAGAATAAATGAATTGAAAAATGAAACTATAAAACAAAAGTCAACCGATAAATTGTTTCAATTCAAAAGAAACTGAAAATACAAACAAACGCAGTTCAGCGAGTTGAAAATCACGTTGGTCTAAATTTTCGGCAATAATATCCAAGAATATGAATTCGAACTGCTGCTGAATGCAGTGTCTGACACATACAGATACAGAATGGCAACGACACTTTCTTCCCATGTGTTCAGAAAAAAGAAATTGATATCTGCCAGGACATGATATTACATTCTAATTTTATAAATAAAAGTTCAATATAATTTATTTTGTGAATAAATCAGAGTATGGGGTCACTTTGGATCAGCACGGACGTGTATGTTTTTAGATTTTTTTATTTATATTTATGTTTAAATTTTGAACGCACGTTAAGTATTATGATTTGTTAGTAGTTGTAGTATCACACATGATATAATTGATTCCATCAAATCTTCCTTGAAACAGTGAATCTTAAAATGTCAAAATTAATAGTATATAGTGAATGTTTTTTTATTCTGTTTCGTTGTGTGTTTATTTTTTTGTTGTTGTTTGTTTTGTTGTTTTATGTTGGAGTTGTTATTTTACAATACGGGAGGCATTTCGTCATCCATTCATTATGATCAAGCTAATCTACTTATATATTGAATATTGATATTGTCTTAAATCTTGAGTTTGAGTTTAATAGTTCAAACTTCGTTTCATGAATAAATTGCGCATATCATGAAAATGAGATTTTCTGCTTCTTTGTAAATATTAGCTCCAAATAAATTTATATTTAAGTTATTGGCATTGATACTTATTAAAAAGTTATTCCGTTTGTAACGGGTGTATGTATGTGTGTTTGTGTGTGTGTGTTAATGGTACAATCTACCTGAGAATTAAAAGTGATTTAAACCATTGTTATGTTAAACTATTTATGCTTTTAAAAGAACTTATGTTTTTGGGTTTGAAATCAGACGTTCAAGTTCTTTTTAGAAAGCTTGCAACTTGTTTAAATTGTTTCATAAGAGCAAATTCCCTTCAAATAAATAACGTGTATTTGCATGGATGTGAAGAGTAGCACGTACACAAATTTATCTGTCCGAGTTTTGAAAAATCTCCCGTGTGATTATACACCTATCAATCATAACATATTTCGAAAGATTGCACATGATTAAATATTTGAGAGTAATAAGAAAGCGCCAAGCTTTAGTGAACTTACAAAACGATTCAGTTATTAAAGTTAATGTCAAAACTGTTAGAGGAAGTACAGTATAAAGTAAATCAAAACTAATCGTTATTAAAACACTAAAGAGTCCTAAATGAGTAAACCCTTTCTAATAAATTTCAAAAATAGAACGTACAGGTTATCCAAGAATCGTTACGCGTTCAAGATGGTGCTGTCAAACATTCCTTTAAATAATTACTGCTAGTTCTAGCAAAATAATATAATCCACATAATTAACACTTTCTTTTTATACTGAATAATACAAACACATGATTTTCTTCCCTCTCGAATAATATATACGTACAACAACATACAACACGTCTGCAGATTTATAACAGGAATATATAAAATGTTAATGACCCCAAAATTGGAATGAAACTGATTTGTGTCCTGTCTTTATATACGGTGTATACTGCGAATGTAATTAGCAATTGACTCCACGTCACAGAATACACTATTCATTTTGAGTCAATGTTGATGCTTCTCGGCACTTAGCCCAATAAATGGAAAGTGTTTTAATTATATATAGAAACGTCGTTATTGTCCAAAATCGTTATTATTTTAGAGTTTTGAAGCCTAATTTAATCAGTCATTATATTTGGTTGTAAGTTATAATTTAAATCGTCACAGTGAGGGACAGGAAAAGCTACATTTTAGATTGATTTATATAACTATATCGACAACAAGTTGAAACGCAGAGGATTTTTATCTCAATACCTAATTCATACATAATGTTTTGTATTTACCCTGACATGAAACTAGAGGCTTGATCAGACCTGACGGACTTAGCTTAGCCATAAATTGTAAGGAATTGTATTAAGGGTTTGACATTATTTTACTCTAGTTTAAGTCTTAATATTACGCAGTATAATTGACTTTGCAAACCTTGTTAACTCAAATAGTATGGGCAACACGTCTTGCTTCCCTGAGATTGTCTTGAATAACAAAACATATCAAGCTATCATTATTCATAATTTTATGTTTTAACTTCAAGCAGTCAGAACTAACATGACCTGTCTTCTTACATAAGTACACGTAACAAGAGATAACGATTTCTAATTAGTCTTATCACACGTTAGGTTACAATTAGTTGTGCCAGATTTAAATGTTTTAAGTACTTGCTTGACACTTTGGTTTCTTGCTAACAGCTGAAGATAGAAAACTTCGTTGATAAATGAGACTTTATACAACAAGGAATATTCGGCAGCTGTACCTGCAAAGTTTGCAATAGTATACTACATGATTTCAACCAAAAATATGTTGACGTCACTATGGTCGCTGTTCTTGAATTCTCCACTTGCATATGTTGTCTATGTTTGTCAAAATAGATGTCAATCGTTTCACATTCCTTCTCAAATAGCTGTTAATTTCCAACAAACAAACAAATGGGTGTCAATTAAATATCCATGCTTTGATACGAAATGTACAGTCTTATCTTGAAAGAATATTACAGATGATTCCTGTGCTTTGCATTCATACCCATCTGCAACAATACATATATGATACTTTTATGATCGTGCTTGCTGCTGTTTTGGTACAATATGATCAATAGCATAACTGTTCCTAGGCTTATATTTCCTACCTCTAACATTTATTCATTAGTTTTTTATTTACAATAGCGACGAACCTCAGTCACATCTCAAGGATAGTTCTACTTGAGTTATAAAATAAAAAAATCGAACGTACTAAATGTGTCAGTGAATATAATGGTCATAGTTGCTGGTTGCTAATCAAGACTTTCATGTATATAGTTCAAACGATTTTGGTAACAAACTGATGCGCTAATAATTAAGTGAAGTTACTAAGAGATTAATTTTCGTCAATTTGCCTTCTGCACTATATCCGTGTTGGCCACTAATATCAAATCTAATAGATATGTATGTATGCGTGTGTGTGTGAAGGTTGAGGATGTATTTTGAAGCTACAACGTTTTCACTGTAACTGTATCCATCGTCATTCAAGTGAACGTGGCATCTATGTTTAGCAACGATGGTTTACAAAAGTTGAAATATCAATAACTAATAGATTTAAAACGCTTTTTCTAGGTAATCGTATATTCTGAAGACCTTAGCTTGGCCAAAGGTGGAGAAACAGATTGTTTAAACATACTGATGTCTATTTTTATCACTACATCCTTAGAGCTAACGTTTAGCAATTGAACGTTTCACATGTGTTTTTAGATTTTCTTTGTAGACAGCCTGTCCACCCGTGCCTTTGTCTATGTTCTCATACATATAAACTCTTGTTCTTTCGTTGGATATTGCATTGTTCAGCACGTTTACGTTACCTTTACATCTGGTAAGAGCTAATCCCTTTTATACCATCTTTGTGTTTCTACTAAACGTTTAGACTGTCACGACGTTTGTACTTAGGGTGCATGCATATAAAATGAACTATCCAATATTCGACTCTTTTTCAACGAATGATGCATTTAAATACAACGTTAAGGCTGCACGAATCTTGATTGTTGTGTCATTGTCCCAATGTCCGTAACTCGAATCGACAAAGATACGTGAATATCTTCAATGATTTCATAAAGACAAATATTAAACGTAGGATGTGTTGTGGTTTGAACGCATTCATCACTACATACATGTATTCGACTGTTGCTGATGTCAAGGTAGACCGCCATGTGACAATCATTTGCAATAAGATACAACACCATAACGGCAGCTCACAAATGGCAAAACATACTATGTTGTTACACTAATCCAATAGCAAATATGCATATGAATAGAAACTTGTAAATATGAGCAGAATATGTAACGAATCGAAATTTAAATCATGATACCAAGGTTTTTTGAAAAAGAATGTTATTACAGGAAGTTAAATGTTTTACATAGACTTAAGCCAAATCGCACGAGGAAAGGTTCAAACTTGTCAACGTGATTATCTTGAAACATTATCCAACCAGTATCCATTTTGTTTGACAAATATATTATATATATAATACAAGAATGTTTATAAGCCACATAGGTTCCGCAGCAACAATATTGCTAACCTACTGCTTTGAAAAGTATAATGTTCTGAAGGCAAAACAGGCAAACTCCAATCCATGAAAAGTGTTAAAAACTGTGAGAAAGTACTTGTAATAAACTAAATGTCAACAAGTAAATTATTTTTTAAAAAAATTAGCAATCTGAATTTTAAAGTTTAATCTGAAAAACATTTGGTTTCTTATTTGCTATTTCGAGTTTCGATTTATTTCTATATTTCTGTTCTAAGATGTCACTTTCTAACACGATAGACATATTATGATAAAGATCTAAAATACGTTATAATTGAATCAACGATTAGTTGACTATTTTCATACGAATGCGCATAAGCGTATTAAAGTCAATTGTTAATTTGTTAAATATATGTAGGTTCTTCATGTCAGCATAGCTTAGATCACAATAATTCAATTCCAGAACGATAAAAGTCTGCCTTTCTATATGTTATTATGATCCTAAGGGTTCCAACCGTTCATCTATATCAGTTTCTTTCTAAATCTTCTTAATTACTCCGCTATATAAAACAAAACTCTTCAACAATTTAAAATATACAAACCAATATACATTATTCGATACCTTAAACATCAATTATGATCAAGATATAATGTTAATAATGGTAATGTTTAATTTAAGTATTGGTACAATCTTACTAAAACGAATTCGTAGTAGACATTTGGAGATCAGCAGAAAACTAGGTCCATTCTGTTAAAATGATATTGTAGAGTATATATGTACATACTGTCTTTCTAAAATTTCACTTCATTGTCAAACATATTAGTTTGTAGGCTATACACTAATTTTCTAATTAATGCAATACAATACATTGCATGTACAAGTTATCACCTGGTCTAAGACATGCTCGGAAATGAAATTCTACGCACATGACATGTAAGCTAAGAAACATATATTAAGATCAAATAATAACAAAATTGATGTATTTAATGGTATTTGAGTGAATTCCTTTATATATATATATATATATATATATATATATATATATATATATATATATAAAGAGAGAGAGAGCGAGAGAGAGAGAGAGAGATACAACGTCAAATAATAATACAGTGTTACCATGGGTGATATCTAAATTTAGATATCTGATATATAATCACACGTCGTCTCCAAAGTCAAGGAAAATCATGCAACATCCTGGTTACTAATTTGAGTCTAAGGAAACCTCATTTAATTCTTCCAAATATAAACCAATTCTGTTATATGACACAAGAGCAGTGTATTTTAATTTGGACAACCAAAAAATAGTCGCAATGCAAGTTTATGTGTATTCGATGCATTTAAAAGGTCTATCACATGCAATTTCAAATTGCTTTCTCTATATTGATTCCTTTCTCTTATCAATACTGGTAAAGGAAGACATCAGCAGCAGAGGGGGCGAATCAGACAACTTTTTTTTGTTTTTATTTTTGATTATACCCCCTCCAAAATAACACTAGACCCTTCTCGCGAAAAAATAAGTCTCCGACCCTTGTCTGAAAACATTCGCGTCGCAACGTCGTTGTCACTCACCCCCTCTGCTGCTAGAACTTTCAGTTCTAGGTTAACCGAATATTTTATCAAGTTCTTAGGACGAAAATCATTTATGATTTCACAAATAGACTAATTTGTAAAACCTCCTCTTGTAAATCAATCAGATTATTAGACTGGTCAGTGAGTTTGAAATTAATTCTGGTTAATGAATTATTATGACATCGCATATAGACTGGATTCACCGGGGACTCAATTATTAAAAACCCTGGAGGAGCTGTTGGTGCAAATGAATACAAAATATATCCCTGCTGAGCTTGATTTGATCGTTCTAAATTTATTTGATAGCTTCCTTTGATCACATCACATACTAAATTGAGCGCAATCACCGTTGAAATATTCACATTGAACGGAGCAATATGCCTGCCACCACCGTCTGGGTCATTATTATGTTTGAGGATTTTTATTTCCGGTGATGCTGTTTTTTTCCACGTATCATGAATTATTTTGAAACCGACATCGATGGCATCACTGAGAGATTTTTGTAGTTCTAAGATATTATATCCTGGTAGTTTGAATGTGGGGATATCTTTGACGCGTATATTATACTTCGTTGCAAATGTTGTTCTCGTTTGGGGGTTATTGTGATCTAATATATCCTGAATAATTTTTAGGTTAAATGTTTCCATGTCATTGATGATTTTGTTACATGTTTCTACAACGCTGATAAATTCATCTCGAGTGAGAGTACCGGATTTAAGGGATATTAACAACAATGAAAAATCTTTATTCATTGCTGTGAAATTGTCAATGATTTTAGGTTCGTTAACAAAAAAATGATGATGCTCCTTTATTTCCTCCTCTTCTCCAATTGGTCGATATACTAAACTAAAAAACTCTATAGTAAATCTATGATCTTTATAACTCTTTACTGGATTATCAGATTTTGTCCTGTCGGTGATATAATCAGTTTTTTGTGGTTCTGGTAATTTAACGGTTTTTCCACCGGGTGGTAATTCAGGCCATCCTAGTACGGTTCTAATAGAACTCTGATAGATATCTACGACGTATCCTTCTGTGCTTATTTCAATGGCAGATGATAGTGTTGGTTCATGAACTGTTATAGCTATTTGTGACTCTACTCCAGTAATCGATTTTATTCTACGCGCGAATTCATTATTGATTTGTTCAATTTGGTATGATCCGGTTGGTATGGAAACAACGTTCCAGTCTGGGGTACCGTCGTCTTTATTCTTATTTGCAAATACCAGGGAATTATTCGGTTGTTGACCACCAAATGATTTTGATCTGATATTTGGCCAACTATGGTATACTCGTAATTTTGCTAGCGCTATCTCCTTCACTGGGACTGGAGAGGGGAAATTGACACTGAATTCTGGATTCGTTGAGGTTATTGAGATCATGCTTGTTTGTACTGGGTTTGTGTTCTCCACTATTTGTTGAAGTAATTCCATCTGTGTTGTCATTGTTATTATATTCATGATGTATTTCTAATTTTGACATCGCAGAATCATATATATCTACCATCGCTGAAAACTCACTCTCTGATATAATTGTATCATCGAGAGATGACGATATCAATGAGGATAATTGCGAGTATGCAGTAGACACAACATGAAATTGAATTATGTAGTCTTGTAGTTTCCGTTGGCTGCATGAGGATATTTTTTTTGTGATTATTGAAATTATTCCAGCGATTGTTGTTGCCGCAGAAATGCAAATTGGAACAGCTATCGGGGCCATCATTGTCACTGAAGACAGTATAATACCAGCTCCGGTGATTACACCACTCACAGCGTACACAGTAACATCAATTGCGGTAATTCTCCTGCGATATTTTTTAATTTTCAATTCATACTCCTCAGACAGGGTTTTGAGTCTAGTTTGATATTCTCTGACCTGGTCATAGCGATATTGCGATGATGAAATCATTTTTTATTTTAACAACGCTAGCGTTTTCAATTACGATTTACTTAAATCCGCTACGAATTCCACATACCATGATACCGGAGTTCTAGCCAAATTTTTATCAGTAGATGTTATCGTGAACTTTTCAGTTGTATTCTTGTCGATGATCGTTGAAATCGTATTATTGAACCCGGATGAACTCGACGATGATATATTAAATTGATCCGTTGTCACCAGTGTTAATCGATAAATACCCTTAACGGTTGCAGTGATATCTAATTTGTTGTTTGTAGGTGTCCACGAAAATGATCCGTGTTGGATCGTGTATACTACGTTGTTGGTTTTCTCATGAGGAATTTTTGTTTTTTCAATGGCTGTTATCATCCTCGTTGCATCCCCTTTGATGCCTTCGATGAAAGTTTTCGTCTCATCGATGGATTTTTTAATATCAGGGAGTTTTATTTCAATATTATCGAATGTAGTTCCAATAAATTTATCAATGATATTTCTACGAAATGCGGTAAACTGTTTTATGTGTTCTTCGGTTTTAGATTGAAGTGTTGCTAGTTCTAACGCAGAATCGTTGAGAGTTTTAAATCGATCTGTAATCGTCGAAAAAAGTACACCCGGTTTGAGTTTACCCTGATCGGAAAATAACGCGATAGTATCCTCGATTGCATTTTGTTGTTTAACTAAAATATCATCCAGAGAAATATTACTGGTTTTCAATTTACCTTGATCGGAAAATAACGCAACGGTGTTCTCGATTGCATTTTGTTGTTTAACTAAAATATCATCCAGAGAAATATTACTGGTTTTCAATTTACCTTGATCGGAAAATAACGCAACGGTGTTCTCGATTGCATTTTGTTGTTTAACTAAAATATCATCCAGAGAAATATTACTGGTTTTCAATTTACCTTGATCGGAAAATAACGCAACGGTGTTCTCGATTGCATTTTGTTGTTTAACTAAAATATCATCCAGAGAAATATTACTGGATTTCAATTTACCCTGTTTGTCTTGAAATACAACTATTTCATTCGGGTCAACACTTGTTAAGTTCAACGTCTCAGCGATTTCATCTTTAATTTTTTTTTTATATCCTTGATAGAATCAGGAGTTGCAGTGTCATCGGGTTTGGGTTTCAGAGGTCTCCCCCAAATATCAATCATGATATTTTATATATCTCTCTCTAAAAAGCGATTACTAGTGTAGTCATTTACGACAATGTGTGGTGATTTTCTAGATGCTGAAATAGCGTCAAGGACATTTAATACTTCACTGCCGCATATTGGTGGGTCATTGATTTGTTGTGTTGGTAGCGTAGAATACCAAGTCTTCATTGGAAGGGTTTTTATATAACGCATAAACTCTTTTGGTGGGGCTAATCCATATGAATCAAAGTAGACAATCCCACGTGGATCAATAGCGTATGCAACCCAGTGAGTTCCAGGTCCGGTGCTGTTATCGAGATTAATAATACCTGTTTCAGTTTTGTTTGGTTGATGTGGTAATTGATCTTTCATAAAAACACCTCTGAAATTTTTAATCACTAGTTTTTTAGCAGCATCCATTAAATCAAAATTGGACATTGGAACCATAGATTTCTGAATTAATAAACCGTTCCTGGTAGTCTCAGGCCTGATCCGTGAACGGATCTCCCGCTGTACCATGAATACGGGGTTCCTGGTAGTCTTAGACCCTTTCCGCTGTACCATGAATACGGGGTTCCTGGTAGTCTTAGACCCTTTCCGCTGTACCATGAATATGGGGTTCCTGGTAGTCTTAGACCCTTTCCCTTTTTTTTATACCCTTGACCTTTCTTCGGTTCATATGATTCAGCAATGCTCTGTACCGCTTTTGTTCCCAAGCCTCCAACTACCCCCAATGCGGCCGCTTTTGCTACTGCTGGGGCTGCTGCCGCAACCAATGCTGGTATTGCAGCAAACAACGGAAATATACCACCTGTTTTTATCATATTTTTGATAGCAGCCGCAGAGAGTGTGATCTGAACTCCTTTTTTATCCTTGAAAGCATCATTGAAATGTTTCACTTGACGAGTTGTCAGCGATAATTTATTTGCACCACCAGTCATTTGATTAGGTTTCAACGTGATTGTGGTTCCACATTTTTTAGCCGATTCTGATTGCAATTTTTTGATTTGACCAGGAGTTAACGCAACACTAATAACACTATATGACATGTTATACATAATTGATTGATTCTAAATCGTAAAACGATTCAATGGAAATATCCTTCGGATTTTCAATTACATATTTTCCACTGGTGCATCTACCACTCTCATTCTTCCACCAACACCTTCAAGTAGCATTGATTTATCACTGAGAATGACAGCAACCGCTCTATAATTAATAATACCACCAGGACGGGTTACACGGGCTCTGAAGTGTATATCAACGACAGATTGTCTCACCAAGTCGAGATGTTCCAGCGAAAAGTAATAAATCGGATAGAGGCTTTTGAAATCATATTGTGATATTTGCAAACCGGTATCCACATTTTGATCACGTGCCATAAATGACAACAGGTTATGATAGACACGTGCAATATGATTTTGACCGTAATCAAGCTGCACATCTTCAGATGGTTCCTGCTGTCCGTTTATTCTCAGCGAGACTTCATTAACACCTAACTGATCAAATATCATATGACTTCGTTGTTGATCACCAACTCGCGCATTATTCTGTAATGCAATAAATATATGACGTGGAGCTGAAACCCCTTGTTTTGATGCCAGGTGCCATGTGAATGTACCATTAACATTGTCTTGTTTAGTATCCGTAGTCACTGATAACCAACTCAATAACGACTTTCCTCCTTGGTCCATAAATGATAACATTTTTCCTTCTGCTGTGATTGATGGAGTTAACACTGGCATCCACAATGATAGTTTTGTTAAAACGACTTTACCATCAGGAACAGCAGCATCACGCCATATTGCATCATTATCAGTACCCTTTCGTACAAGCGCTACTGTGTGTTTAGCTCCATAAATAACTTTTCGGACGTTTCTACAGAATCCGAATATATGATGCAGTGGAATTGCACATGAAAATTGTCGACGCTGTCCTTGTAATGTTGCTACACGTGTTGCAAATCCTAGATTGTAATTAGTAATAGTATTTATGACATCAAATTCAGCAGGTGGTCTTACATATCCGGCTGGTGCTGGATCAAGTGCTGTAGCTCGTGTTGCCTTGACTCTAGAATACTGGTTGTGTTCAGGGTGATCAGTAATATCCTTTGCAAACATCATAGATGGACCCGCTGATCTTGAATAATCATCAAAATATCTTGCTAACCCTATGATTGTTGTAGCCACATCAACTTCACGGTCAATGGATTCAATTTCTTTTCCATCAATGAGATATCTAGCGCTTTCAAATAACGCCATGATACCGTTATTAACAAAACCAACTCAGGTAGTTGGGCTAATGTCATATGGAGGATCATTATGAGCAGCATCATTTGTTACAAGTTCTCCTTCTACTTCAATAAACGCTTCACAAGGCAAAAAGTATTTACTGGTATCATGAACTTGAAGTTCAATTCGTGATCGGAGATCTGGTTGTACTGCGTGATAAGAATAAAATTGAAAATCGCGTACAGAATCATCTTTACGCACTGGGGCATCCATATCAAATGCTGGATCAGATGACCTTTTGAACATTTTATTCTATTTATCAGAGTCTAAATCGGATTTTCCATTTCATCGTGAAAAACGCTAGCGCTTTCGTCGTGGTTTTTTAAAGCCACTTCCTGCTATCATGTTTGCTGTCATGTTATTTTGGTCCTCTTGATTTACCATCGACGCTAGTTTTTCATCTACTGCGTTACTTATTATTTTACTAACACTTGCAGGCATTTCTTCTGTAGATGGCAATGGTACCTGTTTCTTTTTTCGCCTCACTAATGATGTTATTTTATCCTTCGCAGTTGAAAACGCTTTCCCGGCAAGATCTCCAACAGTACTAATACCCTTATCACGAATAACATCAATGGCTTTCATTCCTAGTTGTTTAGCTAACGGCATCACTTTTGGGGCCGTTCTTGAAAAGAATCCTAAAATGGTCTTGCCGAGGCCATCTCCGTAGTATGCTCTATAAACTGGAAACCGTGAATTAACTACATAGACGGGGGTTGGTTTATCATGATTGTAGTGTATAATCATCTTGTTATAAAACTAGTAGTTTTTTAATTAGTGATCAATCGCTGTAATAACCATGGGCATCTTTGTGATTTTCAACTAACTCAGCAATGAGTTCTCGATATACATTAATGTCCATGATACCACCGGCAAATAATCGTCTACAGATATCAGCTGCCTCATTAATTATTTCTGGAGAGTTATTTCCGGCTCGTTTCCCTCCGATGAGGACTTCTAACCGTGATATATCACTGAGAATGTTACCAGGACAAGTAACGCTAGTGTTTTCAACTATTCCGCTACCTAAATACTTATCTTCAGTTGACTCCTCTTCATCCTCTTTAACTACTATATTCATTTGATTTATTTTACTCAATACTTTGTCTTTAAAACTCTCAAAATCATTGCGGTTACCTTCTGTGATTCTAGATCTACCACGGTTTGCCAAGTATATTTTATTTATCCAATTCTTGTCGTTTTTTATATACTCTTTATACTCTTTGTTTACAGTTATTTCTCTTTGATCGGGTGAAAAATTCCGCGCGGTAAAGTTAATTAAATCATTGTCATCTTTAAAACTTTTAATTATGTTGTATGCAAAGTTTTTAAATATACTTTGCGGTGAATACATTTTTGCTATAGTAATGTCTTCTTCCTCTTCTTGTTTTCTTGCAATAGCACCTAGTTCTTCTAGTACTTGCTCTTTTTTTTGTTGTTGCCGTGAAGTAGCTACTATATCCACTGGAAGTGTTTTTAATGATTTTTTTGTTTTTTTAGTTCTTTTTGCTATTTTTTCTAACACAGGGAGAAAAGTCTCTTCTTGTTTTTTTCCTTGCTCAGAGAGTGTTGACACTATCTGTTTCGTTGTTGTAGTTATTGGTTTAAACAACTCTTCAGATCCTGCAGCAAAATCAGTCTGAAGACTCTGTCGTTCTTGCAGTTTATTCCTGACAGAGTCGCGAATTGGTATAAATTTCTTAATTGCATCTAGTCGCTCACGAGCCAATCGGGTCGTTAATGCTTCATTGACCATTATTTGAAATCAGAAACCATTTTTCAATTGCAAAACAATTTTCCCCATCGATGATTCCATCCTTAACGGTCCAATTTTTTATTGCTGTGAAATATTTTTATTTTTTATCCATTGATTTTGCCTGTTTTGGTGCCATTTTGGTGGTTTTCAGTTGAAAATCTCAAAGAGATTTTACAGTCAAGTAGTCGATTTTACATGGGATTTTCCATAAGGAAAAGCTGTTAAAACTCATTTTTGATGATTTTTAGCCATTTTTCATCAATTTTTGCCTGTTTTCAGTGATGTTTGGTCATTTTTCATCGATTTTCATCAAAAAACCTCGTAGGGTCAAGTAGTCGATTTCCATAGAGAAAAGCTGTTAGGATTCTATTTTATTTTCGCAGTGTGAAATATTTTCACTGATTCAATCAAAAAATGACAAAAAAAAAAAAAAATGAAAATCTCAAGGAGATTTTACTGTCTGACAAAATCTTTTTAGGGTTGGTCAATCAAAATAGTTCATTTTCTTGAATTAACGCTCGTAAGTTTCTAATTTTAGAATTAACTTCCTTTTTCAATTCATATTCGTTACCCAATTCTTTTCGTATTCCTTCCACGATAGTATATAACGGAACAAACACATCTACTTCACTGGAAAATGCAAGAGAGTCTCGAATAGAATTTTGAATTTTTTTGATGAGTGCATATTTCTTTGGCAACATATACTTGTTAGTCCTAACTCCGTATTCTATATCCTGAAAATCCGACTTGATTTGATCAGGATTTAACCCATCTGACAATTTAATATTCTGATTTTTCAATTTTCCAATTTCAACTATGATGCTATTCATAATTTCAGAATTCATATATGATAATACATATTTCTAATTCATTTTTCAAAAATAAAAGAGCCGTTAATATTTTTAAAAATTCAGTCTGTATATATAACTATCTTTTATAAAAATTCAGTCTGTATATATAACTATCTTTTTTAAAAATTCAGTCTGTATATATAAATATATTTTTTAAAATTAATTCTGTATATATAACTATCTTTTTTAAAATTAAGTCTGTATATATAACTATCTTTTTTAAAATTAAGTCTGTATATATAACTATCTTTTTTAAAATTAAGTCTGTATATATAAATATATTTTTTAAAATTAATTCTGTATATATAAATATATTTTTTAAAATTAATTCTGTATATATAAATATATTTTTTAAAATTAATTCTGTATATATAAATATAAATGCAGACAAAAATAAATGTCAACCATGATGAGCGATTATCAGTCATTTGGCCCCCTTGATATAGGCCGTTGTGGTTCTATTTGCATTGATTGGGTCCCTTATTAGGCCTTTGTGTCTTTCATAGTGTTCCTTTGTTAGAGCATTTTTCTGTTTCTGTTTTATATCAGAATGTTTTTGCTCTTTCAGATATGACCCTATGACCGTTTCTTTTAGCCTATAATTCATTCTGGGTTTACCCAATGTGCATCCACGAACCTTTTTTTGGCCGGTAATTCATTTTGAACACCATACGGGGCTACCCAAATGTGATGGAGAGCTAATTACATCCATGGATGGTATTTATTTTAGGTCATTTATATTTACATTCACCGGAAACATATTCCCCTAAGAGTGAATCTAACTCGTCAAATAACGGGTTATAATCACAAGAGGGTATGTTTACGTGAAATGACCGAGAGGTTACATATATACGACAACACATCTTTGGAACTCCTTGGTTGCCTTCACATCCAAGTAAGCCCAAGGGAAACCCGAAACATACATCTCCGAAAGGGGAGGCCTAACGTGGCAAACGCCATCTTAGACCGCCCAGAAGATATGCTTGGGGTGACGTCACAACATATACTTAATTAAGGACAGCACAAATACCGTATATATTTCCACTGAGTGTTGTGGCAAATTGTAGGTATACATATACTTAATTAACTTAATTAAGGATGGATTATAATTCAATGATGATGTAATGTAGGGCATTTATGTGTTTACATTCACATAACATGCAACCCATGAAATCAAATTCATGGTTGCGTAAGTTGTCAAAAACCGACAACCCACCGCTACCGTAAATTTGATAGCATGGGTTTTGCATGTTATGTGAATGTAAACACAGAGGGGGCGCCTTCCTCCCCTCAATTAAATAGAAAAAAAAACATCCAACCGTTTCACCATCAGACAATTGTCTGCTATGGGGCGCGAACATGTGAAGAATAATTGTCTGGATTTACAAGCCAAACACGATACCGTTAGACCACTGTTCACGTCTATAAAGAATAACGTTTTTTAACGTATATATGTTGTAACTATTCATATGGTATATAAAGGGAATTAATACATCAATCCGCAAGTATGCTATTTTATTTTCTTGAATTACTTATAAATGGTGTTTCACAGTATTTAAATTAGACAGAATGTTTGACTTAAACACTAGAACAAAGAATATAATTGTTTGAAAACATGTCTTTTCTTACTAAACAATGCCCAGCGCTGAATCACAATACCCATTAAACAAGTTAACACAATCTAAGGGAGAAAGTATACACGTGTGTTATCCTGTAACGCCTGTATCTCCGGATCACATCCTATGTTATGAAATACGCATTAATCGCACGTGACACAGAATATTTGACTTAAACACTAAAAAAAAAAAGAAAATATTTCTTTTCCTAAAAAGAAATACCAAGCCGCTAAATCACAATGATAACTCCCTTGGTTATATCATTTAAGAGTTGTCTCCCTTGGTGTTATAGACGCATACGAAAATCGAATTTTCTGATAATACCATTACGGAATGCTTCATAATTAACAAGCACGGAGGGGTGAGGTCTGAATTCTTGGTTCATTTGTATAATAACACTATTTTTCTAATTCATTGTTTGGTTTAATTATAAATCTCTGTATATAATCTTGAGCAGTCTTTATTATTTTGTCATCGTTGGGGTCAATGACAGTATTTTTTATTTTTTTATCATAATAGCGTTTTAGTTCCCTGTATCGTCTGCCGCCACACATAACGCATAATTGCGACCTCCCCCTGGCCCCAACCCCACATCGAATACAGGGTAACGGACCAAGGCTTCCACGACGAAAGCTTTGCATATGATACCAACAGAATTCATTTCTGCATGATTTGTTACACGGTGTCACTGATCCAATCATAAGCCATTTGCAATGATTCATTATACTTAAATCTTTCATTTAAATACTTGTTTTAATTATAGTATGGAGGAGTTCGAGAGATTATCGAAAATTAAGCCTTGGAAAAGTGTTCAATTCAATCTTGATAGAGTTTCTGATACACCAAAGAATAAAATTCTTGATAGAACCTTGATTAGTAAAATCAGAGACTGTTTTAATGAATTCAAGCGTGATGGGGCAGCTCATTGTTGGTCAACATTTCGAATTGATGGTGTTGTTGACGCTACCATGAATGATGAAAAAGCAGCAGTGATAATCTCACGTCTTGGGGAAGAAAGAAATTTTTTTCGAATAAAATTTCTTATCCGTGATAATGGAAAATGGATCATTAGGGACAAATACGAGCCTATTCTTCAGGACAAAAAAACTGTCACTGTGACTCAGGATTCAAAACCAGGAATTTTGACTGGACTTGATAAACCCTACTACGAAAGATCTTATCCTGTCACAGTAGTTGTTTACGGGATATATCCACTCAATGAAAAACCTGATATTTCAAAACTAGCACCCATGAAATATTCGACAGGGCTCAATTGTGTAGCGACACGAATAATAGAACACTTCACAAATGCGTCCCGGGGAAATAAACTAACTGATCTAAGACGAAAAAAAATAACCGAGTGGGAACTGACAGTGAAACAGCATGGGGCAACAATTCAAGATATAGCCAAATTAGAAACATCATTGAGATTTCCAATATCGGTAAGGACAATCACCGGAGAAGTATTATACGAATCGAAATATAAATCACAGGGAGCTCCCATTGAAATTATTGATCATAACGCACACGCGTGGTCATCTGCAGTAACAATATTCCCACGGGATAGAACCGTAAAATATCTGTTTGGAACCGAAGAGTTTTTTTCAGAGCAGAAATTATTTGATGCTATTTACCATTTGAGTAAAAACGATTCTGTGTCAGTGTGGCTATTTCATAGTACTTCAGACGAAGAATGTAGATTTGATCAGTTTGTAAGGCCCAACGGAGAATTGTACCGTACTGAAGAGCTACATAATCAAATGAAACAACTAGCTAGTGAATTTTCTCCCCAGAGTTCTCTGGGGGAAGACAACGATCAATTATTAGCAAACTGTTTTACACTTCCATCAGTTGTAGCACATTTTGCTAGGAAGAAAAACGCGTGGAAACCAACCCGAAGTGAGTTCTTATCAGATGTCAAATTGTCCTGTCTTGAATACAGCCATGGAGGATTATGGAACACAAAATACACCGCTGATACCGTTATTTCAGTTGATATGATTGCATGTTATCCAGGAAGTTTTCTTGGGTATGGAGAGTGTGAGAAATATTTCAAACGATTTGGACACCCTACACACGAAATGACCCGTGTTGCTATTAATGGACCACTGCCACATTTCGATTTAACCGGATTCGCTTGTGTAGTATCATTTGAAATGGCTGAAGGACTTCATCCGTGTAGTTATCTTTGGATTGGTAAACACATGTCTGAAAAACACTGGATGCCAATAGTGTTATTACGGTATATGCTTGATTGTAAGATGTTAAAATCATTAATTGTCAGTGAAGTAATTATATCCTATCGAGCACAGAAATCAGTCTGGTTACCACAACCTGATCTAGAAAAAATAATTAGCGAAGAGCGAAAACTGTTTCCTGATTTTAATGAACAACAAATCATGGATTGGTCCAGACAGTTATTTGAAATCAGAAACAATGAAGCAAAAGATCTTGGACGAAGAATAATCGGTAAATTTACCCAAGGTGGCAAAGATGATAATACGAGATATTCTTCACGATTGATTATAGACAATGCTGAATACGATTTTGTAATCAAAGATTTAACGAATAGGGGCTTATATGTCAATCGTAAGAACGCATTTATGTCCGATGGAACCAAATTGGGTACAATTGTTACTTACACTGATGGTATCCATCAGCAGTACACATATTTGAGAGCTTCTATGCTTGGTTATGCTTCTATCAATCTGTTTTCAATGATCAATAGATTTCCTACCACCGCAGTTAGAGTTGCTACTGACTCATTTTACATAAATAGCAAAATGGCTGATTTTAAGGCTACTGGCAACGAGAATTGGGGGTCATGGAGAATTAAGAAGGAAATGCTTCATGATTATATTCCATCAGCAGATGTTACCATTGAAAATAATTACTTAGAAAGCAATCAGTGTTCAGAATTTTCTAGTGCACCACCGATTTCTGATCCAATCTGTAGATATAAAACAGTTTATTTGAACGGTTGTGGTGGGTCAGGAAAAACAACCCGGGTAATTGAGTTATTCCGTAGAAAAAATCCTACGGATTTTCACGCTAGCGTTTCTAACATGATTGTGCTAACACCGACTCACAGACTCGCCAGAGAGATGAAACAACGAGGGGTAAATGCCTGCACTTATCATAGTTTCTTTAGATGGAAGGGAGATAAATGGACTCCTGAGCGCATGGGAGAGAAATTTATTCCTGAAATTATCATGTGGGATGAAATAGACACAGTGTCCGAAGATGTCTTAAAAATATTTCTTGAGTGGTTGTTATTGAAGAATACAAAAGTCGTAATGTGCGGTGATCACGGCCAACCTCCACCATTTGTCGGTGCATCCCCCCATGAATGGCTAAAGGGTTTTGTAGACTATTATGAAGAAATTGATACTGATCATAGATCACTTGATAATGAATTAAAAGAGTTTAAGAAATTAATTAGATTACAACCGGATAGAATCCAGTGTGAAATAGCCCGTGAAATAATTTCGGAAACTCCCATGAATGAGTTTTGGGAAGCGTGGAGACCAAATGATTTAATCATTGCAAGTAGAAAAATAGTCAGGGATACACTTCAGATGAAGTTATTTGAATTGCATAAACAAAAATTTGCAACACTTCCAGTACCGTTATGTTATAGGCCATCGGATACACGAAAACAGAACATCGAAGTTGATATTCCAAGACCAAAATCCGAAGGATTTCAAAGACAGATTCTCGTATTAAATGATATTGTGCTGGTTGATATCAATGTCGTTGAAGATGCATTGCGTGCTAATAAATCCCCATGGACGCTAGGTTATGCAGCAACAATACACTCTTCACAGGGATTGACTATATCGGATACAATTGTTTGGATAGTAGATAATCGCATAGAATGGTCGAATTTAGTCTATCTCGCAGTGTCTAGAGTACGAAAAATAAATCAACTTCGAAGAATTGTCTTCGATGATGAAATCATTGGCGATGATAATGACACCACAATAGATGATATTATTGATAAAAAACTCTCCGGTTACAAACAACAAGACAAAAAAAAACAACGAGAATTTGATATTGATGCTGAATTAATAATTACTCTGAAGCAACAACAGAATAATCACTGCGCGAGTTGCAATTGTATAATGCGTTGGCAGTATTCGGATAAGGATCCTCGCCAATTCACCGTGGACAGAAAAAATAACAATCTCGGTCATGTCAGAAACAATGTGAAGTTGACTTGTCTTGAGTGCAATAGACGCAAGGGTGCTAGTTAAGCCCATGTGGTGGTAATTGAGTATCCTCAGGTATCACTTGTAATTGTTGTCTAGTAAAACCCCGTTGAGGGGCAGTTGAATCCAGTTTATAGATTGGAAGTCTACCCGTAGATCGTGTTATACTAGATATCTTATGTGCAGTAACACTCCAAATAGGATCAGTAGCCCTTTTTGTGCCACCCTCAAGCTCTCCTGGTTCGTATAAGTACCTCACAATGACATTACTACCAAGAATTGGTTGGGAAACGCTAAAATCTTTTTGAATTTCCATTTCAGGTATTGACTTCTTTTTAATCGCATTGATAGGTTTCATGTTGATGGTTCTAGTAATCTCGTTATTCAGTGCAGTAATCACAGCTGGTAACCTTTTAACCCATTCACGGGATCTTTTTTCTTGGATGAATTCTTTTGCGTATTGATATCCAAATAACCGCTCAGCAAGGGTTTTATTAAATCGTTCTACAATGGCCTGATCACGATGCAGTGCAGTATGCCCTCGTCTGATAGCGACATTGTGATATTTCATTGTAGATAACACTGCACCCTGAAATTCCTTGCCAGGATCAACTTGTAATAGATTTGGCCAGTGCAGAGGACTCCTTCGATAAATCCTTTCAAATGCAGAAGCCACTTCAGTGGCTGATTTTGTTTTTAACGGTTCTGCTTCTTTGTATCGACTTGCAATATCAACTACGGTTAAAGCGTATTTGTAACCACGATCATGTGGCAGAAATAATAGATCAGCCTGATGAACTTCATTGGGTCCGGTCACATCAAAATGCGAGAAATTGATTTGTTTAGGCGGTGGTAGATAAATTTGCCATAGTGCCTGTTTGGATAACCAATGAGCCGCAGTGGTTTTTTTCACTTTTGCAGCACTAGCGAGTTTATGGATTGCTGATTTACCCCTCCAGTATCCTCTTGGGGAATAATAAATAGATTCCATGTTGTTATTAATTACCAGCACCTAACATCAATTTACTTTTCATAGCCGATTTTATCAAAAAGGAAGCCAATTTTTCTTTGAAAGATTTATCAGAAATAGCATTTAACGCATGAATTAATTTCACATCTGCTAGATGCCTGTGCTGCAGATTACTGCTTTTATAAGATACATCATGAAGGTGACAGGCCTTATCAATAGCGTTTATTGGTTCCTCACCGGGTCGGGGCTGATTTTGATCATTGAGTCTGATATCAAGTCTGGTTCCCGGTCCACAGTAGCTATATCCTGGAAGGTGTTTTTCTCCGGGGTATTTTGCCCATGGGGTTCCAGGGAGTTTTGCTAATTTGGCTGCGATATCACCTCCTCGTTTTTTTTTAAAGGTTCCTTGAGTTCCTTGGCTTGAGAAACAAATCTAAATTTCTTTGTACTACATTGTACGCATTTACCAGAAAGCGCTGATCGGTTATTTTTAGTTGTAATCGTCGTCAAGTCATCTGTGCCAGTACGCGCCTTACACTTCACGCAATGTAGATCCATAATTTATGTATAGAGATATGAATATAATTGATTTTTCAGCGACTAAAACAAGAGAACCAGTGAAGCATCATGCAGCGCTACCAAACTCTATCCGCGCAATTATAATCGGACCATCTGGATCCGGTAAAACGCAATTGTTGCTCAATTTAATAATGAGATGGATGAAGTGGGATAAGTTGTATTTAATTGCCCCTAGCGTAGATGATCAACGATCCTATGAAGTGCTAAAAGATTTTAATGAAAACGCTTCAGAGATTGCCGCCGAGGATGTTATTGAATTTATAACCGATATTGACGAGGCGCCATCTGTGAATGACCTCGATGGAAGTATCAACAATTTAGTTGTATACGACGATGTCATGTTAGATAATCAAAAAAATCCTGCTAGAATATTTTCCAGAGGCAGGCATAAAAACACTGATGTGATCTATGTCACTCAACGCTACACTCAGATTCCAAAAGTGATTAGAGATAACTGTAATATGCTTGCTGTATTCAACGGCGTTGATACACATACGCTACGAAATATTTGGCAGACATGGTGTTCTGATATGGACTTCAATCAATTTAGAAATTTCTTTAGTCATGCTCAGTCTACCCCACACGGATTTGTAACAATAAATTTACATGACCCTCGAACACGATATCGTATCGGACTGGATCAAATATTCGGTTAAAATCACCGTAAACCTAGAACTGAAAGTTCTAGCAGCAGAGGGGGTGAGTGACAACGACGTTGCGACGCGAATGTTTTCAGACAAGGGTCGGAGACTTATTTTTTCGCGAGAAGGGTCTAGTGTTGTTTTGGAGGGGGTATAATCAAAAATAAAAACAAAAAAAAGTTGTCTGATTCGCCCCCTCTGCTGCTACATCGGCAGATAAATAATGATAATTATTAACGATTCCACATGCGTTCTATCACGAGAAAAGTTCATTATTCTTAGTACAAAAAAGTATATTTACTAAATTAATTATTCTTTAATGTGATTTTAAAACAAAGAAAAATTACTTTTATTAAAACCAATAAACGACTTTTACTCCAATTTTGCATTAAATGTAGAACTAAAATGGGTAAATGTCTATATAACAGTCTCAATCTCTTTAAAAGGTGGAAATCATTTTGACTTGCGAAACTCGCCATCTTAAAACTGGGAACAGAAAAAGGTTGGAAACACTTGACACACAATAACAGGTATCATATTAGGAACCATACATACACCACTTTACTTTTGTTCACGGGACGCTGCGGAAAGGAAGTATATGGAGGATGGTCGATGTGTTTCACTGAAGAAAGATTCGTTAAAGTGTTCAAGCTAAATAATACGGAAGCTCCTTAACTAACCTAACAGGATGTGTAACAGGATCATCTTCAAAGGCGGTTTATCTATCACGAGAAACTGGCCGTCATCGTGCATCGTCAGGACAGAAGTTACAATTACGCACATTTACAAAAAAAGTATTTAAATAAATTAGTAACACATAGTATCATGCAATTATGCTTTTCGTTTCTTTATTGTATTTCTTAAACGTATATCATTCATATTAAAATAGTTTATACTTTTCAATCTACATATGTTGTCTTTATGAATATCCGTCTGTCTAAATGTTTCCGAACAATTCCTCACGACATCTCAATGCCAAAAGTGTCGTCATTATTATTCCTTCTCTAATAAAGGACGATTTATCTGCAGCAAGGGATCCGCGTAGCCGAGTGGTCCGAACCGCTTTCGGTTTTATTGATCACTGCCACATCATCTTTTCCCGAGTGTATTTGAGACTAAGGCTAGACTAGTCTGCTTCCCAGACCACTTTATACATAGACTTAAGCCAAATCGCACGAGGAAAGGTTCAAACTTGTCAACGTGATTATCTTGAAACATTATCCAACCAGTATCCATTTTGTTTGACAAACATATTATATATTTAATACAAGAATGTTTATAAGCCACATAGGTTCCGCAGCAACATTATTGCTAATATACTGCTTTGAAAAGTATAATGTTCTGAAGGCAAAACAGGCAAACTCCAATCCATGAAAAGTGTTAAAAACTGTGAGAAAGTACTTGTAATAAACTAAATGTCAACAAGTAAATTATTTTTTAAAAAAATTAGCAATCTGCTGGAGATCAGCAGAAAACTAGGTCCATTCTGGTAAAATGATATTGTAGAGTATATATGTACATACTGTCTTTCTAAAATTTCACTTCATTGTCAAACATATTAGTTTGTAGGCTATACACTAATTTTCTAATTAATGCAATACAATACATTGCATGTACAAGTTATCACCTGGTCTAAGACATGCTCGGAAATGAAATTCTACGCACATGACATGTAAGCTAAGAAACATATATTAAGATCAAATAATAACAAAAATTGATGCATTTAATGGTATTTGAGTGAATTCCTTTATATATATTTATATATATATATATATATATATATATATATATATATATATATATATATATATATATATATATATATATATATATATATAAAGAGAGAGAGAGCGAGAGAGAGAGAGAGAGATACAACGTCAAATAATAATACAGTGTTACCATGGGTGATATCTAAATTTAGATATCTGATATATATAATCACACGTCGTCTCCAAAGTCAAGGAAAATCATGCAACATCCTGGTTACTAATTTGAGTCTAAGGAAACCTCATTTAATTCTTCCAAATATAAACCAATTCTGTTATATGACACAAGAGCAGTGTATTTTAATTTGGACAACCACAAAATAGTCGCAATGCAAGTTTATGTGTATTCGATGCATTTAAAAGGTCTATCACATGCAATTTCAAATTGCTTTCTCTATATTGATTCCTTTCTCTTATCAATACTGGTAAAGGAAGACATCGGCAGATAAATAATGATAATTATTAACGATTCCACATGCGTTCTATCACGAGAAAAGTTCATTATTCTTAGTACAAAAAAGTATATTTACTAAATTAATTATTCTTCAATGTGATTTTAAAACAAAGAAAAATTACTTTTATTAAAACCAATAAACGACTTTTACTCCAATTTTGCATTAAATGTAGAACTAAAATGGGTAAATGTCTATATAACAGTCTCAATTTCTTTAAAAGGTGGAAATCATTTTGACTTGCGAAACTCGCCATCTTAAAACTGGGAACAGAAAAAGGTTGGAAACACTTGACACACAATAACAGGTATCATATTAGGAACCATACATACACCACTTTACTTTTGTTCACGGGACGCTGCGGAAAGGAAGTATATGGAGGATGGTCGATGTGTTTCACTGAAGAAAGATTCGTTAAAGTGTTCAAGCTAAATAATACGGAAGCTCCTTAACTAACCTAACAGGATGTGTAACAGGATCATCTTCAAAGGCGGTTTATCTATCACGAGAAACTGGCCGTCATCGTGCATCGTCAGGACAGAAGTTACAATTACGCACATTTACAAAAAAAGTATTTAAATAAATTAGTGACACATAGTATCATGCAATTATGCTTTTCGTTTCTTTATTGTATTTCTTAAACGTATATCATTCATATTAAAATAGTTTATACTTTTCAATCTACATATGTTGTCTTTATGAATATCCGTCTGTCTAAATGTTTCCGAACAATTCCTCACGACATCTCAATGCCAAAAGTGTCGTCATTATTATTCCTTCTCTAATAAAGGACGATTTATCTGCAGCAAGGGATCCGCGTAGCCGAGTGGTCCGAACCGCTTTCGGTTTTATTGATCACTGCCACATCATCTTTTCCCGAGTGTATTTGAGACTAAGGCTAGACTAGTCTGCTTCCCAGACCACTTTATACCCCGTTACTCTTCGATACGAGGACTAATGCAATGGAGAGAGGTCAGAAAACCATAGTAAGGCTAGACCAGTGTTTGCCTCTGAGTAACCTGTTAGTATGTTCCTGTAGTTGGGTTGTTTCTACTGGTGCGTTTTAGGGTTCTTTTTGCATAGGGTATCTTGCTCTGTCAAATGTACTTAAACCCAAACTTAGAATGCAACAAAATGGTATGTGCACGTATCCACACAAACACGGTATATCCGTTCCAAACCTTTAATACACTTAAATGGGACATTAAATAAAACAAAACTTATATTTTGAATGGAGTGAAATATATGCTATTCAGTCGTTTGCTCATTAAACATATATAGTCATTGCTTTTAAATATTACCCAATATTACTTGTTAATAAGCATATCGCACACTAAAATATCAAATAATAATAATAAGAAGAAGAAGAAGAAGAAGAAGAAGAAGAAGAAGAAGAAGAAGAAGAAGAAGAAGAAGAAGAAGAAGAAGAAGATGATGAAGAAGAATTAGAAGTAGAAGAAGCAGACTTCAAACTTTATTTATGTGTGCTTGTGTGTTTTTCCTTTTGATCTTAACGTATCGTTTACAATTGTAGACAAATCGCTACGATGTCAGCAGTGTTTATATTCATGCCTAGCACACTATAATTAACTCAATTAATTTAATTAAGTCTGACTCTGATGAAGAACCATACCGCGTGGAATCATTTCCACGCTTCATGGTTATTCAGTCTAAGGATGATTCAAAACATCTTGCTGAACTGTCTCCGTTTGTTATTGAAATAACCGTTTCTTAATCTATTTGCACACCAAAAAGAGTCAAAAAACTAAAATTCGGGCTGCCTTCTTGTTGAGTGTCAGCGAAGGGGTCAAACAGACAATATCATGAAAATGAAAACATTTTTCGATATTCTTGTGACCTCATTCGCCCATACTACACTGATCTATTCCGTTTTCATAATGCGCTGTGGTGCCTTGGCTGCAGTCAACGACACAGATATCATTGTGGGGATGAAGTATGAAGGTATCACTGAAGTGCGTAGAATATTAAAGTTAATAACACGTCTGCAGGACACCAACTCATTCGTACTCATCTTTAACAAAACAACAGTACCCAAAGTGGTCAATGTTGGGGTTTTCCAAGTTAAAGTCGAGATATATATTCGAAACCCCCATCGATACTATAAGTGTCAGCAATACCGCCACCACGAAGACAGATGTACCAAATTCAGAGTATATGTCTGATGCGGAGACCACTCTCATCAGGAAGTTGATTGTGAGCAACTCCGCATTGTGTCAACTGTGGAAAGGAATATCACGCCAATTCCAATTATTGTGAAACTTGGAAACAGGAAACGGAGATTCAGAGGGTAAAGTTAACGTCAAACATTCCCTACACAGAGTCCAGAAAGCTTGTCCAATCAAAAATATCCCTTCCTGGTCCATCCTTCTCCACTGTAGTAAAACACATTCCCAGAACCACGAAGGGCCGACGACAGACGGTCCAACCCGATTCAACAAGTGATAATATCCCCCATTACCAACCACAGAAAAACACACAATCTACCCAAACTACATTCAATAACAACTTACCACCGAAATCACCAAGAAATAAAAATAAACCACAAACACATATAAGCAGCAAAAGGAGTCAGATGATCTCATAACACTTTACAACAAGTCTAAAGACTTTGAAAACCTGGATGCAGTAGAAACTGTTCCATGTGCTCAAGGCTGCTCCAAATCTACTTAAAACAAATACACTCCCGTATTTCCTTCAGACAAATAACAAAAACATATTTTCTTCGCGAATGGTCTAACCTAGCTCCATAATCTCAAGCCTAACCTTATAATAAAGAACACCATCATACAATGAAACTCTCGTATACTGAAAACTATCTACAATGTGATTACTTCTCCTTTCAAATGAACACGATCGTGCAGTAAAATGTTTACAGGAAACATTTCTCAAAAAAGACAGATACAATTACATTTAAAAACCTTTCCCCATTTAACACGTACTTTCAAAACGCTGACAGGGCCTCATTATGAATCTCTGTTGTTGTGAACAATACAGTTCATCACATAGTCATCCCTTTAAATACAAACTTACAAGCCATTGCTGTAAGCGTCACTATACATCGATTTATTACCTTTTGCTCTATTTACTTGCCTCCAATGACCATCATAGTAGCTAAATGTCAAGTGCCAAATTTTTCGTCAGTGAAATCTATTAATTAATTCTTAGACTAGCCGACAATTAACTGTTATCATGTGGGAGAGTTTGGATGAAGGAATGTTTTCTTACCTCAGGTCACGCTGGTCCTATGTTTATAGCAAAAACGAATTGGTAGTATTACGGGATAGGAAAACAAAATTCTCATGCAAAGCTGTCAAGAATGATTGAGACAAATGAAAGGTGGCATTTTGACACATTTTTAAACAGTTTTCCAAATGTCTGTAGGAATAGCATTTATTCCGATTGATCAAATATGAAAACAGGGGTTGGTCCCTAATGTTGAAGGGAATAGATACTGCTCAAATGCTTTTAGTCAGACTAGGAAGACCTCTGCAATAGACGGTCATCATTATTAATTCCAACATAGAAGAAGACTACGAACGTTCTTTGAAAGAAAGACGTCCGTAAAAAAATGTGGTTTCAGAGGAAATTAAATTTGGTACGATTGTATGACGCCAATAACAAAAGCTATTTAACTCAAATTCACCTTTATCATGATGTATTTTATATGATGTTTTCTTCGTTATAGATGCATGATGTATTGATACTATGATACGAATAGTTCAGTATTACATTGATTTAATAATGTACTTTGATATGATGTTTCTTCGTTACAGATGCATGATGTGTTCATATTTTTGTACGAATAGTTCGGTATTACATTGATTTAAAAATGTACTTCTGAATCATGAGTTAGAAGTTTCAATTTTATACGTAGATAGGTTAATGGGTGGTGTAGAAAACCCGCTGTGTACATTTTTGAGTGGAAAGTGCTACATTAATTTTGAATGCATCATATTAGTGAATATGGATTGTGTGCTATCATATATTTCCTCACATTACGTAATGATTTACGGGAGTATATGTGACTTTCCTAAATTCTGATGTCGATAATTAGCGGTATAGCTCTTTTGAACTGAAGACTTCTGTAGCATTTGCTAGCCGTATAAAAGTTAACACTGATAGTACAATCTGATTGTTTGAACCGGAAAGACGGATGGACAATCTCAAATTTTAAAGCATAACAAGATATTTAGGGCGTTTTACTCTTTTCTTTTCAAAGGAAAATAGTTCGTTTGAGGAAAGAGTGAGAAATAGCGAGGAAGTCGAAATTCAAAAGTTAGAAGTCAGGGTTGTGGAATCCCACGTTCAACCAAAGGGCAAGCTAAATTCGTGACGCACACAGAAGGAAAATCCAGTCGTCGAACAAGGTCATTGCGAATTTTCCAAGCAGTCCGATGTTAATGAACACTCGATTTCGTGATGAAATTTATTATCAGCTATTAACGGCTAAATTCATCTATTTTATTAGTGTTTGAATTTTAGTTAATGTATCAATTTTTTTAATGCTTCGGTTAAAGTGCTTCTGAACTAAGACTATTCAGAAGGAAAGAGAATTGCAATTTACTGTGTCATTCTTCTCTTGATTGTATTTTAATTAAATTCTTAATTTAACTTTACGGGGGCTCGTGTGTTGTTTTGTTTAATATATTTCTTCTTTAAACTCTCGTTCTTCAATTAAACAAGTTTGGGATTCTATTCGAACAATAAACGGAAAGAGAAAAACAATTCTCTCCGACACCTGAAAACAAACAATAACAATTTCAGTTTGAAACGTAACATATCAAATATTTTTGCAGTTCTAAAAAAATTTATTAATCTAATTATTCAGAAGCCTTCCGAAAATTAAAATCTCAAAAAGAAAAGTCAGTTTTAAAATTCACATCGAACAACTCTGAAAGCTATAACCACATGTTTTTACTATTGGATCTTAACGAGGCTTTACATCCGCTGGCCCTGATGAAGTACATTACCAGTTCATGCAACACCTCTCATAATCATCACTAACATCTCCTGTGAAAATCTTTAATGATTTATTGATTGCTGGTAATGTACCTAATGGTTGGAAGGAAGCAACGGTAATATCAATTCCCAATGCAAGTAAAGATATCGAAGATCCTAACAGCTATCGGCCCATAGCACTGACAAATTGTGTGTGCAAAACAATAGAAAGAATGATTTATTCTCGGCTTGTATGGTACTTGGAAAGTAACAATTTAATATCTCCTCCGCAAAGTGTCTTCCGTTCTGGTCGTAGTACCAAAGATTATCTGGTTAGACTGGAAACATTTATTCTTGATGCATTTAACAAGAAATAAGACTTAGTAGCAGTTTTTTTATTTAGAAAAGGGCTATGACACAACATGCAAGTACGGATTATTAAATTACTTGCATGATCTGGTTCTCAAAGGCTGTGTGTCCTCTTTCATTTAAAATATTCTCTCCGACAGAGAATTCAAAGTAAGAGTGGGTTCTACCCTCTACTTAAAGTAGCTGCGCACACTGACTGGGATAGTGATGAAAAGGTCATCCTCAATTTGTATCGAACATTCATCCGTTCCAAACTAGACTACGGATGCGTTTGTTTATGTTTCAGCTACGAAGTCATATTTGAAAATGCTTGACCCAATTCATTATCAAGGAATAAGACTCGCTCTGGGAGCATTTAAGACATCTAATTGTGGAAGCCTTCTCGCGGAAGGGAATGAACCACCTTTATCGCATCGCAGATACATGCTTTATGCATAGTACGCTCTCAAATTAAGATCAAACCTTCTGAACTATGCATTTGCGGCTGTTTTTCTACTTAAATATTAAACTTTATACGAAAGCAAAACAAAGCCATATCTTTATTTGGTACCATAATATCATCAAGCTTTGACAGTATCAAAATTAATCTCTACACTTCAGAAAACATTTTTCTCGGAAATACCACTTTTGCTCCTTAAACAACTCTAAATGATTTTTACGTTATACGATGGGAGCAAATCTGAGACAAGCTCTTCCATTTTCAAGAGCTGTTAAAATGAACGTCTCACTGAATTAAGAAATTAAACTATAATTTATACTGATGGATCAGAGGATGAGGAAAAGGCTGATGCATCCTTCGTTAGTGGCAAACACATAATAAAAGTTCGTCTGTCAAACGATGCGTCCACTTTTTCAGTCGAAATCAGAGCGATAGATCTTACTCTGAAATTTATTGAGAATAAACATATTTTAAATAGTATTATCTTCTGTGACTCACTATCAGCGCTTCAGTCAATACACAATAGCAAACTGGAGAAACCATTATTACCCAATCTCCTCGTCAAAAATACCGACCTTAGAACCTCTTACAATATAGTATACTGTTGGTTACCTAGCCATATTGGTATTAATGACAATGAAGAAGCAGATCGCGCTGCTAAAATGGTTCAATTCCAAGAACCATTTGATTTTAAATTACCGTTTACTGATTGTAAAACTCTTATTAAAAGGTACCTACGTCAAATGTGGCAGGCATTATGGAATGATGCAGTGAAAAAAAAAACTTTACGGTATCACACCAACGCTGGGATAATGAATTCCTTCCTACAGAATCATCAGTAGGGAGTATGTAGTCATTACAAGAATCAGAATTGGTCATATATACATGAGCCATTCCAACATACTTTAAGTTAAAGTATAACCAGAGTGCGTTACTTGCGATCACCCATTCACAGTTGAGCACTTTATGACCAAGTGTTCCGACCTGCAACCTACGCGTGATAAGTACTATAATGTGTATGACATGGAGGAACCTTTTGATACTATAAATATCACTTGTATTCTAGATTTCCTGAAGGAAATCAAATTTTATTTCAAATTATAACTAGTATGCCAGCACCTGTAGTATTTATATCTAATGTAAATACCACCATTATTTTTAACATCTTTTTAACTGTACTCATCCGCATGCACCATTTACATCTCCCGTTCATTGGGAGGTTTCATATGTTACTGTTACTAACATCTTACCATTTTATCTTTGACTATTTGGTTTTTAATATCGCTGGTCGATATTAAACGTTTTAGTATTTTTAAAAGCGTATAAATAGCCTAAATGTTCTGATATGTTGTTAAAAATCAATCAATCAATCAATCAGTCTCCGTGGCGTACATCAATCTAATTGGAGAGCGAACAACAATAAATAGGCATGTTAAGCTTTAGAAACAATCAAGCTATTTTGTTTTAGAAATGTTTTTGTTCAATAAAAACATAAAATTAAAATACATGAGACCTTTTCATCTTTCTATCGGTTGTATCAAATGATGCTATAGAATTTTTCCGGGTTCCTCCTCAACGTGGCATACTGGCCACCATGTATAGACTATGTAGAAACGAGGAATGGCTTTAAACACAAAAGAACAACAAATTATTTATCAACGTAACACAAGAATTAAGGCTATATGGCTTTTAAAAACAATGGATGTGAATGCAGACATTTTGTGTCTAAGACTTTTTCGACTGGATGTTTGTGTTGTCATATACAAGAAATTAAATTCCCAGAGACAATGATGCAAATGTTTCGTGATATGAATATGCTTCTCGCTTGGGACAACTAAACGTGCTCAAATCTTATGCATTCTTAATTGAAGCTACATTAGGAACAACCATAATCATAAAATTTCAAGACATATTGGTGATGTACATTATGAAAATCCAAGGTAGCGTGATCTCCAAAATTCTCCATAGTATTATCGATACCCAGCTGCATGTTCCGGACAATACATCTGACTCATGCAGATAACAATTTAATTCCTATGAGAATATATCGCCCATAGTATGAGATCAATGAATTTCAAATATTGCTATAATAGTCTCTAAGACAGGGAAATATTCAGCTGTTGTTACATTCGATCCTGAAAAGGAATCAAACATTAGCGTTGTACAAAGAATTACTCAAGGTCAGTGAATGTGAATCGAAAATATGTCTTTTTTGTAGACGACCAAGTGTGGCAGATGTTTGTTGATGAGTGTTGTGTGTGTTTGCGCGCACAACAACTGAAACACGATGATATATAATTAACTTTTGATTCTTTAGATGTTAGAATCTATGCGACCTCTTGAAATTCCAATAGGTTTCTTTCAGCGGCATTGAACTTTCAAAGTTACTGTTTTGGCAATTTTAAATTAAAGATTTTTGCTAAACAAAATAAGAATTTGAGAAAAAGGTTGAAAACTAGCAAAAACACGGAAGCAAGGAAGATTATATTTTAATAGCCTATATCTTATTCGTCTACGTGTATCAGGTCTGATAAAAGAATGCATTCAAATAGTGTACACTTACGTTAGTCTTCTGTTCACTTCAATAACATATCATATTGTTCCTCTTTTTAATATTGAACGTTTTCGCTAATACATTAATGTTCTTGAACTTACGTTAGGAAGTCATGGCCTAATAAGAGTTATTCATTGCGCTTTAAAAAAATATGCAGCACATAAAGAAATCATGATGATAACGTAAGAATCCCGTTTGAGCGAACAGCAATGCGTTATTAAGTAAAAGTGTACACTACGTATAACACCCGTAACGTTTTCTTACACATTCACGACTTCACACTTATTGACACACAGTACAGATGCCAAAGCGCTCTGGTATATTTGATATATGTCCTTTTGCACTGGATGCACGTGTTTCTTTTTGGCACATAAGACTAATTATGTTCAAATTATCTTTATTAATACAGATTTGTAAAATTACAATGCACTTGTGTATGTACGGGCAAATATACTTTTCATTCCGTGAATAATCTATCTATACTAGATCGTTAAACTAATTTATATAATATACTGAAATACATTACTCATCAATGGACAAAATGTAAATTGACGATTTGCAAACGTTTGCAAATAGGACAGGATTTCCGAGTAGTTCCCAAAATTTAAATATCTTTATTAAATTCTTCGGAACAGCAAAACAAAAACATTTGTCTATGTTCATACGTCATCCTCAACAACATTTCCATACTGCTTTTTATAAGGGCTATGCTCTTTCTGCACGATGTAAAATCCAGTATCAATGCTCCCAAAAAATCCCCAGAGCGATGCAATGCCATCGAGGCAAGCAACGAAAGGTATTATCATTGCATTCCAAACGCAGATCAATATTTTTTGACTGAACCCATACCTTTTTAAACTAAATGATTGTATGGCACCAAACATGAAGAGAAACACAATGAGTCCTCCAGTCCAAGAATTCATGATTATTACAAAATTTGGTGTTTTCAATGGGACAAACATCGTAAGAACATTACATAGCAAAAGTAACCAGCTCAGGTCAGCTGGTATCAATAACAGTTTATTTTTAAGAGGAATATTTGGACTTAGTATTGTAAACATTATTCCGACAAACCAACGCTTTCTTTGTCTTATGTAATCCATGATAGTAAAAGTTCTCTTCTCCCACATTTCTCCTTCTACAAAATTAAATTTGTATCCATTCTTCTATGCTTCCAGAGCCAAATAAATATCCTCTGATATACTCCCTTCATGGCCATAATCAAATCCTATCTTTTTCTCGACTAAACATTTTATGATGATGTAGGATCCCTTTAAGCCATACAGTGGTCGGTGCAGTTTCTGAAAGCAGAATTTCATTAACCCGATGTCAATTGCAGCACGGACACTGTCCGCTAATGTTGTATACCAGTTAATTATTTCAGTACTTGCATAAGTGATGACTCCTTGTCCAATGTCTCCCATACTTTTGGCAGCAAAATGTGCCAATGCAATGACTGAACCTTGCGTGAGAAACGTTTCCTCGTCCGGGTGTATAATACAGTCATCCTCAGCCAGATTGCCGATGCCTTCTTCCAAACAGTAATGTAGAGCACGTGCTTTAAATTGTGAATTATGTTTGGTTGCATAATCTTTGGGCACAACAATTTTTTGAACAAACATCGATGTGGGTAGGTCATGGGGAATATCTGTTACATCCTCAAAGTTAAACTTTTCAAGTCCAGTTTTCAAACAGGTTTCCATATTTATCTCAAGGGTACGGATGACTAATTTTGTATACAGTCCTCGTGTGACAACACGAAAGCAAACATTGGGAATATTTGACTTATGTACCTCCAATTGTGGCGGATCTGGCCATAGGTTTGTGAAAGTCAATGCAATGCAATTCATAACTGTAAATGGAAATGAGAGACAGGGCAACATTTTGAAACAAAACAGGAACATAAATCCGACATAACCGTAGGTGTCTACTCCATCCCACAATTTTGGATTAAATGAATGCTGATCTTCTGTCTGCCACCAAAGTTGCATTTTCCAAATGACAATTAAAGTACATATAAGTTGAAACAGTGTAGTTATTTGCAGAAAGTAAGCCATCTTAATATGAAATGGAGGAGAAAATGACAAGAATCGACCACTGGCGTAACTAATGTTTTCCAATATATCTTTTGTTAAGTATCCAAAATAAACAAGCGAGCATATGTAGTTTCGTGGCGCAGACGCACATTATATCTCTTGACTTCACCCATCTTGGATACAGATTGTATTGTGCACTATCCGATTTGGAAAATTAAGGTAATGTATTGACTAATATCTAAGTACCGAAGTTAACAACCCCAAATCCCCATACCCAAATCATTGTATAGCGCTTGTAGTGAAAGCTAATCAAATATGATATAACTCTTTATGGAAATGATAATAATGATGGTCTTTCATTTGAAAGCCAAATATGATTTCCAGACATCAGTTGAAATAAATAAACGTTTATAAAATGTAAAATGGGTTTGTAAAAAGAGTAAAAGTAACGGAATGAAATATAGAACAGTATTTAAAATGTTATAAATTATCTTGAGGTGTTAACAACACATTAAGAATATAACATCCTAGAACCTGAAGTTTACTATTAGCGTGTAGCTATTTTCTAAATTCGAAAACTGACATTCATCTTAGTAGTAACACGCTATTATATAGTTTAAAGATTTCCTTTCCATACAATATATTTATATAGCATATGTGTTACATTTTCATACGTTTCTAATATTAATTTGACGTTTAGCTATAGTTCATTCACTGCATAGATAGTTAAGTCTAACTTGTATACCAAAGGGCATTTATGAATAAAAACTGATTTTGTGTTCCTTTTGTATCTACAACTAGATTACAAATTGCCTTTTTTTACAGGATGCATGAAAATGATACTTATTAGTAAATCAAGTATCAAGCAATATTATTTATGTTAGAGATTTACGGACATCACAGTATTATGTTTCGTTTTAATATTATAGTTATTAAGACAAATAGCAATGAAATTACGAATGAAAAAATCAATCGATACAAATTTTGTCGAACCACTGTATTTTCTTTCGTTGATTTGTGAGCCGCTCTCAAACATGTTCATGAGATCTTCCTCTTTACGTAGTTTTGTTGTTTTAGTTCTGACTTTTAACGGGGAACCAAACTGGAGTTGGCACATTCAGTCTGCTTTATAACTCCGATTGTGATATTTATTCCACCTTAAAATGCATGTCAAATATAGATTAGTCTAGGTTTTCAATATATTCGTGCATGTATTCTATTTTATCATGCACACCTCTTGCACTTCTAATATTGTTTTCTAAAATCATTTACACGAATTTCCACAACTGAAATAATGACTATTTTCATAAAAAATCAGAAAGTGCGTTTCTTTAGTCTTTCCGATATTTATGTTCAGTTTTTCGCCAAAATATAAGTAGTTTCTTTTACTTTGAAGTTTGTGTCATGTCGGCGTTTACTTTAGACCTAAAGCGGGTATATGCAGAAAATATGTTCCTCACAGTTTATTCAGAAATATATGCTATTCATTGTAATATTCGGATAAATGTAAATCTTAGTTTACTTTGCCACCGAAAGCCATTACAATTATTATGATAATTACGGAACAAAACCATTTCGACAATGACATATTACTTATTTAAACATTCATGGGCTTGAAAGGTGACTTTGAAAGATGCGAGTCTTTTTGTGAGGCTGTACAAATTATCGTGTGCCACACAAACTAAGTAC
Source organism: Unio delphinus (assembly GCA_029339505.1). Lineage (NCBI taxonomy): Eukaryota > Metazoa > Mollusca > Bivalvia > Unionida > Unionidae > Unio > Unio delphinus. The sequence continues at coordinate 4,967,362 of JAQISU010000134.1, read as the reverse complement.
TTTACATTTAGGTGGAGATATTTACATTTATATCCGCCACATTTACATCTTATTAGTGGTGTACATATTTTAGTTATAAATGCATTTCTCGCTTGTCCCAAAGACATACATGCATGAAACATACCTTTGATTTACTGGCATACGATTACGAATCAAATAAAAGCTTTATATATTTTCCTTTCCAATCGAGCTATATATTAACATGTATATTTGCAATACTTGCATCTATGCTAAAACAACTGATAGATTTTAGATAGTTCCCGGTGTTAGTATGTATATTTGCATTGAAAGAATGTTTTATATTACCATACATTCTATCGTATGTTGCTTAAATAATGTGTTTGCATTTCTCAAGTTATTTACTTTATTCCAGCCTCCTGGCGCATGTTATATTTTGCATTCATACTAGAATGTTTATATTATAAGAACGCAATCAAATATGAATAAATGCACGAAACGTATAGAATCTTTGCGATTTACAGTCAACGTAGACTTTTGCAAGAGTATTGTTTTGTAGAAACGCCAGGAATCACATGCAAACATAGTGTTGCGTTTAAGTTATAATAATCATTAATGTTCCTCAGTTGAAGATAATAATAAAATCAAATATAAAATAACAGCCCAAATTTCATTGTAAATGCTCTGTGTATCAAACGGTGCCTTAATACTGATTGTTTTATAATGATTATCATCATCATCAATATCATCAGTTTCTTGATCTAGTGTGATCGTCGAGGTTCTGTTCTGCTGAATATCTATTTTGTTTTGTACACTACAGTCGAGCGAATACAGAGCATCTGTAAACGTCTGTATGTACCATGATGATGTGAAGTTTGTCCCCCTGAATCATTTTGTAAACAATTTGCAAAAGTGGACACAATTTCCTGGTCGACGATCGTTGTGTAGAACACAGTTAATGGACAGAAATGGAATGCACTTATTGATGACTTTTTTTATCTGGACTATTCAAGTTGGGTATGAGTCCATATGTTGTTTACATGTCTGATAAAGTCATGCAATGCATTTGCTGAGAACATTATGTTTCACACAGGAAGATTAAGGAAATGAACTCTTTTTTGCAGAGGATCTATTGCTGGGCATACGATACAAATTACATGCAATTGCTGAGAAAAGATCTTGTTCACACGCACAATACAGGTATTGCATGAGCCTGCTTAGGTGGTTTTCACGCTTTACATTTCGGGATTTCAAACAAGGTTCGAATTTGGCTTACACATGGCAATGGAAACAAACACCATGTGTGTGCATTTCTTCTGATTTAATGGTTATAGTTATATAAATCTCTACATAATGACCTCTTTATTGTATTAGATCTACGTCTTCTGAGACTTTCCACAATATATAGTAACAAAGTAATATCTACTATTATCCATGTTATCACTATTATACTAATGCAGCGCCAGTAAGTCTATAAAAAAGAGCAACAGATGGGGCGAATCGGACAACCAACTTTGTATAGGAATCGATTCGGCAAACTAAAGCTTCCTCGTAAATGCTTAATAGAAGAGTCCATTTGGCAAAACAGATTATGAAAAAGAACGCCGATGTCGTTGTCACTCACCCCCTCTGCTGCTATGGGTTAACAATTTTTTCAGGATTTCAACCGAATATTTGACCTAATCCGATTCGATATCTTGCTTTAGGATCTATTGGATTTATCGTTACAACTCCATGTGGGACTGACTGAGCGTGACTAAAGAAATTTCTAAATCGATTATAGTCCATGTCAAAATTGACGAATAATCAATTACATTTATTCCCATTATAATATAAATAATTATTGATCTATATTTTGTGAAATGTAAGAAGCGTACTGACAGAGATGACTTGGCGACGATTACAACTAGCAATAACAGATCAGCACTTTCTGGGAAGTGTGTACAATGTAGTACAAAACAATTTAGATTTGTTTATATCAAATCTACAGATAATTTTTAAAAAAACGAGGAGGTGATATTGCAGCCAAGTTAGTAAAACTCCCAGTAACACCATGGGCAAAGTAACCAGGAGAAAAATACCTTCCGGGATATAGTTATTGTAGACCCGGGACCAGACTAGATATCAAACTCGATGATCAAAACCAACCTCGAACGGGTAAAAACATAATAAACGCTATTGATAAGGCGTGTTATGCTCATGATGTTGCTGATAAAAGCAGCAATATGCAACACAGACATATCGCAGATGTGAAATTGATTCATGCGTTTAATTATATAACTGAAAATCTTTCAAAGAAAAATTGGCTTCATGGTTAGTAAAATCAGCGATGAAAGATAAATTGATGTTAGGTGCTGGTATTTAATAACAAAATGGAATTTATTTATTATTCTCCAAGAGGTAAATGAAAGGGGTAAAGCAGCAATTGGTTAACTCGCTAGCGCCGGAAAGGTGAAAAATACCACTGCAGCGGATCGGTTATCTAAACAGGCGATATGGCAAATTTATCTGCCGCCGCCTATACGAATTAACTACTCGCATTTTGATGTGACCGTCCCTAATGAAGTTCATCGGACTGATATATTATTTTTGCCGCATGATGGTGTTTACAAGTAAGCGATAACCGTAGTGATGCTGCGAGTCGATACAAACAAGCAGAGCCGCTAGCGACGAAGTCATCAACTGAAGTGGATTTCAAAGGATTTATCGAAGGGATCCTCTGCATTGGCCAAATCTATTACAAGTTGATCCTGGCAATGAATTTCAGGATGCGGTTCTATCAACAATGAAGAATCATAATACTGCGTTACGACGAGGACATACTGCACTACATCGCGATCAGTCAATTGTTGAACGATTTAATCGGACACTTGCTGAGCGGTTATTTGGATATCAATACGCGAAGGAATTTATTCAGGATAAACGACCACGTGAATGGGTCAAGAGATTACCTGGCGTGATTACCGCGCTGAATAATGAGATTACTCGAACAATCAACATGAAACCTAACAACGCGATTAAAAACGTATATACCTGTAAAATCACAAAATAATTTTTCAAAACAAACAATACTTGGCAATGTCACCGTTAGGTATTTATATGAACCAGGTGAACTCGAAGGTGGCACAAAAAGAGCTACTGATCCTCTTTGGAGTGTCACCGTGCATAAAATATCAAGTATAACACGATCTACGGATAGACCAGCAATCTATAGACTGGATTCCACTGCTCCTCAGCGCGGATTTACTCGTGAACAACTGTATGTGATACCCGAGGATACTCAATTACCACCGAGTGGTCTTAACTAGCACCTCTGCGTCTGTTGCACTCAAGACAAGTCGGCATCCCATTATCTCTGGTATGACCAATACTGCAATTATTTATATCTACGGTCGAAAATCTTTATCCGACCAACGCCAACTCATTATAAAACTGCAACTCGCGCAGTGATTATTTTGTTGTTGTTTCAGTGTGATTATTAATTCAGCATTAATGTCAAAATCTCGTTTATTTGTTTTATCCTGTTGTTAATAACCATATAGATTTTATCTGATTATATCATCGCTGACAATATTACTTATTGGAGTGTCGTTATCATCTAAAACAACTCTTCGAAGTTGATTTATTCTTCGTACTCTGGACACCACAAGATAAACTAAATTCGACCACTGGATGTGATTATCTACCATCCAAACAATTGTATCTGATATAGTTAATCCATGTGAAGAATGTATTGTCGCTGCGTAACCTAGTGTCCATGGGGATTTATAAGCGCACAATGCATCTTCGACGACGTTGATATCTACCAACACAATATCATTTAATACGAGAATTTGCTTTTCACTTTGCTCTGGCATATCAGCTTCGATATTTTGTTTTCGTGTATCTCTGGGTCTATAACACAGCGGTGTTGGAATTGTTGCGAATTTTTCTATATGCAATTCAAATAACTTCATCTGAAGGGTGTCTCTGACTATATTTCTACTTGCTCCTATCAAATCGTTTGGTTTCCACTCTTCCCAGAAATCATTTAATGGGGTTTCCGAAATTATTTCACGGACTATTTCACATTGGATTCTATCCAGATGTAATCTAATTAGTTTCTTGAACTCGCGTAATTTTTCATCAAGTGTTCTATGATCGGTATTTATTTCTTCATAATAATCTACAAAATTCTTTAGTGTCGATAAATCAACAAACGGTGGTGGTTGACCATGATCGACGCACATTATTACTTTTGTATTCGCTAGCAATAACGACACTGTGCATATCTCATCCCAAATTATGACTTCAGGAATACATTTCTCACCCATTCGATCAGGAGTCCATTCGTCGCATTTCCATTAAAAGAAACTGTGATAAGTACAGGAATTAATTCCTCGTTGTTTCATCTCTCTGGCAAGTCTGTATGTCGGTGTTAGTACAATCATGTTTGATTTCCCAGGAAATAATTCAATCGCACGTGTCGACTTTCCTGACCCACCACAGCCGTTTAAGTAAACGGTTTTAGATCTATATATTGGATCAGATATATGCAGTGCATTATATAGTTCTGATATTTGATTATTTTTCAAGTAATTGTTTTTAATCGTAACATCTGCTGATTTGAAATAATCACGCAGTATTTCCTTTTTTATTCTCCATGATCCCCAACTATAGTTTGAATTAGTAAATTCAGCCACTGTTTCGCTGTGTTTCGCTTTTATATAAAATGAATCAGTTGCTACTCTAACTGCGGTGTCAGGAAATCTATTTATCATCGAAAATAGATAATGCACGCATAAACCAGCATAGACGCCCTCAAATGTGTACGCTGAAGACTGTATGCATCGTTGTAAGTAACAATGGTACCTAATTTGGTTCCATCTGACAATAAAGCGTCTTTACGATTGACGTATATACCTTAGATGTTATATTCGCGATTATAAAATCGTTTTCAACACTATATATAATCAACCGTGAATAATATCTTGTATTGTCGTATTTTCCATCCTTGTGAATTTACCGATTATTCTTCTACCGAGTTCTGTTGCATCTTTTTTTTATAAATTCAAATATCTGTTTGAACCAATTCATTATATATTTTTCGTCGAGGGACGGGAATTGTTGTTTTTTTTTTCGCTGATTATAATATCTAGACTATCAAGTTGTCCTAACCAAACTTCAGTCTGCGTTCGATATGATATAATTGCTTCACTGACAATCAACGATCTCAGCATTTTAGAATCAATCATATACGGCAATAGCACTATTGGCATCCAGTGTTTTTCAGAGATGTGTCTACCAATCCAAACATAACAGCACGGATGAAGTCCTTTAGCCAATTCAAATGATACCACACGAGCGAATCCGGTTAAATCAAAATCGGGTAATGGTCCATTAATCGAAACACGGGTCATCTCATGTGTGGGATGTCCCAATCGCTTAAAGTATTCAGCACATTCTCCGTACCCGAGAAAACTCCCGGGATAACACGCAACCATATCAACCGAAATAATAGTTTCAAGGTCATATTTTGTATTCCATAATCCACCATGATCATACTCAATGCAGATTGATTTGATATCTGATAGACATTCTGCACGGGTTGGTTTCCACATGTTTATCTTTCTCGCAAAATGAGCTGCAACTGACAGAATTGTAGAATAGTTTGTTAATAAGTGTTCCATTAAAAAAACACTAGCTATTTTTTTCATCGCGTCATGGAGGGATTCAGTTCGGTATAATTCACCGATTGGTCTTACAAATTGATCGAATTTACCCTCTTCGTTCTCAAAACTGTGAAGTAACCACACTGACACAGGCTCGTTTTTACTTAGCTGGTAAATAAAATCAAATAGTTTCTCCTCCGGGGAGAATTCCGGGGAACACTCCGCGGGTATATATTGTATTGTTCCATCTCGCGGAAATATTGATACCGCAGGTGTCCACGCGTGTTCGTTATGATCAATAATTTTGATTGGAGCTCTTTTTGATTGATATTTTGATTCTTGTAATACTTCTCCTGTTATCGTCATTATGGTTATTGGGAATCTTAATGATGTTTCTAATTTGGTTATATCTTGAATTGTTTCTTTCCGCTCCTTAACTGTTAGTCTCCATACATTTTTTTGTTTGCGTCTTAGATCAGTCAATGTATTTGCACGCAACGCATTTGTGAAGTGTTCTATTATTCGTTCCGCTATCCAATTCAACGATCACAGTTTCATGGGTTTTACTTTTTCAAAACTTGGTTTATCATTTAACGTATATATCCCATAAACAACTGATGTTACGGGATAAGATCTCTCGTAGTACGGTTTGTCAATTCCAGTCACAATTCCTGGTTTGGAATCACGACTCACAGTGACACGTGTTTTATCTTTCAAGATGGGGTCATATTTATTTCTGATAATCCAATCTCGGTTTTCCAAACGGATAATGAATTTCATTCTAAAAAAATACTTTTTTCTTGTCAAGATGTTAGATTATCACTGATGCTCTTTCGTCGTTCATGGTAGCATCAACGCTACCAACAATTCGAAATGTCGACCAACAGTGAGATGCTCCATCGTGTTTGAATTCATCAAAACAATCGGGGATTCTGCTTATCATGCTTCTATCCTTTATTAGAACCTTTGGTTCTACGAAGACTCTATCGAGATTGAATTTACCATTTTACCAGGGCTTAATTTTCGATAATCTCTCGAACTCCTTCATATTATAATTAAAACAAGTATTTAAAAAAGAAAATTATATATAATGAATGATTGCAAACGGATGATGATAGGATCAGTAACCCCATATAACAAATCATGCAAAAAGGAGTTATGTGGATATTATTTACAAAGCGTACGACGTGGAAGTCTTGGCCCGGTCCCTTGCATACAATGTGGGGTAGGGGTCCGTGGTAAATCGCAGTTGTGTCTCGGTTGTCGTGGTAAGAGATACCAAGAGTTGAAGCGTTATTATGATAAGAGAATAAAAAACTCCATTAAAGATTCTGACCCTGACTGTGTCAGCGTCTTTGACTCTGTCAAGGATAAAATCATAAGAACACTTCAAGATTGCATTGAATGATTCCAAAGTAATCATTCAACCAAATAATTAAATAGACAAAAAATAGTATAGTATATAAATGGACCAAGAATTTCGACTTCATCCCGTGATGGCATCATCAAACACCGTAAACTGAAGAAGCCAGTTGGGTGGAACAACGGCGTGGGGTATTTGAAGGTTGGCGCTGGAGGGAAAACTTATCTTAATCATAGATTCGTCTTCGAGGTGTTTAATGGATTGATCAGGGATGGTTCTGTTATTGATCATATTGATGGATGTCCTCACAATAACATATTGAATAATTTGATAGCTGTTACGCCGAGTGAGAATAATATATTTGGGGGAACTGGTACTTGTAAATCAATTGGGAAGAGACCTGTAAAATCACTTATAACTGAAAATAAAGAGGAAATAGTATTCAAATCAATGAATGAAGCCGGAAAATATTTTGATATGTGTGTGCCCTCAGTACGAAGAGTAGCAGAGGGAATAACCCGATCTGCGATTTCTTAAAGAACCGGACAAAACATTAAATTCGTTTTTGTATGAATCACAGTTTGCACTATGTATATAACACCAGCGGGGAATAACTCGTACGTGCATGTGTACGGTTTATGAAAGAGCTACCATCGATGGTTTTTTGAAACACTACGTCATCTGATCTCAATGGTTTTCATTGCTTGATTTTAACTATCATGATTCTCCGTGGATATAATCAATTATCTGTTTTTTTGTAAGAAAACGAATCAAATACGAGGTATTTACAAACAATTGTATTCTTTTTTTGTTTTTTTTTCAAGTATTCGGTTCTGCTTCAACGTTGTCAATAATCAGTATTATGTACATGAAATGTATATAGATCACACCTCTTTCTTCTTGACTTCCGCCAATTTGTAACTTACATATATAAGCGAAATTTTTCTCTATAAAATTGGGCTTTAGCGCGAGGCTCAAATCGCGAAAACAATATAAATCACACCGTCACGTGGTGTGTATGTTTTTCATTCAAACCAGGTTGATTTTGTAGGTTTATTTTGGTTTCATGCTTGAGTGTAGGAATGCCCGTCATTCATTGTCATTATCATCCATTCATCCATTCATTCATTGTTATATGTTGTATTGTCTTGTGCTGTCCTATACAACTCGCCATAAAACTCGAATTGGGGGTGTTCATTCATTCATTTTGCATATAATACCACGCCACTGACGTCATTCATTGTATATATAATCCATTCATTGTACAACCGCCATAACACTTGATTGGGGTTGTCCTATATAATGCATAGTTATATGTTGTATTGTCTTGTGACGTCATTCCCTAAACATACCTTCTTAGATTTCTAACCCACTATTTGGCGAGTTAAAAATCTTCTCAGGAGACTATGTTTCTTGATTAACCTCTGGGCCCGGTCAGATGTGAAGACACCTGAGGGGTTCCAACGAGATGTGTTCTCGTATATCTGTAACCTCTGGGCGCCTCCGATGTGAATAACACGTGAGGCGCCCAAATGGGGTTCACATATGTGTGCCTAGAAACCTACCGTAACCAAACGGAGGTAACGGCATTTAACTGTCCTTAATTAATTATAAGTATGCCTGGAAACCTACCCTACAAAACGTAGGAAGCTACATTGTACTGTCCTTAATTAAATATGTGTAATGTACAATTTTTACTCAACACATGTACGCTCAACTAGAACAAAATTTGTAAATGCGGTTTAATCATTACCGGCTTTGAAAGCCCATATTGGTGTTTATCAATGAACGCGTTACTATAAGGAAATAAAATTAAACACTGTAGTGAAATTCATTATTACTGAAAATATTTAAGTAAACTGTTTTGTTATAGATTTTTGGTCATTTTTCATTAATTTTTGTCTATTTTTCATCGATGTTTGCCTGACTGAGTCGGGTGAAATGGTCGATTTCCTATGTTATTTCTCGTAGACTTTTCTCACTGAAAATGGACGATTTTCCACAAATACAAAATATATAAGACTCTCTATTTCTCATACGTATATCTATCTCGACATACCGATTAAATGCTAAAAAATGCGCACGCAGTGAGCAAGAAAACCAGATGTAACTGGTCCAAATAATGTCATGTAATATTTTAATACATTAGACACCATACTCAAGAGTGTGCCATTTTATTTAGATCCTAATTTCAGTCCATCATTTAAAATGTCATTCGATGCAAATGAACTTGGGGTTGGTGCTTTGTGGATCCAATAATGAAAAATTATAATCCACTATTCAATTCGTCTAAGAAATGAACTATGCATCAGAGAAATTATTCAACATGGTTACTCTTTTTCGAAACCATGATATAGAAAGAAATTAAGTGTCCTTCTTTGTGAGCAATGTTCGCAATTCTCAGCATGTTGTTTTAAAAAGGGATACAGATCAATTAATATGCACATTTGGATGAGTTTCATGCAGTTGATCTAAATCTGCATAAAGCTCTTTAATGTTACTGATATAGTTGCCATCTCTTCTCAAACTGGAGAGACTTTCACAAACACATTTGATAAGTGATATAATACTAATCTTAATACTAATAATACTAATAATAATACAAAAAAGAAGAAAACAAGAAGAAAAAGAAGAATGAGGACTGTGTATATCACCTACTTTTTATAAGCTCTTAGTTCTTTACAATATCTATAATAATATGAATACAAAAAGCAAATCAAACGCCATGCAATTAGAACAGAGTATTTAAAAACATCTGACTATATTTAAGGTTTGAAACGTTTTAAAACCATGTGCCCGTTACAATTAGGGAAGACTGCTGAGTGGAAGACTGACTGACAAAGGAACCATTTTTCGCATACGAATACTCCCCGGTTGTAATGGTATCATTTACTAAAGTTTCGACCTTATGTTCATCAAGAGAACTTTTAATGTACTATGGACGCTATTTATGAAATCCTCAACTAAAATGGGTTGTTTGAGACTTTCAAAATCTTTTTCTCTTGTAAATTTACATTGTGTTTGTCCAGTTTATATTTATAATTCCTAAACTGTTGTCTACAAGCCTCAAATACCAACTCATAACCCTTCAAGATACATTAGGCAATGAAGATGGTTGTCTATATGACTTCGTTTGACTTCGTTTTCATAGCGGGAATAATGAGTGTACGATTGTCAGAGCATACGTTTCTTTACAAGTGCACCATTCTCTTAATTGCATAGTATTGATCTTTATTGTGTGGACTATAACAATGTTAATTTGAGGACCGTATGTCAAGTGTATAATATTAATTCTAACAAATTATTAGTTTTACCCTCCAGCTTTTAAATGTGACAATGCGAATTTTGACATAAAAACAAATATTTTGCATTGAGTTTTTAATGGCAACGACTATTATGAAAGATAAAAATAATCAAATGAAGAAACAAAATTGTTTCTTACCAATATCGTGTTGATCATACTCATACTCGTTGTTACCAATCCAATTCATGCTTAGCAACATAGTTGTATTTAAAACTCGAATCACACTCATTTAGTACCTTTAAAAGAGTCGGATCTCAATCATTTATTCGTAAGTATATATTCAATGTCGTAATGGTACATTATATATCACAACGAATAATTTCTAGAAAGTGTGCATGTCGATGATTTATTTTAAAAAGTGTATAACTGCATACAAATGTCTAAATGCTTGGTTTATGCACATCCGAAAGCGAAGTTAACTAATCAGATGATCTTTTATGTTTCCATTTTCTATAATGAGTCACATAAGAAAATATTAATAACCGTAAGAGAATCTTTCTTAACATTAAGTACAAACAGTGATAAATAATCAAACCATTTTTTGGCAAAATGATAAGAGTTTGATGTAAAAAAAATGACAAACTAAACCATTGTTCACCAGACAATGTAAGGTTCATTTGACTTAGAATTGCTGAGCATGATCTTACTGTCTACTATAATTCTTAAGCTGTATCTTTCGATAATTCCAAGGAAATGGACGTTAAATATATTTCACCGAGAGATAAAAAGACACATACATGGATAAGGTGCTTACGTAGTTGAGTGCGTGGGTGGATACGTAGGCCACTCTATAGTTTAACTGGTTTCGTAGGTGGATATAGGTGTAGGTAATTATTAGTAAGTATGTATTTGATCTCATCGCTCAGTTTTATTTGCAAATGACAGTGCACATTGAATTAACGTCTTAATGTATTAACCTTTCTCAACGTAACGCTTTAATGATGGATATTATAATTTAGTAGCAACATTGTCGATCGATATGCATCATATTAAATCTTTGTAATCTCTTGCACCTTCAAAGAATAATAACAATTTACTTTCGTAGTGGATCTAACACTAAGTTTTGAAATATGCATTCGAAAAAGTTGGTTTTTAGTACCTTTTGGTGGAGTACTTATTTGGGAATTGTATAAACACTGACACTGAGAATAATCTGCACTTTATAAAGTCAAGAAATGATTTGTGAGTCGTATTGACTATTTATTATTCATTCCATGTGACTTTCAATCCATTACTATCCTAATAAGAGTGTATAATTTATATGATAAATTGATATAGACCTTGATACCTTTTCGACTTCAATATTTAATGTATATTTCGTGCTATTCGTTGTACACCGTTGCTAGAGATTTATTATGACAATGTATTATTGTTAAGAAAAGAAAAGCGGTAGCACGATAAACAGTATACTCAATAAGGGTTTTATTTTTTATTCCAGGCAATATTGATATATTTTGAGATGAATCATAGACGAAGGTTAATGTTGAGATTGGTTCGAACTGTTTTATTCATCACGTTCATATTCATAATTATCTCAATTTGGAGACATGTTTATGACAAATATACCACTGATAGAAGTATATTTGGAATCATCGACGAGCCAGACATTGATGAGTGCTCTCATACGATTTGTACACCTTGCCAATATCTGAGTCCCGACGAAAAGAGAGAAATATTCAAAATTGATAGTAATAATACCGTACAGTTTATCCAGTACAAAACATTTCCACCACCAGAAACAACAAAACTAGAAGATTTTACAAAATCTGAGGCAGCGCAAATTGAAAAAATCATACACCAAAAATGGAATACAAGGCAGTTGCCTATACAATTTAAGTATTACGTCAAGTCTTTTCTTGAAAACCACTTATCATGGAAGTATGTTTTTTGGACGGACCAGAGCACGAGACATTTTATTAAAGATCACTATCCCAGTCTTCTTTTCATGTACGACAGTTATGTTCACCCTTTAAACCGTGCTGATTCTATGCGGTACATGGTATTATTTTACTATGGTGGAGTATATAGTGATTTGGACATGCAAAGTTTGCATCCACTGGATCCAATGATTAAGAAATATTCATGTTTCCTTGCCCAAGAACCACACGTCCATTCAATTGTTTATACCAATTTTTACGAACAAGCTAGCAACGGGCTTATGGCCTGTCGTAAGCGTCACCCTTTTATGAAATGTGTTGTTGAAAATCTAAGTAATTATTTTTATTATGCACATGTACTCGACTCCACCGGACCGAGGTTTCTCACATTTTCATTTAGACAGTATATGAGAAATAAATCTGAGATCGATATAACCGACGACGACTCTGTATACCTAACTCCACCGGAATATTTTATTCCAACGGTCGATCCAGGAATGAACAAATTACTAACGATGCAGTGTAGAGCAGCCCAGTGTCTGTCGCCATTGCGCCAATGGCAATGTGAGCAATGGCGAAGGGAAGGGATACGATCTAAGCCGTATGCATTTTCTTTCACAACCCATTTTTGGGTTCATATAGCATACCAAAATATACAGTTGTTGACTTATATCCATATATCTGAAATTTGTCCAGCTGTACCAATTTATGAGTATAATAATGTTAAAGGTGACCTAAATATCATACACAAACATATATAAACATATAAGCACATTTAGACTATTGCGTTAAAAAAGGCAACTCTTTGATCATTCCATATTGTATTTGATTCTCATCATAATAAATTTAATACATTTATAATACAACTAAATGCATGCGAATCTGTTTCAATAGACATAAACATTTCATGAAGCACATATGATTCAAATGTGAAAGTAGTGGAAATTTACACCATACGTGTCAATCGAACTGCTCATAGAAATGTAATATGATGTATTGGATTTTATTTCGACATGTAAATTAAAATTTGAAGTCGGATGTGGAAAAGGAAGACGAGTTTGAAGCAGCAAAAGGACGAGATCAAACTCTGTACTGGTCGCAATTGTCTCTGGAAATGACGGCGAGAGAAACAAATCGATACTACTACCCAAATAAAGTTATACAACGTTTATCAACTTCTATACCAGAATAGTAGGTATTTAGACTTATCTGAAATGACCTTACATGATTATTTTTTGACGAATGTCTAGTATAGCTTTGGTTATGACTTAAATTGGCTGACTGACAATGCAAATCAAACCATCATTTGTTTCTTCGACAAACAAACTGTATGCGAAGATGCAGTCATAACTGGATAAAAGGCTTTGTTTGCGACGACATTGCTGAAATAACCATTATAGAAACTGGACACGGTATAATTTGAGTTGTACATCGATAAGGACACATTCGTCATACTTTATATATAGTGAGTGTTATTTAAAATATTTGATATTAAAACACGTTAACTTCTCACTTTTTGTTTGGTTGATTTGTCCAAAAACCGAGAAAATGCGTGTGCATTATGATATTCTGATCGACTGTGATCGTGGGTAGAGGTTTACTTAATGGATGCAATAGTGGTAACTGTCTTTTCTTTTCACTATAGTTCGATCATAATTCGAGCATTGTTCGAATCGACAGACAAGTTGAAATTTTAGCAAAGGGTATTTCTTACTGAACATGGCAGTCTTACCCCACACGTGCTATTTATGACATTTCTTCTAGTTTTGTGTTTTATGGCGTTAAACTCCAAAGAGGAACATCACCACCAATACTAATTAAAACAAAGGGTATTCATCAGTTGGTGGTGATCCTTGTTGGGTTGGTCGACAAATATTTCAGGATCTTTTTCCTGTTCGACGATAAGTGACTGTCGTTTATCACCCTGATTATAATAAAGAGAATGAGTTGTTAAAGAGGATCACTATGATCAATACCTTCTGATTGATCCAAACAAGGAGTAAAAGTGACCTCATCAAACGCCTGACCTATACACGTGTTAGCTAAAGGAATACTGCCTCCATCAACATCATTCTCACGAGCTTTCTTTGCCATAGCTCTAGTAACTACACAAGCTTGAAATATATCTGGACATTCTTTTTGAATTGGATCAACTTTCTGATCCAAATAAGGCGTTTCTGTTACAAGAGGATTAACCACAACTTTGTCCCCAGCAAAGTCGTTGCCTAGCAATAAATGAATTCCCTCTACGGGTAAAACCAAGACTGTCCCGATTGTCACATATCCTGACACTAAGTCTGATGACAAATTTAAACAATTTGAAGTAGACTTCTCAGAAAAAGTCAAAGTACCTGACAATAAAAGACTCTGAGAAGCTCCTGTGTCCCTTAAAAGTTTAATACGGGTGGGATTGGCTGAATCACCCAAGAGTGATATAGAACCCTTCGATATAAATGGTTTATAATTCTTAAAAATATAATCAGACTGAGATGTATTTGACCCAACAAATGTATTGTTTTCAATACATGACCATGACCTTGACCTTTTAGAAATAAGAGCATTTGGAACAGGTCTGTCTTGATTCTGATGCTTATTTTTCAATTTGTAGCAATCAGAAATAATGTGTCCTTTTCTCTCTTGCAATAGGTACACGTCGGAAGAGACAAGGATCTAGAATCGAGCTTCTCTGAAGTTTGATTTTTTAAAGTTGTGTTAGTTTGAGTTGTAGAAGGGCTTGTATTAGGCGGAAATATTTTTCTTCCAGAAGACTGTTGAGTAGAAGTCTTATTAACAAAAGGAACTTTATGTGTCAAAGAATATTCGACAGCAGCTCAAGCAGCGATCTCCAAGGTTTCAATCTTATGCTCATCAAGATAAGAATTGACATCACTAGAAACACGTTTTTTAACTCTTCAATTAATATCATTTGCTTGAAATTCTTATAATCTTGTTCGACTTTCTTGGCTGAGCACCATCTATCAAACAACTGCTTTTTATCTCTAGCAAATTCGACATGAGTTTGTCCAGTTTCTTTTATGTAATTTTTGAATTTTTGCCTATGAGCTTCAGGGACTAACTCATAACCCCTTAAAACAGTTCTAGTTTAGATGTCATTTTAATACAAGTCAGTCTCATTAATGATTGAAAATTTTCAAAAACTACTGGAATCCAAATTTAAAACAACAAAAGGTTTATAAGAAAAATTCTAGTAAATTCCAATTGATTTCAATCTCGAGGCGAGCTCTCAATTTCTATGTTACGTGCTTAGGTTCGAATAAGCAGCAACATAGAAAGAAGTGAAAATAACAAGTTTGTACAAGTTTAACAAACAATTAATTGGGTATAAATAGTTTCATAAAAAAAAAATAAACTTACGGTTTTAGAGAATCAAGTCCAAAAATTAATCAAAAATGAATTCAAACTATATTCCACTAGTGGAATTGAAAAAGTCCTGATAATAAACTGTCCTAATAGTTCCCGGTTCGAATCTTGACGATGTAATTCAAGATGGGCGACGATATCATGTGATGAAGTCAGTTATAGTTTTATGATAATTCAAATGAACACACGTATTTTCCAGATTTTCCAGATGAATAACGCATTCAATTCCTCTTGATCCAAACGAATTGAAATAATTTACCGCACAAGGTAATTTATAATAACTCAAACAATAAAACACATCTTTGTATTCCAAAGACCAGACTAACTACTGAATAATTGTCTCTCAAAACACATCTATATAATGATTTTTACGTAAACAAGTAAGGGGTCTTGTGATATTCAGGAAGCTTTTCGAACCACTTCACGTTTACCAAGTCACGTATACCTTATGAGTATCTGCCACTTCTCACCCCCAAGAAAAAAAAATAAAAAGATGAATCAACTAATCATTTTAGAAGCATGATCATAACTCTGAAACCAGGTCAGAAATGAGGCCAACATCTGATATTTACCTGCCTTAAAGCAAGGTCAACACCTGGTGTTTACTGATGACCCCCGTTCTAGGAAAATACATCTCCCAATTAATGAATTTTAAATCCAAAATGACAAATTTGATTCTGAAAAAAAATAAATAAATGATTTAAATCAAATATACGTAACAACCGACACTCGCTGCCATTATCTCAGTAACGGGTAATTTTACAGGTTAGACTATTTGAGGTTTATGTATTAGTCTCATTGACATTTCTTTGACCGTCGAAAAAGAAAATTCCGGCGAGATCACCAACAGCTCCAGTAGCTTTATCACCAATTGCTTTCATCGATGGTTATTTCTCGAGTGGTAATACTTTAGGAGTGATTCTGGTAAATAAACCCCGAATAAGAATTTCCAGTCCATCTCCATAAGTTACTTTATATACCGGCAGTCGCGAATTTACAACCCTATTCTGTGTCGTCGTTGTCATGTATAATCATCTTATATGATGTCCTTTTATCTAAAACATTTAATCACTTGTGTTAGTCGTCTATGATTTCATCGATGAGAGATCGATACAGACTAGTATACATTACACCACCCTGAAATAATCGCTGAAATATATCAGAAGCTTCGTAAACTATCTCCGGAGAATTATTTCCACTCGTTTACCCCCGATGAGAAGTTGCAACCGGGATACATCACCGATGACATTATTTGGACAAACACCGAGACCACTTCCTGTACAACCATTTCTTCTTGATTTCTCGACGAGACTGAGATCAACAAGGAGATCTTCAGATGGTTGAGGATCCTCCTGTTTGTTTTGTTGTCTTTGTGTTGGTCTCCGTGCTGGTTTTTGACGTTCTTCTATTTGTCTTTGACGTTCTTTTTTTGTGTTATATATTAATCAGTAACATCTTTTTTATATTCTTTATAACCAATTTCTTATTTATATGACCAATCCCTTGTTTTTTTTATAAATCCAGTCAACCACTCATTTCAAGATATAATTTTATTATTTCCCGGCAGTAAAATTCTAGATCTCGAATGATAGCTATTGGCAGCAAAATCACCTAAAGCAAAACATCCTTAGGTTTTATTGCTTGAAACCGTTTTAATGTTTTTATACCCTATTCGGTAAATTTATTAATAAAAGAAACATCCCTCGGAGTTCCGGGAACAGAACCCTCCTGTTCTTCGACAACATCATCAAAAACTTGAGGACGCGGTTGAGCTTCAGCGATCTCTTTAAATAGCGGAATAATACTTTTTTGCTCTCTTCTTCATTCGTAATATCTCCAAATATAGCTCGTTCAGTAAATCTTACAGCCTTCTCAGCAGCCGTAGTAACAGGTTTAAATAACTATTATGTACTAGTTACAAAATCAACATAAGAGTCTTGTCGCTTTTTGATGTTTTTTTCAAGTTTATATCATACTGGTTTAGACTTTCTAATCGCGATTAATCTCTATAGAGATAGTCTTGTAAATATGATTCTCCGATATTTGCCATGATCAATAACACGAATTTTTAATTGTGGCAACCACCCGATAATTTTCAATCATGTTTATATGTGCGCGCGGACCATTTAGGAAGCACCAATCAATCTCATACACACAAACAAGAAATAAATAGTGGGCGAAATTATATATACAAGGCTATATTTAACAAAATAAGCCTTTGTACAAAATGATGGGCTAGCCCTTTCTCTTCTAGAACCCAGTGTATGGAATTCTTTACCATTGAGGATACGAAATTCAACTTCTTTTGCTTCTTTTCAAACATAATAACATAAATTTTTATTATTTCTTGACCAGCTGAAATAACATATGAAAAGCTCTGAATAGAAAACTTTGTCATCATGTTCATAAATGATATGTCGAAATCTTATTCGACACATATATATATATATATATATATATATATATATATATATATATATATATATATATATATATATATATATATACATACATATATATATATATATATATATATATATATATATATATATATATATATATATATATATATATATATATATATATATAAGCTTGACTGCGCAGGAGGAATCTCCTCTGAATAAAAGCATATATTTAAATGCAAAGAATTACTCATTACATTTTAGAATTTTAGACTTTAAATTTTAAACTTTCATTACTGTGTGTCAGTCAGTATTGAATGCTATTATTACGCATTTACGACACATTACTACCACGTAAAATGAATTTAAATATTTCATAAACAAATTGATGTTTTCTGAATTTTTTTAAGAAATTCGCATCTTGGACGAGTTTTTTTTAAATTTTGTGTTGCGATTCAATGGTTTAAAGTAAGCATAATAAAAGAGAGAAAAGGAATAAGTCAGGGAAATATGAACACACCATTGGTGTACATTTAAAAGTACTTCAAGGCTGTGAATAACATCCCAAATAGTCCTCAATTATAGAATATTCTGAATGAATTCCAACCTTTCTAATGTTTCAATAACCTGATATGATGTTGATGTGCTAACAGTCTTGATGAATCACCATGAGCAAATACAAAATGTTTTGAATGATTTTTTTTTCGAAAATATTATTGAGCATTTTGTAATTCGAGTGACTACTTGATATAAATACGTTATCTCAAAACATAACTCTAACATAACTTAGTTCAAAACGCTACGAAACCATTTTGAAATTATTTTTGTGTCATTGTTTTGACATCTGCTTTGGCCCAAGCGGGTATAGATTGAGTCTCGAGTGCGCGATTTTGCAGGTTCGAATCTCTGCCGAGTTATATCAGAGACCAGTAAAGGTGGTACTAGCTTCCACCTCAGTTGGCAATCAACATTAAGAGGTTAGTGTTATGACTGGAAAGCCTGGTAGCAAGAAAATACTTCTAGTTCAAACATCATGCTACCAGTCTGTAATTCACCTGTAGTAGGCACCGTAGAGATATGAAAAAAAATTTAAACGTTACTTTGAGATAAGAAAAGAAAAACGCACAAGCACAGATAGGTAACTTGCAAAGTATTGATAATATTAGTATTTTCATTATCATTATCATTATCATTGTCCCTTTCATTATAATTATCATTATCATTATCATTATCATTATCATTATCATTATCATTATCATTATCATTATCATTATTATTATTAGTAGTAGTAGTATTGTCATTATTCATATTATTCATATTATTATTATTATTAATATTATTTGATATATCGGTATGCAATATGCTCATTAAAGAGTAATATTGGCGAATGTTCAAAAGCAATGACTGTGTATATATTATGAGCAGACGACTGTAAAGTGTTAACGTAACAACATTCTTTTCAAAATTCACGTCTGTTTCATTTAATTTATCATTATCTATTAATTGTTTGAAACGGTTGTCCGGTGTGTGTGTGTGTGTGTGTGTGTGTGTGTAGATAATATTGTGTTGTGTTATTAGTTTGGGCTTAGCCACATTTCACAGAACAATGTACCCCAGACAGAATACATTTTGCAACAGGAACTCGGAAACATACAAGCAGGAACCACCCACCTACTAACATCTTGCTCAAAGGCACGCACTAGCCTAGCCTCAGACTCGAACCCACCCAGACAGATGCGCTGGTAGTGACGATCAAAAGTGAGCGGTTTAGATCACTTGGCTACCCGGATCCCCTGCTGCAGATAAAATGTCCGTTTTCAAAGAATGGATGATAGAGTAAAGACCATAGGTGAATTGTGAGGTCTAGAATAATCGATAGGGAACATTTTGGCAGTCGGACATACATGTAGAGGGACAGAGAAGAAATTGAGAAACTTTCATTCATTAAACGATGATGTATACTTTATAAGCAAATGTGAACGTTCTCTTACATTGGTAGCTCCTGGAAAATGAGGCATCAAAATCAATAAAAGACGGTTTATGAATGTTTTTATATGTAATAGCAAAAGATTTGACTCACAACGTGGTTGACGTCGAGATAAAATTTAGTGGGGGGAAAAATATTTGTCAGCCTTTACTGTACGAATTTATGTCATTAAAAAAGGCATTTATTAATTTCAATATTTA
Organism: Unio delphinus; assembly: GCA_029339505.1. NCBI lineage: Eukaryota > Metazoa > Mollusca > Bivalvia > Unionida > Unionidae > Unio > Unio delphinus. The sequence continues at coordinate 4,947,239 of JAQISU010000134.1, read as the reverse complement.
AAAAATTATTGAAAATTTTTTTTTACCAATCAGGAGAAGTACATTTTGTACGTGATGATACATAGCAGTATGAATTTACGAAATGACCGTAAAAATAATTTGTGACTATGCTCGTGTCCCACTGATACAATGTATAAATTAAGTTTAAATTCATATTGCGAATATTGAAATGTCCTCGACAATTCAAATTCACGGTTCTTCAGTTAAATATGTCAAGTGGTTGCAAGCATTAAATCAGGATTTTTTTCATGCACCCATTTCACTAGGACGTCGTATGAATATGAAACGCCTGGTGGAAGATTTATGAGTGGATACAAGATATAAAAAAAAATTGTATCTCTTCGCTTTCTGAATAAGGCAGTCGGATTAAATATTCCAATGATATTTAAATTTCGAAAGAGCAATCTGGTACGACGTATTGCAAGAGATAGTCATTTCAATGATAGCTATCAAGTTTATTTGTTTTCACCTAATTCGCTTGATCTTTGGAGTATGTTTATATGAAGCCGAGGAATGTAGATGTTATTACATATAACATCTCCAAGTTTACACAAAAGCCATAGAACCACAGAAAAGGGGATGTTCAGAACAAATACTTACAAAGAGATGATACTTGCTTGATTGATTGTCAGGGCGAATCTCCTCCGGAATTAACTATATAAGCTAGTAGATGCGCTAGTATGCATACTATCTTAGGATTTACTTATTCAACTTTAGCTTTAAAGCGTAATTTTGAAATCGGACAGAGCACTGAAAATGAAAGTAACTCAGTTCAAATGGTGTAGTTAGTGTTAGGTGCTACGCCTAGGTGATGTGTCCACGTTGCCACCAAGTAGATAGAATTATAATTTAATAAACAAACTTGTTTTCTGAAATATTTTAAAGAAATTCGTATCGCAGAGAGTTATCTAAACTTTCGGTTACGACTTAATAGTTTTAGAGCAAAGCAACAAGTTTAGCAAACTTTAGAAAACTCTTTATTCCCAAGAAAACAAATCGAAGATTTAAAAAGAATTTCAAGGAATTTGAATGACATCCGAAATACTCTTGAAAGTTATATCATATGTACCAAAGTATGGAGTATTCTGAATGATTTCCAATCTTGAAAGTGCTGATGTACTAATAGCCTGAAATAGTGTTAATGTGCTTCACAGTCTTCAAAAATCACAATAGGCTAATCCAGGATGTCTTCGAATGAATTCACAGTAATTCCATGAATCGTCTTGAGCGCTTCGTAATTCCATTAAATAATTAAAACAAATACATCTATATATATATATATATATATATATATATATATATATATATATATATATATATATACATATATATATTCATAAAGAAAAACACAATTATTTAATTTGTTGGAATTGAACGCATGGAGGCAGGTCTATTGTTTATATTGTAGAGGTGGACGTGCATATATATATATATATATATATATATATATATATATATATATATATATCCTTTGAAAATATATTTCTTTTTTTATTACATTTCCTTATAAAATTAACGAAATGTTCTCCATTGAACCTAAAGTTTTTGCGGATACATTGTTCGGTATTATTGTTATACCGGTAATAATTTTAGATGTCAAGCAGAGGCCTTCTCTTTGTGAAGAATAAAAACAACTCCATTTAAATGAACAAGGTTTACAAATATGTTGTAATGGATATATTAAGAGCGGAGAAAAGATGTGTTTCAACATTATGTTGTAAACGATAGAACGTAACTTTTTTTTGGAAGAGATGTAAGTAGGGGTTGGTTCGTGGACAATATATATATATATATATATATATATATATATATATATATATATATATATATATACATATATTTGGTATAACAACCGAATGCTTCCCTGGCATAAAATGTCAAGTGGTACATGGACCAGAACTTGGTGCTTCCGGTGAGTCATTAAGTGACGAAAATAAGGATTGACATTTTCAACTTTTTCTTCTCAGTAGAAAATCAAAAACATAAAATAGTATATGCATGATACCAACTGATACCAAATGGACCAATATATGTTTTTCATAAGGACATGATCAATCTAATGTTAGTAGTTCGAGCCAATCATAAATATATATATTTTCCTGCATGAAATATCTGATCCACTGTATATCTTGGCGAAACATTTATTTCATAAAAGGAATGAATAATAACAAAAGCTGCCAATTCGAACGGACATTCAGATGAGTGACTTGAGATGTTACCAACTGAATCGAACTTGATAACGATAGAAGTAGAGGGAACAATTGATAAGTTTATCAAACGTACAGCTAGTCATCAACATCAACCCCGGCTAAATGATACTAGAGACTAATAATAATGGTACTAGCTCCTACATTATTCGACATTTGTCAAGCAATAGCAAATTTACAATTCTCCGGCGTATAGGAATGCGTTCAAAGAAATCAACAGCGCAGACAAATTGTATTGTTTTCAAAGGATACATATTCAGTTATAGACAGAATATAATGACTGTATTTATGCAATGTTCAACAAACGGGAGACATTTGGAGAACAGGAGCACTGGATACAATATCAGTGTCAATTACTATAAAAGGCCACGAAAATCGAATTATAAGTCTGGTTTAGCTGTTATGCTGTTTTGACGAATTTTCTTTTCTTTCGAAAATCATTGAATACCATATTTATCAATATGGGAAAAATAGTTTGTAAATTAAATGTTTGGAGATAAAGATAAAGATATATTGGTACGATTAATTGATTCCTGTATTGCATCGATTCATATTTGTATTTCTCAGACAACATCTGCAGCAGTTTCAAAACCCATCTATTATCACCTTTTTAATTCTTGTTAGGTCGTATATTGTTTCAGGCGCAAGTACATTTTGGCTACATAAATTTATTGATTAGATGATTTGAAAGTTTTTTTATACATCTTTAATCTTATATGCACCCAATCTCCCTTCAATCAAAGAAGCAGACTGATTTGAAATCTGGAATTGCAGCAATGTGCGAATGTTGTTAAAAGCATGCCCTTGTCAATACAGGAATGCTGAATCCCATAATATGAAATATTTTTAGATATAAATTCCTTGCACATTTCTGGAGATTGTTATATATGTATTGCATTTGAACACAAATTGTTTTTCACTAATAACGACACATTTTATCAATGACTACTTCTATTTTTTTCTTACGTTGGTTATTGTGCCAGGGTTATATTATGTGGTTATATAAATTTATATATCTGTGAATATGGTGTTATACTTTGTTTTCCGTGACTGTTAAAATCCATGTTTTTGCATTAAAGTTATTTAAAATTTGAAAAAATCGGGGAGAATTATAAAATGTTATTTGTATTATCATCTAATTCTCCGTATGACTAATACTAACATATTAAACCTTACGATTGGTAGATCTGGGCTTTGCAGATATATTCTTTGCTATTGTTGTTGTTAGTGATAGCAGTACGATCATTAAGAGGTTGAGAGGCCATTGAGACTGGAGATGACTTGGTTGAAAGAACAAATGACAGCAAAATATAAATGTGAAAGTGTAATGACATCATATGATCAAATATGACAGATTTACATCCAAAAACTCAATCACTACAACTTTAATTAATCGGGCAATTTTTCATAAAATGCAGAGTAGCATTTTGAACAATATATTTTGCTTATTTTATGAAAATGATGAATTTGAATTCAATACATATTGGGTTTTCTACAAAGTATAATATTCTGCTTTTCATCATTAGTGGTTAATAATTTAATAATTATCATTTCTTTAATTGTAGAATAATAAAAATGGAACATAAATTGGTAGATGAAAATGTAAAGATGTTGAATTAAAATTCATTTTGTGAGTAATTGCAAGGCATCCAAAATTTTAATACACATCTCTATATGGCTAGTAGTTTTTTTTTTATTTTAAAACTGAATCAGGTTCATTTACATGTATTAAGTTAACTAGTTCATATTACTGGTATGTCATGGCCAAGTACGATCATTATAATTTGATAAAACATCTCCAAATTTAGTTATAATCCTTAGTAACAGTATAATAATTATATAACGTGATTCAGTTTTGCATTTCAATGCTAGATGAATTTTGACCAAGTTAAATATATCAGGTAGCAAGTGTACTTATGTATGGCTTATTAGGACTGAACTTGTTAACGTTAGCAGAGTAAAAATGTAAATCATACCAGGTGGTATTATAATGAATACAAATTGAATCGAGTGTACCAATGAATCGTATGCTGTTGTGCCTAAAAATTGTTGACTTTATTGCATCGAAACATATCTTCACAGAGCATAAATAAGGTGAAATTTATTGTGTACCATATATGATCACACATTATGTTGATTAGTTATTAATATTTGCTAAACTTTCAAAACCCTCTGTATATAAGGATTTCGTTTGACTTGGCATTACTTTTGAAGCCGTAAGGTATGATTTGTATCCCCAGAAAAAAATAAGTTCAAAGGAAGTAATAGCTTGAGAAAATACATTCTATGTTTTAGAATTGGAAAGATTAAGCTAATGTAGAATACGAACATATTTTCTCTTGGAGGATTACATTAAGATAATATTGAAGTATAAACCTAACTTTGTTTGATTTCATTCATAGATGTAAGTTACAGATTAAACGTTCATAATATCAGAATTTTATAAACTTATTGAAAGTTACATATATACTGTTAAAAAACTAATATTTGTTTTAAAAATTAGTGGAAAAGCAGAATTGGCTGCGCACATCATATTGGTTTCCTACCTGTGATCTGTGTAGTGAGTGGCGTTTATCATTATGCTCACAACATAACTATATTTACTACGAAATTGGAACAACATGCATTGAAAACAAATCAAATGATCAATTGTATAATATTTCACTACATTATATCATTTTCGTTATCCACTAATATCAGTATAATGTGATCTTGTTATTTACAAATATATCAAAAAAGATAAGTAACGCATTGCTTATCGATATGAGTCTGTCAGTATGAATTACAGAAATAAAACTCGAATTTGTGATAATAAAACGGTTTCTTTCTTTAATCCTTAAGACTTCAAGAATAAGTAATGTGCCAATGTAGTTATCAAAAATTTCATATCATATTTTTTTATTTAATCATAAACTTTTTAATACTTAGATTTATGTAGACAATTGTGGGTAAAATATTTTGTTCGTAATTCTCCATGTAGAGAACATGCTCTATTATATGAAAGTAATTTTTTATATTAACATTACCAATTTCAAACAATCGTCCTTTATCCGATACATTTTTGTACTTTCTCGTATTTCCTCTGCTCATTACTCTGTCTAAGCATAGTGATTATCTTACGAAACTCTCTATATTCTAACAATCTGATACATCTAAAGCAGTCTTTCCAATGATTTAATATCATCTAGAGGTTTCGAATTATAAATATGTTTACATCTCTGCCTATACATTCTACGAAATGTATGTTCATGATGTACGCCTCACTACACCATATATTGCCAAATCTACACGTAAATAGAAGTGTTTTAACATACGTTATGGTATTGTCTAGGATATCTCCCATATGGCATATTTGGAATTCTCTGTGAACATTTCAAAATACATTTATATGTATATTCTGCACACTAATTTCTCCTAATTCAACATATCAGACTACATTTCAAGCAGACTTATATATGCCAAGAATATATTTACAAAATGATAAATGGATAATTTCATTATACAATCAATCCATTGTACAGGTATCTTGGTGAAATTTAAAAGACTATGCTTCAAAATATCCTTAGCCTGTATTGCTTGCAAATATTGAGTTTTATGGCACATATACAAAATGTTTAGTGACAAATTTATCCTAAAATATATTCGAAATCATTAATTGTTTACCTAAGTAGAGCCATAGTACAATAGTTTTTAGCTTTAACGATAACCACCACAGTACAACAGAAGCAATCTATTCTAAGGGTTTTTCTCAAGCTGCCCTGTTGCTCTCCATAAGAAGGGTTTCAGATCGTTCCAAAATAACGAAACAAAACTATGGCATAAGCTAACAGGGAAATTCAAATGTCGATAATAAATATGTACTGAACACATGCTTTTACATTATTGTAAACTGCTTTAATATAATTCTTAGAATGTTTACACAAATAGTTTACTAAATCGCTTTTAGTACAATAAATATATAGCTACCCTATCAATCGAGTTTTCATAGTCTATAACTATAGAATAGAAACTACAAAACTATAATTTCTAAAATATTGTATATTATTCAGATATTACTTACTGTAAAATCAAGGTCAAATACATAGGGTCTATAATGTAGACTACAATCCATAATTTATAACAAGGGACGATACACTTTTTAAAAGATGTGCGACTTTGTACGTCATCTAAATCTTAATATACGGCTGGCGCCGAGGTGCAACGAATTCAAAAGAGAACTCTACACCTTTATCAAATTACAAATACCATCAGCGATAAACCCAGTCATCTGCCATAAATGCAGATGTTTAAATCTATGGTACAGTTTTACCTAACGTCTTGATTAGCCCAACAATACATATCTTCATCTTCAGTAAATTCTTAAAATAGGTCTATACCACTCTAATATATTTGAAAAACTGTGGTTCAGTACCCATAAAGGTATTACAATCATCATTTTAAACAACATTATTTTATAGTCATCTTTAATTTGTTTTAGGTGCGCTATTTTATTTTCTGAAAATACTACGATATCAAAGTTGTTTAACCATTAATATGAAACAAATCTGCAGTCTATACACACACACACACACACACACACACACACACACATATATATATATATATATATATATATATATATATATATATATATATATATATATATATATATATATATATATATATATATGTACATATACTAATAATGCCCAGCAACGATTTACGTCATTCTATGTCTAATGAATGTATTGTTTGAGAAATGGCGATATAGCGGTCTATTAGATTGATCTCCCAAAAATAATATACGTTTATGGTTTTCAAATCCATTACATTTTTGCATAGAACATAGGTCAAAGCAAACCGACATGAACTAACTACATTAAGTTATAAGTATATTTTGATTGGCTACCCTTTTATTGTTGAATGCGTGTAAATTTTGAAAAAAGTTGTCTCAGATTAATTACTTTGAGTTAAGACATTAATTGAGAGTTCTGACAAAAAATATAATAATTCTTCGGAAGGCACTTTAAACGAGGAATATTTGTTAGATACATATTTGTCCCATTTTAAGTGTGGACATGTCGCACAAATTTATGGTGTCTGTTACGTTACTTTATGTCAATCTTGTAACGAATTATTTCTTCAGTTAATTATAATTTCATTTGTATGGTGTTGTTTTCCGAATCAAAACTTCGATGCTTGGACTTTAAACACGATGTAATTAATTAATACCTCAGCCAACTTGTACGCGATTAAAGGTCGTACAATTCTTGGAATAATATTAATGTCGAAATAAAAGACAGAGGTTTCTTAGCATGTTTTTCACATACATGGCAGTTTGCAATCATATTGAATGGCTGAGTATTGTACAACTACTCCTTTTCCACTGAAAACTCCCAATTATATATTTTCCCTTGCTAAATGTTAACATTGTTTTGCCTCATTTATATTTACATGCCTATTACATTCAACGATGAGTGGAACTCTTTGATTGATCTTTTTAATGCGTCATTTTCTTGCACTTATTGCGTTATGCGCTCCTTATTTAAACAATCATGTGTCTACAACAATAGCTTTAGTCGTCACGATACCAATCATGGATAATTTATTTTAATTATTTATTTCATATTTTGTTGTATAAGGTTTGTTGTGATACTTTCCTTATACGTTTGCTCTAATATCTTCTGTAATTATATATGATATTATACATTCTCACATCTTGGAACCATTTTCTTTCTAAAATCAGAAATTGAGCCAGTGTGCATTTCTCAAGAGAGAAAATGAGTCCTTTGAAACAGAAAACATATCACAATTTAAATACTTACATTTTAAACTTACTTTTTGACATTTAATAATCTGAGGGTTTAGTAAAAGTTATAAGCAAATGAAACTTTTAATCAATATGTATGCATTGAAGAAGTGTAGTTAACATTTGTCGATACGTTTTCAAGCGTTTTCGAACATAAAATGTTTGCTTTAACGTTGAGTAACATATTGCACAGGAAATAATTTGCGTTGTCTTTCACATAATGTAAGTGATAGCATTAATAATGGAAATAATTTACAAACTGATATTGAGACGTTAAACATGGATATCAATAAGTAAAACTATAGCTGAATGTTAAAGCAATGTCTTTCTTATTACTTTACGATCAGGTTGAACTTGAAAACAACTTTGACTAAGTATATCAGTGTATTTTCTGAAAGTAATTTTTCTATACGATAATCAGCCTATGGAAATTTAGCCAGAATATGTCAGTTGAATTTCATATGTTTATCTACTAGTTCGAAAATACTATTATAAACGAGGTATCATGAGTATACATGAAAACAATTAGATATGCTATTCGTTTTCAGGCTGTCTTGGCATTACATTTGGCTTACAAAAATATTAAATTAAAAAATCTTAAACATTCAGCAAACACATATTTAGAACGATAATAGTCGTTATTCAGTGATAAGTCTGAGAGTTTTACACATTTGTGGATAAAAGATTTTCCTCTGAGACCGTTGTACGTTTTGCTTTTTGTTTAAGGCCCTCATTGAGTGATTTTTATTGTTATTTAATTGTGTCAAGTGTTTGTACATTTAGTGTTATCTGCCATTCAAGATGAGAATCGGTTTGCACACCAGCTAGTAATATGGCACCTTTCATAGATCTACTGTATCTTATATACCTAGCGTCCAAATATAGCGCTATATTGATATGGTATTAGCTTGTGTAGTGAGCATGTTTAATTCTAAGTAATTACTTTAAGTATGAACTGGTATGGCACTTATCTTGATCTATACACTAAAAATATTCTGGATGATTGGCACATCCATATGTAAATATGTCGAAGTAATGTTGCATATTATGAAAGCTAATCTTTAATATAGTAACAAAATCAAAGCACGTTTAGGAAAATAGCAAATGTATTTAAGTAAACATTCTTAAATCTGTGCTAGTGTTAATATTTTTTATTTAAATTTTGGATAACATTCATATTATATTTCTGTATTAAACACTTGGAAAAAATCTGTTTCAATATAATACAGTTCACACACATATCCATTTATTATTCCTTTACCTATTGTTTGTTAGTGTCACACACTAACTGATCGGGTTAAAATGGCATTTTGTAACATGCAGGTTTATCCACTGAGCGACATCATCCTGCTTGAAATTACTTTTACTTTTAAAAGTCACGCTGAATAAGCCACGTATAATGTCATATCACTATCACGTAAATGCATATTTAAAAAAAGAATTATACAATGCTGTGATTAAATTGTAACACTACGAATCATCAATTTTCTAATATGACACCATGCCTTTCCTCACAATATGGTATAATTTCATCATCAGTAAACCCCAAGCACCGATTTGTATGACGATATTTACCATGCTGACTATGAATAATTAAAAATGCAGTTACTGTCAAACCTTTGGAATATACATACGTCTCATAAAGTATGTGGAGTAAGTGTACAATTATGTTTGTGTACTACAATGGTGTAAAATATGCTTTCAGATACGAACATACCCGAGATTGCTATTTTGACCTACCAGTGAGATTTTTTGTTTTATGTATGACTGAACCTTGTTGGAGTTAAAAATGGTACGTTAATCACAAATTATTTAATATCTTGTATATGAAATCTAATGATAGCGACAGTTACAACAATAAATATTCGTTACAATATATGTTTTTTTTTAAGAACGTTATTAAGCTTAGCCAATGGTGTTATGATTAACAATATAAATACGTAACAATAGATGGTTTGTAAGAACGTAGTTAAAATTTGGTTACGCAGAGCCAGTGGGGTTATGATTGACTATACCACGCAGTGAGTATACAAGCAAAAGCGAAATGCTCTGTACATCATGTGAGGATGAGCATTCCGATAAAATTAAAGTAAACTTGTATGCAATATGTATGTTGTTTTCGTTCATGCATGAAATAACTAACCGTATAACATATATATCTAATTTCCAAAATCGTTGTACTAATTCAAAGTTTAAACAATCACCCCATAATAAGAATTTATAAACATCTTTTCAATTGCAGGACTATAGATCAAAGATGAATTTCTGCTCATTCATTAATCGTAAATAAAATATGAAAATAACAATAAAAGTAGTACTAAAGCCTGCTTTCTAACTTAATTTAAAATGGTGTACAATTTCATCGGATTTCTTTTTTTCCATTTCTCTCTCCCCTCTCTTACGTAAGGGACAAAAAAGGCAAACATCTGGAGTGATATAAAACTATATTGCGCTGGACGAAAAACTTTAAACCGAATTTGTACCAAGTAACCTACAGTAATTTGGTTCGTTGTAACGATAATATTTACCCTTTCCTTGGTATCTATCTACAGTATTCGAAATATCAATGATACATAGTTGTAATAGCCAGTGGACATTTTATGTTAAATTTAACGATTAGGAAGCACACATTCTGTAACGAGTGAAGACTTCATGTAAAATGATTCCTAAACATAACCTCGCTGTGCAAAATTCTAACTTATGTCTAGCATAAGACCACAAGAGATAGGATCACACATTTGCAATAACAAAATGCTCTAAATAAACAGGAATTGAATACGTCTAATATGAAGCAACAAAACCGGTATGACACGATTACAAAACTCAGGACAGTGTCTGTTATCCAATGGATCATTCGATCTTTATATATTCTTCGGAGATATTCACACATTCATTAATGCATAGAGATATCGGAAATATATTGTTTAACCCTTATTAAAAAGAAAAAGTCCATGAGGCTTCTAAATTTGATAAGTTAGAAAATTCTCTCACACACCACTACTGAAACATATCTTTGTGTAATATTTGGCCATTTTCTAAATGCATATTAATCCGTCATTTCAATTGATGTTTTTCCTTTCGAGATGGGTTAATTTTGCTTTTGTTTTCTTTCTGGTTTTCCATTCTTTATAAATAATTGCTAATAATAATAATAGTCTGTTTTTAATTACTGACTTTGTTTTTCACCTAAATTGTTGGTAGTTTATCATGAACTTTGCAATAGTTCAGAGTCACACTGGCACATACCTAACGGAAATAAGAATGGGTCTCGAGTAAAGTTCTGGACATTATACTGAAATACGGGAGAAATGCTGATTATTCAATTAAATGTTCTGTCTTCTGATATTGTATAAGTGTGATTGACCAATCACATTTCTCCGCATGTTGAAAACAGGAATTTATATTTTTCGGTCATCTAGTGTATCTAGAGGTTTCATATGTCATGTTTGTGTAGTTAACAGGCTTAACTTTGCCTCACAAACATACCAAGTTTTATAAAGGTAATTGTATCCCTTTTACTTTGTTCAAACGCTGGATATTTAAATACGGTGGAATATTTTAATTTCTTTCCCAGTGCAGCCCATATCAAGACAAAGTATTCGCCGCACTGACATATTTGCACTGTTCACGTTCGGTTTAGTTTTCAGAGTTCAATTTTTTAAAAATTAAAACATCTACTACCTTGAGACGAAGTAAAATATTGACTGATGGTCCCGTGCTACTCCCATAATAAATCAAGGCCATAAATATGAGATCTGAGTTTGTTTTTAATACAGGCAAGTATTCCAGAGATTTATGACTTGACAACTTTAAGCAAAGTTATCTTCTTTAAATCGAATGTTAGCACAGTTGAGGGTATCACCGTTATTTCAAACAGTGTTGGAGTCCATGAAATGAAAAGAGCACGAAAATGACTGCGAATCAGTCTAATGGTTGCAGACAACTCAAGGTACACCTTAATGATGAACAGTGTGTAAAGACCTATAGATGAATGATGTTACTTTGCGTCCATCTGTGCTGACATATAAGTAAGATTACTATGCATCACACGGCCTATTTTATCTTATTTGCGAATCAGTTTTACTAATATGGAAAATAAAATATAGACTGGTTATTTTTAACAGAAAACACGGTGATTAAATATTTTCTGACAGCATGATAATATCTCATTCACAATTAATCATGCATTATCTCGTTCGATTTGTCATTTTCATTATGCTATTTAGGCTTCAAGTATTTTGTCTGATTTTTGTTGTGCCAAAAAATGTGATAACAGCAAGAGTTCTGTTCGTCGTTCCAAATGTTTGCAGCATTTCTTTAAAACTTATTTCATTAAAAGTTATTTATAAAATTTAATTAAAAAGTTAAATGATTAGTACACGGATGTTTCATGTTTTGTTCCACATAAGATGATTGCATTGTATGAAATAATTTGTTTTATTACTGTTTGACGGTCAGGAACCAGTTTTACTCCTTAGTTAAGAAATCACTATTTAATTGGCGTGCAGCTGCATTAATATATTTTAATAAGCATCTGAACTGCATTAACACTCTACCTCGAATATGTATAACTATAACATACAAATAAATTAATATCATATACGATACATCGTAGCAATCTTACTTAATAGTGTAGTCGCGCATGGATAGTCTTATGTACACTAACTCCCAAATGCGTTTTCCCAACTACATGATACATCTATGAAGAAAAAACGTGCTTCTATATTAAAGAGGAAAATCTGTAAAAGATGTGCTGCCATTTTTAAATCTGATTATATACATTGCTTGCTAGCAGGAACGCATACTAGTATCACCATAAAAAAGCTATATTATTAATCCAGGTTTAATTTAGGCAGTCACATGAAAACGCAACTTTGACATGCATCTCGAATAGTTGTGCAATCCCTTTAAGATATCAATAACATCGAAATTGTTTTATTGCCTTTCTTGTTTCGCACTAATATATGATAGAAGGTTCTTCACAAACGCAAACTACATCTAGCTGTGTCCATTCTGAGTTTCAATGATTGTATTGGTTAAACAATGTGTTCATATACAGGAGTAAATTAATATATTTTTCTATCTAATGGTATTGATAAGTATATACTGCACGCGTATGAAAATGTGATGTTCTCGTTGCCATGTCCACGATTGTGTACGTCTATGGAATAAATAAATGGTCAGAAGCCATGTATATATGTTAGACTCCGCTGCTATAGTTGAACGGTACAAGAACCCAGCTTTGTTGGGTGTGAATGTCGCACGTGGCCGTCGAAATATGTGTTCAAGAACAAAGGAGGACCCGTACTGTCGTCGTAAATCTCATCACGTTTACAGATAAATAAACAAAGTTCATATGTTTTCTAGGAAGAAGTATTTGTACCTATAAATACAAAACTGCCATTACCGAATTTAAATAAAGACGATATCATATACACATTTAAGACGATTCAAATATTTCCAGAGAAACCATGTAATCTTTTAAAACCGAAATGAACTAAAGTAAAATTAGTAAAATTCTAAAACTCGAACGCTGTTCACAATCAGACACTTTCCAGCGTAAAGTGAAATCCCGGATTCACCAAATATCTATATAAAAAAGAGAAAATACCTTAATCTTTAACGCAATTTTGGAAATACCTGAAGATCACGTGATCGTCTTTACATCACGTTTAACTAACATGACCCTGACGAAAACCAACAATTTTATTCTAAGAATTAAAAAGCTGTTTGCTTCGTAAAAGCTGCCAATAAGCCTTAGGTCACGTATTAATACAGCTTCGATCTGGTTATTATTGTTCTCACAAAAGTAAATAATAAAAAAAAGAACTTGCTACGTGGCCGCAACTAATGTTGAATCTAAGTCCGGATCTAGGTCATCCTTTGGTATTTACTACTAAATTGCCTAAACACTAGTACATAATGCAACTTTAAAAAAATTAAAAAGATTTTGAAACTTACAAACAATCAAACTAAGATACATATATTTTCTTCTTAACTTTATAAGGGTCGTAAAATCTAATCTAAAGAAAATTTTGAAAACTAAGAAAAGAGACAGACTTTCACTGTCAGACTTAACCATTCTTTCCATTATAGTTCTGTCAAACCAGAATTTCCTTTGAACTTGAATTGCTGAATGCCAACTCAAGCATCTTTGGCTGATTCCAGACCTAACAGTGTCCTTTGACCAGATTGGACAGATTTTGAAAGGCCAAATTAACGGAACAAATTTATCAAAGCTTTTCTAATAGTTTGTAATTAACATTCTTGAAACGAATTGCTTCTAAAATCTCTGTTGACGTATGCATAATGATCAACAGGTGTAGGTTACCTGACATCACATTTGAATTTTTGGAAAATAAAAGTGTGAGCCAAGATATTCTGATAAATCTTATTAAGCACTGAATGATCAGATAAAATAGTTTCATGGACCAGACTAAGTATTCCTTGTCTGTAGGGTTATAAAACTACAATTTGATAGTTCACTTACCACTCATCACCAGAAGGTACGTCAGGAGGTATCCATTTCATCATAATAATTCAATTCCGAATGCAATAACAGACAGGTACATCAGAGGCTTCAGCTCTTTTTGAAATAAACAGGAGATCGCAAGATATTTGTCCTGTTCGATGACAAGTGATTGTCGTGTATCACCCTCATTAAAATAGAGAGAACGAGTAGAGACGACCACTGTGATCAATACCTTCGCACTGATCCAGACAGAGAGTATTGACGCTGACATCATCAAAACATATGTTAGCTGAAGGAATATACACTTTATCAATTTCATTCTCAAGACCTTTCGGTGCCATTGCACTGGTAACTGCACTAGCAGGGAATAAGTAGGGGAATTCTTTATCAATTTGATCGACATTCTGATCCCATCAAAGCTTGTCAGTTACAAGTGTCTAAAGCACAACCTCGTCTCCAGCTAGATTGTTGCCTGCTAATAAATGAATGCTCTCAATGGATAAAACAATGGATATGGAAAGCAACAAAGTCGAAATCCACTACCTGAATAAGAACATTCTCTTTAGAAGAAGACTTCTCAGAGAAAAGCAACACCTAGAAAAAGACTGAGAAGCTCATGTGTCCCTTAATATTTTAATATGGGTGGAATGGGCTTAAACACCCGAGAGTGATGTAAAACCATTTAATATGTATAGTTCAAACTTCTCACTAATTAAATCAGACGAGAATTATATATTGCTTTCAATACATAGGCTCTTACAAATAAGAATATTCGCAATAGAACTGTTTTGATTTTGATGCCTATTTATCAAGTTGTAGCAATCAAAACTAACGTGTAATTACTTCTTACAATAGGTACATGTTGGAATAAACAAGGATCTAGAATTAAGGTTCTCCGGTGTTTGATTTGTATAAGTTATGCCAGTTTGAGTTTTAGAAGGGCTTGTATTGGGCTGATACTTTTTTGCCAAAAACTGTTGATTAGAAGTCTTTTTTCTTTACAAAAAGAACTTTATGCGTTAAAGCATACTGCGCCACAAGCATTTTCTAAGGTTGGATTTAGTGCTCGTCAAGATCCGTCTTAACGTCATTATGGACACAGCTTTTGAACGTTTAAAAAATACAGGCTGTTTGAGACTTTCGTAATCTTGTTCAGCTTTTTCTTTGCTAAGCACTATCTATCACATAACTGCTCTTTTTATCTAGCGAATTTGACATGGTTTGTCCAGCTTCTTTATAATTTCTGATTTTTGTCGATAATCTTTAGGGACTAAATCATAGCCTCTTAAGATGCATGCTTTAATCACATCATAGTCACCACATTGGTGAAACGACAGTGCATTGTACATATTACTAGCCTTACCAGTGAGTGCACATTGTAATTATTTTAGACCAGGACAGCATTGAGCATTTTAAATTTTCAGCAACTTTTGCGAAACTAGTAAAATATTTGTTTACTTCTCTTTCAAGAATCAAAGTGCGTTTCTGTATTTAGAGTTGGAGAGCATGGTTTCCTCAAGAAAATGATTATATTAAAAAAAAGAAAATATTGCAACAAAATCAGCTGGGTCCTGTGGTGTGGTGATTAATGCACACTTATGACATCATCTCATAGTATTTTGATAATAATTAGTCTGACACTTGTCTTGCAAGTTTCAAAATCTCATTCAGTTTTTTTTTCTTCTCCATGTTCTTGAAGATTAAAATCAAAGTTATCAAGCTTTATTCCCAGAACGTGTGATTGATAAACTACTCTGTTAAAGTAAAATATAATTATCCTGGAATTGTCTGGCAGCACCACATGTTATTCGTACATCTGTTAAACCAATTCTTTTACAACTATTTTAAATACCAAATTATTAAGTTTACTTTATGCTCAATATGTTTATGACACAGCCATTGTTTGGAAACATCAAATCGTGTTCCTGCTGAGACAACTTAGAATTCCTGATGGTGTATTTGTGGCTTTTTATCACATTGTCTGTTTTATGAATTCTTAAAATAACAAGATAATTTATAATTGTATTTGCAATTAATCTACCAATATTTTTAAAGAATATGATTATACTATTATTGGTTTTCTGTTGCTAGTACATTTGTAGAGTTTTACTAGTCTCTTTTGTTCTCTGCTGTTTTATTATTTCTGTCAGTTACTTAAATTTATCACCATATAGGGCTGTAGTTAAAAAGCTCTGTGTACAACTTTTAGTTTCAGATAAATTATACAATTGATTCCTTTCATGAACACATGTGTGACTTTATATTTTTACAACTGCACCTGGTATAACAATGTGAACACCACAATTTAAATTGCTACATATTATAAAAAAACAAATTACGTTGAATTGTTTATATAATATAAGGCCCAAAGCTTCTTCACATCTCGGAATATTAGGTTGCTTTATATCCAGGACAAAGTGCACAATTTTAAATGTTATTTTTTTAAACAGTCAACAGAGACATTCAGTTGTCTCTGCTTTGAAGATTGCAAAAATTATTATTATTTGTACTTCTTCCGAAGCTAAAGTGCAGCTCAGATATTGTGTTGTCTACCAGATGATGTATGTGTGTGTATATATATATATATATATATAGAGAGAGAGAGAGAGAGAGAGAGAGAGAGAGAGAGAGAGAGAGAGAGAGAGAGAGAGAGAGAGAGAGAGAGAGGGAGACAGACAGACAGACAGACATACAGAGACAGAGAGAAACAGAGACAAAGAAAGATATCAGGCTAGCTAGGATTTGTTGATAATGAAGCTTATCCTGTTTGAAACAAGTGTTTTATTGATGGAACGTACGTCTTTTATAGACCTGATTTAAACAAAAACTAACTAATGAAATTTGCACCTGATTCTTTGGTGAAAATTGAAAACATATTTTAAACATTTAAACATCTAACATTATTGAATTTGTATTATCATGGAGTTTTCATGTGACTACTATGGTAATTAGCAAATAGCAGAGTGTGGGGAACAGACCAAACGTAATTCAGACAAACTAACATATGACAGTTCCGGTTTCATACATTGTGTCTATTTCTCAATCAGAGACCAAGTTTAAAGAATTTACACAGAGAGAAATCTCGTCTATTTGGCAACCAAACCAAAACACAGACGTATGTGTTGTCGCGCTTCTGTTCGTTGCTATGAATTAAATCATATCATATAACAATATTGGTAGGAGAATCGTTAACAACTAGATTAGCTCGAGAGCGAACAGAGGCAATAAAGAATTTTATCCCCGTGAGAAATTCTGTCAGACAAAACAATGAACAGCGACAGGAATCTCAACTTGATTTTGGAATAGGTGCTGAACAATTATTCAAACCCGTTACTGCAACCACTAAAGAGGTTATGTATGAAAAAAAGGAGAAGTAAAAAGAAGTGTTCTTCATGGGATTAAAAAGAATAGCAAAAGAAACTAAATAAACATCAGAACTTTACCAAAATCATCCTGGTCCGGCAATATTTCAATCTGGTCTGAAACAAACCGATGAAGAAATACTCGAAGAATTACGAAATAAATTTACCGAAGAAACTTTAACAATACTCGATAAAAATGATCAGAAAGATTTTATAGAACTTGTTGCTACGCGTTACGAAGAAAAAAAACAATGTTCAAACCGGGGCATAAAACATATATTAAATATATACAACACTGGGCTGATGTACTTTATAAAATTAAAACTAAAACAAGTCGAGTTGATACAAAGAGTGCACAGTATATAGGATATATCGGTGTGGTAGATAAAGTATATGATCAAAACGAAAATCTAACAGAGCAAGAAATAGAAACAATCAAACAGCAAAAAGAGAACAAAAACGGCAAAAAAAAAATGGAAGAACAAAAACCGCAAAGAGAAGAATTAAAACATCGAAAAGAAGAATTAAAACAGTGAAAATCGCGAAGAAAAACACAAAAATCTTCACAGCAAGTGTCTTTCGCATCTCAACAAGAAGAAATATTAGAAGATGATCTTCAAATAATTACCAATGACTGGAATCTCTACAAAAGGAATTAGATAAAACGCAAGGTGTAATTGGTACTACCGATAAAGGATTTTCTACGAGTTGACTATCTTACTGTAGTGGTTTTGTTACCTGTCTTAATAATATTCGTTCCGCCATAGTATGATTAGAAATTCTTATACGGGGTAAACGAGCTGGAAATAACTCACCGGGAATAAATGATGAAGCTGCTGATGTCTGTAGGCGATTATTTGAAGGTGGTATCATGGACATCGGTGTATATCGAGAGTTTATCGATATACTCGTTCATGAGTACCATAGTGAATAATTGTCACCCGATTAGATAAATAACATTTAAATAAAATGATCACACATCGTAATCACAACAAGCCAACTATGACTTATATAGTAAATTCACGATTGCCTGTTTATAGAGTATAGTATGGAGATGGTCTTGGTGATGTTGTTTAAGGGTTATTTGCAAGGATGGCTCAAAAAATATTACCAATCGCAAAACACTTATCGATTAAATCTATTTACGTTATTCGTGATAAAGGTATTAGCGCTGTTGAAGATGTTGCCGGTAAAGCATTTAATGTGGCTCAAGAAAAACTAATCACGCTGATTCGACGACGACGAAGAAACAATAGCGAAACAAATCCTCCACGAAGATTATGCCGGCGAGTTTTAGCGAAATAATAAACCAAGCGGCGGATCAAAAAAACTAGCAGCGTTGATAAATCAAGGACTTGATGCGCAAGGAAATATCACTGCGAATATGCTAGCAGAAAATGGTTTAAAATCCCGATATAGATGGAGAAATATATAACAAAATGTTTAAATCTTCAACAGACACAGCATTGAATTTGGGTGACCCGGTGCTGTAAGATGATTATGTAAATTATTATCAATTTTATTAAGATAAAGCAATACAACCAAATTAACGGGGAGAATTGAACTTCAAGTTCATGATACGAGTAAATACATTCTACCCGCTGAAGCTTTTATTGACAAGAAGGAGAACTTGTAACAAATGTTGCAGATAATATGCAGATGGAGCCCGAAATAATCCATTGTTAAATTTTGATTTACTCGAATCTACTAAAAATACGCGATGAAACACTTCAGAGGTGTTTTTTATGCGAGATCAATTACCACAACAACCAAACTGCGCAGAAACCGGTATCATTAATCTCGATAACAGCAACGGACCAGGAACACACTGGGTTGCATGCGCGATAGATCCACGTGGAATTTTTTACTTTGATTCCTACGGATTGGCGCCATCTAAAGAATTTATGCGTGATATAGAAAGAAAATATTTACTAATTCCTTAAAGGAACTGTTTTCTTTAATTTCGTTTCTTGCAATAATGTTCTAGCACAATACTAGTAAAACATATGAATCCCCAAAGAAACAGTTGTTATTAATGTTCGATAAAATTAAACTATATTTATCAGGAATGGCGTATTTTTCTGGGCGGGATTCGCATCAAGGATTGACATCGCTCGGTTAAGAAACCCAATTGATTGTTACATTATTTATCTGATGTGCTTAATGCAAATATGTATACTGGCTTGCACTGTTTTCAGCAATTATATACATTGTTGAGATATCATGAGCTTCTTTCACTACGATATCACTTATCCTAACACTTTGGTAAAAGTAGGTTCATTTAAATACGGTACCATTTACACTTTCAATACATTATTTCGGTCGGGTTTAGAAGATGAAATAATCGATATTCAATGGCTCTAAGAACGTTTTGATTAATGTTCTGATCTTATTGTATGGTTTTTGAAAACATAAATCGATTGCAATCAATGCCTCCGTTTGTTGTATTATTATTCAAACGTTACATATCAATCCAGCGTGGTATAAGTTAATGTTTCGACAATATTGTTATATGTGTCCAATTATGTTGGTAAACATTACAATGAAGCATTTAAACTGCAGTAAAAAACAAACATTATCCTGGAACATATTGTATCAACAAAAAGAACTCAGGTTTGTCGAATCCGAGAGTAGACCTCATTTTGTGGCTGCTATATTTGCTCTTTTCAGGCAAAGTTTTCACATGATGGCTCATTTTTGTAGATAATTGAATTCACGTGCTTGGTGGGTTTATTCCTTTCTGTCACACATAAAATGAGCACGAGCGGAGTTTTGTTTCCAGTGTAAGGACGTTAAAAATCGGTGAAATAATCAATATACGCTTGAAGCACCATATCATATAAAGCTGAAAAAGTTCTCTAAAAATCGAAATTAAAATAATTTTAAATTTCTAAAAAAGAATTCCTTTGGATTTCTAAACATACGCATTTCCTGTCTAGCTGTATCATATATCGTGTGTTAAGGGCAAACATATGCCAGAAACTAATACAGATTTAAAATTAGTTATTATTACAAAGTTGTGTATGATTTCTGATATTTGTAAGACTTGTCCGTGATATAAATATTAAGAAGATGCAAATGATTTTGTTAACTGTATGAACAATTGAGCTTAAATAATATGAATGACTTCGCATTTATGATTTAAAAAAAAAAACATTTAATAAATACTAATGTAGCGTTTTTAGTTTTTCACAATATCTTTCGTAGTCGTATTTGCAATACGGTTTTTGTGTGCGTGTCCATGAGAATCTGTCAGCAATTTCAGCTTCCCCTGGAAGATTCTCAGTGGAATTAAAGCAGTTTATGATATACTGCTTTCACTTAAGGAATAGTTACGTTTTCCAACACGTCATCAAAAACAGTAACAGGAGTTAGTCAGATTCCATTCATGTATAACCATTTTTTGCCACGAACTTGAACTAATTTAATTCAACTCCATTACAAATATCCACATACTTTTGAAAGTTAAACAATATTTAGTTAAAGTTTTGTAAACGGTGATTACATAACAATACTTTCAAAAGGTACTTTTTAATTAAGTACCAATGTCTGTATCAGTATATGGAACAGACGGATCGAAATAACCTTAAAACATTTGAGTCTAGGAAAATGTATCTTCAATGCTGACTTCATATGTACTCATTCGTTAGTTTTGCATAACAACACTGCTTCCGCTACAGCAGATGGATGCGTTGCTATGGTAATGTGAGTTGAAAGTCTCTACTAGAATACTTTGATTAGAGGTTCTAATCTGGTTCTAGAAGTTTATTCGTTTTCCCCACTTTTCATTTCAATTAAACCATTCCCGACAACATATGATTTTTAATTAATGTAAAATTTATTTCCGATAGATGTATATAATAGTTATGAAGATCTTCACACAAAAGTTGGCATGAAATAAATTCTGGTGATATGTATCAATTTTGGAATAAAACAAAACTATTAATTTCATTATTATACAGAATGAATTTGTTAATGGTTTAATGCCAAATAAGAAACAAAAGTTCTGATATATAAAGTTATAGATACAGTAAGAAAGATTCATTCGGTCAGTTATTTCTGAGTCTAAATATCAGCTAGATCACCTTGGGAGTTCGGTTTTGTCAAAACGCTTATTGCAAGAGATTGATGGCCATGAATGAAGTCTGTATTAGAAAACAATTCATATGAAAGACGTTTAGTAAGTCACAAGATATGGACACGGTGAATGCTTAAGTCAATTATGAGCTGGCTAGATAAGGATAATCACACGTAAAGCGAACTTTATGAAAGGGAAAGGTATATGATTTTTTTTACAAGGGGAACTTGGAACAAAGTCAAATAAGAAACATAAAACGGGTTTGAAGAGATATAACTAATCTCCTTGTGATGTGGTTTAATAAAAAACAGTTTGTTGCATAAAATTATATAATCAATAATCAAAATGTAAACTGTTCACCAGACCCATGAATGAGGATACATGAATTCAGACATATAAAACTTCCAACTTCAGCTTTTCTTCTCTTTGATAAACAAAACCAAGGAATTATTAATTTGAAATCTAACCAATTAGAGCACTTGAATGCATTCACAAATTTATTATAAGACAAAAACACGTATCTGACGCCATGAATATGGTAATAGTTTTAGTATACTTTATTACATATGATGTCAAATTAAAAAACGTTGACAAGCTAATATGCTTAGCAACATGTTTCAGTGATAAATATTTTAATGTCTGGTTCTTACAGTCAACAAAACTGCCATTGAATATTGAGCGAGGATGCATCAAGAAACATTGACTACATAAATTAAATATATACAAAAAAATAAAGCGTATTGTATTTTCTCATCTTTCGTTTGGTTTATTATATATTCTTTTCCATGGAATGACGACCTTTTGTTTTGTATTCGTATCAAAAAACACACTATCATGATACTGTCATCTGGTACTACGATAACAATTATATTGCCTACTTAAGAGCCTGGTGATTTCATTTATTTATTTCGCCATTTTAATGAGACTGTATTTGTTGAGTTTTTTTGTTGAGTTTACCGCCATGTTTTAACACAGGATAGACTATACATGGCGGCCAGTATAACTGGAGAAGAAAGTACCCTGGAAAGCCCCGCGAATAACAACATACGAATAAGAAGCTACTTACACGTTAGCCAAGCCTCAGACTTGAACATACGAACACAGAGGTGTGCCTGTGCTGATCCGAATCGGTGAGGGTTTTTAATCATTCTGCCACTCGGAGCTTTAGACTGTAATTGTTGTCTCGCGCATATATGGTTTATGTGCCATACTAACCATTACAATTTTAAATGCACTTAATCAATGCTAAATCTAATGTCATTACCTCCTTCGTTCCTGTGTAACACATATTGAGTGATGAAAATATAATCTCATCGAAAGTACATCATACAAAAAAATGTATCATCACCTAATTGATGAAGTGCTCATAATTATAGACTTGACAATTATATCCATATATTTTTTTTCTCACATCGTAGTTTGCACATCACACAATACAAACATCTGAACTGATGGACAATGAGCAATAATTCAAGTAACTATATGTCGAAATAATGATAAGCAAAATTAACGTTCTGTTTGAGAATTGCATAATAGTTTATAAATATTTATATTATTACTTTAAAGATTAACAGTGAAATAGAGTAATGAGAATAATAATATTTTCTTTATGATTATTCATTGATGAAAAAGGTTTCTGATTAAATCGGTCTCTCCGTATTTCGTAATACATTAAGTTCAAGATTATTAAATGTCGATGTTATAAATCTAAATGGTTTGAGTAATACAGAAACGCAACTTCAATTTTCTTAACCAACTTTAGCCATCTTACAATAATTTTCTCATTAAAAAAGGAGTTATCTTGTAGAATTTTTCACAAGACAATGACTCACGTTAGCCATTGGTCGCAGCATTGTGCAGTACCTTCCGGCTGAATGATCACCACATTAACAATAAAGACACTTGGAGGTTATCAACTTGTTAAAGTAAAACGTGCCTCTCCAACCTTCAAAATGTATTCGTCATTTATTTAGGATTGTAATTCATGGGGTAATGGTCGTCAACTGTCATTTTTATTATAATATTCGAGAGCTTATATAAATTCCGTTTTATTAATAAGAAACATTCCCAACGACTTAAAACATTTGTACTATCCATCCTTGCACAAAAAGTGATATATAGGAAGGGGGAATACTGATGGACTATTTTTCCATCCGTTATGTTTGTGTGGCAAACCTGAAAATGTTTTAGAGACTGAAACTTTAAAATAGTATAAAAATAAATGGCAGAAACACATGTGCTGGTAATGTGGAAAGATTATTACTATTATTTTAATTATTTGTGATCCGGAAAGATATGTCAGCCATGTTTATCTCATAACAAAAACTTTGTAGTTGTTTTATCCCCCCCCCCCAAAAAAAAAATGCAACCATCTAATTTAAATAAATGGATCTTATGAAAAAAGGATTGATCAAAGGGGACGACGAATTACGCAATATACTAAGATGCTAAGAATTTGCGAAAAAAGCAATGTTGAGGAGGGACTGAATATAAACGAGATATATGCAAAAAATGAATGCTCAAATACAAAAAGGTAAATGTTGAACTAATTTTGTTTTTATTTGAAAAATCTTTAAAAGGCAATTAATTATTTTACAGTAAGTTGAATGACAACAATATTATACTTCGTCAAGATCAAAACATTACCATTACCAAAAATACCACAGTTACAGCCTTCTCCGATTCACCTGCTTAATATAAGAGAAAGAAAACAATAACTGTAAATCGAACAAAGACACATTGAATAAATATAGAGCTAAGGAAGCGACAGGAAACTAACAAAAATTGTACGCATGTTTCATTGTTACATTTAAAACATATTTACGAAACATAATCGGTCGAACAGCTGGATATTCATTTACAGCAACAGTTCAGCTGCTGTTTCCAAGGTCAACTTGAAAGAAATGAAATAGATCACCGTTAGGCACCCACAATCATTATTTACATCGTTATCATAAATATCAAGCCAAAAGCTTGTTTAGAAAGTAAAATTAAAAATCTCATTCCTATACGTGACAAATAATTTCAGCATGAAACAAAAATTCGAATTTTAAAGATTATATTTAAATTCTTTTTCTCATTTTCAACCAAATTAATTTTTAATTAGTAATTATCAAGGTGATTTTGTCTTCCTTCTTAGAATAAACAATATGTAATTATTTGTTACTCTTTCCATGAAAAGTTTAGATAGCAAAATATTTCGGATAAGCTGACATTTCAAGGAACTATTATAATAGCAAATGTCAATATTTAACTTTTCTAAAATTGTTTGTAAAAATAAAAGTATTTGCTACTAATATTGCAATTAATCTTGGACAAAGAAGATTCCGCTTGCGAACCTGACAAAATATGCAATGTTTACTACATCTTCAGCTCTATATAATAAAGACAATAATATAATAATAATAATAAGGACTTTGTATAGCGCATTCTCTCTAGAGGCACTAAGTACTTTACATTATTAGAAAACACATATAGCATACAAATGGTGAATATTGATACGATTACAAACAATACATTACATAAAGATCATGTACCTACAAAACATTAGCAAACATACCTGCATTTATACATCAAACTCATTTACAGTCTAACAGCTTGATTAGATAGCAGATAAAAACCAGTGATATGATGTACACCATGTCAAACAAAAACATACATTCAACGTGGCACTCTCCTGCTATTATGTACTTTTCAGAGAGTGATGTATGTAAGGTGAAGTTGTTTGTATCTGAAACATGCATATTCTAGAGAATGTTGGCATACCTCTATGATATTTTGATGTAATGTGACCGACCTTTCTTTGGAAATTGTAAAAACGCTAAGCACATTGCATACTAAAATTACATCTCCCTTCTAAACCAAAAATCAGCCAGAATGTGTATAAAATATACTATCGTTAGCAGCTATTATAATAGCGAGATTAAGGTTGGCACACTAGACAATATCAGCTTCGGAACATGCAATGCATGAATTACCAAATATATGAACTATACATTTTGTTTTATCTCTGATGGTCACGAAGTGAAAATTTACAAGTGGAGCTAGCAATTGATTTTAAAAGTGCACATCTAGAGTAAGGCCACGCTGTGTACTCTGTAATCCATATTACACCCCTAAATCTTACATCAAATTTCAGAGAATTAAAGATTACTTGAAAAATGCCTTAGATATTCGCGGTCTTTTCTTAGATAGCAACTATATTAAGTAACATGTGTCCTTTTACATCGCACTTCAATTCCATGGACACTATCATTCGTTCATGTGTGTTATTCGAACTACCATGAGGCTATATGTATTACCCAGATTCACAAAACAGACGCAGTGGACATAGCAAAAAATGACTTTGTTTTGTCTTAAATTTGATCAATCGATAATGAGCAATATACTGTGTTTACTGTATCATGCAGACTTTGGGAAGGTTCAAAGTGATGGAATTTTCCTCGACATTCATAGAGACAACACATACTTTGAATCGCTTGAAAAGAAAAGCAATATAATGGTTAGCTTGTTTCAAAAATATGTTTTTGTTTTAAAAATGCCTTCTGATACTGATGTATAAAAGTCACTTAAAAGTATCACAAAAGAAAATACAGGTAAAATGATTTATTATAGTTTATACTTGTCCTTGTGAAGTTGAAATTGTCAAAATCGTACAATAGTTTAAGATATTGCACTCACGTTCACTTCTTATTCAACTCACGAGATCCCAATAGTCTTCATAAGAACTAGGATGTTAGCAAACTCACCTACACTCCAGTAGATAGACACTTTACGGTTGCTCATCACATTTGTGTCTGTGTGAACTGAAACAGATGTTTCGTGAAATGCAATATACCATCTTTTTTGGCGATTATTCGTTGGTTAGCTATATATATATATACATATATATACGTTAGACAAAGATGGGTCCCTACAAATGACATGCAAGTGACAAGGTATAAATTTTCGCCGTTAGCTAATAATAAGAATGGCAAAAAATACATATTTAGATCCTGAATTTCCTCAAATGTACTTTTTTAGTTCTGCAACTGCAAACAACACGAGCCATTTCGTGGGTTCTAGAACTTGATTACACATTTCGAAATTGTACTATAATTTCAACTATTATACGAGGGCAATTACATCCTCCACATTGCACTCGAATTAAATTACACATCATGTTTCCATAAATGTCTTTTGAAAATTGCAATTGAAAGACTTAGTATTATTCCCACTTTACAGATTCAAGCAGTCAATGACAGAACATAAATATGAATGCAAATACATGCCAACTCTCTGTTAAAATCCAATAAAATTTATATAGCATTGACACTAAATCCAGTCCAGAGTCAGGCGGTTTCGTAGAATTGACACAAATACCAAATTATACTCATCCCAGATCAACTGGAAAGTTGCTGCAATGCGCATGCATTATTAATATGACTACAAATGTAACTTTTAATTAGATTAAAATGTCATTTTCTTTTTAAAGTTCTCTAAAGAGTGCGAATATGTTCACATTCATATGGACGGGGTTATGTGCGTATTAAAAATTATGTTGTATGTTGATTATGAATCTGCGATTATGTGTTTAGTTTGGAATATGGAATATATTCAGTTACGCTGTTTCTTGTAGTTTAGTTTTGTTCACATAATTAAGCCTTATAAGGTTTAGGACAATAAGCATATAATAACAAGTCTAATGTATTTATATGGAAAAAGCGGAACTCGTTTTGAGGGATGGATATACTTTACACTCAAGGTCTTGCATTGCTTCCATCCGTTAAAACGCATTCATCTTTCACCATACAAATACAGTAACCTATAAATCTTACGTTTAATGTTTCATTTCAGTTAGCTTCCTACATTAACTGTTAAAGAAAACATGCCCATGTACTTACTCGTGTTTATGTTGCCAGTGCAATAATGTTAAGGCTACATTAATGATTCTGAATTGTGACATATTACGTTTAATTTGTAAGTCTTGAATTTATTTACCGACCTCATTTGATGATATTCAAAATACATATTATTTCGAACCGAGAGTCGATTTCTTGAACTGGTGGTGTGATACTTTACAAATCATCTATGCAAAAGAAAGAAACCATTCAACGTTAATTATGTTAAACGTATCCACTAAAACTATAATGTGTTCTTAAATATTATTTTTGGACAGAAACATCAACTCTCATTTACAGTAAAGGCAGATTAAAAAATAGTGGACGCTATTGTTGTGCATAACTATAATACTGTCAGCAAATCATCATACTGCTGGTCATTGGTACAAAAGTATATACAATAGTACAGTCACTCAGACGATTTCAATACTGGATCCTATTGCAAATATCACCTGAATTTAGTAAGAACTTTTGTTCATTATATATGTCCATATAACATTGAGGAGTATGTCACAGAATTACCTCCCTTTGACGATGAAAAGGATAACATAGATAGTTATCTTCATCGGTTTGAGCGGTATCCGGAAAATCAGAAGTGGAGTCAAAATGACTGATCATTGCATCTTAGTGCTCTAGTAAAGGGTAAAGCACTGGATGTATACTCGCGACTTCCGAGAGACGATGTGTTTAAGTACGACGTCCTAAAGGAAGCACTTCTCAAAAGGTACGAGCTCACTGAACAGGGTTTTCGTAAAAAGTTCAGGTATAGCAAGCACGATAAGGGAGAAACTCTTGGTCAGTTAACCGTTAGAATTGCGAACTATTTTGAGCGGTGGATTGAATGCGGCAAAGCGGTAAAAACGTTTGAAGGGTTGACTGATTTCTTGCTCAGAGATCAATTATTTAATACAGTTGGGCGGGAATTAGATCAATTTCTGAAAGAGAAAGTCTTCACAAACGTAAAAGATATTGCTAAGCAAGCCGATTTCTTTGCCGAAGCTCATGGGGGAACCCAGAACGTGGTTTCAAAAGATTTTAAGTCTGGAAACCAGTCTGCGAGACCAATGCCTAGGGAGCTTGTAAAGTCAGTTGAGGAAAATAGGTCAGTTAGGAATCCAGGTATTCAGCGTCTGCAATGTTACTTGTGTAATGCATGGGGTCATGTTCAAAAGGACTGTCCTCAAAGAAAGGGACTTGTACATAAGGTAGCAGTGGCTATACAAAGTAAATGTATATCTGATAACATCGTACAGGTAGAACCTTGTATTCATTCGCTTGGCACGTGTCCATTTCCCGAAGCGCGTGTACCAACCGTGAGAGGGTTTGTCAACGGTCAAGAAGTCGTAGTATTACGTGACACTGGTTGCACGGGCGTAGTGATCAAACGGAGTCTCGTGCAGGATAACCAAATGCTCGGGTGGGAGTCCCTATGTATGTTACTTGATCAGACGATCGGTCGCTTTCCCGTAGCAAGGATCACGGTAAAAACACCTTTCCTAACGGGAACTGTTGATGCCCTTTGTATGGAAATCTCTATTTACGATCTGACGATCGGTAATGTTGAAGGCTCCCGTCTTCCAACCATGGCCGATTTTAAAATACCTTTAGCCCAGGCAGTCGAAACACGAGCGCAAACACGGCGAGAGAAAACCGCGTTTAATAAATTAATAGTCCCTGAATCGATCTCAGGAATTTCGCGAGATGAGTTCAAACAAGAGCATGAACGTGATGAATCCATCAAAACAATTGTCGAGAAAATCGCGTCCGGCGCGATTAAACACTGCAAGCGTGGGGGTAGCTCGAGATTCGTACGCAAGAACGGATTAATTCATATGGAGTTTAGCGCTCGGGAGGGTAAGAAGCATTGGCAAGTGGTCGTACCCCAGAGATATAGATCTAAAGTACTTAGGGTGGCGCATGAGTCAAGCATTGCAGGACACCTAGGTAAGGCCAAGACCATTAGCAGGGTAGTCGCTGAATTCTACTGGCCCGGTGTTAATGGCGATGTCACACGGTTCTGTAGGTCGTGCGACGTATGTCAGAAAACCGTATGTACCGGAAGGGTCACAAGGGTGCCCTTAGGACAGATGCCATTAATAGATACACCGTTTAAAAGAGTGGCAGTAAATATTGTAGGACCAATACACCCAGTTACCGAAAAAAAGAATCGGTATATTCTTACTCTGGTTGACTACGCGACCAGATACCCCGAAGCCGTAGCGTTACCAACTATTGAAACGGAAAGGGTAGCTGAAGCATTAGTTGATATCTTCAGTAGGGTAGGGGTGCCAGAAGAAATCCTCACTGATTGTGGTGCCCAATTCACCTCTGACCTCATGGGTGAAATAAGTAGGCTGTTATCCATCAAACAGCTAAACACTACCCCATACCATCCGATGTGCAATGGAATGGTAGAGAAGGTTAATGGTACACTGAAAAGCATGCTACGAAAGATGTGCGCGGAACGTTCGCAAGACTGGGACCGTTATTTAAACGCTGTTCTGTTCGCGTACCGTGAAGTACCGCAGAAGAGTTTAGGGTTTTCACACTTCGAACTGTTGTACTGTAGAACAGTTCGAGGCCCGATGCGGATACTACGCGAACTATGGACTGGTGATGTCGCGAACGAGGAAATAAAAACAACTTACCAGTACGTGTTAGACCTGCGAAATAAACTTGAGAGTACATGCCAGATGGCACGGGAAGAAATAATTAAATCGGGGCGCAGATATGCTAAGTATTATAACCGCAGAGCGCGAAATAGGAAATTTCTTGTAGGAGATCAGGTGCTATTGCTTCTTCCAACGAGCTCAAATAAGTTATTAGTCCAGTGGAAAGGTCCCTATGAAGTTAAAGAGGTAAAAGGTGACAAGGACTATAAAATTGACATGGACGGTAATTTAAAAACATTCCATGCTAACATGCTCAAGTTGTATATCAAGAGACAGAGCGACAATGTCAATAAGGGGAGTTGAAAATATTAGGACATGATGTGAAATTTGAATGAATTTGCCCAGTATTAAAATCCAGATTGTAGTATAACCAGTTTAAATGTTGTAAGATATCATCAGTAGTTATTTTTCTTCTATTCTGTGTTAGTTTTAAAAATGTGTATATTTTTATTCTTAGGGGAGAGGTATTGTCACAGAATTAGGCGAAAATTTAATTTATTTTCTAATTGAATTACAAACTAATTTCACCATTTTTTTTTGTTTCGTCGTACATGCGTTACCTGGGGTGAGTAAGTGGTTTTCTCCAAGGTAAGCGGCGTGTAACGATTTGCATGTGCCTGACTTCAAATTACATGAAGTCCGGAACATTAGAATCACGGTGTGCACGGTAATGTTGCCGTGAATTCTGCTCACCTTTTTGAGGGTATATAAGGCAGAATATTTCTGATACATATTACGGGACCAAAAGTATCTTATCACAGGAAAGATAGCTCGTCATTCAATTTCCAGCCAAAGGGGTGAGTGTTAAATTTATATTTCGTTTTATTGTGAATTTTATTCAGTTTATCATTTCATATAGTGATGCCTTAATTACAATGCAGATTTTAAACGTGGAATATTTGGAATTACTAGTCACTATTAGACTTTAAATGCAATAGCGTAATCTAAGGTTTAGATTATTTTTTGAGACAATTATTATAAGTCTGGGTTTCTTTATTGTAGCTGATAACATCTCTGATAACATCTCTGATAACGTCTTTGAGATCGTAGCTGAAATTGTAGATGATTTGTTGCGGAACATCTCTGATAACATCTCTGATTGTTGTGCGTCACTTTTTAATTTTTACAACGCTTTGAAACGAAATAAAAAAAATGATATATTTTTTTTTTGAAAACGTCTTAGATTTACCTCTTTTCTACTATTTACTATAGATCCGTAATAATATTGTTATCTTCTGTGTTGATATTCATTTAAAATTCAACAATAATCAGGCATTTGTAAATGATATATTCATGTCAGTAATCCTTACTCTGGGGTTAAAATAATTTATAATGCAATGCTTATACCATGCTTATACCATGTCTTATCGTCCTGGAAATTCTTTCTAGCACCGTTTGAGTTTAGGCTGATAGTATTAGCTTTCACCAGCGACTATATGAAATTGTATGCAATTTAGCAGAACAAAAGATTATTCTTTAAATCGTATTCATTGTAGGTATAACCAATTTGTCTTTACTATTGATGTTGAGCCATTTAAATATCAACAAGAATTCACAGTTTATACGTATAAATTCAGAGGTGTACTGTCATCAAAGCATTGATAATGTCCTAAATTGTTCGCACAAATTGTTTAACAGTAGGTAACATATCGTCGGCTTTACTGACGAAACTGCTCCAGGCGTTCTAAACATTATAGTTTAGTTTGCATTTACCTAGCAGTTCACATTTAGTTTGATACGGTGTCACTAGCAAACAATGTCTTGCTTATTAGCAATTTTTGCGAAACCATTCATTTTAAACCCATTTATAGAAAGGAAAAACAGATGGCTACCTACCAAGTCTTACCTTAAAACAAACTGCATATATTTTCTTTACATCCTTCTTTGTTTCGGCCAGATATACCGCACAGTACTGACAGCATCTATATTGGCAGAACTCCGCCCATAGTTTCAAAAACATGAATAAAGGTCTTAACAAATGCGCGTCCTAAACGCAAAAACCAAGCAGACAGATCCAAGAAGAATTCAAGCAGATAATCACACAATAATATCATTTTTGAAAGAACGTCTACAATAAAACTACATGATTTATTTTGGTCTTCACTTGCTCATATAAAATAAAAACGTTTTATATAGTTCTTCCATGTATAATTATTAGTCTGATCATTACGCACATTAGAGAAACAACTTTAACTAGTATACTATAACTGTTACACCCTTTTTCATTAAAGATCATAGTGTGGTATAGATTCCTAAATATGTAGGTCAATACGACAACTAGTTTGTATTTTTTCCAGAAGGCTATATGCTCAAAGGCAGGTTACGATCGTATCTATCACACTTCTGTCTGAATGGTTTGAGTCTCGGGGTTGGCCAATGTGCGAATGTGAGAAATTTTATTAGTAGCTTCTCTTGGATTGATGGTTTGTATCGTGGATATTCCATGCATTTCCTCCACTAACAATACTGGGCGCCCTTTACAGCCGATTATGATCTAATATAAATCGTCCAAAATAATAATCAACTCGTTTGCCACAGTATCAGTCAAATTGGAGCAAACGTGTCCAAACAAGGAAGCATTGTCGAGCTTTACGTTTATAATAGACACACGTTTACAGTTTCGACTCATGTTTGTTCTGTCTCTGTTTGTATATGATGTATTTCATAATGCCACAGTAATGGTCGCATGTGATTAGCGTACATAATAGTTAATTCTGTAATCAATCCATTTTCCTGCAGATTATTGAGCGCTTCAAATGACTGTTTGAAAAGACTGTTAAGCCGCAAAGAAGCGCCTCACAACCAGTCCATTGTGCTAAATTACCCAACGACAGTAATAAGATTACGAGCTCATTGAGCTTACTAACAAAGTCTATGAACAAACGTACACCATTTCCAACTACGTCCTCCCCAGTTGACCTACAAAAATTGAGATACGCTTGACAACACGAATTAAATTATTGACTCCTCCTCACCATACACATGCGGTGAAGAATTTCAGAAAAAAACCGTTAGCAGTATTTGAACCTGTCTATATGGATTTATTATGGACAGTCGCGAAGAACAGTGAACCAAATTCAAGTGAACTTGATTAAAGTCTACCATCACTGCTGCTTGAGTGCTAAGATTAAATATTACCTTCACTAACTGATGTTAGTAATACCTCTGTCTCATCCAGGGAATATCCATCATTTTTGTTTCAAAACTGTCGTTGTAAAACTTACGCTGATAAAACCAACACAAGACCATAACGAGGAACCTGCCAGTGTATAATCTCCCATTAAAAAAACAATCTTAAGTGTTGTTATAACGCAACTTGTATCTCATGTAATTTCAGTCTTTTTTTAGCAATGTACTTACTGCATATGACCTGTGACACCATCCTGGAGTTGACTGCCAACTAGAATGCGTAAGACCATGATATATTACTTCAACATCTCCAGCATGTAATTGTCATTCACAATACAGCCTTACCTTAGTTCATGTGCTGCTTAGTTAACATACACAAATTGTATCTACAATTGAAATATATTCCAGCCCAGTTGTTTTTTGTTCTTAGAATTGTTCTCTTTATTCTTTACACTCAACCGCTCTTATGTGGTTCCGATCATCATGTTTGTCACAAATGCAACGCTGATGACACCCAGATATATACATCTAGGCACCCAACTGACATTGTTGACGTTACCATCAATGGAGTGGAGAGGTGTATGTCGGATGTGAAATTATTGATGACATGTAACAAGCTGCAGATACGTGACGATAAAACTGAGGCCATTCTGATTACAACACAAAGATTTTCTGTCACATCCTTTACCGTAAACAATAAATATGAGCAACAGCATCATTAAATTCACACAGTATGTAACCTGTTACATTACAGTATTATAACATTGCAGCAACATATCATGTACATATGCAAGGCTGCATATCTTGAGCTGACATGCATCAGTTCCATCCGCAATTATCTCTCAGTTGATACCACTAAAAGGTATGTATTTGCATTAGTCCCTTCATGAATAGACTAATGTAACTCACTTATGTTTGGTTCGTATCAATATCTACTCCAGAAACTTCACAATGTTTTAAACATAGCAGCCAGCCGATCGATCCAGAATCACACACAAAATGTGTTTTCTGTGATAGGCTTTAAAGACTGCCCTCAGTCCAACATACCTATCTGGTCTCACCCATGTGTACACACCAGCAATATGCGTAGGCACCTCTTCTGACAATCGTATACTCATTATTCCCACTAATAAGATGAAGTCATTGGATGGACAATGTTCTTTGCTTATCAAGGCCTAGCATCGATGATCGAAATAGCCATTTAAATTGGACACAAAGACACAGTGATCCTTTTCCAGAGTGCTCTTAAAACTCACATTTCCGACTGCAAGAACAATTATAAGGACCTAATAATGAATACTACCTTAAATATTTCATGTTTTCTAAATTCTTGGTGAGGTATTTTGTAGTCGTAGCATTATATATGTTGTAAAATGCTTAGAGCTTTAAAAGAAAACAATTGTTCAACACAGCCAGTATATTTATATGAACTTGGTGAACGTGAAGGTGGTAAAAACAGATCAACTGATCCTATCTGGAGTATAACCACGCATAATATATATAGTGTTGTTACATATACAGGGAGAGCCACAATTTACAGATCAGATCAACTGCTTCTCAGTGCGGATTTACGCGTAAACAACTACATGATCCCGCGGATACTCGATTACCACCGCGGTCACTTAACTAGTACCAAGACGCTGATTGCATTCAAGACAGGTCAACATAACATTTTGTCGCGTATGACCACGACTATTATCTTTTCTACATACAGTAAATTGTTGTGGATCATATCCTATCATGAACATAACAAATTACCATTACAACTCGCACGGTGGTTATCCTGTAGTCGTTTTAACTTCATAATCGCGATTAATATTTTTGTCTCTCTGCTTATACCCAGCGAGTGTTGTTCTTATTATGGCGTCGTTGACAATATTAATTATGGCGTCGTTGACAACGATAATAATAATACAGTTGATTTATTCGTCTGGCTCTAGACACTGCTAAACAAACTAAATTTGCCCGCTCTATTTAATCATCAAAATCCAAACAAATGTATCCCTGAAAGTCAATCTTTAAGAGGAATGAATTGTCATTGCGTACCCTAATCTCCACGGATATTTTTCAACGTTCACTGCATCTCTTGACAGAAACACTGTTATATACGGAAACATTCATAAAACGTATACATTTTCCAAATTCCAAATCCACAATTTTAAGTGTATCTTTTAAAAAAGGAGAAACCTAATTTGTCCATCATGAAAAACCTTATGAAATCAAAAAATAAGTCCAAGTATCTGAAAGTATTTATAAGGTCATACAATTATGTATTAGAAGGAGTAAAAGTCCTCGAGTAGTGTAGAAGTATATATTTTACATATCATGCAGTAGTGCCTTATCAAGCACTTATTGAAGACAATAGACCAATTCATATCAATGGTAAACAAATAATGATTAAATATAGCTAGATTTAAAATAGTATAGAATACATTTAATGTAAAATATATTTCAGCTTACCTAAACATTTGGATTTCAAAATCGCTATCCAATCTATAAAATTGTTTTCTTCACAGAATACAACGCTTCCAGTTGGATATGTAGAAGTATAACATAAGGTAGATATATCTACAATCAGACCAACAAATAATTAACAGAAAGACGCTGATACATCTGATACATTTATGTATTAATTGATACAATCATAAGGATGAATGCATGGTTGAAAACGATCCCAAAATATGATTCATTTACTGATACATACATTTGTTTTATAAATGTATTTGTTCCTACAAGAATTTGTTTGTTAGGTAATATTTTAAGTGGATACAACCATACAGGCTATTTAGACCAGTATATTTAACATAAGAGCAATTTATACAGGTGAAAAGGCTTTACGTTGCCATATAATATCATTTGCAGTCCATGATGCAACTTGTTTGACATCTAGTGGTCTCTGTTTTGGGTTATATTCTAAAGGAATAAAACCCATTGCAGCTAGGCGAGCTACCATGTTCTGTGCAGCTTCTAGTGGACATGCTGTGATCGGTTTCCGTAACCTCTGTCCCACGATTAACCATTCCATGAAGATGTAATGTACAGTCTTATCTTGGAAGAATTTTACAGATGATTCCAGAGCTTTGCATTCATACCCCTCTGCAACAAGACATGAATGATAATTTAATGCTTGTACTTGCTACTGTTTAGGTACAATATGACCAGTAACATAAGTATCCCTCGGCTTATATGTCCTAAATCTAACGGTTAATCACTTTATTTGTATTTACCATAGTGACAGACCTCAGACAGATCTCAGGCATGATTATATTTGAGTTCTAACGTATAAATATCAAACGTACTAAACGTGTCAGAGAATATAATGGCCTTATGATACTGATCGCTAATCAAGACTTTTATAGATATCTTTCAAACGATTTTCGTAACAAACTGATGTGATAATAAATAAGCGAGGTTACATAAGAGGTCTCTATTAGTCAGTTTGTCTTCTGTGCTATATCAGTGTTGGTAATTAAGCTCGAATCTGATAATGTGTCTGATGGGTGAAGGGTGTATTTTGAAGATACGACTTGTTGAATGTAACTGTATTTTGAGGATACGACGTGTTGAATGATACCAGTTATTGTCGTCATTCAAGTGAATTTGGCATATGTTTCTACAAACGATGGTTTAAGAAAGGGTTGTAATACAATTAGTTAATAAGTTTCAAACGCTTTGTTCAAGGCAATTGTATAACATGTCGACATTAGCATGGCCAAAAGTGGGAGAAAAGATTATTTAAACATACCGATGTCTATCTTTATCACTACATCCTTAGAGACAACGTATGGCAACATGTCATCCATGGTTATGGCTTCTATCCAGGACAGGTTAGTTTGTGAACGCTCCACATGTGCTGGTAATTCTTCTTTGTAGACAGCCAGTCCTCCCATGTTTTTGTCTCTGTTCTCATACATATAAACTTTTGTTCTTGCGTTGGATATTGCATTGTTCAGCACGATTACATTACCTTTACATCTGTTAAGAGCTAATCCCTTGTATAACATCTGTGTATTTCTACTGACAGCCTCAATTGCCACGACGTTGTTACTTAGAGTGCATGCATAGAGAGTGAAATATCCAATATTTGCCCCTATGTCAACGAATGTTGCATTTGGATACAACGTTAAGGCTGAATGAATCTTGAGTGTTAGGTCATTGTCCCAATATCCGTTACTACGAATCGACAGAGACACATGTATGTCTTCACTGATTTCATAAAGACAAATATTAAACTTAGGATCTGTTGCTGTTTGAACGCATTCATCATTACATACATGTATACGACGGTTGTTGGTGTCATGGTAGGCCTTCATGTGACAATTATGTGTAAGGAAATACAACACAATAATGACAGCTGAAAAAAGTGAAATATACTATGCTGTTAAAATAACCCAAAAGCAGAAATGGATTTGAACATGACTTGGATGATATGAGCAGAATATGTAACGGAACAAACTGTGATTCATGATACCATATTTCATTGTATAGGAATGTTATCTAAGCAAGTATAATGTCCTACTAAGAGTTAAGACAAATCGCACAAAGGAAAGGGTCAAAGTTGTTAACGAGAAGATACTGAAAGGTATCCATCCATGATCCACTTGGTTCGATAGTCGTCATCATAAAAAGTATATTATAAATATATAAATTATATATATATATATATATATATATATATATATATATATATATATATATATATATATATATATATATATATATATATATAATACAAAAATGTTTCGAAGCCAAATATATTTCACAGTTGTAGTATTGTTCGTAAACTGCTTTGAAAATTATAATGTTCTAAAGGGACAACAGGCAAAAGCCAAATTATGGAAAGTATGACAAAATCTAATAAGATGCTTCTACTAAACTGAATATTAAAACCTAAGTAATTTTCAGAAAATGAGAAATATCTCTTCTAAAGTTTAATCTGTAAATTTTTTTTTTTTTTTTTTTTTTGTTCATTTGAGTCTCGATTTAGACGTTTGAAGATCAGCAGAAAAATATGTTCATTCTGGGATGACCGAAGGAAGTTAAAATGATATTGAAGCGTACACATGTACATACCGTCTTTTCACATTTCCCTCCATTGTCAAACATCATAAGTTTGTTGACTATACAACAATTTCTTACTTAATACAATACATTACATTGTAAGCACAAATTATCAACTAGTCTCTGCATGCTCAGAAACGAAAAGCTACTCACATCATGTAAATCTTGAGAAGCTTCTATTTAATGGAAAATATAATTGGTTTTGTCATCTCTTATAAACGAACATATAATGTTCTATATCATGCTTTGCCAATTCTCAACAACATATTTTGTTGCAAATGTCGACATTTAATAGTGTCATAAACTACATTGACGATGGTAATGGTTTTCTTAAATTGCGATTTGTGCATTATTAACGACCTTCATTGGCAAATTTAATCATTTTTGAAAGATACAGAATTCGTAATCATCTTACAAATGAATGATTTGTCGCATTTACAAATGTATTCACAAAGTTGATAATCCTGACTGCTAGAATTTAAGAAAGGTTCAAGCAGGTTTCATGTTGATATAATTAAAAATAATTTACTTCCTTTTCTATTGAGCTGTGATGGTTTCGGAATGTAAAGATCGAGCAAACAATCGAACTCCAATCATTATTTCTTTGCTAAAACATTTACTTTTTCATTAGTGTAAAGGTCACAAGTAAGAATTGTTTCAAGCTGTTAAATAGGCAGGCATGCTTCGATTTTCAGAACATGTTTAGAGAAAACAATTGTAATTGGAATAAACTCTTCGTATCTTTGCTTACAATGACAAAAATACAAACTTGTACAGAATGCCAAACATAGAGATGTCGAAACAAAACAATATGTGATGAGTGTACAACTTACCTAACAGTATAACACAATTCTTCAGTAAGGCGGATTTAAACGGCGCTGCCATGATGCATTATGAATAACAACTTTGGAGTGTACACATTACATTGCATACTGTACTATATCTAAGACACTGTCAAGGTTACTTATGTTTGGTCTTTGTCCATCGTACTCCAAAGAAACATTAAAAAAAGCATGTGTGCGTAGTAACCATCGACCAATCCTTTATTGAATAATGTATAGCTCTCATACAACTACATGCAGTCACATATCTTTCACATTATATTGGTCTGGTAAACCTCAGTCTTTTTTAAATAAGTATCATTTAATTACAACTGCATACACTCTGATATGCTAATAAATCATGTAAAGGTTAGCATCCAATCGAAGAGTACCGAATATCGGGTGTGTTCCATACAAAATTGCAATCATGCGATTTTGTGCGATAGATAACAGACGGATTTACTATCTATTCTTAAAAAGAACACTAGGATAAGAAACTCTAACTCAGTCATGCATTTTCATTGCTGTATGTATGTATGTATGTATGTATGTATGTATGTATGTATGTATGTATGTATGTATGTATGTATGTATGTATGTATGTATGTATGTATGTATGTATGTACGTTCGTACGTACGTATGTATGC
Source organism: Unio delphinus (assembly GCA_029339505.1). Lineage (NCBI taxonomy): Eukaryota > Metazoa > Mollusca > Bivalvia > Unionida > Unionidae > Unio > Unio delphinus. Next base: position 4,907,122 of record JAQISU010000134.1, on the reverse strand, counting down.
ATGCATGGATGAATTATGTGAAACAGCACAGCGGAACATATGTTATGTGTGCCGATTAAGCTTAATATCCCAAAAGAGAATCAATTAGAATAAAACTCACAAAAGGTAAATTCCTTGCACACAGATTCCTTTCACAAATAAACCGGTAAATCACGTTTGAAACAAGCATCTAAACGGAACGCATCCCACGTCGAATTGGTCGACACCTATCGTCTTCTCTTCCAAGACGAAGGCGTTGGGTCTATTGTGCATCCACGATCCCACAGTGGGTCCAAGCATTAGTTAGCTTTCATTGCAAGACGGAAAGTGAATGTAAGGATTGGCTAATATGTTTCTAGTTTAAAACATAAAACGGAATAAATTTACTAATAAGTATGTCTGTCATGTTATGTTTATTAGCCTACGATACCACCAGAGTTAACATGTTCCTAATGAAACAACTGTACATCAAATATAGTCGTTCAATACACGTGCACTTAGAATGGAGGTTAATGCTGCCTTTAATATATACGATTAGGAAATAGGTGTGACCAAAAACATATTTCGAAATTCCAGTTGAAAACACTTCTTATCGAATCGTTTTGAGCGTTTGAAAGTAGGGATACTTGAATGTATCTCTTCAATGCTGCGGATCTTCAAATATATTGATTTTGAGTAAATTGGACTTCAAGGTTTGTTTTGCTAAATAATGAACCTCCATTTGCTATAGAAAAACGAAAAACATAAAAACTTGATTTCCCGAATTCATTTAATAAATAGTCATCTTTTGATAATTTTGACTATATAATTATTTAAATTAATAAAATTAACCACATTAAGAACTTCTATGTCATAATGTTAAGACAGCCTTATTATTTGTGTTCAGAATTGATGGTTTACTGTTCAAAGATGTGATTAAATAGCTGCATACAACACTATTCAAAATATTATGGAAATTAAGTCAAATCGTTTACAATATTACTAAATGCTATGATCATGTGTGCTGCGACTAACTGAAGTTTATAATATTTGACGAAAAAATCTATAACTTTTATTCAAATACAGGGAGAAGGAAAATTAACCAAGTACAGCACACGAATTTTGTTAATAATGTACTGTGTGGTCGAACCTTTTTCCTATGCAGATCGGGTATTGATCTTTGGCTGCAATTGAAGGGTTAAAGTGTAATCAAACTGGATCTTTGCTATGAGAGAAAAAAACATTGACCCCAGAGAAGCTTTTGAGCAAACTATTTTGATAGTGATGGGCTACGTTTGTATATTTTAGTTCAGACAATTAACTCTAAAACGTGTTATATAGATAAGAGTTTTATGTCTGAAATTAATTATTAAATATAGAAAACTTGTGGACTGTATACTGCATTACATCCAATAACTCAGAACGGTTTCGATTCAAAACATCGAATGATGACTAGGTGGGATTACGTTTATATGCAATTTGACATGTACCAATCCGATGTACATTAAAACAAAGCGTGGACACACAAGTATATAAAACGAATTTTACTTTAACGTAAGCTCATATCAAACAGTGCTGAATTTCCTTAATCACTCGAGAGTCACAACATAGTTCATATGAAATACAAGCAGACTACTGCGCATGTTATAAAAACTAGCCATTATCATAATTAACAGTCAGCAACAACAAAATGCATATGATCTAAATATGTTACCATATTTAATATAGAACCAAAACTACAATACTTCTGATTTACTCATTCTAATCCAAACGGAATGACAAATAATCGCAAAACTATTGTATATATCCTTGGGGTAACTTGTAAAGAGAGTAGAAAAAGAATGTAGAAAACAACAATACGCATCGACTCTTGCCACCTTGTATCCGTATGTAAGACACACTCCATAGGTTATTTAATGGAAAACACGATACTAGCACCAGACTCAAAAAATCCCAACTGGCTTCTTTAGATATATTGGTTTTCTTTCAAATATAGATATCCTTGAACAGATATAAACTATCATAATGGTATGGATCGGCCTTAAACAACTTTCGTTTGATTTGGTAAAAATGTCGGTCATTTTAAATTGGCAATTAATTAATTATCATTGGCATAAATCATTAAATTAATTAAATTGAAGCTGCATACAAATGTTATAGCACATATTGTACAGTCATCAAAAAACAAACGAGCTTCAGGAAGGCTGAGCCCACCAATTTTTCCAGCCCTACATTTAGCAAAATATTAGTATTTCAACGGTAATAAAATCCTAGGCTTTAATCGTGTTTTAGAGGAAGGCTAAGTCCACCATTTTTTTCCAACCCTCCTTTTGCCTAATATTAACTATAAATTTGTGATAAATACTTGGTTTTTATCGTGTTTCAGAGACAACCTAAGATGAATTAATCATATACTTGTTACTATATGGCACATGTTGGAGAATCATATTATTTTAGATTAGCCAGAGAGAGAGATTAGCCATATATGTTATCTAATCCTATTCGACATCATGATCCGGGGTCAGATAAGTTTATCGTTACAAATCCATGTGGGGTTGCCTGGGCATGGCTAAAGAAATTTCTAAATTTGTTATATATTATACAGGATTTTTTGTTTATCTAACATCGTATCATCATAAACGACCAAGTTTTTAATGCTCCCATTGATGTCTTCAACAGAATGGGCCTCGTCGATATCGTTAATAAACTCAATGACGTTCTCCCCGGTTATTTCCATAGCATTTTCGTTTTAATATTTTAGCACCCGGTAACAATATTGATTGTCTACACTTGGTGCAGCTAAATATAGTTTATCCCATCTCATCCATTTCATTATCAGGTTAAGTAACAGTGGTGTTTCACCGCTACCTCATGGTCCAATAATTATCATTTTAACAGAGTTAGATAAATTTGGGTGATGTTTAACTCGTTGTTGTTTCTTCAACGCTAAAAAATCGGTAATTTCCATTAGATATAACTAAATAATATATTAATGATTTATACTGTGTGAAATGTAAAATTCGTACACAAACGATTGATCCAATACCTGTTACGACGAATAATAGCAGAGAAGCTATCACTGGCAAGTGTGCACTGTGTGGTATAAAATAAATTATATTTACAATAAAAATGGGAGGTGATATCGCAGCCAAGTTAACAACGCTCCCTGGAACACCATGGGCGAAATATCCAGGCGAAAAACACCTTCCAGGATATAGTTACTGTGGACCGGGGACTTAGCTTGATATCAAACTTGATGACCAAGATCAGCCTCGTCCTGGCGTATATCCGATAAACGCAATCGATGAAGTCTGTCGTGTTTATGACATCGCATATCGAAATGGTCATCTTCAACAGAGTCATCTCGTAGATATTAAATTGATCCACGCGTTGAAATTTATCAATGATAAATCCTTCAGAGAAAAATTAGCATCTTGGATAATAAAAGCAGCGATGAAGAGTAAGTTAATGATAGGTTACGGTATTTAATATGGAATCAATTTAATATTCTTCAACTCGATACCAAAGAGCGACTAATAAAATCGCCAACGCGGCTAAAGCTACATATACGACAGTGGCTGATTGGTTATCTTATAATTTCTTCTGAAGTGCACCTCTGATTTTTTCTTCTACTGGCGACAACTAGATATGTTGGTTTCCACGTGTCCCATAAATCATCGATGGAAGTTTCAGGAATTGTGTTACGTGCTTGTTCGCATTTAACTTTATTTGATTGTAATTTTAGAGTGGTTAACTCTGCATCAAGTGATCGATGATCGATGTTGATTTCCTCGTAGTAGTCAATGATGTTTTCAACCAGCAATGTGGTGATAATCCAGTAAATGGTGGTGGTTAACCATGATCACCACGCATTATCACCGCGGTGTTTTTCTTTAACAGTAATCCCAAAAATGTTTCTAACAGCTTCAACGATATTGTATCGATTTCATCAGACAAGATTATCTCAGGAATATGTTTTATTCCCATTATATCAGGGGACCACTCAATTCCGCTCCATCAAAATAAACTATGATACATGCACGTGTTAACACCCCGAGATGTCATCTAAAGATGAGTTCGAGTCGGCACAACCATATCAGTGGTTTTCCTAAAAAAAATCAATTACTCGAGTTGTTTTACCTGGTCCATTCAAATAAACGGTTTTATTTCAGGTTATCGGATCATACGCAGAAGGATACAATGATATATCATCGTTGTTATCACCGCGATAATTATCTTCGATGAGAACATTATTCGATTCCTTGTACTCATGTACTATTTCTTCTTTTTTTCTCTATGTTCCCCAAACTTCACCCAATGTAGTATACTTCTTAACATCTTCCTTGTATTTTAAAATGAAGTAGAATGAGTATATGGCTACTCTAACTGCGAATTCAGATAATCTTCAAAACATCGATAGTAAATTTATCGTTGTATAGCATATCATCGATGGTATCAAATGAGTATATTGTGGTGAATTTCCCTCGAAGTATTCAACGATAGTTCCAAGTCGCTCCTTATTTCATAAAAAAGCTACTGCTTTTGAGATAAATATCTCATTCGCGGTTGTATCCGAGATAATGAAATCCAATTCTGCGTCTTCAAACACTAATCTGGTGTAGCGCCGTTCATGATCGGTTGATCCACCTTGAGTAAATTCTCCAATTATTCTTCTTTTGAGATCCTTTGCTTGTTTTTCTAAGTACTTACGTAAAAATACAATGTCCCAATTATCGATCTTTTCTGGAGTTGGTAACCACATATTTGTTTGTTTCCGCTATGAGATTATCGCGGTGGAAACAGTCAACGAAGTTAACATTTTGTTATCCACGAAATCCTCCATAATGGTATCAGAGCCAATTTTTTTTATCCAAAAATGTTTTCTATTTAAAATATAAAATATCGGATGAAGACCATTGGTGAATTGAAATGATGTCACCATGGCACAGCCAGTCAGATCAAAATCGGGTAATGTTCCATTTATCGCTACTCTGGTCATCTCATTTGTGTGATGACCGAACCGTTCAAAGTATTCACTGCATTCACCATATCCAAGAAAACTCCCAGTGTAACACGCTGACATATCAACACACATCATATCACGAAGATCATATTTTGTATTCCATAACCCACCTTGGCCATGTTATATGCAAATAACTTGGACGTCTTTTGAGAAAGTCGGGTTGGATTCCATGAATTATTTTATCTGGCAAAATGACCTGCAACTGATGGTACCGTAAAACAATTTCAGGTTATTTCATCAGTGTGTGTTGTATACTTCAACGCGAGATTATTCATCTCTGTTTGAAGTTCTTCTGTTCGATATCAATCTCCATTTGTCCTAACAAATTGATCGTATTTTCCTTCTGCATCTCTTGTAAACAATCACACAGAAACAGGATTAGTTTTATTGATATCGGTAATGTAATCAAATATATATCCGCGATGATATTTTACTGATCGAGAAACTGGAAATACTCAAACGGAATTACTACATGCATGAGAATTGTGATCTATGATTTCAATCGGAGTACCACATTTTTGGTAGTGACCAGAATAATGCAAAACCTCTGCGGTAATTGTTTTTTTACAGTAATTGGAAGTTTTAATTTCTTCTCCAACGTTGCGAAATCGTTTATTGATGCTAGTTTTTGTTTTATCGACTCCGCCCACATAGTTATTTTGGATTTTCTTAGCTAAGTTAAACCATTTCATCGTTTAATATTTTTAAAATGTTGAATGACTCGTTCAGCAACACAGTTCAACATAGTTGAAACCTTTATCTGGGATAGTTTTTTTTTTACATCGTAATATTTGCTATCGATTTTAATTAATGTTTTAGGTTTTGTTTTATCTGTAAAAAAATGTACAGATTTCTTCTTACCTCTTGTTGAATTCATTACACGTTCACGATCATCAAATATTTTCCATGCTTCTTCTCGTTGATATCTTCTTTCAATTTTTGTGTAAAAGATGAAGTATTTTAAACCTTAAAATTTATAATTGAGAGTATTTCCTTTTCGCGTTTTTTCTGTCATTGTGTTATTGTCGTTATATGATGTTGGATATGATCTTGGATATGTTGAAAATGTTTAATCTGCTCCATCTCTGAGAAATTCATATTTTGCTGCTTTGATACTATTTTTGATTTTTGATTCCCATCGCCGTTGTTTAATCTTAATATCAAGGTGAAATTTTCTTTTTCGCCGAGGATCTGTTTCCATGTTATCAATGTCATGGATATTATACATAAATATATCAGCAAATTATATCTTCAATTAAATTTTACATTGTTATATGTATAATATAGCAATGGCGCAATATAAATGTAAATGGATATGGAATGCCATTAGTGGTTTATGTAGACGACAATGCGTGTCGAATTATTGTGCATTTCATAATCAACAAATTAGGAATTGTTCTCGTGGACTCGTAAAATGGATTAACTGTGGATCTGGATTACGAGGAAGGACTAGATTATGCCTTGGTTGTGCTAGAATAATGTTTCGTGAGCTAGCTAAATATTATCTACGAAAGTATAATATTGTGTTCGACAAAATGGGTTATCTTACAGTGAATTATCATGATAAACAATTAAATAGTTAATTTGCTTAGAAATACATTCTCACCCAGTTTATAGCGATTCAGAGGATTCCAGATGCGGCATTATCAGGCATCGTCGACTAAAGAAAATGATCGGCCTGATGAATAATATGGGATATATGATGATTAGTTTCAGAAATTGTGGACAAAGAAGAGATTATCTAACTCACCGGTTTATTTAGGAATGTTTTAATGGATTGATCGGTGAAGGATTAGATGTTGAATATATCAATATAATCCCCTTGGATAATCGAAAATAAAATTTACGGGTGGTCACTCCTATTGAAAATTGCTTAAACTCAGCACCGAAAATAAGATCACAATACCGGCAACCGGTTATAGCAATCATGGAATACACAAGATATTTTCCATCAACAAGTTCCGCTGGCAGATATTATGATATTCATAATCGATCTATAAAATATGTTGCAGATGGTATATATTTAGCAACATACTCAAAACAATTTCGTTGTTGGGTATCATTTTTATATGATGATTAATTTTTTTATTGGTTTGATTTCATCGATATTGAAATTCCACATGATACCCGGGTGTTTTATATTCGTGGATAACACTAACATCAATGAAATATATAATAAATTGCCCGAGACATCAATTGAATAAATAATTTCCTATAGATATATGAACATCGAAATAATTGCCACGTTGATAGTTGAACTTATCCGACTAAAGGATCTGGTTGTGGACAACACAACATTCACTAGTGATTTTATCCCCGATGAATTCACAAGTGTTCAATCAATGAGAGAAAAAGGAATTCCATCACATCAAATTGAATATAGAATAATAAAATTGTTGACAGAAGCACGAGATAAGGCCATTTATTGAAATCACGATAAACTAATTTTTTTTATACCTGTTTCCAAACTAATCAAAAAGATTGACAATGACATCAAGTAAGTATTTGCTGAAAAGCGTCGACGAAAGGTTGTCATCGATGAATTTGAAAGGATGTTGTTGGATTAGAATGAAAATTTCTCTGAACTTTTTTTGGCGGGACCGTTGGAAGATTATCTTCACGAAACATTTTATCTAATTCTGCATCATCGTACATTTTTTTACCTTCTCTTAGAGATCCTTGTTATATGTGCGGAAAATATTATATTGTTTTATTACCCGTTCACTGTATTCCATCTGCTTTCCACTTCTAGCAGTATGTAAATCAGTCGTTTTTTTTCTAACTCGTTAAGCTCATTTTGATATTTTTCTTGGTATATTCACATTGCGGTTATTTCCTCGTTGTATTTTATCTCCATGGTATCCACGGTAATCTGGAATTGATCTCGATTTGAGCGTAATAATGTGGTCTTATTTTTCAACGAAGAAATCTCGCGGAGTTTCTCGTTGTTTCGTAAGTCCTAGCTCTTTTGCGACGCGAACTTCCTCAGCGCAAAGGGTTGCCATAGGCTCCCTAGAACAGATTTTATATAACCGTGATTATCTTATTTTGTACTCACGGGACACTTCGAGCGGGCGTTTGACACCTCTCAACGAGCATAATTTTTTCGTCTTCGCTGGTGAGGTAAGTTGGATCTTGCATATAACACCGTGAGAAATTTGTACCAAAACAAATTATACTCGGAAATTATACTGAAACATTACACTCGGAGATCGTGGGAGTAAAACAAAATTGTACTCGGAAATTAAACGCACCTGCAAAATTTGCTGGACTTTTACAAATGATTTTTTTTCCTCCGATGAAAGTCCTATACGAAATCATTTCGGGAAGCCAAATATAATCAATATTTTTATTGAATTTCATTTTTGGATTTCACACTTACAATTTCAATGAGACGTTGTCTGAAACGTTGTTTATCGGCGACACCTTCATTATTTGTTGTAGACGCTCCAGAGGTATTCACGAGTGAGCAGAATTCACTATCTGATCGCGATTACAACTAATTATCGTTAAATTATCACGTTGAAGTTGTTTCACTTGATTATCCGTCAACAGAAACTTTTCATTGCCAAATTTGTTTTCGACAAGTTCAAAGTTGCCTACAATTGTTTCATTGAATGATCTTCTAATAGCGTCTTCAAATTTATCCTTGTCTTAGACGCCCGTGTTAATACATTTTTATTAATCTTGTTATTTCAATTTGGAAATCTTTTGAATGGAAAATCTGCGATTTCACATCAAGGATAATCTGTAGCTGTTCATCTTGTAAGTCAATCAAGTTAGAATTTTGATCAAACCAGTTAAAAGTTCATTATCGATATCAATGAGTTTATTACACGATAAATACACTGGATTAATCGGGGTTTGTACGATTAAACTTCAAGGTTGTACTTATGGTGAAAACGTATATAGGATATATCCCTGTGTGGCTCTATTTGACAGGGTAGTATTCACGTGATAACTTCCATCGACGATATCACATATAACATTTATCGCGATAACTGAGGTTATATCTAGGTTGCGCGGAGATATATGTCTGCCTGTTATGTCGGGAGCGTTACTATATGTGAGATATCTCTTTCGATACTCAGGTGCATCACTGAAATAGTTTTCAGTCATCCAATTTAAATGTATATGATAAAACCCCTCGTCAATGTGGTTTTTTTAATTTTTGTTTAAACTCGCGTACATTATACCCTGGAAGTTTAATCCCAGTGATTTCTTCTACTTGGATAGTATATTTTTAGCAAATTCTGTTCTCGTTTTAGGATTTTCATGACCTAACACTGTTCGAATAATATGTGAGTTAAATTCTTCCATGTCGGAGATAATTTTATTAAAAATTTTTATGTGTTAGATAATTTCTTGTCCTATGGATTACATAAAGCAAATTATCAAATCTATAGAAAGTTGTTAACAACGATATAAGTTTGTTTTTATATTTTTCAAAATCGTTATTTCTTTCCTTGAAATATTGACTAATAAATTCGATATTTGCTTGATTATAAACCTTATTCTGAGATATTACACTACGGGAAAGAGCTACTTTGTTAAAATCAATACTTTTTATATGATATCTCAGAATCATGATATGCCTCTTTACCTGAAATGTTTTAGATTCAGGTGTTTTTTTATTGACATATTTTCACCCGATTTTGTTTTCTCTTTCGGTTTTTCAACAAGTGGTGTTTTTATCTCTTTTGGCTTTTCAACAAGTGGTGGTTTTCCCCTATTGGTTTTTCGTACAGATCTTCAGACCAACCAAGTATGTTATTTATCGAACTGTTATATATATCTATGGCGTACCCAGGTGAATTTATCTCGATGGCAGTTGATAACGATGGTGCGTAAGCAGTTAACTCGTTCTTAGACTCTACCCCGCGGACACATTTTATTCTGCGTTGTATCTCATCGTTTATATCCTAGATCTGATAACTACCTCTTGGAATATATATTGTCTGCCAATCGGGGGTAGCGGCTTGTTTATATTTGTTTGTAAATACAAAACTGTTATTGGGTGATTTACCCTCGAAAGACTCTGATCATATATTGGGCCAACTGTGAAAAACAGCCAGTTGGAGTGATCGTCCCCAAATATCTGCTATTATACGTTTAAGATTTCTTTAAAAAGAGATTACTGGTTTATTCGTGTACGGGTTTATGAGGTGGTGCGGGAGATTTTGAGAACGCTTTTAACACGTTAATGGTTTATATGCCACATATTGGTCTGCGTGGGCAAAGTTGAATACCAAACAGGAGGTTTTAACGAGGAGAGATATTTGAGAAATTGTTTGGTGGTTCTAGTCCATACGAATCGAAATAAATAATTGATTTAGGATGTATCGCATATGCAAACAAGTGAGTTCCAGGTCCGGTGTTATCATCGAGATTAATTATACCAGTTTATGGGATTGATGGTTGTTTAGGTAATTGATCTTTCATGAAAACACCTCTGAAATGTTTTTTTGGGGAGTTTTTTTACCACGGTGTTTAAATCAAAATTTGACATCCGAGACAACCTTAACTCCGATAAGTTCCCTGGAGTCTCAGACCTTTTCAGAAGTATGTTCCAGGAAGTCTCAGGCCGCTTCCTCTTTTGTATCCTTTTCCGATACTTTTATTTACACCAGCAGCACCATGTGCATCCAATCCAACAGCTTTAGCAACAGCAGGGACTGCGGTGTCATGTAGCGCTGCAATAACGGCGAGAAAAGAAAATATCCCATCATATTTAACCATTTTGGAAATTGCGGAGGGTGAAAACTTTAACTATATTCCTGTATTTGCCTTTATTGCTTGCTGAGTTTTCGTCAAAGATAGTTTATTTAGTCCTCCGTTAGCTATCTGTTCATGTTTCAGAGATATCTTTGTACCACACGTAGTAGAGTTTTTCGATTTAAATTTCTCTGCCTGACCAGGAGTCAAGGTTACCTTAACGTGACAGTATGATATTTTTATTTAAAAAACAGATCATCTAATTGTTACATGTTTTCTATTGGAGCCTCAACGAGTTTCATCCGCCCACCAACACCCTCGAGTAACATTGCCTTATCACTAAGAACAATAGCTACTGCTCTATATCCTCCAGCACCTACATGAACATGAAAGACTATATCGAAGACTGGTTGCCTGTACAAATCCATATGTTCCAACGAGACATAGAAGATCGGATACAGTGTTCTTAATTATTGCTGAGATATTAACATTCCCGTATCAATATCTAGGTTACGTCCTAGAAAAGCCATCAACCTTATGATACGCCCGTGCAACGTGATTATGTTCAAAATCCATAATTATATCTTCGGATGGTTCTTGGTGACCGTTTACTCTCATTGAAGCCTGTGTAACACCAAGCCGGTCTAATACCATCGGGTTGCGCTCTTGACTATTTACTCTGTTTGCTAGTTGAAGTACGACGAAAACATATTTTGGAGGAGTTATTCCATGTTGCGACAATAACTGCCACGTAAACAATTCAGCACCGCCAACACCAGTGACGCTATTTGTAGTCACCGTTTGCCAAGACAACAGTGAATTACCGTTTGTTTCCATAAAGGACATTAATCGGTTTTCGTGACTAATTGAAGGAGTCAACTCTGGCATCCACAAAGAACATTTTGTAAAAATTACATTACCCCGGTCCTCCCCCCATCTCCCCATATTGCGTCGTTGTCATTTTCTTTTCTTTTGAGTACAATAGTATGTTTTGCTCCGAATATATTTTTAACATCGCGGCAAAATCCGAATATATGAGAGAGATGAATCGTACAGTAAAACTCTCCCTGACCATATAACATGTCTTTACGAGCTGCAAATCCCAGATTATAATTTCCATTTTGCGATGTAACAGCATTCGCCACCGCGTCGCCTGCAGCGTTTCTTACCTGACCAATGGTCATGTTCTATTATCAGGATGATATTTTGTATCCTTAACAAACATCATAGAAGATCCAAACTGTTCTCGCATAATCATCTGAATATCTCATTAGCCCTAATATGGTAGATGCTATGAATTGCCTCAATTTCACTTCCATCGATAATATATATGGCACTGTTAAATAGCGCCATTATACCATTATTGACAAGCCCAACTCTGTTACCAGCTCCATAATCAGTGTTATCGTGTTTTGAAATTCGACCTTCAACTTCAATATATCCCTTCGATGGAAGAAAATATCTGCTAGTATCCTGAACTTGAAGTTCAATTCTACCTCTTTCATTGGGAACTCTTGCATCGTACGAATACATTTGATAATCATGGAGAGAAATGTCTCTCAATAAACTTTCACCGATATGAAACGCAGATTGAGCTATCTCCTCAAACATTTTATAATAGTTGATTGCCTTGTAAAACGAAGACCACTACCCGCTATCATATTTGCGGTCATATTTCTTTGTTGTTTTTTGCCAGACGCTCCACTAAGCTCTGATAATTTCTGAGTTCCAAGTTGGTTTATCATTTTACCGACATTCGCGGGCAGAAGTTAGGTAACCGGTACTTTTACAGGTTGAACCGGTTGAGGTTTACGGATTAGTCTCATTATTCTATCTTTGACCGCGGATAAAGCATTTCCGGCGAGGTCACCAATAGCACCGGTAGCTTTATCACGAACAAAACCAATTGCTTTCATCGAGAGTTATTTAGTGGTATCGCATTGGGGACAATTATAGTGTATATTCCGCGTATAACATTACCGAATCCATCTCCGTAGTATACTTTATACACGGGTAGTCTTGAGTTTATAAGTCTGACACGTTGACGTCGTTGATTATGTATGATTATCTTATATGATCACCTTTTATCTAATCGTTGTAATAGTCGTCTACGATCTCATCGATGAGACCTCGATATAATCCAATATCTATTACACCATCTTGAAATAGTCGCTGACAGATATTTGTGGCCTCTTTGACAATTTCACAAGATATATTTCCAGCTCGTTTTCCTCCAATGAGAACTTGTAATCAGGATACATCGTTGACGATATTATCTGAATAGATATATAAACCACATCCTGTAAAACCTTTTCCACTTGAAAAACCTTATGTATTGTTATCTTCTGAAATCGGCATATAACATTATTGAGGTCCTTGAGGTACTTGAGGTTCCTCCTGTTGTTTTTGTCTTTGCGTAAGGGTGTTTGACGTTTCCTATGCGCTTGTCGTTAATCCTTTCATATTTGTTGTTCTCCTCTTTTCTGCGCATTATAATCTCTAACTCCTCTTTTATAAATTTGATACTCTAACGCATTCTTATCTAAACGATCAATCCCAGTACTAATTGTATACACCCAATCTAACCAAGCATCGCGATCTATTTTTCATTTCTTATATTAATCCTTTAAAAATGTATCTCTGTGATGAAAACTGGAATCGGCAAAACTACTAAAAACTTGATAATCTTCTGGTTTTAGTAGATGATAATTTTCTTTTTTTTTTACCAACCTCGGTAAATGTATCCCCAAAAGTTAAACTCTTGTGAGGTCCACCAATAGCATCTTCCCTTTTTTCAACAACTTGTGGTTGTGCCTGAGCTTTAGTGATCTGTTTCAACAACGGATAAATTCCTTTTTTTTAACCTCGTCAGGTATATCTGCAAATATAGCTTGTTCAGTAGCCTTAGCAGCCTTTTCAGTAGCCGTAGTATCGGCTTAAGTAACCGTTCTATACCGGTTACAAAATCACTATAGGAGTCTTGTCGTCGTTGAAGTTTTTCTTTAAGTCTATCTCTGACCGGAATATATTATTTAATCGCGTCTAAGTTCTCTCTAGCTAGTCTGGAATAATATGATTCTCCAACATTTGCCATATTTTAACACCTATATGAATAATTCATCACAGGGTGTCTCAGAAACACGATAAACCCCCGTATTTATCACAAATTTATATTTGTTATTAAGCAAAAAGGAGAGTTGGAAAAAATGGTGGGCTCAGCCTTCCTCTAAAACATGATTAAGACCTCGGATTTTATCGCCGTTAAAATAATGTTACTTTGCTGAAAGGAGGGCTGGAAAAAATGGTAGACTCAGCCTTCCTGCTGCTAAACGTGTTAGAGATCATGTACGCCTAAAATATTGTCATTGGTAATTGTTTTATTTGTAACCTATTTATAAGTAAATTTCAAATAATAATAATATTATAAAGTATAACAGCTACAAGCTGCTATAGAGCGGTAACGTATACTAAATCAAGCCTCATGTATTCAGCAGAAATATTTAACAACTACATATTCTATATTTGTAATTAATAGAGTAAATATTGTATTATAGCGTATTTTCTTATCTATAATAATACATGTTCTTTACATGTCTTAAAATTATGTTTGGTGATTTTCTTAAGCACAAAGTACAATATTTTTTCAAGCCATATCATGATTGGAAATGTTTCCTTGATATAAATAATTGCCATTAAAAAAAAACAACATCAATCTTAAATGTTCTGTGCTATGCAGAAATTCCTTAATTTTTAAATTTGCTACTTGCATCGGAATAGACCGAAGTTTATTAAGGCGTTCGGTACCATGAACACATAAGACAATTTGCTTCATAAACAAAGGGTGTATATCTGATAAATCCCATTGTGAACAGTGCCAATATTTAAAGTGCATATTCAATTAAAACGTAAACAAAAATATACAGTTTAAAACTGTTAGATTTTAAACTTAAATAAGAGTCAAAACAAACTTCCGATTTAATGACAGTTACAGTGTAAAATAAACACGATTGTTCGTATATATAGATTTGTTGATGTGATAGAATATTAAACTATATCAAGGACAGCTGATTATTAATACATAGTTAATCTTTATCTTGTAGCCTTCAAAATAAAAAAATTGTACGATTATCAGTTAACAGAGACAGATTCGTATTCCCTACGTAGGATTGTGTGAATATTTTACAGTACATATTATTTTTGTAAACGTATATGAAATCCATGAGATTTCTTGAATCTGTATTTCAGATTGATATCATACTTTCGGTCTAATTTCAATGTGAGCATGTTTGTGCAGATAGGTATTCATATATATTCAACAATTATTCTGCACTCTAAGTGAGATTCACATAACTGTCCAAAAATACAACTTAGATTCAAAACAATAATATTTAAATGAAAATTTACCAAACTGAAACAATAATTTGAACAAACATATGCTTCTTGACCCTTGTACAGTCGTACGATTCGTAAACAGATAAACCGCACCTTTTCAGCAAGTCCTTGGGTTGGCCCAAACTTGTAGCCGCCGCCCGTACCCTTCACGGATCCACCACATATAGTCATACGTATGCACACGTACAAAGATCATACAGCACTCTTGAATTAGCTACCTCTACATTCGTGGTACAGACATACGTAAATGCATACAGACAGCTCTTGAAAGCTCTAGGCAGCTCAGCTCGAGTCAACTCTTGTCAACTCTTGGCAGCCATGTTCCTGAAGAACACATTGGAGAGCGTATACTCCTCAACAAGATCCAAAAAAGACCAGTATATCAGTTATAAACTGATCTTTCTTAAATCCAAAGGAGAGTGAGTAATATTTAGGGTAAAATACCCGTGGATATCTTGATTATAATGTACCTCGTCGCAAGTAGTTTCCTGTGAGATACATGTTAGTGCAGTCGCTTACCTGGAAAAAAAACACTTATTCACCCTAGATAACGTTAACCAGTAGTTATAAGGCATACCCAGGTTATGTTTTGACTAATTATGTGATAGTGTATTAACCCAAAGTAATCAAGCTAAAATGTAGAATATGTTTGCATTTGTTTTGACCATTCTGCTAACCCCTCCCCTTACCAGAAAGAATATATACAAATGTTTCAATGTACGATCTTAGCAGATAAAGAAGAAGATTATATGACTGCAGTCGTTATTGTGTATGAATAAAATACATGTCAATAAGTACATATCATCACTTACAAGGAAAAACTCAATAACTAAACCTATTCTCACCAATTTGTTTTTAGATTTTTCAAATGTTTAACAAAAACAAGCTGCTGACGATGTATCGACATATACATATATACCTTTATATTTATTAAACTTTAATATTTGGTATCGATTTACAGATTTGTTTTAAAAACAATCTTTAACAACCATAGTATTGAAGCGCTTAGAAGAAGATGAAATAATAACACATATTTTCGATTGAGAAACAGTTTACATGTCAATGATGTGCTCCATCAACCAGTATTATATGATCATCAACATCATCAATAAATAGCTAAAATATGATTTTACTACAGACGTCATCACCCCAACCAATATAAAATTTTTAAAAGGTATTCGCCAACGGACAATATCGAATCGCCTCGCGGAGAGCAAATAAAACTTCGATACGTTTATACCAGATTAAAGTCAGATTTTGAATGAGTGCAAATCATCGAACTCAACATGGTCATCTATCATACCAACTTTTCAAAGAAGACTAATTCACATCTTAACGCATTTTAATATGATTAGTGTAATATTATAGAAATAATGATAATAATAATAATAAGAAGAAGAAGAAGAAGAAAAGTAGTAACATTAATATTAATAATAATAATAATAATACCTATACTAATAATACTAATTATCATAATAATAATAATAATAATAATAATAATAATAATAATAATAATAATAATAATAATGATAATAATAATAATATTAATACTAATAATACTACTACTAATAATAATAAAAAAAATGCAATAATAATAATAATAATAATAATAATAATAATAATAATAATAATAATAATAATGAAATAAATAATAAAAACAACAATAGGAAGAAAAAAAGAAGGAAAGGAAATAGAAGAAAAGTGTGCGTGTGATTAAGTTGTTAACGTAGCTTTAATACTTTTTCAGACATATCGCTACGATATATGCAGTGTAGCCGTTTATAGTGATGTCGAACACTGGGTCATTATGCCGTAGACACGTCGCAAGATGTCCCAACCAGCCACATTATCCTAACATCAAGCCAGCCAGTCCAAATACTAATATTTTAATCCAGTTTTCCTTGAGAAGCAGCTGTATGTACAATGTTATATCTATTTGGTATAACTCAAGTCTAGGCTGGAACCCGCGACATCCCGCATCCTAGCAAACGCTTCACCACTAAGCCAACGGAGCTGTCGAAGAAACAAAAGAAAAGCAGAAAGAAAAATAAGAAAACGAAAGCAAATAGGATAGTGTATATGTAATTTATATTGTATCGTAACATTTACAATATGTAAGTTATATCGCTTTAATGTCCGCAGAGAACTTTAATATCGATGTCTAGCACACATATCATGGTATCCCAGTCTCATTATCACGACACCCTAACGTAGCTTTAACAATTGATTCATTTATATAGCTACGATATATGCAGTGTGGCAGTTTATAACATAATGTCCAACTGTTAGTATAATGGTTTAAGTATTTGGTTTTACTCGGCTTGGGGTCAAATCCACGACCTCCCACATCTGAGGCTACCGGAGCTGTTAGAAGAGAAGGAAAGAAGAGAAAGAGAAGAGGATGACGACGAATATATAATAGTGTTTTTTTATTGTAGTGCAGATCACTGTCTTTTTGACACAGATCCACATATCGTGCAATACAAAAATGATCGTTGAGTTTGAAAGAACAAATAAAATATAATTGGAATTGTTAAACATGAAAGCAATTGTTTTTTTTATATCAAACCAATTCGGTTGAAATTATACATTAATCACAAAGTACAGATACAAGTGTACCTAACCCGACGTTTTCTGATATTGATCTTGAATTTAAGCATTGAGAAATATTGACAGTGCGTCTTGTCTGACCATTAAGGCTTGTGTTATAAATAAAGCTACACTAGTAATAAGAGAGGTCTTATAATTATGTGGTATAAATGATTATTATTATTTTTTTAAGTGGCATTTTTAAATCCAAAGGTGCTAAAACGGTTCTCCATAAATATCGATAGGGCTGACAAGCAGTAATAAACTTGAGTTGGATTTAAGCTTAGCAAATTTGACACAAACTGTATTCATATTTATTCCGACCGATACACCCATGTTTATTTCAGCTGCAATTGCATGACGATTGTTTAGCAGTAACAACCCAAATACAGACGATAAAGCACAATACTGGAGTACGCCAATCGGAAAATTAGAAAACATACTTAATAGCATTGTTGTCATTAACTCGTGATTTGATTTCATTATAAATTGACATTAGCATTCTAAACCGTTTCCCAATAATAGTTTTATTATTCAGATTTTTTATTGTAAAATTCTCTCGACAACATCAAAAGCGTTTTCATTGTCAAAATATTCTGAATATACTATATGACGTTGTTTTCCTAAATATTTACGAATGAATATATAAATTATCAATACATTATATGATGAAGAATAACCTGCTTTACATACAGTTTGTTCGTTAGATATTCAGTCTATATCGATCACCCATTAATGTATCCTATTCTTTAAAATAGATATAAGTTATTTGCTTATTACATGTAGTATGCTAATGACCATGGGGTTCATTTGCATCCCATTTCTTCAGAATTGGTATAATGATAGCCGTTATTCAATATTCTGAATGATAACCAAAATCGAACAGTTGATTAAATAGATTAGATTTTCTGGATATACTTTATATTTAATGTTGTTTCTAAACTATCAGGAAAGTGACATTTACAATGTTCAGTCTCAAGTTTACCTAATAAATTTTGCACTATATCTTATATTCCAGTAGTCTCATGTATATGGCACCAGTATTGTACTCAACCAGACCAATACTTTTTTTCATATAGTAACTACAACGAAACTCATATTTGAAAAAACATTTCATTCTTTCCCAATTTAACTGCATTTATAAAGTTATTAACATATTAAACTTGTGTACATTCGTATGCATTATGGAGTGATGATTCTTTAAAGATTAAACTGTTTTCAGAAAAAAAAGTCTTCTGACTTTTATGTCCATATTTTTTAAATATGTTGTTGGAACCTGAAATGAATTACAGTGAGCTAGTGACAGTGCAGTAGTCAAGACGGAGTATTTAATCACATCATAACATCATTATTAGTCAGGTTTTGTATTCCTTGGCACTAAATACTCTTAAAAAAGTGCTCAAGCTCGTATATGTTTAACAACGTATGTATAATAAACAAATCAATAATTAATCATAAATGTCTCCCATTTGTAGTAAACTGCATGCTTAGGAAGTTTGTAATATTTAATATTTTATAATAAGATTTTAAAAGATCCATTTGAAATGATTTGTTTGTGATATAAACTAACGGTGAATATATTAACTGATGTTGATGTTCTTGATGGTGTTGTTTCTATGTAATGATGTTAATAGACCTAAAATAAATTAATACATTAATATTTATATTGTTAAGAAAATGATGATCTATATGTGTCTGCTGCAATGTATTGTTGAACTCTTGACTATCTAAATTTCTCACACAATATTTGTTTCTCAACATTACTTTTTCGGATTATATTTTGTTCTGCCTCAGTATGTCTTTTTAATGTTATTTTCCATCCATTACTGTATACATATAATGAAATGAGGTTACTATATAAATGAAAAAAGTGAATTATATTATTTAGCATACCATATACAACTGTCATATGTTTAACTACTCTTAGAAATAAAAACCCTCAACTCAACTAGAAGCACGATACGATATTTAATTTACTAATTTCATGTACATTAACCAATCATGTGCTTATTTAAATGAAGTTTAATACATACAAATAACATCAGAAATCAATGTCATTTATTGATTTTCTTTGAATATATGTTGGTTTCATGATCTCTTGTCTTCGTCCACCTTTACTGCCATGTTATCCAATGTAAAGTGTTGTCTGCTACCCATACAATGTTGACAATTTTAAGCAAAATAAATTCCATCTGTTTAACAATTCATTGCAACTATTTTCAATACCAAATTAAGACGTTTAATTTATTCTTAATTTGTTTAATACTGAGACATTGCTGATAAACATCAAATCATGTTTTTGATAAGACAGAAAGACAAAGACAAGTAGAGAATTTCCACCCAGGCCAGGGCTGATTGACTGCCTTTGTGTTTCATTGGTAGAGGAATGTAAGTTCTTATTCCTTTCCATGGTATAGTCAGTACTGTTCTCAAGGGAAACTAATACTAACACCACAATCACAAATGATATCATTATTAAATGCACAGCAATTTATTTCCAGTCAAGCTACTACATTTGCGTAATTTATGTTTCAAAGAAAAAGTAATGATTAATAATTGGACAATTACCTCAATTTCCAATTATTCTCTACATTCATTGACAGTCTCTTTCATTCTGAAATGTTATTTATGTGTTGCCTATTATAAGGAGATAATACATATATTTGACAGCTGAAGTCACAAATAAGCATAAATTATAATTAAATACGAGCAATGAAAAACGTGTACAGATATATTAAGAAAAAGGAAAGGCAATTATTTAAGGGAGGCGGATAAGACACAATTTTTCAAGTCAGTATATGGTATACATGGTGGCAAGTATATTTAAAGAAGAAATAAAACAGGTGAAAACCTAATCAAGAGGCACACAACAATTATTCACAAGTTTTCCCGCACATCCACACTGGCTTAGCTGAGGATCAAACTCATGCAGACAGGTGTGATGTCAGTGATTTCAAAATGTGATTGTCTTAAACCACCAAAAACCATCCTTTTACATGTGCCAAGTCCTTGAACAACACTAAACATGACGTTAAACCTATTCATTGATTACAGCCAACATAATTTATAACTTCTAACTAGAGAATGTTAAAACAAATATTATGCATGTTTGCATTATGTTGATTTTGGCCCATGTAGATATGTTTAGGTTGCAGATTATGTTTGTCAAAAAACATTCACTATCAAGGAATTCCTCCTAATATTTAATGAAATTAGCACAAATCAGCAGCAATAACAAGTAACTCAATCGAAACGGACTCCATAAAATAAAGGACAACTGATGTATTAAATACATCATTAATACACATGTTACAAACTATTCAATATGTTGCAGTCCATTTATTTTCCTTGATGCTATTAATATCTCTCACTGATCATTTTTTTAAAACTGCAATCGTAAAGCCTATGTTGAAGAAACCAATACTTGACCATAACGATTTAAAGACCTACTGCCCGGTTTCTAATCTCCCATTCGTATAAAAAAAAATCTTAGAAAAGGTTGTTCTAACCCAACTTGTCTCTCATTTGAATTAAAAAAGTCTTTTTACCAATATACAGTCTGCATATCGCCCTTGCCACAGTACGCAAACTAGAATTATGAAAGTATTTAATGACATTCTCTCTTCTTTGGATAGTGGAAAGATTACAGTCCTCACTCTCCTGGATTTATCTGCAGCATTTGACACAATAGACCATGATATATTACTTTACCGTCTCTCGCATATATTCGCCATTCATAATACAGACTTACAGTTTTTCAAATCCTACATAGTCAACAGGACACAAATTATGTCTGCAAATGGAATACATTCCAGGCCAGTTGACGTATGTTGTGGTGTTCCACAGGGATCTGTTCTTGGACCTGTTCTCTTCGTTCTATACACTCAGCCGCTCTCCAGTGTCATATACCATCAACCAGTCTCGCACCAATTGTAAGCTGATAACATCCAAATATACAAGTCTAGCCACCCAGCTGAAGTTGTTGCTACCATCCATGGAGTAGAGAGGTTCATTTCTGATGTGAAATCATGGATGACATGTAACAAGCTGTATATAAATGATGATAAAACTGAAGCTATTCTGATCACAATACAAAGAGTTTCCCATTCACTTCCTTTACCTCAGACAATAAATATCAGCAACACCAACATTAAATTATCACATTCAGTACGAAACCTAGGTGTTACTCTAGACAGTACTATCACGTTGTACCAACATGTCATGAACATATTCAAGACTGCATATCATGAACTGAGACACATCAGTTCGATTCGTAAATATCTTTCAGTTGATGCCGCTAAAACACTTGTGTGTTCATTAGTACTCTCAAGACTGGACTATTGTAACTCAATTATGCCTTGTTCGACACAATATTTACTACAGAAACATCAAAAAGTTCAAAACACAGCTGCACGGATC
The DNA here is from genome assembly GCA_029339505.1 of Unio delphinus. Classification (NCBI taxonomy): domain Eukaryota; kingdom Metazoa; phylum Mollusca; class Bivalvia; order Unionida; family Unionidae; genus Unio; species Unio delphinus. The sequence continues at coordinate 4,885,026 of JAQISU010000134.1, read as the reverse complement.
ATCTTTAGAGTACCTCGATGAGTGCACACCTTACCACTGCTCTGTACCCTACATTGGCTATCAATTCGATACAGAATCAAACACAACATTTGTTCAGTGTGCTGTGTTTCAATGACATACTCCAGTCCAACATACCTATCCGCCCTCACCAGCTAGATACTTACGCTACTCTTCTGACAATCGTATACTCATTGTTCCCAATGTGAAAACGAAGTCATATGGAGAACGTTCCTTTGCATACCAGGTCCCGGCGACGTGGAACGAATTGCCCATTGAAATTAGACACAAAGACACAGTGGTTCCTTTTAAGAGCGTTCTTAAAACTCACCTGTTTCGACTGCAGGGACAATCTTAGAGACCTAAAACTATTTTGTACTATATATGTTTTCAGCATGTTTTTATGTTTTCCAATTTCATTTTTTTTGTCATTTGTTCTAGAGTTTCGAACGATTAGGCGCTATACAAAGTCCTCATTACTATCATTAGTATTATTAATATATGTAACTAGCCAATACCTCAGATAATATAATTATATCATTATTTCATGTGAGGATACATATTGCCATTTTGAATAGCTTCTGTTACAGTAAAACTTTATTCAAATTTCTGTCAATCTGCATTTTTGTATGCCTTACATATCAACATAAAACTTTTTTTTTCTTCTGAAAATGAATTAACTTTACACAATATATTGCCATCTTCCTAACTAGAATATCCACACACAAAAATATGTTCCTATGATTGTCTGGTAAATATTAAACATTACTTAAACATTACTTACATTTTATTTCGTTACATTGGTATCACTATATATACCATCACGATTTGTGCAAATTATTCCTTGTCCACTGAGTCAAAGACCATGTGCTGAAGGAGGGGCAGATCACTAATAATAATAATGAGGATTTTGTATAGTTCCTAATTTGTATAAGCCCGAAGCGCATTATATATATATATATATATATATATATATATATATATATATATATATATATATATATATATATATATATATATATATATATATAATGATATTTCTACTAAAACCAACAGAAACACGATCACATTTGAAAAAAACAAACAAAACACAGAAATCAAAATACACTAGGTAAGAACATTATTACGTCTTAACGTTTGTTCCTAAAGTTAGAACTGGTGATTTGTAAGAGCTCTACTGAAAGGTATGAGTGTGGTTTTGTGACTGATTACACTCGCAATTTTGTCTTGCCACGTTGCATGTAGCATGGGATGCAAAATAACGTTGTCAATATGACTTTGTTTTCATGGTGGAAACAATAAGTAGAGGAGAGTTTATAAAAACAGTTATGAAAGCCTACAAAAGCGAGATATTAATAAAAGCCTTAGAAATGTTCCTTTCTCTTTCGAGGAAAATTATTATTATTATGTTTTGTTGTTGTTGGTGTTGTTATTATTATTATTATAATTAGTAGTATTAGTAGTATTAAGAAGACAAAACGAAGACGAATACACAATTAGTACATGACTTTGCCAGTTCCATGGGAACAAACCTACAAATTTTACTAACGTAATCAGGATCTTGAATCATATAGAAATGTATTCATACAGCTGAACTGGCCAACTACAGGGCCAAAAAATTGGGCTTGTGTTGTTATTACATTATTTCATTGTGTATCTATCCTAGAATAACAATTCTCATTTACAGAATATTAAACCTTTTATTGAAATTTCAAAATGAAATACCATGCATTCTTTAAAATGTAAGTTCTTATGACATAGATTTAAACATAAATCTTTATTTCAAATTTGTTTCAGGTAGAACTTAGTTCAGTAATTAAGATGTGCTTTGTAAAAGCTTTAAATCATGATGTGTTTCAATTGATACATTGTGAGAAGGTATGCTGTCTTTATTATTCATTTTAACAGTAATAAATGTACTTATTATCTCCTGTCACATCATCCTTTACTGACTCATCGTCAGTCTCTGTTTCATCTTCTTGATACAAATCATAAACTGGTTATATTCCATAACTGTGTTCCTTCCTGGTTCAAATGTGAGTTGGCATTATCTAGGTGGGCATACAATATTCGATCTCTAAAAGCCATGCCTTAGTCAAATGATCTTCTTTACATGCCTATATAGAAGTTCTGACTTTAGATCTTTGACTTTTATCACATGGTCTATAACTCAAGCCTATTATCCTAATGGTGATGAACAGATTCTGGTGGAAAAAAGCTGATTTATTTATCAGCGACGAATTGTTAGATGATGCATTGTTTGGTACAAGACACTGAGTATTGTAAAACAAATTATATAATACTGAAGTGCACATTCTCCAAATGATGAGCTTACAATGAGCAGGAATTATAACCATAACAAAATCTCTAATTAAAACAACATCAATTTGTAACAATTGTTAGATTATTCAACTTTTCTTTTCTTAAATGAAAGGTTTCATCAACAGTGTAACAACCAGTTCTTCAACCACAACTCCATAAAGATTTATTGCCACTCATTAAGAACCCGTTACATTTCCCCTCTAGTTATACCCCCTCCTATACACAACTTAGTTTCTTATCAATACGGTTATTAGCTGACTGCTGCATGCATATATGTATCTGGTCAGTAAACAATTGAAGGGTTAGAGTCGGCGGTCTAATTATTTTACCCCTTCAACATATATTTTTTTAAAATTTTTAACTCGGAAGACCTACATAGTTAGAGCATCCACTTATGATCTGGGAGGTTGTGGGTCGAACAACTGTTCACTAATACCAAAGACGTCTATAGCTAATACTAGTTTTTGTCTCACATGGAGCTCACGATTAAAACTCTAGTGTTAGTTGAATCGGCTTTATGGAAGATAGATCATAATATCACTGAAACATTATATCTCTTATAATACTAACATATTTACAATGATGACTTTATTTGCAAAAAAGAATATTGAATTCCTTTATGGTTCATGGTTTTGCCAAGAATGCAGTTGTGAGACTAGAATAACGATTTTACACAATTCACAATAACCTAACAACTGCGATACAAATATGGACAACACAGAACCATTTATCCCATTTTCATCACCATGTGGGTTATGACTGACTTATGTGTAGTATGCACGATGCCTTGTTAACATTTGAATCCGTCACTCAATTAACAAACATGCAAAATATTAGCACACTCTTAATATGAATATTAACATGGTGTTAGGAGTATAAGAGAAATATTCGTCACCTTTGACTTTCAGTTGTTGACAATTCTATAACAGAGAATAAATTAGAAAAAGGTATCAATCTGTACATAAACGTAGTTACAGAATGATGCGCGGAAGAGAACATTTGATACAATTTGGCATCATTATTTTCATTCTCATGCATATTGGTCTGAAATTAGATCACCATATCATCAGTCTCTTAACCTAGTGTGGTAGTCGAGGCAATGTGCTGCTGAACATCTGACTAGTTCCCTCCACTTGTTTTTTTGATAATGTGCCAATGCTTGTGTAACTTAAATACAAGCTTCATTTATAACTATTCTATCCTACAATTAGTTTGAGATGTTTCCAGAATATACATTTTCTGTTTAGCAACAGGTATTGTCCTTTACCGAAATCTTCTTATGCACTAACATCGTATTGCTGCTCGTTGTGACCTTGTGATCATAAGTAATAATTTAAATAAATTGCCATAAATGTTCAAATAAAACGGAAATGTTTCCTAAATAACAAAACGATATGCTTTCGTCCATAATCTTTTCACTGCAAATATTACTTGAACATTACAGTAGACCGTAAATAGTCAGAACTGAATGGATTTGCACATAGGCAGAAGAGAGAACACTTGTGTTAATGTACACATTAAAGATTTACGTCAACACAATCCCAAGAGTTATCCCCTTGGAGATATGAGAACCCCTAATATATTTTACATTATTTTGTGTCAGTGATTAAATGGCCTGTGAAGCGACAGACTTGGGTTTACCGATGGTGATCACGTAACTCCTAAGTACGTTTTCACCAGCTGGTTAGCATTGCTGTCGTTGTTAGATAACTAAGATTTCGTTAATGTTCCATCGACCTGATTACGTCATGCAATTATAGAAATTACATAATTTGTATTCTGGTATAGTACAAAGGCAGCATACAACGTTATGTTTCGACACCTGTTAACTTCCACATAGATCATGACGACCATTTCATCTTATACAAACACGTTACTCAATTCTTTAAAAAAAAACAAGTGTTTGACAATAATGTACATGTACACAGAGAGTAGTAATTGATCAACCTAATAAACACCCACAAATGTGATTGACCAGTCGCCCTTATTTAGTTAGCAATCAGCATCTTTGAAGAGATGGAATTTTGTGTTTTCTGAGAATATATTTTTACCATCAATGACTTAATGACAATATCACGATGATCGAAAATAAGAGAATGCAATCTTGATTTAGGATAAGGAAGTTTCTAATCAAGCCGTCGCTTATTTGTATGAACATTTTTTTAAATGAGCACCAAACGAAAAGCGACAATTGCGTTCAGTGCATGGCAAAAAAGGTGTATTCACCTTAGATAGTTATATTAAGTGTCTATGCAAACCGATACATAGATAACCTAACATTTTAGTATAAACAATAAAAATGCTTTTTAATTAAGTTTGCAGGTAACAGATAATCATATGAAGTCAGTGCATGTTGATTAATTGATTATGCTGTCCTGAGCACCAGAACTATAGGGCTTTTTCAAGACAGATTTCATCATCATCCTCAGTCTCTTGACCTGGTGTCGTCGTTGAGGCACTGTGCTACTGAACAACTGACCAGTTCCATCCACTTGACCCGATCATATGCCAATCCCTGTGTATGTTCAAAACTGTTCCTGCTCCATTCTGTGATGTTGTCATTCCACTTTTTTCTCTGTCTACCTCTCCTTCTACCACCTTGGACACTACCCTGCAGTACTGTTGTGGATAGACTGTTGGCTCTAGTGACATGGCCATACCATTTTAGCTTTCTCTTTTGACAATGGTGAGGAGGTTTTAATAATGGCCTACTTTGTGCCTGATGGTGTTCCTCACTTCTTCATTTCTGATGTGGTCCATGTAAGAGATGCCAAGGATGGTTCTGTAGCATCTCATTTCAAGTTCCTAAATTCTTCGTTGTAATTCGGCTGTCATGGTCCAGCCTCACATAAATAAAGAAAGATTGAGATGACTAGTGCTCTCAATAGTCTGATTTTAGGTTTCACACAGATGTTCTTGTCTCTCCAGATGGGTCTTAGTTTTGACATAGCTGCCGTTGTTTGTGCTGCTCGTGACAAAATTTCTGCTCTTGATCCCTCTTCCGTGATTATGTAACTAAGATATTTGAACTGGCCCACTGTTTCCAGTTCCTTTCCTCTGACTTTAATCTTGCTTGAGATTTGTTTCCCACTGTTTGTCATCAGCTTTGTCTTTTCGGCACTTATTTGCATGTCAAATCTGGAACATGTTTTATCCAGGTTCTTTACTAAGGTGGCAAGCTCATCTTCAGTGCCTTCCAGCCCATCAATGTCGTCTGCAAAGCGGAGGTTGGTGATGTTACGCCCTCCTATGCTGACTTTCCCACAGTGGTTTTCCAGGGCTTCGCTCATGATGCGCTCTAAGTAGATGTTGAAAAGCGTGGGTGACAGGAGACAGCCTTGCTGCAGCCGTACTCCAACTGTATTCTTGAACCAGTCTCCTACAGAACCTTGTGAAATTACTGCACGGGTAGCCTTGGCGTACAGATGCTTGATAGTGTTGGTCAACGTTTGACCCATGTTGTACTTCTTCATTGTGGCCCACAATGCCTCATGCCACACTCTATCAAAAGCCTTTTTGAAATCTCTGAACACATGATAGATGTTTTGTTGATGTTGCGAGTACTTTTCACACAGAACCCTAAGATTGAAAATTTGTTCTGTTGTGCTTCTTCCACTACGGAACCCTGCCTGTTCTTCAGCGATTATTTCTTCTGCTTGTGGGTTCAGTCTGTTCAAGATGATCTTCAGCATCACCTTACTAGCATGGCTGATCAAACTGATAGTTCTGTAATTTTGGCACAGGTGGAGATTGCCTTTTTGGGGAGTGTTATAATTAGTGACTGGGTCCACTGTGTTGGCCATTCGCCTGTCTGCCAGATCTTGTTGCAGATTTTGTAAGTAGTTCTATCACTGATTCACCACCATTCTTGATAATTTCAGCTGGGATGTTGTCTACTCCAGCTGCCTTTCCATTCTTCAGTACTTTTATTGCTGACTCCACCTCTACTTTGAGAATGGGGAAATCATCATTATTTGTGGAGTTTGGAACTTCAAGCACCTCTGGGTCTCTTGCGGACGGATGGTTGTAGAGTTCTTTACAATACTCAGTCCATCTTTCTGCAATGTCACTAGCTTCTGTGAGGCATTGTCCATTTTCATCTTGAATGGTACTGACTCTTGGTTGCTTCTTTCTGGTGAGGTCTTTCACAATTTGGAATGCTTTTTTGATGTTATTCTTTATCAGACTGTTCTCCATTTATGTGCACTGTTGTCCAATCCAATCTTCTTTTGCTTTCTTCTATTTTTTCTGACATTCTTGTTTAGTTCTCGATATTCTACTGCCCCTGTTGTGGTCTTCTTAGCATTGCAGTAACCATCCCGTACATGTTGGCGATATAAACATAATATATGAAAGGGATAACTATGTCTTTGTGTATAATTCCAATGGGCAATTTATTCGGTATGCATAAGAACGTTGTCCATATGACTTTGATTTCCTAGTGCGAATAATGAGTAGACGATCATGAGAAGACAAGCATAAGTATATTGAAGGAGTGTGCAAATGGGTTAAGCTGGATAGGTAGACTGGAGTTTGTCAGTGAAACGTGGCACAGAGAACAAATGTTGCATATGATTTTGGATCCAATACATAGCCAGTGTAGCGTACTGATCAGCCGGGAGGTGTTCTCTGACCGTGGTACTATAAGGATGATCCGAGCCTTTGTATTTTGAACCCTTTCAAGTTTCTGGAGTCGATGTTGAGATTAACCGAACATCAGTGAGTTACAATAGTGCAGTCTGTAAAGTACCAATAATTAGTTGTATCAACTGAAAGATATTTGCGAATGGAGCTGATTCGTCTCAGTTCAAGATATGCCGCCTTGCATATGTTAATAACATGGTGCAATGTGAGAGTAGTGTCTAGAGTAGCACCTAGGTTTCGTACCGACAGAGTGAATTTAATATTGGTGTTGCTGATATGTATTGTTTGAGGTAAGGAAGATAAATGAGAACGACTTTGTGTTGTGTTGTGATCAAAATGGCCTCCGTTTCATCATCTTCATCTGCATCTTATTCATGTCATCCACACTAACGACAAGACGACAGCCCCAAGGATGAAGTATTGTTAGTTAGGCAACAATACAAGTTTTATCTACATTAAGAATGGTCCGTGTTACTTCACATTTATTGATCTCTAATCTGAAAACCATATGAAGTTTTTAGTCTGTGTGTTAGATACGAACATATAATAGACTTGCTGGCAGAGTGAAGCATATTCAGGTTTATCATTCGTGTTAATTGTGCCATTGAAACGAGGCAGACACATAATGTTCTTTACGACCTTGCACTATGGCAAGAATATTTGCGCGTACTTGAACATTTTATTGCATTCAAATAAGTACTGGGCACTTCGACAGGTGTCAAAAAAGTGTAATCCGTTATCTCCACTTGCAACATAAACTAAAAATCCATTGAGTTATGTGTAGTTGTCAAACTTATCGCTTTGATATTATTAATTTTAGTATATTTTACTTATTTCTGTTTAGAAATAACTATATTTAGGATATGTCTAATACGAATATAATTCCTAACATCACAGGGTGTAAGTATCTTAGTTTATATTTTTTTAACATGTGTACCCAAGGCTTTCATTTATTTAATCTTACACACTTTATTTCTCAAATCACTTAGTCAGCCATGCAACACGGAATGAATCTTGCTTTCAAGGATATTTGTTTTTTGCTGCTGCAACTCATAATATGAAATAAATAACATACAAAAAAATAAACCACAAGTAGATGAACATTACAAGCGCGTCATTCTCGTAATTGCAAAGTATTTGCCATTGACGTGTTGACTAAAAGAAAGCCATTTAAATGTAAGGAGCATAAGTCAAGTATATAATGTTAATTTTAACAAATTAGCATCCAGCTTTTAAAAGTGACAATATCTATTATGCCATGAAAACAATTATTTTCTATTGAATTCTTATAGGTCACGGCTCTGCTGTGATATATACAACATAAATTGACAAAAAGCATATAGATATCAACAAAAACTAAACAATTGTTTTGTTCTTGACAATATCGTGTTGATAAAATTCCTACCAGTTGTTTATATTCCAATTCTTGCTTAGCAACATTGTTGTATTTAAACCTCGAATCACACTCATTCGGTACATTTGAAAGAGACGGAACTCAGTCATGTTAATAAGTCGTAAGTATATATTAAAAGTTGCAACCATACATTATACATTACAATTAATAATTTCTAGAAAGTTGGCATATCATTGATTTATTTTAAAAAGTGTAAAAATGTTTTAAAGCTTAATTATTAGACATTCGAAAGAGAAATTAACCAATCAGGTGAATCTATTCAATTTCCATTATTCAACGATGAGTCACGAAAAGAGAATAATAATAACCACAGGAAAGTCATTCTTAAGATTAGATACCAACAGTGATATAAACCAAATCATTGCATAGCAAACTGTTAAGAGTCTGATGAGAAAATGGCTAAGTAATACTGTGTTCACCAGGCAAAATAGTTATCAAGGTAAGGTTCATTTAATATAGAATTGATGATCATTTTCTTATAATCTACTGTAACTCTTAAGCTGGATTTCTTGATAATGCAATTGTATCATATATCGGAAGATACATATACAAATAGAGTTATAAAGTGTTTACGTAGGCGAGTATATAATACGTAGACCACTGTGGTTTAACTGGTTTTGTGGCTGGATATAGGTGTAGGTAATTATTAGTAAGTATGACTATATATATATTTATATATATATATATATATAAATCGAACCAAATGATCAATTCTTTTGTAATGATAGTTCACTTTGGCTTGACTTTTCTCAGTGTAACATGGATATTATATTATTATATTTTAGTAATGACACTTTCCATCGACATGCATAATATTTAACCTTAGTTATATCTCTTTCACACCTTAGTGGATATTGTACATATTAAATTTCAAAGAGGATCCAACAATGAGTTTTGAAATATTCATTCAAAAGTTAGTTTTTATCACCATTCGTTGGAGTAATGTATTGGGAATTGTATTAACAATGAAGCTGAGAGTAACTTGCAATTTCTAAAGTCAGTGCATGATAAAATTCTTCTCGAGGTGCTAACGGTCATTTTACTTACATAGTTGAAAACGTATATTACATAATGAATGGAGATATTAACATTCTTTTGATTGACTATTTAATATTAATTCTAGAGGACCTTTAATCAAAACTAAACTTAATTTCCTACTAAAAGTATATGTATTATATAGAATGAGTCATGTAGCTCTTGAAACAGTTTCGACTTACATATATAATGTATATTTCATACTATTGTTTGTACAATATTTCCTATGGCACTGTAGCAATGGAAATACGAAAAGCTGGACACGATTTTAGCCCAATACTCAATGGGAGCTTTTTTCTTTTCCAGGCAATATTTAAGTATTTTGAGATGAATTATAGGAAAAGGCTAAGATTGATATTGATTAAAATTGTTTTATTAGCCACGTGCCTATTCACAATCATCTCAATTGGGACACACGCTTATGAAAAATATGCCACTGAGAGAAGTGTATCAGGACTGACGAACGAGACAGTCATCAATGGATGCGATATCACGATTTGCACACCGTGCCAATACCTGGGTCCCGAAGAAAATAGGGAAATATTAAAAGACGATAGTAATGATGCTGTACAGTTCATCCAGTACAAAGAATTTCCACCACCAGAAACAACACGACTAGAAGATTTTAAAAACTCTGGCGCAGAGAGAATTGAAAAAATAATACACCATAAATGGACTACAAGGCAGTTGCCTTTACAATTTAAGTATTACGTCAAGTCTTTTCTTGAAAACCACTTATCATGGCAGTACATGTTTTGGTCGGATCGGAGCACTAGAACATTTATTAAAGATCACTATCCCAATCTTCTTTTTATGTACGACAGTTATGTTCACCCATTAAACCGGGCTGATTCTATGCGGTACATGATATTATTTTATTATGGTGGAGTATATAGTGATTTGGACATGCAAAGTTTGCGTCCACTGGATCCGATGATTAAGAAATATTCATGTTTCCTTGCCCAAGAACCACACGTCCATTCAATTGTTTATACAAACTTTTACGAACAAGCTAGCAACAGGCTTATGGGCTGTCGGAAGCGTCACCCTTTCATGAAAAGTGTTCTTGAAAATCTAAATAATTTCTTTTATTATGCACATGTATTCGATTCCACCGGACCAAGGTTTCTCACGTTTTCATTTAGACAGTATATGAAAAATAAATCTGAAATCGATATAACAGACGACGATTCTGTATACCTAACTCCACCTGAATATTTTCTTCCAACTGTTGATCCAGGAATAAACGCCTTACTAGCTAAGCAGTGTATTGGAGCTCAGTGCCTGTCCCCATTGCGCCGATGGCAATGTGAGCAATGGAGAAGGGAAGGGATAAGATCCATGCCTTATACATTTTCTTTCACATCAAACGTTTGGACTCATATAGCATACCAACATATATCATTAATGAAATTTATCCATATATCAGAAATTTTTCCTGGTGTACCAATTTATGAATATAATAGTGTTGAAAGTGGCATAAATTCCATATACAGACATATATAAACCTATATGCACAACTCAACTCTTGAATCATTCAATATTTTATTTGATTCTCATCCTAATAACTTAAATACAAATATATAATACTACCAAGTTCATGCGCATCGGTTTAAATAGATAGAACCATTTCATCAACCACTATGATACAAATGTAAAAGGAGTAGAAATTTACACCATACATATCAATCGATCTGCTGACAGAAAGACATATAATATGCTGTATTACAATGTATTTCAACATGCAAATACAAATTTGAAGACGGATGTGGAAAAGGAAGAAGATGTAAAAGCAGTAAATGTACGAGAAGATCTGGAAATGAAGGCCACGGAAACAAGTCGATAATACTACCCATATAAAATTAATCTAAGTTTATTAGCAGCGTCTATACTAAAACGTAGGTATGTTAACGTATTTGGTAGGAACATAAATTATTAGTTGTAGACAAATGTATAGTTTAGCTTTGGTTATGACTTAAATCGGCTGACTGACAGGAAAAATAAAACCCTTGTTTGCTTATTCGACAAATAAAATGGGTACGAAAATGCAGTCATAACTGGATAAAGAGCTTAGTTGGTGATGTCATTGCTGACTGTGCAACAAAGAAGCAATACATACATTAGACACGGTACAAGTTGAGTTTTACATCTTTAAGTACACAGTCATCATACTGTATATATCGCGCGTGCATTTAAAATATTTGATATTAAAACACATTATATTATCAATCTTTTATTCTAATTTGTCAGCAAAACCGAATAAAGGCGTGCACAGTATTATCTTCTTGTGAACTGTGATCGTGGGTAGACGTTTTCTTAATGGATGCAATCTAGCAAAACTTTCTTTTCTTTTTAATATTAGCATGACAATTACGCTAGCCCTGTTCGAATCGACAGCCAAATTGTAATTTTAAGAAAGGGTATTTTATTGTATTTAACAGTTTTGCACCACGCGTGCTCTTTATGGCATGTATTACCAATTATGCGTTGAAACATGGCGTTAAACCCCAAAGACGAACATCAACAACAATAATAATTAATGTTTTTATCCTTGTTGCTCGGGTAGGTTTGTCATGTTGCCTGGAATCTCTCTTATATGAAAAAGTGGTTAAATATTTACTGCTAAACTATCACCAGACTCAACTATGTGCATAGAGGAAAATTAACCGTTCACCCATAAAGCATAATGTTTTGCCATTTAAAGCATAGCATGTTTACGCTCTATAATAACTAAAAGTGCATACTGTTTCTCATTTGGTGCAATTCATACTGCCCATTGTTCCCAATTAATTAATACGAATTGCCGGTTACAAATACATTACAGCAAAAATATGCAAATTCTTGAAAAGTAATCATTGTTTCAAACGAATATCCAAAACCTTTGAGTTGAGGTGAAACTAATATATCTCGGTGTAAAGATTGTTACATTGATCATCGAACCTAGCTTAATCAACCTGGGTGGCATCACACTTCCAAAATCATTCTGTGTTGAACATATGTTTTCTCAGTCAAATGTTCTATTTGTTTCAGAAGGACAAATGCCCTTATATTAAAATGTGTAGTGGAAAGTATGCTTTTAAATAATATTGTTTATGAAACTGTACAAATGATCGACAATAGTTTGGGTCTACATTTTAAATGTAAGATGCATAATGTAAATCAGAATATGCAGAATTATTTGTTTTCTCAATTTCTTTTAAAGTAAGTTTTAGCTAGTCACTAGCATTTCAAATGGGTAATTATATATAGTGTCGCTCATAAATATTACTGAAGGTAAAGATTTTCAAAAGTTATTTTACTACTATTAAAATAATTCTTTGCAAATGATGAAAACAGCTTCCGTTTTCATTTGACTGTCTCCATAATGTAAAGTCGAGTAAATATTTTATTAAATCTCTATGAGATTCAGTATATACTGCAAGTCAATGATCAAGACACACACGTTGTAGTTTGCTGTACTTTTTACATATCCAGCTTAATATGATCCTACAAATAATATCACACAATCTCTCGTTATCAAATTTCTGCTATCAGGCATATACACACAAAACTATGATCATCTAATTCCGTCTTACATATAAGTCTACTAATAGACCGACCCAAACCAAACCAAATAGTATCACTGATTTGATACTTAGTCGAATACTATTATTAGACAGACCACTTGAACGGGCCATTTATATATTATATAACACTTATTGCAATTGCTCACAACCACAATCTTACTGGATACGACGCCTAAAAACACTGAAACCAAGCGGTTTAAACCAAGAAGACTAGAAAAAGAGAGCCATGCACAAATGTAATTATTTTTTTCCAGCTGACACATTTTCTTTTAAATAATTCTCTAAATTTGCTTAATAGCCTCTAACTACTAATATAAAATATCCGGGATATAATTTGTGCATACATAAATTTACATACAAAGACAGATGTGTCGCTTTGGCTCATCGATTTCACATTTTACAGCATCCGCATCAAGTTGAAAGAAACTAGTTGTAACATAATAATTTTTAAGGTTTAATTCCTGTAGAAACAGGCATGTGAAATTCTATAAACACGGTTTTTGTATTTTAATTGTATGTCTTGTCTATGTTCTGTATTTGCATTTGATAAAGACTCGTTGAGAGTCGAAAGCGGCCAGGCTAGAGTGATACTAGTTTTTGCATTGTTGCTTGTCAGTTTTTTGCATTTATCTTATTCAGTCCCTGACACACACGTGATCCCTTGCTGAATCCAGTGCAGTGGAAAGGACTGTTATATGCCATATGATCTGTATTCTTTTATATATATATATGTGTGTGTGTGTGTGTGTATGTATGTATGTATGTATGTATGTATGTATGTATGTATGTATGTATGTATGTATATAGATGTTTGTTTTCTTACAATGTTCTTACCAATATAAATAAACAAATATGCAAAATCAAGTCATTAAAGCAACTCTGGCACAACCAATGATGTTGCTATACAGAACCAACAAAATGGCCGTCATAGTATCACTTCTGTATAAATTTACACAATGGATAACTAGAAAATAAATTGATTATAAATTTGTTTTCTCATGTTTAGTATATACATCTTTCAACAGCATGCAATCATCAACTTTAATGCAACTGAGTAGCAAATAAGTACTTTTTAACAATATGATTCAAATAAACTAAAGAATATACAACAGGTATACTACAACAAAGGATTTCCACTTACATAAGTGAAATGTGACTAAGGAACTTTACAAATACATGTCATACGTGTTTTCAGAAACAAAAAATAATATGGTTAAATAAGCACACACATATGTAACTGAAATATCGTCTTGAGCTAAAACTTTTGCTCATAATCTGTCCACATTTCCTCGATTTAGATATATACCCCTGACATTATTCATCGATTCAGTTAATAATGTAGGATTCCGATCTTCAGAGGTATTGAACTGATGAATAAAGATACAGGTATTATACCATCCTTCAAAACTATTTGGCGTCAAATTAACTTGTTAGATAGTTGCATATATTGCAAAAGTTTGATGAAATTCTACCTCACCCAATAACAACTTCCGTAAAATTTGATGTCCAGTAGGATATATTTTAAAATACTTTGTCCACATTATTCGTTTGTCTTTGCTAAGTGGGAGTGAGGATGGTTACCAAACATTCATCTACATTTTGCCTATCCTATTTGTGAATGTAAATATATGTGTCACCCATTACGCTCCAAACTGTGAAAGTATTGTTTGTAAATGGATTGTTAATGACGATCATTTTCAACTTTGCAATTAATCTTGTCTGCATACCATTGTTTATCAATCAAACGTTTGTTAAGATAAAATGCTGACACACGTGCCATAAAGTATTTGTAAAGATAGTTTGTGCCAACAATAATGTTTCACCTTCCAACTTAACCACGTTAATTCTTCTTTTGGTGTAGTCAACACCGCCAAGAGCAGCATGCTCGTTTTTATATAATGCAAATGAAAATAGTACATGTATAAAGTGTACAATGTCCTACTTTATACTATCTTCTATAAATAGAGTCACGGGCACATTAATTAGCATGAATACGGAAATGGAAGGCATACACGCTATTGCATTTAAACGAAATACAAAAGGTGTGATGGTTTTTTGAGTAACTTGGGAAACAAAATTCAATAATAAGATTCAAATTTTACTAAACAACTTAAAAAAAGGTATAGTATAACTAAGGATCTGCACTTGCAGAAGTAAAATTGTACTTAATACAGACCTGTACAAGTACATGTCGACAAAGGTTTTAAAAACAATTGATAACAATAATGTGAAACAAGCACCCATAAATGTGTGTAACTGAAATATGGTCTTGCATTAAACTGCACCAAGTGCCTCTAATACGTTGTGTATGTATGTATGTATGTATGTATGTATGTATGTATGTATGTATGTATGTATGAATGTATGAATGTATGTATGTATGTATGTATGTATGTATGTATGTATGTATGTATGTATGTACGTACGTACGAAGGTAGGTAGGTAGGTACGTACGTATGTACGTATGTATGCCTGCCTGCATGCATACATGTATGAATGTTGTCGAATAGCACAGCAATTAGCACATTATGTACGCTTAACATACGATGAGCAATCTACATCAAAACAGCTATGTCAGCATGTAACATTTCTACCTGATGTATGCTTTGAACGTTCATCGGCATCGTCTTAATCGTTTATCTAAATTGGCATATGTGATCTGCGTACATGTCTAATATTTAAAGCAAATGATATGTTATTTTGTCTGAAAAACAAATGATTTTTCGAATTTGTATTATTATGTGTCCACGGTGACTTGGCCAAAACGTGTGTAACCAGCATTCGCTTGTCTATTTTAATTTCGTGTTCATTAACGTGTTAGGCTACATACAGGGGATACTTTCTAATGAAATTAAGGCAATCAGTAAATGATGGAATCGAATAGTCGTTTCAATATATCGACACTGACAGTTACGATGGGTGGCATCAGTGGCTCTTCAACCCAACCCAAATCGATACTATCAACGTCGGCGTCTTACTCTGATGGTCTACGAATCGAATGATTAAAATATTAGCCTCTGATAACTCTCCTTTCAATCCCCTTATCAATGTCCCTATAGTTTCAAATTCATTTGTAATGAGATGTAGTGAACATGTAGTAGCCACAATATTTTTGCAGATTTTGTGCACCCATGGTTTTATTTCTAAAATCTAGTCAAACAAAGAATTATTTAAATTAAAACAAACGGCAAAAATATGTTATATGATACTGTCAAATCAGCTCATTCAATTTTCTATAAAACAACTAAAATTAAGTGTATGTTTAATTTTAGAGATATTGATAGAAAATGTGTATATCATGTTTCTCTATCCTATCTGTGCGTAATTATGTGTAATCTTTCTATGACTTTTTATGTAAAGGTTTTCGAAAAAACGAATGTGGCCACTGCTTAACACACAGACATACAGATTTATATATATATATATATATATATATATATATATATATATATATATATATATATATATACGATTATGTGTGTGTGTAGCTATAAAGATAGAACATATGGAATATGATGATTTTAGTGTTCATCACCTATCGGTGCTGACCTTCTGGCAATCATGTGCGATTACACAACTATAGTTATTCATAATTTGTATCATCCTTGTTCTTCATTGAATAATAATGCTAATAAGTATTACGGTAGTTGTTTTTATTTTTATCAATACTATAAGTTACATATTTATCAATAAATTTTATCGTCATCTAAGATGTCAATCAGCCAGAGATGGTATAATTTTGCTTTCAAAATTTGAATGCGGAAGGGAATTGGTATAAATATATGTAACATTTTTGTATGTGACTCATTCAACCAATGATTGATGTGTTTAAGAGGAAACGATAAATTTTGTTAGCAAGTAGCGTTATACAGTATTTATGTTTTATTTACCAAAGTTACGGTTTGAATTTCCAATGTCATTCAGTTCTGGTGTTACATTTATTTAGGAGCACTGCACATAAATCGTGTGATATCTCACTGAAATGTTGTTTAATTAATTTGAAAGCATCACAATAATCACGATAATGCCACAATAGTTTTAATATATTTAGGATATCAATGTCTTAGTCAACGTTTCCCACATTAAAAACTATATCGACGGAACTGTAATTATTAAAGAAAAGAGGACCTGCAAAATTGCATGAAGACCAAAGTATGAAACAGTAATATTTCCATTGTACCAATTATTTCAAACTCGGTACAGGGCCTTGCAAACAATATGCATAAGTAATAGACGGTTCATTATCTTATATACGTTAGGTACGTTATCGAGTCATTTAGATAAAATAATATGTGTACGTGTGTCATTTTGATTTTTAACTTTTACATTATTACACTCATATCGATAGGATATCTGCAGTTTGGCAGTTAATAGAGATATATAGCACTAGAGCATCAACCCCCAAACATGCAGAATGATGTCCCATTGAGTCACTTTATATAGACAGAAGGTTGACCTGTCTTAACAATAACTTCTTAATGATGAGAGCCAGCAAGGCAGCTGTTAGTACAATTTGTATAAGTCTTTTGAATGTCTCAGCCGGGAATCGAAATTGCGATCTCCAGCATTCGACGAGTTCGATCGTACCAATAAGGCCACAGGTGAGGTATTGCAGTTAATTAATTACAAATATTTTCTGATGATCCCTAATGTTTATAGAGGTATCTAATAGATTTGATAATGTTGGTTGAGCTAGCAGGTGTATTTATAAATTGACAAAATTTTAAACTTGCTATTTCAAAACAGCCGAGAGATATATTATTTAAACAATAGGTAATTATACCTCATTCTTTTATAAATATAGCTTTACTATATCAGTTGTTACACACGCAAAACTCTCAGCACGCGAATGAAATTACATCAATTGTGAGTACACATTTTAAAACGTGTGTCTACATCGTTACGTTGGTGGCATATACTATAAACTACATTTGAATTGAGTTGCAATTATTTAATATCTCAAAAGGATTTTGGTTGTGAAACAAATGATTAATTTATCATTGCATCTGGATCGGAAATTAAAGGTACATCCACCTTTCCAAATAGTAATAGTCAAACAACTAACGAAAATGCAGTTAGCGCAGATCATGTATTATGAAAGTAAGTTCTGATTAAAGGTCGCAAAATGTTAACTATTGTCCAGCTTATAGAACCAGACGCTGTGTGATGGTATGCTTAAAAATGTATTTAAATCAGAAACGGCTGACAATAAATCCCAGATGTAATTAAGGTAAGTTTCTCACCAGTTTTGAAACATATTCTACACTGGGCAGAATTAAGATTTTTTATTATGTTTAGAAATCGATTGTTAGCGGTGTATAACTGACACAGTTATTTTTTACAGTTCCAAATTAATTTCATGCTAGATTTGTAACGATATTATATATGATTCAACGCACGCTTCGCAATGTTAATATGTACTTTTGCATTTCTATTCCTCATACATCAACAATAATATTACAGTTACAACAGCTAACCATCCTACTTTCTTCGTTTTTAAAAACACAGTACATATTCTATTATAGTTGATCTTTAGCTTTTTGGATATCATAGTGAAGCTTGAATTGCTCGTTGCATTGTATTTTGTTATACATACATACTTACATCACACGCACGCACGCACGCACGCACACACACACACACATAAACACACACATACATACATGCATACATACATACATACATACATACATACATACATACATACATACATACATACATACATACATACATACATACATTCATACATACATACATACATACATACATACATACATACATACATACATACATACATACATACATACATACATTTATGCATCCATACATTCATACATAAATGGTCTCATGCAGATCGTTTTCATCAAGGAAACAAGACATATACATACAGAAGAGTAGTTCACTGACAGCAACTAAAAATGAGGTATGTTCTGAATTACAAACTTAATTCCTGTAATAAGACAATATTGTGGGTTTTTTTTACCTTCACGATAATAAAATATCAATATTATTTCATTAGGACATAAAATAATTCAACGCCTAGCATGCAGATTGTGTCAGTTTTGTGCTGCTTAAGATTTAGTATATATATATATATATATATATATATATATATATATATATATATATATATATATATATATATATATATATATCTATATCTATATATATATATATATATATATATATATATATATATAGATATAGTTATATATATATAGTTATATGCTCCCAAAGGTTCCGTATCATGCATAATATATCAAATGACTATATTTTCATCATACGCTCAACGTGAAAACGTCCATGTTCAGTAATAAGTGTCAATCCCAAATCTTAGATTTTTACCTTCTTGTCATGCTGCTACCTGAAGTATTGTTCTTGTATTTTTGGGGTTAAAGAGCCCATAATGTTTAATATTTTTATTGGATTGTGGGTTTGTTTTGAAGATACTATTATAATTTTTTTTAGATTAATTTGATACATATCCTTTTACACCTCTAAATGTAGAAAGACAAAAGAGGAAGAATTCACTTGTCTTGAAAGTTTGAGTTAGATTTAAACAATCAAATGTTACATTTTAAGTACGTATTTCTACATTCATTTGTTATAAAATCAAAAATCTCTAAGATATTTAACCTCTTGTTCCTTGTTTTGATTTTGTATCGTTTTAATGCAGAATTAACAAACATATATTATTTGTATAATTTAATTCATATTTTGTCATATTGAAACTACTACATAGATGTGTACAGTGCCTCTATAGCTAGGCATTCTTTGCAATATGAATTAATATTAAAACGTGCCTCATGGTAAGAAATATGATACAAAATTGGCCGCAAAGTTAGATCAAGAACTTCTTAATTACGAATCGACTAATTAATACATAAATCTTCCACGCCCATCAATTTATTTTTGCCGTTCAATCTATGTTGCATTTACTGTAAAAATGATTTATACAAAACGAACGAAGCATTTAATACTTATGAAAACACACACATCCATTGCAATGGCGTTTTCAGAAAAAAATATTCTATCATAGAACAATGACGAATAAATATGAACAACTGTTTATGTCAAATAACCAATATAATCTCATTTTTTATTTCATACGTAGTATCCTTTATGACGTGTGAATTCGACACAAAACGCATTTGCTTTCTGGCAATAGAGAACATATTCATATTATCTTAATTTTTA
This sequence comes from Unio delphinus, assembly GCA_029339505.1. Lineage (NCBI taxonomy): Eukaryota > Metazoa > Mollusca > Bivalvia > Unionida > Unionidae > Unio > Unio delphinus. Next base: position 4,864,851 of record JAQISU010000134.1, on the reverse strand, counting down.
CATTAAGACAACAATGCCACTAAAATGAAATATTTCAACTTTATTCTTGTATATGGAAACATAAAGATGAGTTTGAATGACTATATTGATTAATCTTTGCCTCCAAAGTATATTATGAGAGACGGTACCCTATTTTTAACGATATTGTGCAACACCAATTTCAAGCTCAAAGTGTATTTAGTTTTAATCAGAGTAAATTCACTCTAATATATATGTATATATATATATATATATATATATATATATATATATATATATATATATTTATATATTAGCTGCACACAATATATATCATATATCTTGACTATAACCGTTGAAGACTTACATTTATGGTTGACGTTCACAATTGGAATATAGTTCTGAAAGAGGTCTGTATAAAACGTTTGTCATCAACATCCTCGAAATAGACCAAAAAATAAACTCACTGAGAACTGGACTTGAATAGTATAAGTTTGAGATTATAACATATGTTATCCATGCAAACACACATCGAATAATGCTTAAGCAGCGAAGGGGTTGAATAGGCCTTTTACTAAAACGTTTTTTGCTTAAAAAGTAAAGTTTAAAGTTTCTACTAAAATGAAAAAGTAACGTCAATAATGCCAAGCTAAAGCCTCTAACTTACCGAGCGTTTATTTCCAAGAGTGTCTCTCCAGGAGTGACTATTGGGGTTAGTTGATTTGGGTACCTTTTAATCGTAATTGTTTTTTTTTCACACAAAATGAAGTATTTTTTGTTTACCTACCCGCACAATTCAATTTTACTACGCCCTCTCTGCTGCAATGAATACACTTAGTCTCTCAACAAAACATTGTATCAAGACCAATTCGATTTATTGATCTAAGATAATGTTAATATATCGTTATAAATCCTTGTGGAGTAGTCAGTGCAAGTGAGACAAAATTTCTAAGTTTATGTCCGTATCACCGCTACACAAGTTCTGATGAATATTTCCGAGAGTGTGAGTAGCGACTCCAATAAATACAGCTACAATATTACATTAATCAGTGATCAACTTTTTGTGGTGTGTCCCGCTGTGTAACAATAATCACCTCAGTATTTATATGCCTACCTCGAGCAAATATTCCTGACGGATTTGATTGTTTATCCAGCAACATATCATCGTACACAACTAAATCCATCAATACAATCTACAGATGGTGCTTTATTAATATCAGTAATAAGTTCAATGACATTATTATCCATCCAACTTTTTAATTAAAATCCTAGAGTACATCATGCAATCTCTGATCACCAACAGATGGCGCAACTAAATACAGTTTAACCCAGTTTAATCACCTCTGCATCAAGTTAAGCAGCAGTTGCATTTTAAGACTTCCATATGGACCTAGTATTATCATTCTGATGTAATTTGGTACCGCTGCATGATTTTTAACCGGTTCTCGTTTTTTTCTCGCTGAAAATTCAATTACATCGATATTGCATAAATAAAAAAAATAATATGGATTGAAATTGTGTCAAATGCAAGACGCGAACTTGACAAGGTGAAGTAACATATATTATATTAAGAAATAACAGATCGGTAGTATAATGTATTAAGAAATAACAGATCCGTAGTATAATGTAGTATAAATAAATCTGAATTTATTTCTTGTCCAAAAAAGTATTAAAAATCAACGACGATGTGATATTGCAGCAAACATAGAAAATTACTGGGACTCCATGGGGAAATACCCAAAACAAACAACACCTTCCGAGATATAATTATTCTGGTCCTTGAAACAAAGTTGACTTCCGATTTAACAATCATGATCAACCAAGACCAGGTGAGTATCCAATAAATGAAATTGATAAATCTAGTCACGCTCATGATGGAGCTTATAAAAGATACACATATTGCAGATGCATTATTAATTCATATGTTAAATTAAACACTTTTAAAAAATCTCTTAAAGAATCATTAAACAATGTGTTGGTAAGGTCTGCAATGGAGGCTACACTTCTAGTAAAAGTCGGTAATTAATCAGCCAATTATTATAATGGTCTCGAAAATTCTGGAGATGCAGAACAGCAATTCGAACCCCCGCTAATGCATAAGGTGTCAAACGTTCTACTGCTTAGAATTGGTTAGCGCGACAGGCCAAAAACGATTCAGTGTGCACATTTTGATGTCAATGTTCCTAATGAAGTTCATCAGGCTGCTATTTTATTTCTACCACATGATAATATCACAGCTGCTCGACGCCATTATACATACAAATACGCGTTAACTGTCGTTGATTTCTCAAGTATATATAAAGAAGCAGAGCCATTGTTAACAAAACCAGCGGCATAAGTTGTATCTGCGTTTGAACGAATTTATCAAAGAGGACCATTACGACGGCAACAAATACTACAGGTTGATCCTGGTAAAGATTTTGTTGGTGTAGTATCATCCTTAATGAGAAACCATAATGTTGAAATTAGATGAGGACTCATTGCAATACACCGTGGTAAGCATCCGTTGAAACGATTTAATCGAACTGCTGCTGAGTGGTTATTTGGTTATCAGTAGGCAAAGAAAAAAATTCAGACAAATAAAAGATCTCCCAAGTGTGGTACCTGCAACAAATAATAAGGTTACTCGAAAAACTGATATGAAACATATTAATGAAATTATAAATAAACGCAATACAATATCAATTTTTAAAACAGCTAGTCTTAGGTAATGTTACAATATGTCATTATTATGAACCGGATGAACATGAAGGAGACAAAAAAACTGACTGATCCTATCTGGAAAATTACGAAAAATAAGGAAATCTAGCGAGGTAAAATCTACAAGAAGACCTCAATATACAGGATATATTCAACTGTTCCTCAATGGAGATTTACACGTCACGTCAACAATTACAAGTAGTCCGAGGATACATACTTAACTCCATTATTACTTTATTAGCGCGTCAACGTCTATTACATTAAGAAATTTCAGTATCACAATTTCTCGTGTATGATCAAATCTACTATCTTTTCTATCTACGGTGAATTGTCGTGGATATTATTTGAATAACACCACAATATTAATGTATGACACCGTGCACATTAATCATACTGTAATTGTTTCAGCATCATAATACATTCAACATTAATGTCAAAGTCGCTTTTTTTGATCAATCTGTTTATAACTAACTAATTTGATTCTTATTGTATCATTGTCAAGAACATCGCCAGTAGTTTTTGTAACGTCCACAATAACCCCCCCGCGATTGAGATAATTTTCAAATTCGAGACATTGAGGGATAAACTACATTTGACCATTCGACACCATCATCGACGATCCAAACTCGCGTTTAAAAAATAGTTAAGCACTAAATATTCCAGTTCTACGTTTAATATTTGAACATATTTAAGCATTCACTTCTCTTGTGTTTTCTGCTGTTTTCTTCTTTCTTTACTTGTTTTTGTTCTCCTATCTTTTGCTGTTTTCGTTCTTCATATTGACCATACAAATCGTTAACTGCATCGACGCATTCTATATATATGATCGATTTGATGTGTCGATTCGCCTTTTGTCAGGTTTAGTTTTACAAAACACATTAGCCTGTGTTGTATACTGAAAATATATTTTCCATATATTCGTTTCAAGATATGTCTCCTATTAACAAAAGTCGCAACAACTAGAGCTGGAAACTCATTTGTATCAGTTGTATCGATTGCTTTTAATGCATATTCGAATATTTATTACGTAATTCATAGATTTGTCCTTTATCAGTTAATAATAGGTTTTGTTAATTGAAGCATTCAATCAGGAAGATCACGTACAATTTTTGATGTTTCATTATTATTTTCAGCGATCGTTTTAGGTTGAGAAACAAGAGGTCTAGTTGTGTCAGCAACATGTTTGAATCATTCTTGAGACCTCGCTTCATAATCAGCCTGAGACTCTTAACATCTATTTTTAATTGCTTCTTGTCACTCTCGTGCTAACCGCGTGGTATACGTATCTTTAAAATTTATCTATTTTACAGCAGCAGACGGTGTGCGACCTCAATAAAATATCAGTTTGGGAATACAAAACATAGCAAAGCAAAATTTAACAAAAGCACGACTGATAGTGTGAAAAAAGCAATTAACCAATAAGAGGCACATGGAGAGAGACATCTGGAGAAAAACCTTTCAGTACTTTAAAAGATTCGGTTCAGCGTTATTGAAGTTATTAATTTTTCATTTTCATAATAAACGTTACTTTTTTAAAAAAATGACGTTTCCGCAAAAAGCATGTAAACCTCCATTGCTGCTGTTTAAGAAGAGTTGTTGTGCCCAAAACGAATGAAACTGAAAATATAACCAGACACGCTGACTGGTATTGTCATACCGTATTATAAACAGAAGTATCCTGTAACCACATTTATTTATGGCGTTTATCCGCTGATTGGAAAAGCCAGAGTTCATGATTTTCAAAAATACCCGAACAAGTAAATGAACACTTCACAAATTCTATAAATGGATGCGGTTTAACGAATCTAAGCCGTAGAAAGATAAACGAGCGGGTATATCTAATTAAAGATACCGGGAAAGATGTTGCTGGGCTTGGAAAGAAACTAAAATTTCCTTTAATAATTAAAAGCGATAACTGGAGAGATTTTGTACAATTCAAAATAAAAATAAAAGGAGCTTTGTTTCAAATTATTGATACACAAATAGCAAGCGTGGACTAATGCAGCAACAATATTTCCACAAAATTAAACCGAAATATTTAATGACGTTGATATATTTGACTTAATAGAATATATTTGTAAAAGCGAACATGTCATCGCGTGGTTGTTTTCAAGTTCCGATATTGAATACTATGATCAATTTGTACCATCTAATCGATATATTTATAGTTCAGAATCTATCCAGGAATAAATGTCTTACATTTCGTTGCAGAATAAATATCTTGAACACTTATTAAATAATTGTTTTCCCGTTCAATCAGTTGCTGCTGCTTACATTGCAAGAGAAACCAATTCATGGAAACCATCATGATTTTAATTTCTTGAAGACGTTTAGCTAACCTGCTGCGAATATGAATAAGGCAAATTATTATCTCAATGAATATTGGCACTTGTTATCCATGAAGTTTTCTTAGTATGGATGAATGTCATGGATATTTCAAAAGATTAGGTTGAAGATTGAAATAAGCCGACTTTTACCAGATTTTAACTTTGCTGGATTCATCTATGTCGAATATATGTGTTTGCTAAAGATCTGCATCTTTTTTTTAAGTCTGATTTGGTAGACACTTTTCAGAAAAGAAGTGGGTAACGATTGTATTATTATGACATATGATGCGACGGAAAAATATTATTTAATGAAATAGGTGAAGCAAGTTTATTATATTGTCCGCAGAATAAAGTTTGGTTACCACATCAATAGTATATGTAATGGTGATGAAAGGTCTGATATAACCGACTTTTAAAATCAAGCATCAACATATATTGGTAGCAAATGATCGATAAATTCACCCAAAATGGCGATATGCTCATAAACGACACTACGCAAGATAGATTACGGATGATGCTGAACTTGCATTTATAATTGCTGTCGCAACGAAAAGACATATTTGTAAGTCGAACAAACGCTTACGTGTCTAACGGAACACAAGTTGATTCAAGTGTTGGCTACATTTATGGCGATTCCCAATAATTTACTAATTTATGTAATTCAGTGTTTGCGTATATTTCGATAAAGTTATTATCGAGGATAAACGGATTTCTTAAAACCGCGGTTCGCTACGGATTCAGTCTATTATTTCGACAATCTATGTTGATCGCCGTTTTCTTTTAATGAAAATGAGATAAATGGACTCCTGAACAAATATGTGAAAAATACATTACAAAGATCATAATTGTAGATGACATATATCCAGCATCTAAGGAGATATTAAAAATAGGTCTTAACTGGTTGTGGACTGCTCTGATAATGTGCGGCGATCATGATCAACGACCTCTTTTTGTTCCATTGTCTTTCACGATTGGCTGAAACAACAATAACTAATAATAATAATAATAATAATAATTATAATAATAATAATTATAATAATAATTATAATAATAACGTTTATTATTAGTAATAGTAGTAGTATTCACGATGATTATTATTATATTGTTATTATTATCATTAGTTATTGTTGTTGATGTATTAACTAAAGACAGCCTCGATAAAAACTACTAATTTTAATAATGCTAATATAACTTTTATCACTACTAATATTCTTACAACTATTACAATTTTTTATAAGTACCACTGAAAGAATGCTTGAGCATTGGATATATTTTTAACCGAACTATAGGCATGAAACCTAAAGATTTTGCGTACATTATATTCTAACTTTGATACTTATTAGCATAATCCATTACATGCAGACATTGCAGTGAAATTTTACAGATATATGATCTTCATCGTTAGGACATAAATATTGTAATTACTAAATATTATATTCTGTAAGGAATGGTTTAATTGAAGTGGTTTGTTCATGAACTGGGTGAAAAAGGAAGACGCTTCTAGAACCAGATTACAAATCTACTATCAAAGGATTCTTGTACAGACTTTCAACTCACATTAAAAGAGCAACACAACCATTTGATGCATCTGAAGCAGTGGTGTTATGATAACATAACGGTTTAACTACATGTCAAGTCGGCATTGAAGATAACATTTTCCTATTCTAAAATGATAAGCTTATCTAAATCATACTGTTCCATATAAATAAACCATAAAGTTATGTGCTTAATTTTAACGTATGTTTAAAAGTAATGTTTAGAATTCGCCGTTTCCGAGACTTTAAATGAGTATATTGTAACTTTCATTTTTTTTATATACATTTTGAATGGATTTGCATTAAATTAGTTGAAGTTCTTTGCAAATGAATAAATATATGAATGTAATCTGATCAACTCATGTTTTTGTTAATGAAGGCATGTTTGAAAACTTACATATTATCCAAGTGAAAGCAGTATGTGATAATACATGTTTTAATCCCCTTTCGAATCTTTTGATGCAAGTTGAAATTGCAGACTTATTATGTTTGGTACAAAACAAAACTTCTTTAAAATATGTTTATTTCAGATAGTATAGGAAAAAACGCTACGTTTATTATGTACATATACTAATCAATCTAGCATATAACTGATTCAGTTCAACGCTATTATACGGATGTTTACATGATTTTAGAGACATTGCATAAGGAACATTCTTTATTTGTTAGGAGTAGAACCTAAACGAAACTTTACATGTTCAAAAGAATACAGCATTACTATCCTTCTCGTTAGAAAGATTTTATTTCATCGCAATAGCAAGCACTATTTACGTAAGTACATACTTGTCCTATGAAGATGGAAAATATATCATTATCAAAGGTTATTGAGTTTACGCTCAAAATAAGACTTTTTTAAAACTCACTACTTACGATTTCATTGAACATAAAGTTTAATATTCACTTTATTATTATTAGATCTTTAACCCAACAATCGCAAAAGCTTAGAAAATATCAATAATTTACTCTTACTGCAAATAATGCGTTGTTTAAGGTGCTAATGTATATTTATATCATAATATTACATTTAAACGCGTACAGATATGTCATATTATTTATACTTAAGTTTTAAAACAATATTGGACATCTGCTTAATAGTTATATCAGGAAAATTAACATGCAGATAAATCAGAGAGAAAAGTTGAGGTTGAGAATTGAGTACTTCACTTTTGTCTTTTTTAGTATGTGAATACGTTGTAAAATAAATTAAGGCTGTGTCATAATGACGTCATGACATCATTTTGAAGCCAGCATTACCTCGAAAGATCTGAGTGATAACACGAGAAACGTTGTACAGCACGGCTTATAATAACACAATTATTTATGCCAAGTTTACCTAAAGATATGATTGTCACGATAGGTAAATGTGTCTCATTGTGCGTTGGACATAATGAAGCAACCCCGACCCAAAAAAACACACACACTGTCATTTCGTTAGGTAATAAATAAGTATACATTTATCGCGTTTCAAAAGCGATTCAACGATCATCAGAAAATACATGGAAACCTTGTATGTTACTCCTTTCATAGTTAATGTATATTGTGTTCAGTTTGCTTGCTTAATAGTCACTGTAAACCATTCGGGTCTAAAGAGTTTTAGTATTTTTCATAATCAACACAATAATAGTGAGAAATGAAAAGTTTATTCTGCATGTCTTGAAAGTGCTTCGATCTGTATCCTTTCAATAGCATTATAAGACTACGAATGACCTATGAGAATATTTTCAATGTTTATCCCTTAAATAAACACACTATTATAAAATGTATTATTTAAATTCTCAGTACATTTGAACAATGTACTTAATTCTTGCAGGAAAATAAGGAATACAAGCATACATTTGAAGACAGCGATCTAGCAAATACTTCAGTTACAAAAGAAAACAAAAACAATCAGTGTGAACAATCTTTTGCGATGTTGAAATATATTTTCGCAGTTCCTGAAAACGCCTTGAAAACAAACGCCATTTAGAGAACAATATATTATACATTTATGATGAAAACTTAAATAGAACTGATATTTTGGGGGGCGTCTTGTGTGAGCAGTTTGTATTAGTATTGTGATAGCAAATTATTGCGACAACAATCAGTCAATTTATAAATTATGCCATATTTGTTTGCAATACAATAAAATTAATTATGTGGAACTCAAACAAATTATTTAGGTATGCACATCAGGATTGCGATATGTGTAAATTTATAAAGTGTGATCATTGCACATGCAAAGTATACATTTACAGATTAATACTGCAAATTAGACAACACATATATACATACGGATTATAATACTTAAAATATATACTTAAATACCTACTTGCTGTAACCTGGCTTCATACACACACAGATATATATATATATATATATATATATATATATATATATATATATATATATATATATATATATATATATATATATATGTATAATTGAATTGATGATGGAGGATGGACGGATGAATGGATGTACTGACGGACGGATGGACTGACTAATAGACATAGACAAACATGCAGACAGACAGACATATACACATATAGATCGATAGATAGATATATAGATAGACAGATAGCTAGATACACAGATATATAGATAAATAGATAGATAGATAGATAGATAGATAGATAGATAGATAGATAGATAGATAGATAGATAGATAGATAGATAGATAGATATGATACTACATTAGTGTAAACATATGATGAAATGATGAAATCTACTTACTTTGACTATTCTAATAAATCAAAGGTAAGATTTTACTTTACCTAGAACACATTTTGTGTTTAGCTCCCCTACATGGTCCACTGAACTGACTGAAACCAATGAAATGTAACTCACTCGATAAAGAGTTTTTTTGCCAATATATGATCACCACAATATTTGTCAAAGAAAACATTATTTAAGATCTAACCTTTTGATTAAAGATATTATTTAATATTTCCTGCAAACAATCATTATCATGTAGGTTTCAATGTAAAATATTGAAATACAGCTCGCAATGTGGCACTATTTCTTGTTAGCAACCGTGACACGTGAGGTATCATGCATATTCGTAGTATTTGTTGTGACATAATTCATCAAAAGAGGCAACGTAAAGTTATAATATCCATCTTCACGTCGGTGTTTCTGTTGATGATCATGCGTTTCCATTGCCATCTGAACCCCTTTATAACACTTATGAGAAACTATCGACCTTGTTTATATGATCTTGTTATTTCAGACTACAATGTTCTACATTTAGCAGGCTTGCAATGAAACACCAGATTTACTACCAATCTGATTTTAGCTATTGTCAAACATACATCCCTTTACACAAACGCCTTTTCGAGAGTAAACAATTTATCTGTCTGCGTAATATAATATAACTGCTGTATTCATACAGATAGCTAGCAACATGTGAACGCGATACAAAATAAATTATTAGGTTGAATACCTAGTTTGAAATAAGACCATTGCGTTTATGTGTAAAAAATAAAAAAAGATATAATCAATGCAAGTACGGATTTGATGGATTTAGACTAGAGTATTAGTTATGTCTACAACATAGCCATAATAACACATGTTGACGAAATCTTTCAAATCATATATGAATAATGTTGAACAAACAGCGAGGGATACAAACAATACTACGATATCAATGTGTCAAGATGATGTAAAGAAGAAACTCTGTAGAATTTACCTGTGGATATAACGAATCCTAATATAACTTCCCTTTTCTGGTAAGTGGCTACTAAATGAGTTATATGTTTCGAACGAGATGTGCCCCGTTGTGATATTCCACACCACAATCTCCTGGACAGTTTTAAATGAATACCGTCTCAGTATAAAGTTATTGACTTTGCAGCTTAAAGATTTGATACAATTCTAGCATGTACTTTGCTTGATGTGATGTTCTTGGTTAAATAAAATTACTTCGCAATGTAAAGCACTAATAACTGTAATATTATGGCTTACGTCAGCTTCTGTGATAAATTTATTGATTTCAAAATTAGGTTGCAATGAGAGTCGCAAAAAATTCAGATAAAATCACATAACAGCAGCTAAAGGAAATACACTTATTTAAAAACTTATATAAAATATCAAACATTTTCTGTGGCCATGCACATGTTATCCTGATCAGGAAAAAATAGTTTCGTAAACGTAAAACTAAATACGGCCTATATAAGAGTTTATATTTTAGTAGAGGTTTGCTAGTGCGTGGGTCCATTTAAACGTTAATATCATTTAATATATAATATAGGTATAACGTTTTGGCATCCGGCTTTAATTATTGTAAATTTTGATCTCCAATAGTTATTATAGTTTTATTAGAAGTCCAAAGGTATAGAGTATTCCGAATGAATTCCATATAATATGTTGATGTACCAATTTGATTGGACGAGCAAATGTTTATATAGTCTGGAAGGGCCACAATGGTAATATCCAGCATACCTTTATATGTTGGAAAACTATTGACTGTGTCCGAAATATCAATCAGCACTTTTTGCTTCCAATTAATAATTTTAAAAGAAATGACATCTCTCAAATTATTTCTTAATCCAACTGGACCTAATTTAGAAATGTATAATATATCACTTGGACATCTATGATATGTAGACCGTCATCTGACTTATAAAAAAAACATATGTCCAAAGCCATATTTATTTCTAAGAGACAGTAACATATAAATATTACATAAGTCCGGTCTGTAGACTTACTGTATAGCACACGTCTTGACAACAGTATGGTAGAACATTTGTTTGAGAATGTTCTGTGATACCTTATTGCTACAAAAAAGTGGAACTTGTTTGGGGAAAGATCATTTATTTTTATTTAAATCTCAGTGTATAGTTCGATCATCTGTCCTGTCTGATGTACAACATACTATTATTATTGCACGTATTGTATTAACCGTCTAAACTGTTGGACTTTAAGGAAATGTGTTAAGGTTTACAGTTTTCAACTACGGTGTTCGTTACCTTTTACTGGATAAAATTAACTTTTCTAATGCTAAAGATATCAATTAATAAGTTATCACCACTCGATGATCTTAATGTAAGTGACACAAAACAAACACAATTTCCTAAATTCAACAAATACTTTATTTCTATGAGATACAAAATAAAAATGTAAAAAGTTCTTAAAGTTATTCAAACTGAATCACAAATAGTCTAAAACGAATCACAAGTACAAGTGTATTAAGATATTTTTGCAAATAAGTTCCTTTGAATGTGTTGATATGCCTGCATTCTGGAACATTGTCGTATGCATCCAATAACCTGGATTGTGATGATGTGCCAGTGGTTTGTGACATATTTCAATAATTGAACCCAATGAAATACTCATGTCTGATATCACTCTAATCCACATTAATGTTCTTGTCAAATAATAGTGTGTATATATATATATATATATTAATATATATTAATATATATATATGTATATATCTATATATATATATATATATATATATATATATATATATATATATATATATATATATATATATATATATATATATATATATGTATATATATATATGTATATATATATATATATATATATATATATATATATGTATATATATATATATATATATATATATATATATATATATATATATATATATATATATATATATATATATATTAATGGCTGTCAGAATAAAAACGGAATTGCTTGCTTGTCCTTTTTAAGTCAATTGTGACTACATGGTTAATTCCCAAACATTGGTATTAACAACACCCTATCTCCCAGCACAGATTTTGTGATCTCTTAAACCTGATGTAGTAACAATGTAGTAACTACATACCTAGCTCTCCACCAAGAACATGTAGTAACAATACCCTATCTTCTAGCATTGATTTGTTTTCTTCAAAATCAGATGTAGTAACAATACTACATAGCTCTGAACCAAACCCATGTAGTAACAATACCCTATTTCCCAGCACTGATTTGTTTTCTTCGAAATTTCATGTAGTAACAATACTACATAGCTCTCCACCTAGCCCATGTAGTAACAATACCCTATTTCCCAGCACTGATTTTGTGATCTCCAAAACCTGATGTAGAAGCAATACTACATAGCTCTCCACCAAACAAATGTAGTAACAATACCCTATCTTCCAGCACTGATTTGTTTTCTTCAAAGAACACAAACACAGCAGTTTAAATTCCTATAGTAATATCAATACTTAATGTTGGAATTGTGTATGACATAGCAATGATACACATAGCAAGAAGTCATAAAAATAAGTCCACCTTTATTGATAAGATTAATGAAGATGGACAAAAATAATGACAGTTCTTATTCAACTTTTAGGTACGATTGATTTACCCTTCAGAAAAGATAGAATAAGAATATAAATTGAATAAACAAATCCATAATTACAACAGCAGCTTTTTCAACTAAACATTAGACTACAAAAACTGTTCATTTTGCTATATTGAACAGCTCAGAAACAACTAAAACCATTCTTGGATTAGTGTGTTTGAAATCTGTTGCAATTAATGCTTGTCTTGATTATTGGAAAAATCATTTCAAGTGATGATGCAAATCAGGACATATTTGATATTTTGTATGCTCCCAGTACATGTGTATATGAATGTGATAATATCACTATATTGCCAAGTTGGGGTCTGCTAGGTGTTTTAGACTTTGTTAGGATATATTCAGTTTGAAATTAGAATATTTTCTCCTAGCTGAGATGAACTGAGCATAGATTTACATTAGCTGGAATCAGCACAGAATATGCACTAACTCTGGGTGTAGTCTTATTCTAGCACAGATGATACTTAAGCTGGGATCATGCTCAAAGTACAGTGTCATGATGGGACCTAGAAACAAGATTACTAAATGTGTCTATAAGACTGTAAATTAAAGTCATTGTAGTAATATTACTTTTTTTAGAAGTCTAGATAATTCAGTTTACAATCTTAGAACCAATTGCATAAGCCTGTATTATCATCATGTATAACAACCATACAAACATCTACAACTATATTTTAATATTCTTTACTCAATTACTATAAATCTTTGTTTTTCTATTTTACCTGAGTGTATGCATGAATATTAAATGAAGAACAAGCAACTCTTCTTTTGACCTTTTCTATGTCTTCTAAGGTTTTCTGTGATTTTGTTACCATAAGAATAAAATAAATCAAATAAAAAAACCATGTAAGTACCTTTCTGTTACATAGAAAAAGAACATGATTTTTGTATCAGTCCTTCTTAAACATATAACATATCTAATTAAATTTACGGTAATTCTTGAATACATTTACATACCATTTCACAACATTTAATATTTGCTTGTACCAAAAGGTGTTAATGTTAAATGTGACTAGTTATAGATTTTATGTGTATATAATATTTGGATACAAAGAAAGATGTCATTTGTACATCAAGTTTGTCATCTTGAAGACCATGATAATCCTTCTCTCCATGATCAATACAGATAGATACCTCACAAATGCATCACCTTAAAATAAATAATGAGCATTGTTTTATTTAGTAAGGGCTGTTCCATTAAAAAATACTTGTGACCTAGGGAAGGCACTTTTAAAGTTGGGTACTCATCCATAGATGCAATTTAGAAATTTCTTATCATTTTAAATTCAACTCATTGAAATCAAAGTACCCTGGCATAGATTTAAACAATAATGCATTCCCTGGGTACCATGTACGTTTAAATAGAATAGCCCTAATGGTTATAATAACACAATCATATCTTCATAAAGAAGCAAACAATAACACGTGCATATACTGCATTCACAAAATAGTACAAAATACTTCCTATATAGATTATATCATAAATTTCATTTTAGCATTAAAGATTGAAAAAGTTGTTAAACGTTCCTCAAAACAGTGATGCCTTTAAAGGATCAAACCAGTCTCAAAAGGAAAATAAATCACACAGGTTGTACAGCAATTTACTTTAAATCTGTCATATTATGATTAATATCAAATTTGCTGTTGTGTCTCATAGTGCTAAAATTGTTAGATTTATTTTAAATAATTTCTTATTTGAGTTTCTAGACTCTCCTTGTTAATAGCTTTCATTGAAATTGTATCTTTGGTGACATGTCCCAAAACTTTACACACTAGATAAGCTGTATCTATAATCTGTTTGTCTTTTCTATCAAGCTTCATTGACATTTTGCTGATGTTTTATGTAAATTTCTCTTTCTACACTTTTGCTAGTAGTTCTTTACAAAATATAAACCGTTTTCATCTGAAATGATGTCTAGATAAAATTTTTGGTGATTGTATTCAGCAGTTGCTAACTCTTGGTCTGTGCCTTCTGATCCTTTTCCTTCCTGCAATCAAAGTTAGAAAAAACTAATTTGCTCCTTCCAATTTACAAAACAACTGCATAACAATTAAAGATGAAATAATTAAGACTTTAATCTTGAAAAATATGCAATTCTAAGCTTATTTATATTTAATTTTCTGTCACAAATGTGCTAAAGACAAAAGGCTCAAAGACCTGCTATATGAGTGAGTAAACCTAAGTAAACTTTACATCAGCATAAAGAAAAGTATCATGGGAATACATTTTAGGCATTATTGGCTTGTATTGAATTGTAAAGTGGAATTTAACGACATTAGTAAGAGTCATGCCAAATAATAACTAATATATATTTGCAGATAGATTAATAATTAGTATACATTTGGAATTAAGCTCACAAATCAAGTTGACACTGACACTGATCATTTAGACTTATGTAAGAATTTGTATGATCAGTTAGTTATTTGGTATAAATTCAAGTAGTGTCCTGCATAAAGAGAATTGAGAAATTTAACTGATCAGGAAGACAAATGGATATTAGGATGACCTATCAGTAACTATCATGCAAAAATGCACCATTAAATGAGAAAGAGCGATACATTATTCTATTTTTTTAATACTAACTTCACATTTTCTTTGCATCTTTGAGGGTTCGTCCTTACATCTGTTTTGTTTCAAAATCACTTTGCTTGCAGTTCTTTATATTATTTTGGAAAATAACATTTATGGATTTGATTCTCTAATTTGTTATTTTTTTATTCAATGTCACTGAGATAATGATCAGTCAAATATATGGTTACATTTAATCCCCTGAGTAAATGATAAGCCAGGAATATAATAATGAGAAAAACTAGAAATCTTTCATTAGAGACGAATCTGGTTTTACATTTAATCTAGAATGTGCATTAACAAAAAAAATATGTATAAACCATTTTTTCATAAATACTTCTGGCACTCTAATCTCAATTTTATGTTGCATTTATTTCTAACCCAAGCAATGCAAATGGATAGTATAGAACCACTTATGTTTGTTTTCTGGAGTGTGTTGACAACTTTGACAATGTATAGATGATGAGAAAAGAGGTGATTCACTGTCAAAAAATAATTTATTCATTCACCTGCACACATTTTATTCATTTGAGAATATTCCAAATATGAATTAAAGAAGAATTATCTTAAATCCATTTCACCTGCTAACCATCTGTCCTTTTTTCATCACCTTTAATTAATTAAGTTCCTCATTTTGTATCATATGTTTTACACACACACACACACACACACACACAAATAGTTCTTTAAGAAAACATCAAGCTTAAAAAGATTCTTAAATCTAATACACAACTAGCTGACGCTAATGACAACAGGGAGTTTGGTCAGTTACACATAGGTTGACCACTTTGTCTAGATTTATGGTTCTCACAGGTCTTTATTAGGGTTGTAATGGTGATTTGGTAACATCCCCCACTGTGAGGTCAGAATTGGGTAAAGGATAATACTGAATTTAATAGGAATCAGTTACTAAAATGTACAGTAAATACAACTGTACCCATATACCATGGTCAGCTGCTCCACAAAAAGAAATTATTAAATATATCAAGGATTTAGAAAACTATATACCTACAAATTATATTTCCCATCTTCTTCCGAGTTAAATACAATACAAACAGATACAATAAAATTTGCCCTGTAATATTTGCATCTACCTTAACTTGTTGCATGTATTTTTTATTCTTCAGTTTGCATTTATGTTTTTTTTTTAAAAAAACAAATAATGATGATGATTATTGTTTCTGCTATTGCTCTTGTTGAGGTCATCCCATAGTTAAGGTAAAACTCTTTTCATGGGACAAAGATGTGTACATACTATTCTGAAGTTGAAGAAACAAAAGATCTGGATAAGTGAACATGCATATTGTCTCAAGGGCATCAATATGCCTACTAGAACTTATCCGAAACTAAATTAAGACATCCAGTTAAAAATTTTGGAATTGGCTGGATTGGTCATAAGACTGTTATAATGTAGCACTAACACTGGCATGGACACAATCTTTTTAAAGTCTATATGTATGTATTTCAAAAGTCAAAAATACTTTATACCCTTACTCACATTCACTAAGAACATACTGACAGATAATTTATTTGGAAGTGACTGCCATGCAAGTTAGCACCCACCTCAGATGCAAGAGATTGTGGGTTCGAACCCCAGCCTAGCCATACCAAAGACTTATAAAAGTGATATTAACAGCTGCCTCACTAGCCACTTGGCATTAAGAGGTTAGTGTTAGGACTGTCTGGCCTCGTGTCAGGATAATGTGACTTGGTGGGATGATGCTCAAATGCTAGACATCAGTGTAAACTGCCACACTGCAGACATCGTAACAATATGCCTAAAAAATAGTTAAGGCTATGTTAAAAATCCAAATCACACACACACACACATTACCATTCAAGTTGATTCCATTTTCTTTTTTGTTTCTGATGTTTTGTTTTATCTATATCTGTCTCATTCCTTGGTTGTTTCAATGATGTTTACTAAGAAAAAGAAAGATAAAATTACAAAGAAATATGATTTT